>JAFFSR010000235.1:0-1200000 GCA_017163975.1 Anastatus disparis | reverse complement strand
TTTGGTCGAATATACCAATATAAAAAATATTTAATTTTTAAATTGCGAAAATTCCAGTGTATAATTGAAATGTTACGAAAATAATGTTTAAACAAAATTAAACCATCATAATTATTACGTAAATATATACACTCACTTATTTGTACTGGTGTGTACAGTAACAACTTAACGAACGCATATCTCATTTATACATCAAAAACTCTCTGGCAGAGGAGCATACATAATACAAAGCATAATCTTCATCGTAATGACTGCGCAAGCGGGTATGAAAAAAAAAATGATGAATTACGACGTGTGTCCATTTTATGCAACACTTAAATTTTAGAAATATGAGAAAAAAAAAATAATCAAACGAACGCGACGATAGGAGGGGATGCAAATCCGTGTGTACTTTTTTTTTTCTAATGCTGTTATTGACAGTATAATGTGAATCCAATGAGGCATACGTACATGCATTTATAATAAACATCGTTGATCTTTATCGATGGAAATTTTCATGTGTGCGAGTATCGTCGTTATTATATTGTGCGCGAGTTATGCATGCAAATAGTAATATTTTTTTCAAAATTTCATTTTAATTTCTCCATACTAATGAAATATACGACGTTTATGATGTATTCGGTATCCTCTGAATTCGCACGATTATTAATATTGATTGCTTAAATTTAATACAGATATTATTTACATCTTATTGAATTGAAACAATTACTGGAAATAAATTGAGACTTCAAGGATGTTGAGTCATCTAATTTATGGTTTTATTCAAAGTTGAAATTTTTTTTATTTTGCCATAGACGACTTTGGTTACTAACGATTGCATTGCTTAATGAAAAAAAAATTAAAAAAAAAAAAGATTCTGTTTTTAACATTTTGCAAATGACACGAATATGGTTATAGAATAGTTTCCTTGGCAGTAGTTAATTCAATACTCTAATTGAAAATAATGACTGGCGAGATCTATTTTTGGAATACATATTCAAGACAATATATCATTGAAAAAACTTTCTCTCTCATTATTTAAAAACCATTTCGAAAAATCTTCACTTCGAACCTTATCATTACAGCTAATTCACCAAGATTCGCAATGTGTATGTACGTACACGTAAAGGTAGCCGAATGATCGATTATTCCATATTATTACGCAACGAAACCTTCCATCCATAGTCTCGCATTTACATAATGTTACTGAAAAACCATCGCCCACCATATGAATTAAGCGCGCAAAGCGGAAACAAAAGATGTCACGCGGCTTTCTTTTGCCATTCGTCAATCATTCTCTATAAGATATGAGAGGTAATTTTACAACTATGTCGCCTCTTCGCTTACCCTTTTCTTTTCTTATTTTTTTTTTTCAGTTCTTTCTTTTTTATCGCCGCCAACAACCTACACTTGGAGACAAGATGATAAATGAATAAATATATCTGTTTAAAAAAAGAGACAAGAAACATTGTATATCATAGGCTTCTGAAGACTATAGTAAGAAAGATTTTGAATAAATAGGAAGAAGGAGTTGAATGAAAAGATGTACGCGTATAAAGTGAGAGTTGCTTCCTGTTTTAAAGGAATCATAGGAATCTTAAGAATGCGCGTACGGTGGTACCGATAATCTTATGCAAATTATGTATCATTGCGAAATTGTTAATTATTTCAATAACTTTGCTGCTCCCATCTGGCCAGATGATTACAAACATTTTAACAATAATTGTACGTACGCGGGTAGATGATACATCAATTTGTATCGGTGTGCTATTTCGTTATTATTTTGTTTATTTAAGCGCGCAATTTTATCCATATTTGTTTTTCTTTCGTGCGCTAAAATTTCCGTAAATATGGAGAGTGAGAATTTCACTTATACCTTGAAGAAAGTTACGACATAAGATTTCCAACGGAGTAAAATGTGGCAGCCCATCAGTTTACGAAAAATAAAATGTATAATGATCCTATAAAACTTATCCATAGAGCAAGTAAAATTCTTAGATAATTCATTAACTTCTGGTTTTAAGTAAGTTTATTATTTGCCATATAATACTTTCTGTAAAGGGAAGCAAACAAAACAAGCTGCCCCAAGGCTAAATCAAGGAAGATTAAATTCTTGATCAAACGCTTGTTAATAGTTGGCAAATCTACTCTCTGGCATCTCTATTACTCTTGGATCTTTGAAATTTAATGAATATGATGGTACATACCGGTAGCATTGTAATTAAAAAAAAAAGAGAAAAATCATCAATCAATCTTTCCTATCGAAAAATCTCATAATTCTTGTGAACTAGCCCCGGGCTAAATAAAAAGGACAAACGAAATTCACTTGTGTATTTGTTTTTTAGCGTAGATTTATTCGCATTGAACAAAAGAACAAAAATAAAAACTAAACACTGATGTTAAGAGATACTATGCGACGGTTATGTAATTTGAAATGTGATATATTAATTGATGTCAAAAATTAGCAATTTTAAGGATTTTCTTTATCTGAGATATGAAGACAATTTCAAAAGATAACATGATTTTCCATGTTTTACTAATTTTAACTTGTATAAACAACATTATTTGTTTATTTATGTAAATTGAAATTTAAAGATTTATAGAAAATAATTATAGTTTAGTATTATAATTATTCTGATTCGAATTCAATGAAAAATCAATACAAAACAAATTTTCGGTCAAGCTAATTAATGCAAGATTATCCATTTAAAATAGAATTGAATAAATCAATCCTATATCATAATCATATATTCTTTTACCTAAAAATGTGATTGTCGTTATTTTCAATATAAAAGAAAAATAAATTGTGTTTTTTAAAACAAAGAATCTTCAATCTGGATAATACATAAAGAAATAAAATAATTTTATTTATCCGCTGAAGCATCTGTAGTTGGCCAAGACCTCTCATTTTATGTATAATATAAACTGAAAGGTATCCTCTTTATGGCGTAGATTGCAGAAATGGAGAAAAAAGTCCGCAGTGTTAGTAGTCCGCCTCTGCGGACATAGAAAGGGGTTTTTTTTCTTTTTTAACAAAAAGACCGCTTCTAACTTATTCTCGAAAGAAGATACATACGACGAAGTGCAGTCATTTATTTAACTCGAAGATTCATATGGTGGCAAGCTGCAGCTCCTACGACCTATTCTTTGCAATTATTTAACCTTTTTTCTTTATTATTATTTTTAATTCTATATATTAGCTGACTTTTATTATACTTCTTTTCTTCTGACTTGGCTTTGACTTCGTTTGTATTGTATTGCAATAGAATTTTTGCCGAGGGCTAGCTAAAGAATTATGAGAATTTATATGTTTTTATTATTATTGTGTAAAGATGTGTGTTTGCGTATTTGTGTAAGTGTGTATGCGTGTGGAAAAATTTTGCCGTATGTGCGAGTGTTCTACTTTTGATGAAGTAAAAAGACTTTGTTTTAACGATAATTAATTTATTTTTTCAGCTCCTTCGTTAGAGATTATGAAATTCTCAATTTATCGGCACTATTATATTAAAGCTTTCTACAATAACAATTTGTAAATTAAAAGTCGGTTTGTGTTTCAGAGAAGAATGAGTTTTAACTTTTAAAATAACGTAGAAAGAACAGTTGTTAGTTTTTTTATCTTTCTCAAAGTATGAATTTCGTGTTGAATTATGTTACTAACATATCACGAAAGGATATAAAACCTATATATATAAACTGTAATTTCAAACTAATTTGTAATAAATTTATCATTTTAATCAATCTTGATTTTCATTAGCTAAAGATCTTGAATATCATTACTTAGAAATTTTTCTTCTATATTTATATATATAATCCAATCTTAATATTTAAAATTAAATATGTGAAGCCCATCTCGCACAGAACTCTAATAAGATTTGAATTAAGAAATAATTTGCCAATTTAAAAAGGTAAGTAAGCAATTTATTTAAAGGTACTCAAAAAAAACGATTAATCAAATCAATACACCTGTAAAACTAATAACTTAAACGGCTCGTAAGCGTGAAAAATCAAACTCTTTTAAAATCAATACACGTGTACCACGAAAATAAATCACTGTAACTGTCAAAATTGACGCAGCATTATACCAGCTGAGTATTAAATTGATTAATGATTTTTGAGTTGCGTATAAATAGTTTTTAAAAAAAATAATATGTAAATTTATCTTTTTTTTTCTTAATTGGAAAAAAAAGTACAGGTTAGTAACAAGTTTACTGGAACGTGTTAAGTTAATTGCGATGTTAAAATGCCTCTCGTAAAAATATTGTAAAAGTCCATAAAAACTATTCTGTAATATTATAACAATAATATAACTAATAGTCATATAGAATTGTTAGAATGCTTTTGTTATAAAACATTCTAATAAAAGTATTTAAAATTGGCACAGCAACGTTACCGAGAAAACAATTAAAGTTTTTTAAAATAACTTATATGAAAAGTTAAAATAAAGAAATATACCCCTTCGAGTTTATTATAGCATGTAAATAATAATAATTATTCTGTATTTCATTACCAAGCGTTGAACAACCGTTCGCAGGAATATCAGTAACGGTGATCTATATCTGGAAAGGAAAAATTTTTTTATTTTTTTCAATTTCAACATTTTTTTCAAAGCCATCCTCCATTGACGACTTACAAAATCACCTTCCTTGACAAATTTATGACACTTCATTTCTAAACTTACTAAAAGGCATAAGGCAATGTTTAAGCTACTGTTCAATCACACAACTACCCACGTATGTATATAAAAAGAAGAAAAAATATATATAATGGATTACTTGGTGACATATATATATATATATATATATATATATATATATATATATAATATGTGTGTATATATATTGAGTGAACGGAAGGGATGCAAAGAGGACAGGATCGATGGCTATCGTCGCGACTAGTCGTCGCTTCTTTATTTCTTCGATGTATACCGATGGCGTAATGGTTTTTCATTAATGAGTAACTTATTTTACCGCGACAAACATGTTCGATATCTCGGCCAGTCACGACTGTGAAATCTTTTTTTTTTTTTTTCGTAGATTTATCGACACTTGAAACAGTATACACGTATATACATATGAACGCGGCACCTTGCGCGACTTTGGTGAGGACGAATGTGTGCTTTGGTTCCTGTAAGGAACTTGCTCAACTTTGTCACGATGAAGAATTGCGCGACGTCTCGTATATACGTGCAGACACACACATGGCAAAAAAAAATGTAATTGAAGCTTGATGCTCTTAAATTTCAAAGGAATGGGAAATGAAAACAAAGGCAAAATTTCAACCCTGGGAGAAACTGCAAACTACGAAACTAATGCGGCCAATTTAACCCTTTTGAAGTCACGATTCTTTTTTATAACTACTTTTTTTTTCCATGGCGCTAGTTTTATTAAATTACGTCTGATGGAACGGGAGATTGAGATTTCGATGAAGTAATGTTAATAATGATTTGTTTTAAAAAAAGGATATTATCCCAGGCTATTAGTGCTTTTTTTATTTATTTATTTGAATATTACGAAATAAGGAGGCATTGTTTAGTTTTGATAAATAAATCATATTACGTAATGCATATAATAAAATAAAATATTATTGTTATTATTTTTTAACGTTTTGGTCGTATCGTTTTAGTGTTTCACTTAGAAGAGCCTATGATATTACGTTTGGATAAGTAAGTCCGATTTTTTTGTTGAATTCTCTCTTTCTTTAACCTTGTTAATTCATAAAATGTCTTCATTATGTCATTTTTTTTTCTTCCAATTTCAATCTTGAAGAAGTGCTCATTTGAAGTGTCTACAAGTGTATTCAAAATTTTGCCTGAAAAAATCCAGGCTTTGTTAGTATTAATTTTATTTGCCAACACACTTATTCAAAAGCATAAATGATTTTATTAAATTTTATAAATGGTGAGGAATAATTTTTATTAAAAATTATCTGCTAAATAACGATATTATGAGTAATATATGAAGTAGCTTTGAGAATTTTAATTCGATGATTCTTTCAAATTATTTTCACTTGCGTGATGCTGCAATATCGTTATAATCGATTTCCTCTCAAATGGCCTAGAACTAGTTTTAATTATAATAATACGACTTGATCATGCTTAAACTTATCCTCAATAAATTGGCAAAAATCAGTAAAATACTCATTATAGCTTCAATTCTTAATAACTCTAGTGTCAGCTTATAAAAATTACTAATACAAAATCCATGACCTGAATTAGAAAATCTTTTCATTTCAAATACTCGAGAAGTTATCAATCAAAAACATAACAAGTTAATTTATCAAATAAATATTAGAATGATACTTTATAAAGTTTTATGAACCATAAATTTCTCATATTTAACGTAATTATTAAAAAATCTAGAGAATGAAAAAAGAAGCATTGAGTTATAAAGATGCGGCAAAATAAAGAAGAAAAAAAATCACAATAACAAGGCCGTATTACACAATTCTTTATAAAATAGGGTTGGCAGTTGGCATATAGTGAAAGCTTCCCTTGACTTATAGAAACAATTAGTCATTCATTTATTAAACTACGACGCAAGGTGCCAGAGTTCATATTACACATGTCCTTATAAGCACGTCAATGTTCTCTGAATCAAAAAAAAAAAGGAATTACACAAAAGACTCGAGTGTATGTGAACGTTACATGCTGTTCCAAACGAAAATAATAAAATAAAAAAGATACATATTAAAAGAGAGGGTCTCTTCTTTTAATTGCGTCTTCATCTAACGATAAGCATCAAGAGATGGAGATGACAGACAACTTGAAACATTAAAAAATTTAACAGATTTCACTTTCTAAGCGTCTGGCAATATTTATTTAGTATGAGCAACACTCAAAGAAAGGGATAGTGATAGTTGAAATCCATTTAAGTGGACAATACATAAAAAAAAGAATTGATATGTACATCAACGATTATTATTAAAAAGAATTTGCAATACTACATACGCATATAATCTTACATATAAATTTTTAATTATTCAATAAACCATGTAAGTACTAAGTTATTAATTTTATAAATTCTTTTTTTGTTACAATTTTATGATTCTGCTCTATTTTATTAACTTCATATAAACGAAAATAATATAGACGATAAATGAATGGATCCATTCGTTTGTTAATAAAATGCAATACTTATTTGTATATTACAATTTTATGAAAATTAATTAATTAATATCTAATACTTTGAGAAACTATCATAAAAAATAAATATGAATAAGGATATTAAGACAGTTGAAATTGTTATTAAAAAATCGAGAAAAAAAGAGGAAAAATGTTTATTTTCATTCAAAAAAATTTATTTCTTGTCAAGGTAAGTTTTTACAATTACGGGTATACAGCAAAAATATACAACTTTTTCTTAGTTGTATTCGACTCCGCCTGTTTACTCTTTTAATACCTAGCAGATTATAGAATTCTGTAGAAGTTTTGATTTTTTATTCTAATTAACTTTTTATAGAAAGAGAGTAAATGAGCAAAGTTTAACGAAAATTTATCAAATAGAGGATTATTATAGAATAATGATTTGGGACAAAAATGAATTACAATACATAAGGTATGAGTCCCGGTTACTGTGCCTGAACATTATTCTGTGCTTTCCATTAAATATATGTAAGGTACAGAATTAGGTTCAGGCACAGTAACCGGAATACATGCTATAATCCAGACTTACATAATTCTACAAGTGGTCAAATATAGAAAAAGAGTAAGTAGGTGGAGTCAAATAAACATTTACCCTCTAATATGAATATGATAAAGGATTAAATTAAAAAGTTTTATAACTAGAATTACGGTACGATTTCAGGTATAAATCCATATAAGCTGTAATTCAAGAATTATAATAAAGATTCTATGTTTGAAAATTTCTCTGGTAATTATTCATAAATATAGAGGGGGTAAGCGTATTAATAGCTCAGAAAATTGTTAGGTCCTTCAGTTAGAAATTGCAAACAGAGTAGCGTACTAGGTATTTGCAACACTAAATTCTCTTAAAAATTTTCATCCACTAAATAATCTTGAAAAGTAAACTTAAAAATGTTCACCATTGTAAAAGGCCGTAAACTTTTTTCTAAGAAAATAATAAGTGCTATAAGGGAAAATGATATAGAAACTATTTCTTTATTAATAAAAGGAGCATTGAAAAGATAAAGGATTATAGAGATACTACGCTTTTACTTTTGGCTGTCGAAAATCAAAGTCGTAACGTAGTTAAATTTTTGATCGCCAGTGGCTGCAATATAAACGCTCAGGATCAAACAGGTACAACACCTTTATTAACTGCATTGAAATTGCGTTTTTTTTCAATAATGGAGATATTATTGGAAGCAAAAGCGAACATATTTATTTCGGATAATACAGGATTAAATGCTTTAGAATTGATATTAAAAAATGATCGAGAAGACAATAGAACATCCCTCATTAAATTGTTTGCAAAAGATCGAGCAAATGAGAATGATCGAGAAGACAATAGAACATACCTCGTTAAATTGTTTGCAAAACACCTTAAAATATGTGGACTACATGCTTACGAATTAGCTTCAATACTGCTGGAAGCGAGGTGGCCAATACACTACGCCATATACGTTGGAAATTCCAAACTAATTAAGTATATGTTAGAAGCTGGATGTTATATCGATTCTTTTGATCCAAGAAATTATAATTACACCGCGCTCTTTACGGCTATTTTAAATGGTGATGTAGAGTGTACGGATATTTTATTAAAATATGGAGCTAACGTGGATATTTATCATGAAAGTTATTTTACGCCATTTGTGATGGCCACAATTGAACATCCACACAAAAACGCCAAAATCTTTGAGACATTTCTGAAACACGAACCTTTACTTAATCGGTTTAATACTGATAGAAAAGTATACTTTTATTCTTCTTTTTCACACGCAGACCAAGAAATCATCGAATTGTTATTAAAATACAAAGTAAACATAGCCATACGAGATACAGACGGAAGTACAATTTTACATAATTTAATATATGGAAATCAGAAAATTGTTAATCTAATTTCAAAAGCAGAATTCAATGTAAATAGAGAAGATGTTTGTGGAAATACAGCGTTACACTTAGCAATGGGTTATGCATCTATAGAGTGCATAAAAGCATTAATTCACAAAGGGGCAAATGTCAATGCTAAAAATGAGGATGGTGATACTCCCTTGATTTTGGCGATACGCTACCGTGGACGAGAGGAAGAAATAGATTTACTTATGGATAATGGTACGATTTTAGATGAAGAAATACAAGATCTTGTATTTAATGAAATTGAAGAATCAAATATTCCTTTTTTAAATATAAGACCCTTAATGAAACGTATGGTGCTTATGCACTTCCAATCAAAAGCCATTTCTTCAAAAAATATTGATTTGATGAAGAAAAAAATGAGCAGTCCTCTTTTTACATTATATTTACGAGAGCTGAATATCATGAAACAAAATAAGGTAAGTTTCAATAGTGATATTTCAGTTTTTGATATTTTATGTTGCCCAGAACAAAAACTTTTAAATTACGCTCGTAACGAAGATATGGTTAAATATTTTTCTCGTATTAATGTTGAAGGTACATATCCAATTTTCGGCCAATCCGTAATAAAGCGTTTCGAAAATGCAAACATAAAGCAAAAATCGATTCAGAATGCCATCAATGTTCTAAATGATAATTTTAAACAATTAAATGGTAATTTAGAAGCTATAGAAAGTATTGTCCAATTTTTAAGTCCAATTGATTTAGACACTCTTCGTGCGAATCAAGATTTTTAAAAAATTCTTAAAATTTTTTTCATATTAAAAATAGTCTACGAATTGTGTAAAAGAAATTGTATATTTTTATTTATTATTTATTAAAATATGTATGAGTTTCATATTGCTACAATTGATATGTATCTTGTATTAAATCAAACTATTTATAAAAAGAAATAAATTTCTAGTTTTAATTTATTTTTAGAACAGCTATTGTTATTTTTATCTAATATACATTTTTAAGAGGAAGTCACATATCTCCATCCTTTTCTAATCAAAGGAATAATTTTTTGGAAAAACTAATAATTTTAGCAAAAAATAAAGAGAAAGCCGTATCTTGTATCACAAATATCAAAATTTTTTTGATGAAGAATTAATTTTATTTCTTCGTTTTCAAGAAAATCTTGAAATACCAAATTATTTACCCTAACCTCTATGTTCCAAGTTTTTCAAGGTTTTCTTGAAAACGAAGCGATCAAAGAAAATATTGCTTTCTTTGGTACGAGATGCGGCTTTCTCTTCATTTTTGGCTGAAATTATTAGTTTTGTTAGCAAAAAAATCAATTCTTCGATTAGAAAAGGACAAATATATTCGACCTGCTCTTCTCATGTAATGATCTGTCTAACTGTAAGCGTTCACTAATTAAATTCATTTTGCACTGCAAATATCAATTTCTTTTGAATTTATTTACGTCTACTTTTTAAAAATTATACTTTGCAAATTTTTTGATAATATATAATCATAATAAAATGATGAAAAATTTATTCAATCTTCCTACCATCCATCGTTTTTTTTGATTTTTCAAAATAAAAATTTTTAACAGTCATCTAATCATTAATTATTTCAAAATGATTTTTTTTAATTCAAATCTTAATTGAATTATTAATTACATTTTTCTATACAAATAAATATTTAAAAATCTTAAACTGAACAAAGATTTGTAGTTTATAAGTTTAGAGAGTTCTCTAAACTTACTCGTTATTTTCTTACTTACTCTGAATTTTCAAAAACTTTTTCTGCAGAATAATATTTAACTTATGCCTAATCTTCCCATTAAAGCCAAGCAATTTAATTTATGATCAATGATTTTAATCGATTTTTAATCTTGTAAATGCATAAATATCAAGATTATAGTAATAGACTAAATCTTTTAATTTTCTATTTCTCCTTGGTATACGACAATCGTCCAATTGAACGTGTACTTACACATGTCGTACAATACTCACAAGTAAAGTTTTGTTTTTTTTCTCTCTCTCTCTCTCTCTCTCTCTCTCGTTCTCCTAATTGCCAATACAACACAATGTTCGCCATTCAGTTCTGCAAATAAAGTTTGCACACATTATACTGTATAGCAATAAATTTTAACTCTTGTTCAATTGATTTCATATGTAATGTACTGATGTCTTAAAGGCACGGGTATGTATATACGTAGATATTGGATGTATAAAAGAGAGAAAAGGAAAAAAAAGCCAACATTGTTCCCATATCAGTCAGTTAAATTTACATTGATACAAAGAGCCTTTATCGGAAATCTTCATCAGTATCTTACTGTATATAAACATTGTATAGACTAAATTTTTTTATTTTTAAAAAGTCTTATTTAACTTTATAAACGCTGTATGATATGTGTCAACTAATCTTTTATAAAAATAAAATTTTTCTTTTGATTATTATTAAAAATAATAGTTCATATAGATTTTTCAAAATCATAAAGATAATTATTATATTGAAGATTTTTGCGTTTATAAAATATTTATGAGCGGGTTAACTCGCTCAGAAATATTATAGGAATTGTATACTTTTTTCTTAATTTTATTCTATTTATAGAAACCTTACTTTTTTCAACTAATTTTTTTCTTACTAAAAATAACCAAACACAACAGTTTTTAGATTAATATTATCTTTTGTGATTGCGATGTAGCAACGCAGATTTAAAGATCTCATGCCTTTATCTATTTTTAAAATCAAAACTTTGCGTATACGCTTCGAAAATCACATCCAGCGTTATAACCATATCCAAACACACATAAACCATACGCATATTATACTCACTTCAAAAGCTTCTATTCATAAAATCTTTTATATACACGTATATGTATAAAACCTTTATTTCTGAAAACAATGAAAGCATTTCGTTCGCGGACACCACGGAAGTCCTAAAGGCCAACGCATTATTTGATGATTGATTGAAAGAAAATTTATTAAGCTTAAGAAAGTTGAGTAACGCGTATTACGACAATTTATGTATAGCATCACGTAAGGATCAATTTTTAATTTTTTCGTATTTATATTCAACAATGTAACTCTATAAGAGCGTATAGGTCAAAGTTCTTTATACAAAGTTATTGGAGATTTATACATTAAGCTATATGGTCACATGTAATATTGTATTTTATTGTTTCTTCGATAAGAATGATTATTATTCTTTTTTTTTTGATATTTTGCTGTATACAGCTAAGTTTTTAAACGATTATGTCGTGGATGAGATGTAATACTCTTTCTCTTTTATCAGTCGTTTGGCATTATTGTAATTAATTTAAATCTTAATGCTTATAATGCATTAAATGCATGATAAATATAAAGATTATATTTTTTATATTTTATGGTGATAAATCATTTTTTATTTTTCTGCTGTTTATTTTACAATAATTATGTAAATAAAACATGAGATTGTATTTAGCTATGAAGATTATAATGTGCACCTATGCTGATCTTCATTTCATAAGACAATAGAAAAAACGTTTTTTATTGACTCGCACTGATGATATCTAAAAAAAATTATTAATACTTAATTGAAAAATAATTTATTTTCTCTTTTCAGTAGCATTGTTATAACTCACGATAAATATGGTTCTAAAAAACTTAAATTTATGAATACATTGTTTTATATGGATTGAGTAAAATTTTTCTTATATTATAATTTTATAGTTTATTGTAATTTCAATTATCATTGTATCATAATATTTTTATAATACAGAGTTGTAAAAAAGATGGTAATTGTATTTTCTTATATAAAACACACACATAAAATTATAAAACGTAATATACTACCCCATTTTGTTTGATGTGCATAAAATTTTTCGAATTATGAAAGAACAATAAGTTTTTTCAGCCAATTAATTTAATTCGAGAAAATAATACGTCAATATTTAACAATTTTACAAGTTATTAATGTAATGTATACGAGCAAGAAAAAAATTACATAATAACATTTAAAAAGAGCTATTATAATGTAACCAATGGGTATATAAATGTCATACACTTTCACGTCATATCGCTGGTATACGAGCTCACGAGAAAGTTACATTTTTAAAGCTCTCACAAATTTTATCCCCCGACGATAAAAAGGTATTAAAGCTGGTCAAATATCGTACTAATGGGAACGTTAAAAATATTTTTTTTCGCTCGCGAAGATAACTATGAAATTTACCTACTCTTTTATATATTTGAAGAGTGACGATTCCTTTGTACGTTATACAATAGAAAGAAAAAAATAAGAATTTTATCGCTCACTTTTTTGACTCGTTATGTGTTATTGATGGATTGAGAAAGATTTTTTCGAAGCATTAAGTCGAGAGAAAGTTTATTGTTTTGCAAATTGCCGATAGTTAAATATTTTTAAACATTATTAGGTTAAATTGGTTATGATTAATGTTTTACTGTAAAATATAAATATAAGTGATAGAGGTATTGAATGAATTCCTGATTAATTGAAAAATTATGAACAAACACTTTTTTCCATTTTCTTTTTATAACAGCGCGTTTTTTATTCTAAGTGCATATGATTTATAAAATTATGAAAATTATGTGTAAATTAAATAGTTTTTATCATCAATCAACTTAAACAATATTGAATATTAAATTTTAACACCCATAAATAAATAATAAGTTGTGAATGAACGCATAATTTTTTTATACAAAAAACAAATGATTTATCAATTTTCAAATCTAAAATAAACATTCTTAATAATAACTGCAAATATAAAATTAAAAATAATTAAACATCTTTAATAAAATACTTTAAAAAAAAATCTTGAAAATAAGGTATTATTAAATACGTATTTAAAAAAATTGCGATATAAGGTATAAAGAAAAATACTTATAAGAAAAGCTATTAATCCATTGAACAAACACAAGATGCTCCCGTCAAAACAATAATATTTTAAAATTGACGAGATAATCAGACATTAAACGAAATCGTTCACGCCACGTCACATGGCAGACGTCGTTGAAAGAAAAATTTTCTTCAATTATCAAGATAGTGTACATTAAACACGTCAACGTTGAATTAAAAAAAGAAGAAAAAGCAAGCTCTTACAATTGGTCATAGACGTTATCTCTACATAATAAAATATAATAGATTTTGTCCGACAGTCTTGTAACGGGCGCGAGAAAGAGATAGAGAGAGGGAGGAGAGAGCCTTTAATATTTACGACAAGAAAAGTTCAAGGGACTACCTCGCCTTTTAAAATTTAACCGACAATTATGTTTTCAGCGACTGCGCCTATATCTGCTCAATGAGCAATCGTTTCCCTTTTGCACTTTAACATTAAGTTAAAATAAAAATTTTTACCTTATTGTGTAAAAGTTAATTTCATAAGACTAAGAAAATAATTCTTTTCTGCTTTTTTTTTTAATTAATTTAAATTTGTAATGAAGTTTAAATTCATAATGTAGCTTTACGACTTATTGTTATTGAACCTTTAAAAAATAACGAGTTTTAAATTAGTAGAACAATAAAATTTCAATTACAATTTTGATTGTTAACGAATGAAATTAATGTAAACTGAACATTAGTTTTTATAGATACATTATAATTTCATTTTGCGTAAAATCAAAATCCTATTTCGAAATCGCCAAGAAAAAAATAACAATTTTCATTTTTAATTATCTAATTTTGCGTTTACATCATCCCACTAATTCACAGAATGATGAAAAAAAACTGCTCCAGAATATTTTAGATCCAAAAAATTTAGTCGGCATCTTTACCTAATACCGTTTTATCCTGTATTAACGTAAGAGGATGCGCAAATCGCGATAAATCGAGCTGGTTCTTACCTTTTGCCAAGACCAAACAGAAGATTCTTCTTATTTTTTTTTTTTAAACCAGTGTTATTATAATATCGCAACTAAAAATCTTCAGGTCAGGGACTTGTTTAAACTGACTGGCGTATCGTGTGTATATAGTTAAAGAATCGTCCTACCGAAAAGGAGAATGTCGAAAACATTATCCTCGACACGAGCAAAGTAATGCCCTGCCTTCTTCGTCTTCTTTTTCTTATCTTGCCTTTTTTTTCTTTTTTTTCTTTTTGATCGTGCTCAAGTTACAAGTTGATCTTTTGTTAGAGTTACACGAAAATAAGGTTTTGTAAAACTCAATTCTATTCGAATCCAACGAAATAAAGAATTGATTCGATGAATCAATCGATATTTAATTATTTAATAATTGAATCGTACTAAATGTAAGGGAGATCAAATGAAATTCAAGGATATTTTAGAATAATATGTTAGAATTAGGATATTACTTGAAATAAAATTATTTTTTTATCAAAACTCATATTTATTATTGTAATTCTGTATAAGAACAAGATAAAAGAAAACTTACGTAAGGTGAAAAAAAAATATTTTCAAGTTTTTAAAACAAACAAATTCGTATATAATAAAATGAGCCTTTTTTAACCAATTAATTTGCTTTTTAGCAGTTTTATTATAATCGAAGAAATTTCAGATATAATGTAAAACAAATAAATTATTAAATATAATTAATTTAATTTTTTTTTAAGAAATAAGAAATATTGCCTCTTAGGAAATAATAATTAGAACCAAAGTTATGGTTTTCGGAAATTGAGCAGCAAAAGAATACCAAAAATTATCTAATTCCTAAAGGACACTAATATTCAACACTTTGAAGATATTTCCAGGTTGGATTATTCACATTTTAATTAGGAAACTAATTTCTTACATTTTTCTCAAAATAAAAAATATAAACGTTCATAACTTGAATTTTTCCTATAATAACACAGGTATAAAAATTATTATTTTTCAAAGTAAAAAAGATAATTTAACAAATAAAATATTTTATCAGTTATCTTCAACTAAAGTCAAAATTTTCAATTAAATCTTCAATTAAAAAATTTGTATAATATTTCATATGGATTTTCAAAATGGCATATGTTCTTTATCAAAACAGATTATCAAGAAAAAATTACGAAGATTTTACAATTGACTATATTAGTGGTATTTGCATATTAAAAGAAAAATCCATGATTGCATTAGCTTTTATTCTCATATCTCTTAAGTGACACTAGTTTCGAGAATTTCGCAAAATTGGCAAAACCGAAATCAGATAAAAATTTATGTACAATAGCTGAAAAGAAAACAAGAAATCCAAGTTTTAATTCATTGTAGTTTGTATTGGGTTATGAAATAATAACTTCATCAACTCTTATGAAGTTTCAAAATTTAAAATCAAAGATGAAAACTCAGTAAAACAAATTATGAGTGCACCCAAAATTTTTGACACTGCAACAATAAGAAGAGAAAGGGAACTGAAAGATAAGGTTTGCGATGAATTTATTAAGTAAGAATACAGTATTGAAAAATATTGATTCATTCTTCTTTGCTATTATCCTTATTTGGGAAATCCATCTGATAAAATTGGTAAAGAATTTATTTTAGAAATAAAGTGTTAATATCAAAAACAATTTTTTATATTTACTAAGGTGATAGAAAACTAATTAGATATTATGAAGCCTTGCAGCTGCGATTTCAAATATTTTCAGTCGAAATGAAAAAAGGATTATTTTGAATTGCAGATGTGACATTCAAAGATAATAAAAAATCCATATTATGAAAAAAATAGTGATTGAATTGGTAGCATATAACAGTGATGCCAACTCAAAATTGCTAGCAAAAAATTATACCTGATGGGAATATCACTTCTTTATGACTGCCGTCGACATATTACCTTTTCTCGATCACAATCGAGACTTCTTCTTTCTTCAATTAAGAACGAGATATCGCTTTTTGGAACTATAAGAAATATTTTCCCATATTCGTCTCAATAAACTATATGTACTTTGTTAGAAGTTTTTCTTTTTCTCTTTGGAAATTCTTGCCATGCTTAATTTGGATGCAAAAGGTACTATAGCATATTTTGAATATCGAATTTCTTATCAGTTATTATTTAATTCTCTGACTTACAAATTTGCATTAGAGCATCTCTAATTTCACAAGTACCAGGGAACTGTGTAATTCAATCAATCAGTTAAGTTTAAAAAATTAATCGTATTTTAGTTACATTAATAAATAGGTGATTTAAAATTAAATATACGCAATATCGAATTATCCCTTTATTTTCATCAAAGATTCTGTTAAAAATTTCTACAATACCCACAATGAATATCTTATCTTCCCCTATTTCAATTTTATCAAAATATAATTCATTAATATACCTATTGCATATCGTGAGCAATTTTTTATCCTAGATTTTTCAATAAGTATTGTGGGATTATTATTTAATATCCCATCATCCGTTCTTCATCCTTTCATAGACTGAAAAGTTTAGATGTCTTTTTCAGCCTATGTCAAAATGAAAAAAAAAGAGGATTGAAAAGAAAAATATTATAATGCGAAATAATGTAACTAAGAATTTACGAGTCGCACGGCATCCTTTTCGCTCGTACAATAATACGAGCGTGCATAATCGGAAGCAGCTATAGAGAAAGATTGCGCGAGTCTATTATTGGAGAAAATCTATAAGCGACGATTCGAAAGAGCGCGTATATATGTAATTTGATTAGTGAATAACGAAATCGTACAGTCAATGGTTATTGCAATATTAACGCTACCTTTAGAAGACGAGAGTTAATTAATTTTGCAAAGAATCTGTAATTTCAGTTTTATTTAAGATATAAATGGCTATGGATTTTATTGAATAATAGACTAAATCTAATTCTTCTGTGCATCTTTGCTTGCGATTTCTTACGATCAATATATTTCTTGTATTATCAATCATCTTTTCAGGAAATCTAAAATGAATTTTCTTTTTCTTTTGAATTAATGTAAAGTCGGAGATTGATTTACGCAATTTGTCCATTTGACGTTTAATAATGTTATTCAGCGCAATTGTATGTACTGTTTTATAGTGATAATGTGTTACACCAATACTGTGATTTAAAATATTTTTATTTTTTATTTTCAATATACTACATCTATACGGTATTTTCTATTTAATGGATTTCAAAGAAATCATATTATTAAAATTATATGAATGGACTTAGTAAAAAAGTGTAGAATATCTACTTCTAAGGTTCATATTTCATTCTTTTTTTTCAAAAAGCATTTATCATCATCTTACAATATGATTTTTTAATTTAGTCAGATATTTTTAATTACTTCGGTGAAGGTAAAGTCGATTAAAACGTTATCAATGGTGTAAAGTTTAAAAATCGGAAAATATTTCCAAATTTTAATGAGTTTTTGTTTGACAAAGAAACAATAATATATATCCATTAAATCTATAAAAAAGAATGTAAAAGTCATTTTGTCGATTACAAAAAAGTACATATTCCCATCACCCTGGCTGCTCATTTGATCACGATTTCCGTTTATTTTTTTTTATGTTTCGGCATCTCCTAAAGTCAACGAAAGGTCCTAAAGCATCATGGCATAAATAGTTGTGATTTACCGTATATCGAAACCAATCGGTCACGTTTTTTTTTAAACTCGTTCAACGAAGATTCGTCGATTTCAATCCTTTCCAAGGTTAATTCCAATATTCTCACGGTATGTATAACTAACACTAGGCAATAATTTTTTTATTATTGTTAAGTGTGTAAATGAATGATATTTTTCTAATGTTAAATATTGTTAATTTTGGTCGAAAATTTCGGAATAGAAATACGTGACGATAAATATTATGATAGAAGAGACTTTGCTTATTCTGTATATATGTAAGCTTATTTTACATCTAATCGATATTGGCAAATTTCAAATCGAAAAATGAAGATTATTATTTTTATTTTTAGATTCCTTTTCAATGCTTAAATTGCAAAAGAAGAAAATATACAAAAAATATCTCTTCAATTAAATTTATAGAAATGAACAACTATAAATTACTTTATATTAATTTATTTAATAATAATATAGATTTGATTTATTTATAATTTATTCCTCTGATGACCTAGTAATAATCCTCAAGGAATACATTATAAACATAAATTTCATTTAAGATGCTGTCATATCTTATGTAATTGAGTTTTTTATTATTTATTTTTAAATTTTTGAGAGCAACAAAAAATAAAAAGATGTACGTTCTATAATTATATATTTGCTTATAAAGCTATCTCTTCATATTGAGTGTCCGTAACTCCAGATTTGTTTTCAAAATTATGCATAAAAATTTCTTTATTATGAGTAAAAAATTTAGATAAAATAATCTCTTGCTTATTTTACCGAAACATACTTTTTTTAATCTTTTCTTATGAAAACTATTTCGATTCCCTGCAGTGTTAGATATGTGATAAATTGAGAAAAAATTTTAATACATACATATATAAATGTTAAAATTTTTTCTGAATTATCTTAAATGTAACACTAAAGAAAATTGAAATAGTATGTTTTTCATTGACGAAAATCGTAATGATGTGTTTTTCGTCGGAACGCAGAGAAGGAGGGAGCGTCGAATAAAAAATGTGTGATAATGCAAAATAATTTTTGCAGTATCATAAACCTAAAGAACATTCAAGTTTATTTCAGTTTAATTTAATTAACGAAAAAAAAATTCCTTCTCTCGTTGCTTATTGCAATAGTACAGTAACGCCATACACGTGACAGAAGCTGTGTGTATATGCAATTGATTGTCGTATGCGCTCAGTTAGAACACGTAATTGCAGCTTCATATACATGCCGTAACAGCCGGAGCGTTAATTTATGAAGCGTCCACGCGATGTCGATATATACCTAAAATGCTTAATTTCATTTAATCTGAAATGCTGCAGTGATTGGATTTATACTCTTCATGATCATGATGTAGATGCGTATATGTGCGCTTTATCGTTTAATTGCGTTGTAATTGAGCGAGTATCGAAAAAAAAGGCACGACATCCATAAAGACGTGCTTTATTACGTAGACTTTGAAAGCTGACGTTTGATGAGACTTGATTGCTGAAATAAGGATATTCTTAGAAAATTTCATTTTATTTTTTCTTACAAGTGAAATAAAAATTTAATGGAATCTGTTAATTGAAAGTTTTAATAAATGAATTAGTGAATAGTGATGGCACGGTTGTTGAGTGACAATGGGCTGATCGATTGTGCTGCTTGCAGAAAAAAAAATAGAATGATTAATCTTTTTTCGCAAACGGTGCATAGAAATTAAAACTGTATTAAAATTTATGTAATGAAAAGTTAACATTAATTAAAAATTGCGATAAACATCGCAATATTTATTTAATAAATAGAAACTATAAATAAACTAGATACACAATTTGTACACTTTTAATAACATTTTATATATTAATGACTCTATTGCATAATTATAAGATGAAACTTTCTCTATTATGCATGTGAAACGGTTTTAAATTAACTAAACAACCCCCATGACGTTCATCATGAAAAATTTAATTGATAAAAATCAAATTGTGCTCTAACAATTTACAGAAAATTTTAACCTGCTAAAAACAAATTTTTAAAATATAAGAAAAATATAGCAAACAAAAAATTTTTCTGTTTCAATTATACAACAAAGAAATACGTGAAATTTTTTTATTTCCGTAAACAATAAACTTATAAAAGCGATTTCTAAAATAAAAAAAATCTACTTGAGAAATCAAGGATATATCTATACACATTTAAAAATCTTCACATCCTTCAATCCAACGAAATCCAAACATATAATATTATGCAATAACCATAGCACGCTGCGCATTCTCAAAGTAAACGATGAAATTTAGTGTTTGTCGAGTGTTTGTCTTCAACTTAACAATCCGTCGTAAAGCACACAATATCACTTTTATAAGTATACAGTCGGTAACGTTTTAAAGGATGAAATCAACTTAAGAGAGAAACAGAATGAGAAAAAAAAGGAAGATTTGAATGACTTGTTGTTAACCCATACGCTTTGTGGATAAGGGGTCATTTCGCGACTCATCGCTGCCATCGTCTTGAAGCCAGTACGCGGAAAAAGCGCGACAATCATGTTGCTCGCCCACATGTGATATTTTTGCCACATAATTTAACGATTAATTTTATGCTGGATACTTTTATGTTTTCGTAATTGTTTGAGTATGCACTATGTACATAAACAATGATATATTATTTAACAAAAATTAAGTGAATATATAACTGTTTGAGAAATATGTTTTAAAGTGCATAATTTGTGTATTGAGTTGACAGCGATTTTCAAATATTTATCCAAACGTAGAATAAATTTTATTGCAGAGGAATAAATCTATAATATAAATATAAGAATAAGATAAATGTAATTATGAAACAACTTTAGTGAAGAATTCAAAGTTTTTGTACTAATTAAAGCTATTTATTTCAATATTTTAACTCATTTGACTTATAATTCGTGAGTACGTAAAAATGAAAAATATTTGAAAAAAAAAAATTGAAGTCTTCATTAAAATGAACTGTTAAAGCGACTATAATCTATCCATGACATTTTTTTTGCAGATAGTTCCTTTACCCGTAACACACTAAAGCAATTCGTTTTAACATCACGCAAGCGAGCACGGGGCCCTGACAAGTTAAACAGCAACCAATCATTAGTTTAAGTAACAAGTGTCTTTCCGACGATTTATACCCATAGCGAAGGTTGAATAGATCGTCGCGGAAAAGTGTTGGTAGGAACTCTGCGGGCTGTCTTTCTTTTTCCCCTTTTATTTAAAAGAGAAAAAAGAGAAATAACATGTTTATCTTGGAATATATACCGATGATCTAAGCTTGAAAATTCACTATCGTATATAGTTGCACAAAGCGCGAAGAAGAGTAAAAGCGTCGCGCAAGAATTTTTTACTCAATTGCTAAAATTATTTCTTATATATTGTGGTATCAAGAATCTTAGTAAAATATGGGATTACCTATTTTTAGAATAGTATTATTTCACGAATGAAGATAGTTTCAATTTCTTTTATTGACTTAAAAACAAAAATATTTAAATACGTCATCTACGAAGATATTATTACGAATACATTATTCAATTCATATTTTTTACTCAATTGAAAATATAATCATATTATTGAATAAATAAAAATTATGTCTAGTAAACATGTTTTCTTATCGTACAACTTGTATGGCTTCATTTAGAAAGGTTTTTTCGCGTAAAAAAATTATGATAAAGTTATAAACATCTTTCTGAAAATCTATCGTGTTAAGTAATTTTCTTACAAACTTTGAGGAAGATATAAATCTTAAAAGCGATTTTTTACAGGTATTTGAGCTTACTTGCTTATCTAGAGTTGAAATTACAAAATTCAAGATATTTAACTCAAAATGACTTTCACAAAACGAAAAAAATTATCAACTGCCAATATGAAATTCCATCTTTATTTTAATTACTGGTTTTTAATCGAAAAACTGATTTTATTAATTACATATTGACAGATTCCATAATTTCTAAATCTTTAATCAATAGAAAAAAAATTTTTTTTACTAACATCTTACTATAAAATTGTATTTACTGTTTTAACTAGTTCAAATAACAGTAATTTCATATCGTTACTTGTTTTTTTAATGCTTTTTTTATATGGATAATATTTAGAAAAAAATTGAAATTTTTTATTGAATTTGATTTTTTTTATCAAAATAATAAATACAAAATATTAGTTAGTGACACTTTAATTAAATTTAATAACTTTATTTTGATTAGTTTTTATGGAAAGGAGAAAGTTAATGCATTATTTTTTTATTTTTATGAAAATGTAGTTTATTATACATTTTTTGCCATACTGTATTATAAAACATTCAAATATACTTATAAATAAAATGTCTTTAAAGTACAATATTAAAATATAATATGAAAAAATATTTACAATCTTTCTTTAAAATGTATTTTTTTATCGTTTAAAAAATATTGATCATTTTCTTCTGAATATCTAATAAAAGTAATGTATTTTATTTTTTGTACAAAAAATTTTGTTATACCAACAAAAAATATCGTACGATATTTTCCTACATTTTATAACATTTATTTAATATTAGAAAAAATTTTCTTGTATACCATTTGTATTAATTCATAATTTTTATGTGAATTCTCTTAAATATTAAAAGTATCCTAAAATAATTCATTTACTATAATAAAATAATTGATTACTTTTAGCTGACAAAATGGAATCTTGAGAATAGAATTAAATTTGGTATAAATCACAGAAATAAGTTATCATAGGTGACATAATATGATAGTAATCAAAAGTGTTTTTGGATTTAATATATAAAACTATTTTTTTTCTTACTTGTCATCAGAAATTTATATTTTTATACTTACATTTGATATTTATCTAAAAGATAATATATTTTAACAATTCTCGGTCTATATAATTCTGTCAGTGTTACTCATTTATTAAAAAAAAAAAGAGAACGCGACGTCAGCCTTATGAAAAATTAATAACTAGCGATACTATAAACATTAAATATTGGAAAATCTTTCACAATTGTTTTTAAAATAATTGCCTCATAATATGACGAACAATATAACAATATTTCTTTTCTGCAAAAATAATTTTTATGCGCGCCCTAACTACAATCTATAGGTAACAAGCGCACGCAAGAATTTTTCAATTTATCAACTCTGAGTGAAAATTCTCAGTATTTATTTATTTTTTTTATCCTTCTTTGTCGATGTTAGCCGTGTTCCGCATCTATCAGACACTACTGCGTGTATGTAACGCTCGATCAATTGCATTCCGCAATTATCGGTGTTACAAGTTATTCGCACATCTTCACACAGCTTTCCATCAATTATTACGGGGTCGGCACTTCTTTTGTTTTGAAACTATAAATTATGACGTGCATATCGTTTAGTGTCAACTTTGAGTTCTTTTGGTATGACGTGGATGAAGCTTTGTGAATGAGGTGACAATTTTTTTTTTATTTCTTTATATAGATGGACAAGTCGTTAACGATGTGACTGATGAGCGCGATTTTCTATAAGCTATTGCAATCACTATTTTTATTATTGCCCATGATTAAAGTTTCTTTTTCTTTAACTAAAATATTGTGTGATGATCGTACGTGGGCCGGATACTAAAATAAAGTTTGTAGTCAAAAATATTTGTAATGACCCGGAAAAATGAACACATACATTATATAAATTGAAGTAAAATTGTATCATTCAACTGTAATTATCAGAAATTCTAAAATAATTATATTTAACATGTAACGAAAAAGCGGCAACTCCAAATATGCCGTTTTTGAAAGCTTCGAATGCACTCCACATATAGTTTACAAATAAGTATCTTCTTTTATTTGAAATCCTTGAGCAGTGCAATTTTCAACTTCAAATTTCAATTAGCCTACCTAGCAATTCTTTGTTTCTACACTTCTTAAGACCTCACACGTAGTTCAAAAATACGGAATCGCACTCTTTGCATATATCGTATGGATATTGGCGATTCTGACGTTGCGTGTGCGAGCGCGCGATAATTCGTATAACTATTAACGAATGCTGGATCGCTATTATTATTACAGTTGCAAGTCTCCGTTCGTCTTCTTTCTCCTCGTTAAAGTTGGCGCAATACCATGATGCTTTTACGCAAACGTACATTTTTTATTCTCTTCGTATATCATCTCGAGCTAATATTATTTATATATATTTTTTAGAGTACAAGTGGATATGTGGAATTTAAGATATATCTGTAAAAGAAAAATGATTTTTCAGTGCTATTATTATTGAAAGCATAAGTTTGATTTTTGGGGTGCTTCCTTAAAAGGAACGCAAGAGATTAACCGAAAATTAAAATGTTAAAATGAGAAGACTAATTTCATTTCTGATTACATGAATTTTCTTGTGCGAATCTAACTATTCAATTTATATTTCGGTTCGTTACTATATTCTATAATAATTTATGTTTTGCTTATTTACATGGAAATATATGTACCTTTTTGATAAAAAAAAAGTATATATATACTTCCCTGGTAGAAATTTGAACATAAAAAATGGTGTATATACAAATTTAAGGTTATTGGTAATAATAATGCCAAAGAAATGGCCATAAAATGTTAAAGTGTTTCCATTTCTACTGGTCAGAAAATGGTAAAAAAAACGTTTCAATTTCCACCAGGGTTACAATCAATAAAATAGGCATTTTCAAAATAATTATTCTCGTAAAATAAAAAGAATAAACAAAATATTTTTTAACGATAATTATATTTAATGTATAAGTAAATTCATTTAAAACTTATTTAAGATGATACTTAAAATTTAACAAAAATTTTGTTGAAATCTTTTTTTATTTGAGTTGATTATGCAATATCATGTACAGTGAGGTCCAATAGAAAAGAGCCACCCTTGAGAAAAAAAGTACTAATTAAAAAATTTTGTATCTCAACAAATAAGGGTCGTACAGAACTCCACGACCACTCATTTTAAACGCATTTGTAAGGACTTTTTAATGGTGCATTGGTAATTTAGTTTTGAGTACTTCTCTGGGAAATATTATGACTTAAAAATAGAAAAAAAAAACAGGAGTGGCAGTCGTGGGGACTGGCCGACAGAAGCTATGCTTCCAGTATATATACATAGAAATTAGGAAGTGTGACATTTGCAAAATTATAATTAATTTTTTAGTGAAAACGTTATTTTTCATTCGATGTATTATGTATTACAAAATATATTAATAATGTAGTTTTTTATTAATATCAATTATTAAAAAAACATATATTTAGATAAACGTAATTTTCGTCATGTGCATTGTAAATAGAAAAATACAAAAAAACGTTATTTTTCATTCGATGTATTATGTATTTAAAAATGTATTAATAATGTAGTTTTTTATTAATATCAATTATTAAAAAAACATATATTTAGGTAAACGTAATTTTCGTCATGTGCATTGTAAACAGAAAAATACAACAATTTTATTAAATTTTATTAAATTTTCATTTTTTGTTATTAATGTAGTAATTAATAACAACTATATAAATATACACATATTAATAAACGGAGGAAGATAATGAGAGAAAATAAAAAATTTCTTGCCAAAAAAATATATTAAGATTATAATATTATAAATACAAACGCATATTTTCATACGTATACTAATTTTAAAATTTAAATTAAATAAATATTATTTACATAATTTATTTATTTAATCATCGTATTCTACGTCTATCCTTCTCTGTCTGCCGGCTTTAAGAATTGACTCTCTCCCTCTCTCTTTCTTTCTCTTATATGTACAATAAAGGTAGCCGCGAATGGAGGGGGCTATGTCTAGCCTTCTTTGCCGGTTACAACAAGCAGTCTCTTTTTCTTTATCTTTCTTATACACATCCACTTGTGTATATACATGCATATTCTTAAGCAGAATGGGAGAGAGGGAAAGAAAGAAAGAGAAAAAAGAATGTTTGTATGTTAATAGCAATAATGGCATCCTGTGCCGTATTCGTTCATTCACGCTGGGTGACATTTGGGACTGTCGATTTTTATACATTTAGTGCCCCTGCCGTAACGTCGCGTAAGAAGCATAGCTTCAAAAATTTTTTATTCGCCGATGTTTAAATTCAAATCATTTTTCGGAAAATAATGGTAAAAAAATTTTACACGGCTAGTTTTAAGGGTATTTTGCTTAACTTGAAATGTATATTTTAGTTTTTTTTCTAGATTCAAAATTGACCGAGATTTAGCGATTTTTGTTAAGAAAAAGGGTCTTTTTTATTTTTCCGATATCTGCTTAATGAGAAGAGATATAGAAAAATGCCAAATAAAAAAAAAGTATTTTTGTGTGTAGAATAACCTTAAATTTTCTCAAAATTTTTTGTGCATTTTAATTTTTTTGATATTGTTGTGGTATTCTTATATACATGTATACCATACTCTTATAAGAGTACCGCAACAATATCAAAAAAATTAAAACGCACAAAAAATTTTGAAAAAATTTAAGGTTATTCTACACACAAAAATGCACTTTTTTTTATTTGGCATTTTTCTATATCTCCTCTCATTAAGCAGATATCGGAAAAATAAAAAAGACCCTTTTTTCAACAAAAATCGCTAAATCTCGGTCAATTTTGAACCTAGAAAAAAAACTAAAATATAAATTTCAAGCTAAGCAAAATATCTTTAAAACTAGCCATGTAAAATTTTTTATTCCATCATGTTCCGAAAAATGATTTGAATTTAAACACAGGCGAATGAAAAAATTTTTTTTTCTATTTTTAAGTCGTAATATTTCCTAGACAAGTACTCAAAACTAAATTGCCAATACACCATTAAAAAGTCCTTACAAATGCGTTTAAAATGAATGGTCGTAGAGTTCTGTACGACCCTTATTTGTTGAGATACAAAATTTTTAAATTAGTACTTTTTTTCTCAAGGGTGGCTCTTTTTTATTAGACCCCACTGTATACAATAATATCTTCAAATATTAGAAAATTTAATAAATGAAAAAATTTAGTTTCTTAAAAATATTTATTATCAACGACTATAGCAACTATGCATAAAAAGTTCTTGTAAAAGTAACAATTAATCTTTTTTATGACTGTTCTTATTTTCATATTTACATGTATCATTTTTAGCATAAAATTTTAAATGCTTAATTCATCTGAAATTTCAATAAGATATTGACTGTTGTATTAAGTGGAAGATATTGGTTAATTTATCGTTACAAGAACTTGAATAAATTTTTATGATAATTATTATAAATTAGTATAATAATTAATTTAATATCAATTGAAAATTCTAAAATACCATGTAATATAATCATGAAAAATAATTCTGAAATTTGCATTTCACACAAAAGCAAATCACCGTATTATATTGACGTTAAAGAAGGTCATCTTTCAACTAAGGTCTTACGATGCTATTATCCAGCGACTGTTGAACTTACTTATAAAAATAATGGTGGAGAATATTGTGTTATTGCGGATGATGAAAAATCAAAACTTATACCAGGAATCCATGAGTATAATACTTATTATACAGATATGTATACATTAAAATAAATTTAATAATTAAAGTAAAGATTTTTAACACTTAATTAGTTAATTTTCACATTCTTTATAAGAATATATTTAATTTTTTATAAAATATCTTCTCATTTGCAAATTACATTTATGCAAATCAAATTTTGTACGCAATAATTTTACTTGTAGTTGTAATAATTTTTTTAAATGCATTATCTGAATTATTAATTTGTCATTTTATTATAGATGTAGTTTCAAATAAATCAACTTCACTTACCGATAAAAAAAGGAAATATTTAGATGATATTGCAAATATCCGCAACTATGAACAGCCAACTTTGAAAAATGAACTTAAAAAGAAAATAAATTTATTTTATTATTTAATTTCATAAAAAAGTACAAATAATTAATTCATTAATTAATGTTTCCCTTACTTTTTCTTCCAAAACTGTACAAACAATAACTTATTAAATAAATAATCATTTTATTATATAATTTTATCATTATTTTGTTTTAGTCAATTGAAAAAAAAACTACCACTAAAGAAAGAGTACTTCAAATATCATGGAAGCATAGGGATAGTATTAACAGCCAGTACCAAAAAATGCAAAAACCACATGGTGGAAATAAACTGATAAGTTTGGATAGTCAAAAATTGTACACAGTAGAAGACATAAAAGCAATAGCTATTAAATCTTTCAAAGATGATTTTAATGAAAATTATTTTATAAAACCTATCATCGAAATTGCCCCTATTGAAAAAATCCAGATGGATATTCACGTGGATGATCCTTGTATCCACGTTTATTTTATTTATTTGTTTATTATTTATTATTTATTATTTTTTATTATTTATTTATTTATTTATTTTATTATTTTTATTTTCATGGATATCTATCCATGAAAATCATCCACGTGGGTTTTCCAGATAAAATAACGTAGATTTTGAAGTAGGTAAATTGATTTTTAATAATGAAAGATATCTTTGATTAAAAATATCTTTCGTTGTGAACAACAAATTCACCTACTTCAAAATCTACGTTATTTCATCTAAATTTGTTGTTAATAATGAAAGATACCCCGTTAAAAAATACAATTGTATTTCCAATTACAATTTTAGAAATCTAACGTAAATTTATGGATATTTTTAAGTAACTAAATATTGTTTTAAAATAAAATTTTATTATATTTTCCATTGCGGCTTATAAAAATATCTCTGTTCATTGAAAAAAACAGAACGTAATAAAACAGGCTGAATGATCGTTGTTTTAGACCAAATGAAACTGCCAGTTTATAAGCTCTAAACTCTTTTATTCTTTTCGTGCGCATTCGCTTGCCATAAGAAAGTCAATAGATAGAAAGCGTAGTAGCCCCCTGGTGGCTAATCATCGAATATGAATATACACATTTATATAATAGTACTGATAATTAACCGCCAGGGGGCTACCACGCTTTTTATCTATTGACTTTCTTATGGCAAGCGAATGCGCACAAAAAGAATAAAAGTTTAGAGCTTATAAACTGGCAGTTTCATTTGGTCTAAAACAACGATCATTCAGCCTGTTTTCTTACGTTCTGTTTTTTTCAATGAACAGAGATATTTTTATAAGCCGCAATGGAAAATATAATAAAATTTTATTTTAAAACAATATTTAGTCACTTATAAATATCTATAAATTTACGTTAGATTTCTAAAATTCTAATTGGAATTCGATTATGAATTTCCAATTGGAATTATTAACAATAAATTTAGATGAAATAACGTAGATTTTGAAGTTGGTGAATTTGTTGTTCACAATGTAAGATAATATTTTTAATCAAAAATATCTTTCATTATTAACAACAAATTTACCTACTTTAAAATTTACGTTATTTTATCTGGAAAATCCGCGTGAATCATCCACGCAGATTTCCATTTGAATCCACGTGAAATCCATGTTCATCCATGCGAATATCTACGAGGATTATCCACGTGGATATCCATCTGGATTTTCCGATAGGGTGGAACCAAAGATGGAGATGTTATTAAAAATTTATGTATATATATACATTGGAATATTGAAATGATTTCTAAAAAGTATTGCTTAATTAATAACATATCATCTATTTCTTTCTTCAAGTAAATTCATAAAGTTTCCGATAACGTTTTCAAATTCAATTTTTTTGTAAGAATAAAACGATGGTTTTCCCAACCACTTTTTCAGATCTTCCATCATTGCCGATTCTTCATAAATGAATAGATTCTTTTCCTCTGCATTATTACGGCGATGCCAATAATATCCTCCATCGTTCGCATCCATTTCATACGTTTCAATGTTATAATTGTTCATATCCGATTTATTCATGATACAGGCAGGCCAGAGTGGCCGATAGTTAAGTTTTACAAGAACATATTGACCTTCGTTGAAATTTTTTATGTTTAACTTCCTTCTTTTAATAATTGATTGTATTTCAGCTGATGTTGAAACAGTGTCTTCACTCTCAACAATTTCAACTAAATTACCAAGTTGTTCTCGTAATCTATCTTCTGGTGTTTCTTCTTGTCTTAATCCAATGACTTGATGAATTATATCAAGTTGTTGATCAGTTTTTTTTTACTAAACTACTTTTTTAATGTTTTAAACATATACCTTATTACATCACCTTAAGTATAACGGTTTCTACCATTTCATCTTATTTCATAATTTTGGAAAAATCAAACACGTGATGAAAAATATGCTACCTTATTTACAATTTTAGATAATAAAAAAAAGCTAGAGTTAAATTTATGCTTTGAATCTCTTAAGTATAATTTCTTTAAAATGTTTTTAAAAATTTATCTGTACATACTGATCTTAAGACATTGTTTATATGCATTTTCTTCTTCATAGTAAACGAATAGTTAATAATAGAGTAGAGCTAAACCAAAAATTCTTCTCAATGTTTCCTCTTTTATTACCTTTAGGATAGTTATCGTTATGACGATCTCATTGTCATCTCCTCTTTCTCTTCCTACAAATCTTTTCATTTTAGATATATTTTATACTATTTACTCCGCCCCTCCTTTCACATTCACCACAAACTCACTTACATGTAAGAAGAATGCATTGGTACATTATTATTGTATTGAATTATTTATGGCAGATTAACAAGCGAATCGTTTCGTTTTTACCAAACAACGTATGTTATTCTTTCTTTTTTATCTCGCATTATGACAAGTGCGTGTCGAAAACGGTGTATTTATTGCAGCACATTGCAGAGATGTGCGCAAAAAGTCTCTAAATGTATGTTAAATGAAAGTAGCGCTGCTATCGATTTGGCAAGAATTTTCACGAATGTTGTGAAAAATAGTCTATATATCGTAACAAATGAAATAAAAGTTACATCACATCTTTCGTATTTTTACGTTCATCATCTAATTGATGCTATCATTTTTCTTTTTAATGGTAATAATTTTGCCGATTGAAAATATGCTACCAACTGTCTTAACAGTATACTTTCCCCAAGAAAATTTTCTCGGATTATAAAAAAACTTCTTAATTTATTTTTTAATTTTCTGTTTCCAAATTATCATGCATAAAAATAAATTAAAAATTTGAGTAATCTGATTCTAATGTAAAATAGTGTAAAACTTAACACATATACAGATTAGCAAAAAGCAAAAATCTATATAAATTTTTTATTTTTATTAATTTTTTTTTAATTTTTACAACTTAAATGAATTTTGAAAAGAATTGCGTTGCTGAAACACATAGATATCAGGTTGGACTGTTATAGTAACTGAAGAGTTTAATTATATATTGGATCCAAAGAAAAGTTTTGAATATCATAATCAAAGTCAATAAACATATTTCAGATGCTGTCATCTAAAGTTTGATCACAATACACTTTACTATAAACCATGGTAAACAATCCGAATGTAAACTAAATTGCAATTTCAGTACATACTATGTAAAGTATACTAACCACAACCTTACTTTTCTTTCAGTCTAACAAACTTTTGAGATGGTAGTTGCTTAAGTTGGTTGTAATTAAAATTTTGTGTAATAGTATCATTATAATAACGCATCAACTATTGCTGATCAAATACGCATAGATTATATTTTTCTAATAAAAAGTTTCCAAATCAATTTATGAAATCATGATAACAATTAAAAAACAATTAATATTTCGTTATTAAGTAAAAGTATTCTCAGCCTATTTCAACTGCTTTATTTTTTTAATTTAAAGATCCTAAAACAGTAAACTTAATGATCTTTATGCAATAAATTTGCTTAAAAAAATTGCAAGGAATAGTGCCGAAAAGATTATTGAAAATACTACTAGACCAACTGTAGAAAATTTACAGAATCATTTATTATTTTGTTTCAAAATATGTTTGAAACATTTTTTCCTTGTAATATTTTACCCTTTAAGTATCTTTATAATAATTTTGTAGGCATTTCTGTAGTATTAACAATAAACATTTTTTTAAATCAATTCCGAGTAGAGTTTCTTATAACAATTAATACAGATTCATTTCAAATTTGTTACAAAATGTATGCAGTACTTCATGTGCACATATCAAAATTCAATAATCTCAAAAGAAAATATTACAGGATCACTATATACTTTAAATATATTTTCAAGGAAAACTGTAAATCTTTTGCTAGTAATTTTACAGTATTGATAATAATATTTTCTATAGTAATATTTACTATTTCTATAGTAGTATTTTTCTGCAGTGCATCCTGCAGATTTTTTGTATAAGGGTAATTAACCATCAATTTTTTACCAATCATAAAACGCTTTTATTTCGACCATAAACTATTTTAAAAAAAGATAGTAAATTTTCAAATTTATTTCATACATTAAAAAATTAAATTATTTTCTATAAATTCTGATAAATATACACCTGCTATTACTATTAAAGACATTATATGTTACTTATATTAAAAATTCTGAACAATAAATTAACATGCATCAGGAGCTAAACAGGTCTCTATCTTATGTGAATTAATAAGATAATATGTTTCTAAAAATATTTCTAATTATGATTCTCAAACACAAACTAAATACTTTTCATTTATCTACATACACAATCCGCCTAAATAAATACAACTTTAGTACATACATTAAATTTATAAAAATTAAACCTTCTCATAAAAATATAAAAGTTCATGATTTATACGTATCTATGAGAAGCAAGTAATATTTTAACGACACACACATAACTTGACATCTCAACAGCGAACAAAATTATTTCGCTAATTCATCTCTAAATAAAGTTTTTCCAAAGAAACCTTGACACTGATAAATAAGACATTCTAAAATAACAAAATGTTTTTCAAAACTTTTATCCCAATGCACAATCAAAACAAATAATCAGATAAAAATAAGAAAAAAAAAAGTTATACAACTTATAAACACACATTTTTCTTTTTAGACATTGCATTTAAAGACGAAGTAACTGAACAGTGCTAATATATAAATCAGAGCCTATACTATACAATTGCGCAACGACACCGATTTCATTATAGCAATACAAAAAACACACATATATATCCTAAAGAATAATTCCAAGAGCTTATATACAATAATTTTAATGCATAATAAACCATAGAACTTAAATTTTGCTCGGCTACGTAACGCGCCACGCGCGTGCGAAATGTTAAATGCCTGCTATTTTATTTATCACTAGCGAGAATATTATTCACGCATCCAAATGCATTATGTATATGTAGAAGAAAATTAATTTCTTTTTATTTAATAAAAAAATTACATTTATACTTACATACTTGGTACATAAGAGTTTGGAGCCTTTTGTAATCGATGCTATACGGGTATAAGCGTCATTTTCACAGCTGGCCGCGTGAATAATTGTGCGTGAAGGAATATGCTTGAGGCGATTAGATGTCTTATAATAAACGTTAGATGCATTTTACTAAGTACGATATACGCCGTACTGACTAAAATAATATTTTATCGTCTGAAGAAATATTTTTTATAACTATTTGAGGATGTTTAATTGGCTGTAAAGTTTGATATTTTGACAAACAAGTGTCATTTAGTAATCAATTTATTATGAATGCTAACATAAACACTTTTTTAATGATTAGATTTATTAATTATATTACTCCTGTAATTATTCATAAATTTTTCATTGAGATGTTTGTAAATTTATACATTAATGAACTTTTCATTCAAATTTTGGATTAACAATTTAAGATCAGTTTATTGATTTATTTTTATTAACAATAAATTTATTGCTAATAATTTATTTTAATAAAACGTTATAACAACATTTACAGAATGTTGTTATAACATTTTATTGTATTACATTATATTTTTGCTATTGAACAAATTTTTTTTTAATTATACCTTGAATAAACGATGAAAACGAAATAAAACATTTTTTCTTAAAATACATTTTTTTACAATTAAAGAGACTGTTATATCTCTTAACCCTTTGCTTATTAAATTTTTTTTTTTCAAATATTGGTAACTGAAGGCAGACATATTGTACAATTATTTATCTTGTACAATAAAAAGCCACATTTTCTCTGAACATAAATTAATTTTATCGCTTTGTTTTCAAGTTGAAAAAAAAGTTAAAAAATTAAAGGTGAAGATCAGAGAATACGATTTTGAAGTTTTTCCAACTTTTCTTGAAAACGAAGCGATAAAATTAATTTATTCTCACGAGAGAAAATACTTTCTTATTATACAAGATGGGAAAATTGCTATATTTCTGCAATTACTAGTTTTTGAAAACAAATAAATTTATTAATAAGAAAAAGGCCGAGACATGAGACAGCCTCTTAAAATCAATAAACTGAATTCTTGAAGAATTGGTTATAATTCCCAACATCACTAGTAAGATATAGTAAATTATAGTTTTTGATAAAAAGAAAACATGTATTACATAAGGTATGTGAAAGTTTGAAATATTTTATTAAATAATTTAACGTTACGTTCAAACTCTAAATATTTATAATGATAAAATTTATTTCTTTGATTATAACCAAGAAAAATAAATAAATAAATGAATTACAAAATACACTGTTTCTTATAATAAATTAACAAGATCTATTTAAAAAAATACCATTAAAAAATAATCCATTTTTTTTTCAAACAACTGATCATTCTATCTACAGTAAATCTTATCGATTAAAAGAAAAGATCATCATCAATTTAAATGCGTACAATTACGCAGGTTAACATTATTAATAAAAAAACTATAAATCTAATGATCATTCTGACCTAGAAATCGATCTCCTTAAACAGACTTTAAAGCTTTAACCATTCACAATATTGGAGACACTTCCATTTGTCGCACGATCTACTTGGTATAATACGACCATTCATTAAAGACCACTTAATCCGACAGTTTCATACGCGTGTATATCTATACATATGCTTTTATTGTACACGCATAATAGTGTAACGCATCTTGCGTAAAAATATATGTTTCTTTCAGCTAAGTTTGTCCGTAATTGGCCAGAGTTGAGAATCTCTTGGCGTACGTATGAAACGTGATACAAAAAAAATATAAAAGTCGTACGTATGATCCTTTGAAAAAAAACGCTAAGCGATTTTTCACGCCAAAGCCGTAAAAACTGACGAAATATTTACCTTTGTTTCTCAGCTAATTTTTTCTATATATATGTGTTATTATACACAAAGACCTTAACTAGTATATTGTAGTATATTATTGCAGACTGTTAGTTATCTTTAATCACGTAATTATAGGGTGTAGGTTACTTAATGTCTTACTTATTATATTTTGTCATTGCTAACACGAAGTTTACAATTTTTTCATAAATAGATTAGTAGGACATTCACATAATATGACAGTATAGAATTCAAGGTAGGGAAAAGCATGTGATATTTTGTTTCGAAAATTTAATTGGAAAAACGTAATTGTTAATATTGTTTTATATTTTTCAAAGAAAGTTGCGTTTGTATACTCGGTATGTTGCGATACGTTGTATTTCAATTTTCAATTTAATGCGAATAAGATATTAGAAAATTAATAGAAACTTTTCTCACGTTACTTAAAAATTATGAAAAAACTTATTTTTATTCATATATAAAATTTAAAATAATTTTATGGTTTACTTAAATATATGTGTAAATGATTAAAAATTTTTTAAATATATTAAAGTTTATAAACAAAATTATAATTATAAAAAATTATAGTAATGTATAAATTCTAATATTATTTTCATGAATTCCACTATTTTAATAATTAGTGTGAGAATTTTTAGCTTTTATTATTAAAATTAATTTTTATTGATGAATTTCAATTTGATTTTAAAGTTTATTGATTCTTATATATCATAATTGTTAAAAATAAAATGGTTATTGATTTGTAAATTTAATAAAATACCCTGTAGTTTGAAATATAGAAAATTTAATTATTAGTAATACACGTGCATTTAATTACTATCATGTATAAATACAATAACAATATTATATTCATTTGCATTGTTGTTAATGTTAATCATCTGGAATTGATATTATTTTAATATAGTTCTTACATTTATTGTAGAGTTTTAATTCTCAATTATAGAAAAAAACTGAATTTTAAAAATAAATTTCAAAGTATTAATCAAATACAAAAAGAGGTCGTCAAAAAATTCATAAAAAGGTACTCTTTTATTTTTATTTTAATTTAGGAAACATTTAAGTATAATTTCTTATTCATACAATCTAAACAAAAAATTAAAATCTGTCGATTGTTAAATATTTCTTATATAATGATTGTAGGATTAAGTCAACATTAATTTAGTGGTGACTATTTTGAAATTTATTTTTTTTAATAAAGACGGTTTAGTTTTGAAAAACCTTTTAAAATTAGAATTGTGTAATGATATTTTACTTGTCAAATAAATTTATCGCGATAGGCCAACTTGCATTTACTTAATGATTTAGTTACAAACTATAACTTTTAAATAAACTTTTCGCAATGCTAACTTAATAAAAAAAGAACATCGAGCTCGATCATCAGTTTATGAAGTCTGCAATTTGAGCATACAGCAAAGCATCATATAGAGAAATATGTATTTTCTAAAACACATGAAATCATTTCGAAATAAACGTCTATCCACAATTGAACATAATAATAAAATTTGACTTAAAATTACAATAATAGACATTTCAAATGATACTTGCTATTACTCGCGGTTTTCCAGCTAAAATAACATCCAAATGTCACCAATCATATAAATCAACTGGAAAAATTAAAAACAATTTAATGATTCATTTTGCAAAGTTTTATTTTTTATCATAATGATTCTTGCCATGGATAATTTTTCTTATAAGTGAATTTCCAAGCGTATTTTATATGCGTATGTATGTGTGTGTATGCACAGCTTCGCAAAACGTATTATAACGATTATTGTGATATTCTCTCTCGCAGTTTTCTCTTTCAACAACAACGAACAAAAAAAAAAAAAGATGCAAAAGTAAAGGAAAAACTATCCAAACAATTTGCGATGAACATTTCGTAACCAACGTATTACGTAACCAATCATCAGTACGTTATTTTTTTTTTTTTAACACAAGTCGAAGATGTTCGCATTATGACATTGGCATAGCGTATATGTATTTTTCATCCGACCTCACTTTTTTTTCATTCTCCCCTACCTCTCTCTCTTTCTAACAAACCGATCACTTTCCTTTCCTGATACGCTAGAGTTGCCTCTTTAACTGTATATCGTTAACACTAAAATCATTATAATTTTATGCTTTATAATGAGAGACGAAGATGCATCCACAGCGTAATTATTGACGCTAACTCTCTCTTTCTCTCTCCCTACTTTCCTCATTTATTTCTATAGACGAGTAATTACATACGTATAGGGTGTATGTTTTATGAGTATACACCATTTAAGGATGAATATGGTCAGTTAAGTATTAATGAGTGTTTGCATATTTTTCTATAAATTTTCTTATATTTGCATATTAGACGAGACGTGACGTTGGATTAATAACTTTACTATTTTCTTATGCTCAGATGTAGTAAACATCTTTTATTCGACGTTTTTATTTTTAACCTGCATGGAATTTACGCAACTAATTGTTATCAGATACTTTTCTTTTCAAAGACTTAGATTAAAATTATGCAGTCTATTTGAATTTAGATCATAAATATAGAAATGAAAAAAAAATAACTTCCTTAGCGAAATCCGAACGACGCAATTATGATTTGTTTGTATTTTATTTAACGTCGCTGACTTTATGCTATCATTATGATACCAATTAGCGACGGAGATTATCAGTGTGTTAATAAATAAAGCACTTGTATCGTATACAGTGGTGCTTGTATTACTCGGCCGCCGAGAGCGGGATTCGAACTCGGAACCCCGAGATTACGAATCCATCGCTCTACCGAGTGAGCCACTGTAGACCTCGTTATACGATATTTTAAAATATTCTAAAAAGAAAGAATGAATGCGACACACCTGGGTTTTGCAAAAAAAGATGATTTTACGATGGTTTTGAAATCAATTAACCACATTTCTCAAGCAATAAATAACTAATCGATTCAATAATAAATTATTTAATAAAGTTCAATTTAATAATTTATAAGATACCACCATACAATGAAATCTTATCGTGAAAATTGTTACATTGTACATTTTCTACAGTACTTAATGATACATCATGTTATATATACATATATATACATTGTCAAGTGTACAGATGAAAAAAGTCTCTATATATAAAAAGGCATGATGAGTCACATATGTTAAATGGTGATGAGAGAATCGTGACGTTGTTAACATCGATATACACCGCAGAGCTTGAAAATACTAAATAATTTACAAGTGTTAAGACGGAATTAAAAGACATTGATGGATAATTCGTTACATGCAGCCGTGGGAATAACGCGCTTAATTTTTTGGATTTTGCTTTTTGCATAATGCGAGAGAAAAAAAAATTTTTGGTACGAATTAAAATTTGATTTTATAAATAATTAATATCTTACGATAAAATTTTACAAGCTAATGATTTTATTCTATTTAAAATCTTATTAAACAGCGCGGCTAAATTATAATTGAATCATAAGACCATTAAAATTGCAATAATGACTTAACTTCTTACATAACATTAATTTTTTTAATTATAGTATTACGTTCAAAATTTTACAATGTAATTTAGAATATAATTTTCTGTTAATGTTTATTATTGAGAAAATTAAATTACAAAAATTTTAATATTTTAATGTTATTTTAATAAAGAGTAGCATTTTATATTATCCGTATTTCCCTTGTTGAAATTTTTCTTTATTATTATAATTATCTATTTAACGTAATGATTTATTGTTTAAATATTTATCCGAGTATTTTATATCAAATATCGCAATGAAGGCAAAACCAAGAATTTAAAAATACCCAAGCAATTAATACAAATTATAAAAAAGTACTTTTCGTTTTTAATTAAACATCCAATTAATAATTTATCAGCATTACAACATAAATTACATAATTAAATGTTCTCTCGTAATTAACAAGACGTACAGTATAATATCACAAAAGCGAATTATTAACTGTATTCTCTGTACTTCAAGATCCCACAATAGCCCTAAAAGCAAAAGGGATGAAATGCAATTGGCACTTAAGCGAAGCAATCAGATTATTACTACTGTGATCCGATTAAAGGTCTTAGTAAGCCTTAGGAATATTATAGAGCTCGAGCCTCCAAGCGCACGCATAAAATATTCTCTAAACTACAATGTAGAAGCGCAGGAAGTTAACGAAATTTTAAAGCCTGCAATCGATACGTTAAATTTTTATGTATAAAAGTTTACAATGGAATATTTAATATACGATTTTATTCATAGATCGTTGTACAAATATACATGTTGCATTGTTTTTTTTTAATGTTTTGTTTGATTTTTCAATGAGCACTTATTGTTTATTATTAAAGGTTATCTTGAGAAGTATATCTATTTTGTTTGAAATTCAATAGTTTGTTAATTTTCTTAGTCAACAAGTTTATCAAATTTTAGTAAAGTCGTAAAGTAATATTAACTCTCATCTTTGAAGATGCATATCTGAATATTAAATAATTTTTCTCCAATTTTCTTTTTTTCTCTCCCAAAAGATTTGATCAAAGGATATATTGAAATATATACAATTGACTATTCACCGAAAAGTACATCACAATTATCAATGCAGCTCGCGTGATCGATAATAAAGAATCAAAAATAATTATAATCTCCGATCTGTAAATCCATAAATAACGCATCTTCGTGTTATAATGGTAACAAGTAGCGCGAAGTTATATAATAAGCTCGAGAAATTATCCAACAAACTATCTTTTATTTATATGGATTGCATCCGTCATGCAATATTCCATTCAACAATCAATTCACTCTGATGATCATACAATTCAAATATTATAACTATTTATTCCCTTCTATCGATAAATTTATATATATAAAATAAAACTGTACATTTGTGCTACCACATCGTGTATGTAAGAGAAATCACGGGTTGAATTAGATTAAAATCGGGCCAACGATCTCTCTTAACACACTGAGGATTTTCAATTTCGATTTAAACCTTGTGATAATTTTAAATGTATAAAATAAAATCAAGGAAAAAAAGAGAGATACTTCCGTGGGAAATTTTGAGTGAGCTTTTTTTCTAATCAGGAAGTAAAATTTACCGTTATTGTAAAGTCAAGCAATTTTCAAATTGAATTAGAAATGTACACTAATTAGTCATTGATTTTATTTTTAAGATTACCAAAATTATTTGAAGTTCTAATATAAGTTAAATTTATTTATTGTTGAATTTTTATTGATTCTAACATTATAAATTGTGAGGTCAAATTTTTAGTTTATTAACGAGAAAATTAAAACGGAAATTCAAAATAAAAAACTGTGTATTCTCAAAGCTTTTAACGTTTATTGGATGCATCATTAAAAAATGTGACTTCAACAGACTCACAGATCAAAGAATCTGAAATTGTAATTAATCTTCATCTTTGTCATAAGCAGATAGCATCACTTATGCATCTCTGTATCAATTATGCAAAAGAGTGTTAAAGAGAAAGACCAAACTTGGAACTCTAAATATTCAAGAAATTTTTAAAAAGAAAAAATTTTCTATGAATTTTTTAGTTTATAATACATTAAACATTTTTCCATACAATTTATTGAAAACTTTGTTTGGATAAATAATAAAATAAATAAATGGAATTTTGGCTTTAAGATTACAATTTATGACAAAGAGTACGATAACATTTTAAACTTAAATTTTATATAATAAAGCATTTTTATTTACAAAAATTTTTATTTTTCATATATCGAATTCATCTACAATCATTAATAATCCTATCAAACGGATTAAATTTTAATTATAAAGTACTAAGAAAATTTACTGAAAACTAATGAATTAAAAAAAAAAGAATAATCATAAATAATCCTCAATCCTTTACTCTTCATAAAATTTATCACGAGATCTTAAGAAACTTGTCTTGACATAATTTTTTTAAAAATATATTCATTCAACAAGTGACAGCATTACAGGGTAGCAAAATTCCAGGGTTTGAATATTCCTTTCATTCTTAGATTATTAACAAAGTTGCCTTCGTCATATAGTGTGCATAAATGCGCACAATAAGTCAAGGAATGACAAACATGTGTACTATCTACTTCATTAATAGCATCACTATAAAGAATGAAAAAAAGAATAGAGGAAAAAAGTTCATATATTTATGTGTATGTGCAATGGTTTGTATACAATAATTTTCCCTACCGACTGAATTCATTATAAATTGTATATATATATATATATATATATATACATATATATATAAGTTTACTCGGGAGCGCGGGCGTTAAAGGCTTATAATAGAAGTTTGCCGCTTAATGAGCTATTAAGAATAAATTACTTGTATATGTAATATGAAGGAGGGTATCTGTTAATATAATCGCTGCGATATAGCGCATCCTCACTGTTTTTATATTAAATGCGTTTGGTAATTGACTTTGCAACGCGCCGCGTTAAAGGGTATTAAGAAGACGATGTAAAGTTAAGGATTCTATAGTTTTTGATTGATTTGCCTTTTTTTCATTTGTTGTTATGTATTAGGGATAAAAATTTATTTAATGCGGTCAATTAAGAATTTTTGTTGTAACATATTAAGACCAAAATATTAGGTTTTATTTTATTCGTTATAACAAAGGTCATATTGTTAGTTAAAGAAATAAATTAATCCGACTGTTGTGAGTTAAATGAATAAACTAATTTAATTGCAAAAATTTTTTTAAAAAGCCTTATTTATAATAATTTATAGAAAAATCAACTATTTTTATTTAAATATATTAAAACAATAATTTGGTGATTGTTTTTCTTTTTCATAATATTTTATTTTTTAACAAAATTTAACTATATATCATTAACAATGTTGATATTGTACCGGCAGTTATTTTGTAGTTTTTTAGAACTAATAGTAAATTACTCGAAGACATGTCCATAGTACGAAAATTCGAAACCTAAGTTAATTTTGATAAATATCTTTGCGAAACAATTATTTTGTTGTATTTATTTTTTATTTTTAATATTACATTCATACAAAAAAGTTAACAAAAAAATGTTATTTATTGTCAAACTTTCACTTAAAACGGAATTTTAAAAAAAAACTATGAAAAATCTTAGTTTTTAAAATACACAATAAGTTTAAGTACTAGCTAGTTTTTAATGATTAATAGTTTCTTTTTATAAAGTTTCACTCGGTAATTACCTTCACGATATTTATCAATAGAAACTTATGGATCAAACACTTGAGAAATTTAAAAAATGATAAATTCAACCTTGAATTTCTATCTTAGGAATTGATAACGAAATCGAAACGATTATCAAACCTTTTAAATACACAAGCGCAACGTTTTGCTTAACAGCCACAACATGTCTTCGATGAAAGATGCGCTCAGACTCATTCGTCATTCCGAGTCTTCATCTTTTCTTTCAATATGCTTGTATACACATATCTAACGAATATTAGCAAACTTAGCGAACGCGAGATTTACAGACTTTGCTATATTATTTAGACATTTGATGCTATACCACTGTTAAAGCTCATTTGAATTTGAAATTTTTCTAGCTTTGAGGAGGAAGGCCGTGAGAAACTTGTCTTTATACAAGAAAAATGGTTGACAGTTTTTTTCTTGGAAGATACTTAAGTAATGTCATGCCATTGACTTTTCATTAATATCATATTATTTTAATGTTAAAATTATGTTTGTTCAAAGTTATATTCTTAACATTCAATATATAATTTTGTGATTGAATATCATTTTCGGTAAAAAATTTTTTATAATATCAATATAGAATCATACTTTTTTTTATATTCACACGATGCATTGTATGAGAAAGTTTATTCAAAGAAAACGCGATTTTGAAAGCATAAATTTAAATTGAGCTTATTAAAAATTAATCACTTTACGTTATATAATTAATCATTAATTTAACATCTTTCTCACAAAATATTCACACCAAATGTCAAAAAAAAAAGCAGGAATAATTAAATCAGCTGAAATCAATGATTAACTACCTGAATTCAGAGGGAAAAATAGCTTTTACATACAAATCTTCTTCCATCTACAAAGTTGCCGGAAATTAAAATCCTTTAAACGAGGTACTAAACCATCAGTCCACTTCCAACATAAAGTTCTTGTTATTTTTCTTTTTACTCAAGTTATTCTCATCCCCAAAGTAAACACGTCTATCTTCGTCTGAAAAATACGAGCGGCGTTATCTTGGCTAACGGTCGACAGGTGCGCGATTTTCATGAAGCGGCGCATGGATTAGATTTCGCCGAGTTACGTATTATATGTGCACGAAATAAAGAAATGAAGAGGAGAAGGGGGAAAGAGTTAGAAGACGCGTGGCTTCGATTTATCGTGATCCAATTGTGAAAGTGTTTTTACTTGAAACTGGAAAAGAAAGAAAAGAAAACTAAAAGAAGAAGACTCGAGAGAGCTCGGGGATAAAAAGATACGGAAGTAACATTTAGAGCAATCGCAAATCTTTGACGGATGTCGAGCGATGCGCCAACTTTTAGAATCAACGGATTTATCCCACGGAAATGAAGATTACGTTTAGATGCTTAAATGATTTTATTTAATGTAATATTTAATTGATTGCGTGTTATGTAGTTTTAATGCGACACGTTTCCTTCTTTTTAATTAGTATTATGATCGTTAAGTCCAGTGTTTAAATGATGCTAAACTCTGCAAAAAAGGAAATTAGTAAACGATGTTTATTATTTTTCTAATTTATTAATATAAAAACGTTGAACAAAGTTTAACGCTACTGTATTCATTTTTATAAGCACTAAACAGGAGATAATCTAAGGTTCTGATCACGAATCTTATTAAAATTATTAGAAATAGTTTTATAGTAAAAAAGACTGAACCTTTAATGTTTTTAACTATACACGAATTTTCAAAGTCTTCTGAACAAATCAGAGTTTTCGGAAAATCTGAAACTAAAACCCTTGGTATTCTCCTAGAAGGGCCAATTGCTTTCTCATAGAGAAAGCAATTGTATCGATAAAAAAAATTTTTTTCTATTTTTTCATTAATTTGTTCATATTTGAACTCGGTGAGTCGAAAAAAGTGGTTTCTAGAAAATGTCTGTATGTATGTGTGTGTGTGTGTGTGTGTGTGGATGTATGAATTCAGTTAGTAAACTGTATCTCGAGAACTACTCGATGGATTTGCTTCTAATTTTGCATGGAATTTAGTTTTGTGACTAACTTGCTGAGAAGCTATTGATAATTGGTTCTTCTAGCAAAGTTTTCATTTTAAAGTTTTTTTAAGAAAAAAAAAAAAATTCGATTTTTTGTTTTTTGGTTTTTTTTTGTTTACTACTCGATGAATTTGCTTCAAAATTTGCATGGAATTTATTTGTGATTGTTCGGATAAAATAAATTTTTAAAAACTGATTTTCTTAGCTTAGTTTTAATTTTAGAGCATTTTGAAATTTAAAAAAAAATGTTTCTATTTATTAAGCCAATAAAATCTTAAAAACTACTCGATGGATTTACTTCAAATTTTCCATACAATTCAATTTTTTGATGAACTGGTGCGGAAGCTATTGAGAATTGGTTTTCTTAGAGTATTTTTTTTTTTTAGAATCATTTTAAGAATTTTAAAAAAATTTCGATTTTTCATTTTTTTTGTATTTTACGTAAACTACTCGAAGAAATTGTTCAAAAATTTGTATGAAACTTAATTTCGACTGCCAAAAATATAAAAAATTTTGTAAACTAATTTTCTTAGCGCACTTTTAATTTTAGAGCATTTTTAAAATTTTTTTTTAAATTTTTATTTTTAATTTTTTTCTATTTTACGAAACCCATTTGATAGATTTGCTCCAAAATTTGTATGCAATTTATTCGCTACTGTCTGAAGAAAACAAGCTTTGGAAAACTAATTTTCTCAGCGCAGTTTTAATTTTAGAGACACTTTGAAAATTTTTTAAAAATTTTTATTTTTTATTTATTTTCTATTTTGCGTAAACCATACTATAAATTTTCTCTAAAATTTTTATACAATTAATTCGCTATTGTCTGAAAAAAATAAGCTTTTGAAAATTAATTTTCTTAGCGTGGTTGCAATTTTAGAGAATTTTAAAGATTTAAAAAAAAATTTCGATTCTTCTTTTCTTATTTTTTTTTATTCTACGTAAAGTACTCGATAGATTTGTTCTAAAAATTGCAGGGAAATTATTTGCGACTGCCAAAAGAAGAGAAATTTTCAAAAATTGATTTTCATAGCGTAGTTTTAATTTTAGAGCATTTTTAAAATTTTGAAAAAGAAATTTTGAAAAGAAAATGTTATTTATTTAACCAGTTAGATCTCGAAAATTACTCGATGGATTTGCTTCAAATTTTGTATACCATCTATGTTTTTGTATAACTAGACGGGAAGCTATTGAAAATTGGTATTCATAGAGTAGTTTTTTTTATAGAGCCATAAACATGAACTGTATTTATATATAAATATGATTGCATTTTATAATGATTAGAAATTTTGTTGTCATCATTCTTTTTATTACTACATTATATCATTTTTTCAATAGAACAAATTTTTTTGTATTACTTGATGATTTAAAATAAATTATAAATGTTGAAAAAGCAAACAGCTAGCATATATGTTCGAAATTTATAAAGTACAATATGAGTAAATATTAATGTTAGACAATTTTTTAATATTAAAATCACATTTAAATAAATATAAAAAAATTAATGAAACTCAAAGAAATCTATGAGAAAGCATTCCGCCAAAGCACTTGGCAGCGTTTTTAGAATTGCATTTAATAGTTTCTTAAATTTGGCAAAATCCAGATGTTCAATCAAAACAAATATAAATTATTGATGTTCGTTTGAATAAAATTTTCGATCGAATAAGTAAATAAATTAAATAAAAAACAAACGTGAAAAAATTATTATTAACTCTGTTAATAAAATTCTTTTGTTCAATTAATTATCGAAACCTCGTCGTGCAATAAATTAATCAGTAACTTGTGCAGACAATGTAATATAATTAAAAATAACGGTAAGCTATATATTTTGACTATCGTCGAAAAGTAACTTATAATAGCTGTTTTTGAATATGTAAAAAAACTTTATAGAATAATTTTCTTAAAATTTGCATGTTAAAAAAACAATTTTTTAAAAATAAAATTAAAAATTCTAGTAAATCCTTATTTAAAATTTATCTAAATCATCTAATATAAAATATCATGGTGTTTCATAAATCTAAAATAAGCACGCATAGAGTAAAGTATCGTGATTTCAAAAGCTTAGTTAATTCACGTATAAGCATCGTCTCCTACGCAAGCATTTAAATATTTTCTAAAAAAAAAAAAAAACTAAATAAACGAAGAAAAAAAGAGGTAAAATTATTACACATAATTTCTGGAATACACGGAAAGTCTAATGTAATCCTAGATACAATTGACGCGCTCATCACGCGCGAAAGTAGATGTTTGCGAATGAAAAAAGATAGACACGTTGAACGATTCTAATCTTACCTAGCGGCGATCATTAGGACGACAATAATCGCTTTTCTCTCTCTCTCTCTCTCTCTTTTTCTCTTTGTAAAACTTTTGAAAGATCGCTCTCTAGAGAGAAAGAAAATCACGGAAGCGAATGTTCGCGAAAGAAAGGACGATCGAAAGAGGGTACACGTGCGATCAGCTTTTATGCTTATAGATATGAAGTTATATATGCTTGCTCTTTAATTACAGGTCGACGCACACTTTGGTACACTAATACAGAAGTTAATTTAGAAAATAAAAAGACAAGATATTGTATAGCTTAAAATCTGATATAGCAAAAAAATGGTATAAAATTACTTAAACATGCGTATTATACATTACCCAACAAACATTTACACACGTATAGAGCAATATACAAACCCGTGTGTACTTACCCCCTTATGGACTTGCTAAACTTGCACAAATAAACACACAAATATTGATGATATATACGCGTTTGCATATATATATACACTCAACAATAATAGCAGCTTTAATGCACTCTGTGTGTAGCTTGAATATCCAGTTACCCTTAAGCCTTTCTCCTCTCGGCTCTTTTATGACCAACCAGAGATACGAGATTAGTGCTAAATAATTTACGATATGGAATTGTGGCACACGTTTTACTTGAGATTAAACTTACGTAATTTTGCTAAAACTCGCTGACTTGTCGATTGGCAAACTATTGCTTAAGTATTAAAAACAAATTTTTAATTTATTAAAGTATCATATTTTTTGAAGAAGAAAATTGTATTACATTTATATAGAAATTAAATTGACTTTTGATATAAAATTTGAAGCTAGTCTTTAATTATAAGAATTTTTTTTAATAGTATCAAACTTTTTTCCAATTTGCACATGAGGAAATCGAATAAACTATAAAATAAAATTTTTTTAAAATTATGTAAAGTTTATATAAAGAAATAAATATATAATAAAGAATTTGATTAGAGTATGCGTTTCGATTCCCAAGTTTGAATCTCATTGTGTAATCTTTATTTAAAATACACGCAAAACTACTTATCATGGTTTCATAAAACAACTGTCGTTAATAACTGTATCACGGATTATAAATTTCTTTTATTTCATAATTTTTTTACTTATTATTTTTAACGACTGTTTATTTTATGTAATATCAAAAACGTGGTCGAAAAAGTAAGTCTTATATTTATTAACTCGACTCTGCACTGTATCTTATTGATTACTATTATACAGTTATTTTATCCTTATCATAAATTCAATTTCTATCCGTAATGCACTCTCGCTACATAAATAAAACAAATTCAATACAGTGCAATCATTAAATTAATTTTTTCGTTATGACATTTAAAATAACATACACAAATTACACTTGAGTGATCAAAAACTAGGTCCAAGATCTTATAATCGATCGTTATACGTATACACAACATTCAAATGTCAAAAAAATATTTAGTAATGTCAAGTGAATAAGTAAGACATCGATAAAACTACGCCTTGCCTGCGTCAAGCATTATCTTGTTTTTTGACAGCCTATTCAATGCTTGAACTTCAAATTTACAACTTTCTCTTATTACAATAGCTTTTATATTGTATTCACTCAATCATCTTAAGTATTCTTTGTTATAAATTTTTTAATATATTATTATATGCAAATTTTATACGTACAATATATACATTATAAAGTTTTAATATTATTATAAAACCATATTTATAAAATTTTTTATGAATACCTGGGTTCATTCAATCTTTGCACTTGTTTTCAAAAAATAATAAAAGAACGCAAGTAAAAGTGACTGGATGACCGAGTTCTTCATTAGTAATAAAAAGTTACGTGAACAAAATGTTTGAAATCTTTGTGCCTTTTTTTATTCTTATATATTTACATTTGGTACATAGTTTAAACTTAATAATTAATAAAGGACGTCAATGGCTCGGTCGGTAGAGCGATGGATTCATAATCTCGAGGACTCAGGTTTGAATCCCGCTCTTGGTGGCTGATTCATATATACCACTGAATACGGTACACGTGCTTTGTTTACAAGCACACTGAAAATCTCTGTCGCTAATTAGTATCGTAATGACAGCATAAATACAGTGACGATAAAATTAAAAAGTAGATTCTCCACTCGTTATGATTCATATTTTTACTATATATAACTAATTTTTATAATATATAAATCATCGCTTGGCATTACAATATTATTCATACATATTGTGTAAAAATTTTTATATAATTTTGTAATATATTTTTATGTATAAAATGATAGTAAAAAACATTCGTATAGTCTAGCACTCAATTTTTTAAAAAATTATAAAAGATTTTTTTTTAATTTTGAAGTTTATTTTTTAAGCAAACGTATATAAAAACTAATAAAATTAAAGAAAAGTTAAAAAAATATTTTTCAATCGAATTGTTTTATTCTTAATAATCATCCAATTTTTCATAAAAATCTTTTTGTAACATTCTTCGATAAATTATGCGCGTTGAAAAAATGCCATTAAAAAAATACATAAAAAATATACAGCAATGTACATAAATTTATATCATAATTGAAATAGTTTCTAAAAAATTTTATAAATTTATTACAATAGATCATTAAAGCTTTCTGACGGATTGACATAAGCACCAATGTACGTAATATGTGCTTTATAGGATGTGCAAGAACTCGATTCTAGGAGTAACTCGAATAAATTACGAGTTCGAGTCGAATATCAACTCGAACTTTTCGAGTTACTCGAATCTACCGAGTAACTCGAGTCATTTTCGAATAGTTTGTATTTATTCGTTTACTTAACGATCTCGAGTACTCGCATACTCCTATTAAATACACTTTATAATTTAATTCAATTTCTTAACACATAAGATTATTAAAATAGTTGCTTTATTATAAATAATTTCATAATAGTCTTCATTTAAATACTGATTTCGTTCTTTTCATAATTTCAATTTCATACACAAGAATTATTTTTATACATATGTTATAAACACTTTTTAAAAAAAGCATATTTAAGTATAAAAAAAATTTTTATAAAAATATAGATACTATGTAATAATTATTAATAATACCCATCAAGGAAAATACCAATATTGTGGAATTTAGATCTTATTTATTTTTTTGCCAAATCATTTTTATAATCAAAATAATAGAGTACGCTTTTCAATGTTAATTTCAATAGATAATTTTCAAGATATTCACAGAATATCTTCGTTTAATTTGAAAAAGTCTTGAAATCCATTCCTGAATATACAATGCATGACAAGACTCTCGTTACACATAATTGGTATGCTCCTTGTAAGTCAGAATTGTTACTATATTTCCTTTGGCATTATTCATTTACAAAAAAATTATATCTTTATTAATTTCTTCATACACCACGGCACACATCGATGAAAGATAGTTTTTGTTTTATTCTTTGAAATTTCGTATAAAATTATCCAGAATACAAAGTATCCTTTCTGTTTTTTCGGGCATTAGGGGAAACATATCTAAAGCTTCATCAGTCCATTTGTAGTCATCCACATTTTTGTTCTTTTCTGATGAAAATTTAAAAAATTGAAATTAAAATGTGAATATTAATTGTTTAATAATTTTATAATAAATATTTATTATTTTTGGGCGTTACGGAAATATAAATAATAAACATATGTGCAGAGTTATAAACACAAACAAATAATAGAAAAACATTGAAATTCATAAACTCACGGAAACTATAATAAAATATTTTATTAAAAAAAAGGATGAAAATATACAAAAATGTTAATGTTTTAGGATTATTTTATGTAATTTAAGAATAATTGTAAAAATAATTCTGAAGAAGCTAATTGCCAATATATTAACAGCTGTTTCTTAATATTTACATTTTGTGAATCTCATATTAATACACAAATTAAACAGGTTAAGCTTTCAAGGATTTTCATTATACCTTTGTTGGTAAACTGCCCATTACCTTTTTTCCTTTTTTTAATGAGAATTAATTTTTGTAAAGAAAATATTAAATTATACCTAATTCAGCTACTCCGCTTTCATCCATAAAAATGGCATGTATAACCATAAGAGCACCAAAGAGACCCATAAGTCCGTAACGTTTAATCTCGTCCTTAAACCAACCAGGCCTAACAAAATATTCTAGATCTTGCTCGGGTACATTTAATATACGAAGGTCATGTAAAAAGAAACTCTCGTACGTGTCGATAAGCAGGTCGATGTTATGCTCGAAGACCTCTGACCTTACTGACGAGTACAGGAAATATATGTAATCCATAGCTGGAGATGAATGCCTCGCCACCTGTTCAAATTTCAAGAGTCTTAAATTTTAATTATCAAGAAATTTCGTATGGTTTGGTTCTTTAAATCTATTATATTACACAATAAAGATGAGCTAAGGAGGATGAAATTTATAAACTTTGACGCATTATATTTAACTATAAGAACTTAAAATCTCATTGACCTCATCATTATTTCTATCTTAATTATTTGAATTTTAATAAAAAGCAAATTTTTCTGCAAATTTATTTACAGTTCATTTTCATAAAGGATCTTTGACATTCACATTCTCTCTGCGTCGGGATTTCTTGAAGCTTTCAAAAAAAAGGACTACACCCAGAGTTTTATAAATGTTATATATAGATATTTTTTATTATATTCTATGTATAAATTTAACGTACCTGGAAGTCAACAAATTTAACTCGTACCACTCTACCCTCAGCATCGTGCAAAAACATAATATTATTGTTCCATGTATCCCCGTGCGTAATGACCCAATATCGATCATTATTCGACTGAACCCTTAATAATTCTCTCATAGTATTGATTAAATTACCACTGTGACTTTTCAAAAAGTTAATAGCCCTGTCAACCTTGGAAGTCCTTTCAAGCGATTCTAGACAATGAAGGGCATAACGTATACCGTTTTCAAAAAATGTGCCAATACATGTTTCGACATTTTCTGGAAATATGTTTTCTCGAAGAGGTAAAATGACCTTGGCAAATTGTTCCGGTGAATTTAATTTTAAACTTAGTGATGAAGCATGCATCGATGCCAGAGTCTAAAATGTTTTAGAAAATAAAAATTAAATGTAACGCTCGATAATGGTCAATTAATTAAATCTTTCTGATTCACCCTTGAATATTGTTTCAAATATGGTTTAAATATTAACTTGAGATTTATCAATTATTATACCCTGGTAGAAATGTGAGCATTAAAAATGGTGTATATAAAAATTTGAGGTTATTAGTAATAATAATGCCAAAGAAATGGCCATTAAATGTTAAAAAAAGCGTTTCCATTTCTACTGGTCATAAACTAGTAAAAAAAACGTTTCAATTTCCACCAGGGTATTATCCGATTATTTATAGATAAATTCATTTCAAAAATTAGTTATAGAAAAATTTTAATATTTTTTAGTTAAAAATTGATAATTAACTTACTTTTGTAACTGCCAAAGTATGATCAAGATCAAGCATCTTTCGACGTTCGCATACGACAAAACCTCTTGTACTTAAATCTTCCAAAATGATTTCATGAGGCTGTGCTAATATACAATCAGGACCATAAGGTCCAAGAAGAGGTAATATATTTTTGTAGAAATGCATCTCTATGAGAAAAAGGTCTTTATTGCGTGCAAATTCCGCAAACTGTGAATTTTCCAAAAGTTTTTTTCTTATACAAGATTTGTTATATGCTGCAATTTCAACAATAATAAGTTATATTGACGAATGTTTAATCATTAATATTTATTGATTTAAATAAAATAATAAACTAATATTTTCATAGTAAGCAACAAACAATTTTAAATTTTGTTTTATTAAACAAGTTAACAAAAAGTATTCAATAAAAATAGGTTTTTTTTAAATTTTGATAAAAGTTAATGATTTTTTTTTAAATCCATAATTAATTCATAATTAAAACGTATAAAATTTGTTATGCTCCCCTTCATAAGGGAGTTATGTCTTCTATTATTATATACTTCAATCATTAAATTGTTTATAAAAGGCATCTTTTCCAAAGTGATATTAATTTCATAGCAACTTTATTAAATGTATATGTTATTTTTTATATATATCTAAATTAAATACGAACGTCTTCCATCTCCTCGTTTTCCTTTTAATTTTGCCCTTAGCACGACTGACATATAGTTTTCTCCAGCTTTGATAGCCAATTCTTCATTAGCTTCCGAAATACTGAGATTTTCGTCTTGTTCATATTTTTTCAGCAATGGTTCATATTGTTCAATGATTTCTATTAAAAAATTGAAATTTACTTTAAATGGATTTTAATTTAAGTATTTAACTTAATTTCTTAAATATGTTCAATATTGAAAGTATTTTTGATATTATTTTCAATCATAACTTTGAAAATTGCAGAGTCAATAAATATTTTGCTTCTTGAATTTTTAAATCTTTATTTTATATAGTTAAAAAAAATTATTTACGTGAAAAAAGTTAATTTTTTACACACCAATATTCTAATTTATTCAACTAAAAAGGAATATCACGTCTTTCCAACCTTCATTCTAATTTTTTATAGAAATAACTCTTTAATACGATAAAATTAAATTTTTCTACCACTCAAAAGCTTAATTATTTATCAAGACCTTTAAGATTATATCATTCAAGATCAATCCTTTGGAAGGGTTTGAAAAATTCATAGTTTATCAATTTACCCTCACCCAATTTATGGGTCTGAATTTTCAACTATCCAAAATAGCATAAGATATACATATATATGTTAATTGATTCAAAATTTCTAAAGTTCGATTCATTACTTTTATTTTTTGTTGATAACTTATTAATTGAAAAATTGTTTTTAAACTGTTAATGAAAAAATATTTTTTTAATCTGCAATAAATTTAAAACATAAATTAATAATGAAAATAAGAAAATTTTTTTAATATTTTTAAAATTAAATCTATAATAAAATCATGAAACTTATTTTGTAATTCACAACTAATAAAAATGCGCGAAAAATCTTATATTAAAAAAAATAAGAAGCCGTGGAAGAAACAGATGATGATAAAGCGTCAAGAGAGAAAAGCTCACGCGATGATCACATTCACTGTACGTCTACATTACGTCCGCTGGCAATGGCCGTAATACCCAGTGACATAGTGCTACAACTGGCCAGTCCAAGGTCTTTTTCTTTTGCTACTATGCGCCAACTGTAACGCACTCCACACGTGCTTACGCGACATGTGCTTATGTGGGCTCGTCACTTGGGAATTACTTCTGAAGAATTTTTTACAATTTTTTTTTCAACTAACTTAAGAACGATTAAATGTTTGCAAAGACGTGCGGAATGTTTGTCGAGATAAGAAATGTGATATTCGTTGAAAAATCTTTTATATTATATATATATTATTGATAATTAATAAAACTTTTGGAAGTGATTGAAGCTAATATTTCTTAAAATTAAATTAAAATAATTTTGTTTTATTTTGAATTAATTACAAAAAAAAATTCATGGAAAGATTTTTCTTTAAAATAATCAGAAATCCAAGAGTGATATTTTAAGTTTAAGTAGTAAAGGTCGTTTCAGTAGTAACAGACGTGTCCTTTTCCATAACATCTAATTTTCAATTGAATGAATTTTGAATGAATAATTTTAAGTGGGTAGCAGTTATCTGATGAAGATAAATGTCTGGTAAATTAATAAAAATATCTTTTTGCGCATTACTTTATCAATAAAATATAATTTATAACGAAGGATAAAAATATAAGTAAAGTTGCAAAATCAATGTCGTTTTATCTACAACAGATGGGCATTGAATTTTTTTAAAGTAGATTCTCAATTTAATTTTAAATTATCAGGAACTTCTATTACTAGTTTATTTACATTAGATTAAAATCCACATTTTTTGTAAAATAAGCTTTATCTATATCAGCTTTAATAAAATTTCGATTCAATTTCATATTCGAATATAAGTAAAAAAGATCGTTTAAAAATAGATATTTATTCAAACCATTCAAATTTTATTAAAATTATCATTAAAAATTATTCTGATCAATAGTGCAAATTTATCGACAAAATAAATTTCTTATTCTTAAAACCTATTTAAACATATGATAAAATAAAATTTTCTATCCAAAACACATTTACGCTTTTCATAAACGCAACGTATAAACAGTTTTCTCACGCAAGGTCAGCTTTCCGAACGAAACTGCAATGGCTCATTCGTTATCCGCGCGACGCGAATGTGTATATCTTTTTATATTTATAGCATAAAATGTAGCTACTATGACATTGAACGCAATCTAGTAGTAGCGCCTAGCAGCTCATTCTTTACTTTTTTCTTTTTTTTTTTGCACTAGTTCGCCGTGGGCTATCAGTAAGAGTACTATTGCACATTAAGGAAAATGAAAGAATGGATACTAACAAACGGAAATAAAGATATATAGAACAATGGCGTCAGATATTTGTGATTGATAATTGTGACGAAGTGATATTTGTCGTTTTTCTTCTTTTTTTTTTAATTAAATTGATCGAGGAAAATTTATATTTTCGTTGTTCAATACACCTTGTTGTAAGTGCGTTTGAAAATTATGACACGGGATAAAATTAGATTATAATGTGAGTCGGTGCATTTGCATTTAGATGATTAATGGTTTCTATGAAGTGGCTGAGCATGCATTTTCAATGTCGGAAATCTATTCGCTTGTTGAAAAAAAATTATGAATAAAATTAGATAAATTTATCGTACGTTTCTCACGAATTGTTGATTGTTCAAATACATCATGACTTTGAATAAAAAATCATTATTACAATATTTTTGTTTGAAAAGAATAATTTTGTAATTAAATGGTTGATTGTGTGTGAAGTTAAACGTGAAATTCGATACGCAAATTAAAACACATGATTTGAAGTTATGCGGAAAAAACCGTGAAAAATAATGAAAACTTCGAAGTAATTACAGCTAACAAGTATGACATAATGGACTTCACGTAATAGATTCAATGTGTTGGCATATTTTTTTTCAATATCCATCTTTGGAATTATAATTAGATATGACGTTATTTTCAATTAAACTTCATTTTTAAAATTACAGTGACCTAACCACATAATTTGTTACAAGATTTAAATAATAATTTATCAATTTTTATAATTCATTACTGAAAATCAAATAAATTCTATGGAGAAATATTATTGAGTTCAAAGAGAATAGTTTTACTCAGAAATAATATTTAATATAGTTTAATGTCACATTAGTGCGTAAATCAATTCGATCATAAAAATATATTGTTCTCTATTTATTGCAATATTAGCTAATAGTGACAAGATACTAAACAATAACATTTTGTATTATATGAATAAGGATTAAATTTTACTGCCTGACAATTCAATTATAAACACCCAATGTAAATCTTAATAAAATAAAGAACAATGAGTAACTTTAACATAAATATATATAGCCCTTCTCATAACACATGACAGTGGGAGTGATCTATCTTTTATACTTTTTATTTTTTATTTTAATGCGAAATATGATTTATTTCTCTTGCGATTCTATTGATGACAATAAGACGTAGATCATGGTGAATTAATCAATAATAATATGTACTAACGTGACTATTTTCAACTATTATTTAATAATAGTTTGTTTTAATTGTAGTTTGAAGTAATACTTCAAGGAAATTCTTTAAAGTTACAGTTTTTACTAAAACAATTTTTTACAATGTTATCGTGGTTAGGCGTTTAAATACTTAAATAACTCAAGCATCAAGGAAGAATGAAAATTTTAAAACAAAACTAAATTAAGATCTTATTTAATAAATTATTATAAATTAAAAAGTAAATTAAGCAATATTTTATGAATTCATATGAATTTTGAATTAGTATGCGATGCAAAACATTATAGAACACAGAATTTGTTGCACAGAATAAATTTTTATAAAAAATAGTTACGATAAAATATTATTACAAATAAAATTAATTTCATGCCATCTTCTACAAATACTAGCATATTCATAATAAACAAATTCATCCGACATTCGTTAATTTAAAATTCATAGCATTTTTCAAAAACAAATTGAGTTTGGCTCATAAATTGAATATTTAAAGAATGTATTTATTATGAGTTATGAAATATTGAAATTTAATTTCAGTATTGATATGATTAATTTTTAATGATGAATCAGAATCAAAAGCTAGAATGAAAAAAAAAACATATGTACATATACAAAAGCACCCAGACACACAAGTTTGCAAATAGAAACAAAAATAGAAGCCAACACGCAAGTGCATGGCCACGCCGGATGATTAAACTAGTGCACTACTAAGAAAAAAAAAAGTACGTATATATAGACGTTCAAGCTCAAGTTTACGCCGTACCTGACACACTTCGCTGCTCCATATTTCAAAAACTTTATGTGTGCATCAAGAAAACTTCGACTCTGTACACTCTAGGCCTAGGCCAACTGTGAACTATTTGCGATAAAAGCCAGAAGCGCAAAAACACCAGTATATTACACGACGGGGGAGGAGAGGGCGAAGTTTAAAAAAAGATATGGTATATGCAATAATGTTAGATTCCGGTCTGTGTACGTATGCATGTGCAATGGATCCACATGCACACAGTTTCTAGAAGCCGTTTTAAAACTTAAACAAATCCTATATATTCAATTGTATTGATGCACTAAACGCCGCTCCTTTAAAATCAAGAATCACAAAGTGAACTGCGCCGTATTGCGCTTCCTCCTTAAAACTTTTCTCCTACTACTAATTTTATTAGTTATTTTTTTTCTTTTTTCTAATTCTTTTTCCTCTTCTAAGGTGCGATTAGCTACACGCTAAAACGTGACAAGCAGGAAGAAGATTCAACGCTTGTATGCTTTAGAGGTGACTAGGATTTTATCGCTTTTGCGAGCTTGCATTGTTTTTCAACTAGTCGCTATTAAAGTTTATTTTTATTGGAATGAAAATAGAATAAATATTATCGGATCCTTAATAAATGATAGGTTGTAGTAACTAATATGTATTTATATTTATTCAAATAATAAGACATACTATCACGTGAATTTCAAATTTTGTTGATGGATATTACTTTAACCTTCAAAAGACAAAAGCCAGTTGGATAGTTCCATCCTCTGAAATTAAATGTTTATTATTAAAAAATAGTAGATCATATATTATCAAAACTAATATTTAAAATATGACTGTACTTTGTAAACATAATTTTAATATTTGGCATTAGCTCACAAAGTAAATAAACAAAGTACCATTGGTATTTTGTATGAAAAAATCCATTAGTTCCTAAAGAAATAATTTTGAAAAATAATCAGCACGTACATTTTTTTCAATTAAATGCTTATCAACAAAGATATAGCAAATTAAAATACATGACGTCACGATTGCAGTATGTACATAGTGTATCTAGTTATTGAACAGCCGTGATGTCACACGATATTTCAATCTGTTGAATATCTGTTAATAAAAATTTAATCCATCTAATAGATGTTTTCATCCAAAATCCTAACTGTCTTTCAAAATAAAAAACAAATGTAAACAAACAATTGCTTTTGTAACCATTATTAATTAGTTTCAAAATTTTTTAAATATGTTAAATAATATTTTATTAGTAAGCTATGTCCCAAAGCATATTTTATCGATAAGATTTTTAAAATGATATTTAAGTTTAATTATCAGTTTAGAGCCTAGTTGATTAAGAAATAAATCTAATATCAAGTTCATTCACCGCATGAAAAATAATGCACTTTAATAAGATCGAGTTTCGTGTTTAGTTTATTACGTGAATTGTTTGACTTTGACTAAAACTAAATTTTTTTTTGCTGCAATTATTCTTCTTACGTAGAACGAAACTCGTAAATGCAGTTTGAGACTGGAAATATGGAAATCCTTGAAAACAATTACGTGAACATATTTTTTTCACTGTAACAATGTTTGCTAAATTTTTACTACAAATATAGCATAACATTTTTCAACTGAAGTACTATCTTTAATTCCAGAAAAAATATTCACTAATAGTCAGAATTCTACCTTTTAAAACTTTATATATTTTTTATGATTTATTATAAAAAATAAAATAATAAAAACATATAAGGAAAAATACATTTTGATCATATTCTACTAGATTAAAAAAACGAAATCGATAACGTTTATAGAAAAAAAATTGTGTTTTCGAAGTCATAGTTACAAGATATACATTTGTCGATGGCAAGGACGTTTCTAATCGCGTGTCAATATTGATTGCTGCAATTTTTTAGTACGTGCATTTTTTCAGAATGCTTCACATCTAGTGCTATATTGTGACTTTTTTTCTCTTACTTTTTGCCACGTGTTTGATAACAAACAAACCATAAAAATTACTGCGTCGCATGGAACATTTTTGAAGAAATATAGAAAGAAATATGTACAGAAGTACATAAAGAATTATATAAATAAAATTTATACTTATTGTCGATTGGTTTTTATCTAAAATTAATATAATTATTTTGAAAAACTTAATAAAAATAATTATGGCTAAATTATTGCTTTCGATAAAATATATTTGAATATCTTTTAACGCTTGCATTAATTATTAAAATTAAATTTATTCACTATACCTAAAATCTCATTAAAAATGTAAAACAAATGAGATTTAAATATAAATTTTAAAATTTATATTTAAATTTTTTTTTTTTTAAAAAGAAATGTATCAAATTAAAGGATAATAAGATCTGATTGATTTTAACGAAACTATTAAAAACACAATTTCAAATATTTTGAAAGTTAAAAACTTTATGAGTGAAACAAAAAGTTTTATTTAAAATTAAAGATTATGTAAACAAATACAAATTTTATCAAATTTACAGATTTGGAAGAATATATAGTTTCTTTTCTTACAAGTGTTTAATATAAGGTTCATTTCTAATTCTTCAACTTTTATGTCTTATAAGTTAATCTAAAATAAATTACTTTAATATAAGATTATCATTTACGATTAAAGTATATTTCATTTAAAAAAAACTAATGAGTTTTATATGAAAAAATTTTCATTAATTTCTTAGCGTCATGATTCTGATCTAATCTTATGATCGTAGATTACATTTGAAGCTTTTTAAATTTTTGGCATAGTAAGAAAAAATTTTATTTTGTATTACCATTTTATTTAGTAATTTATTTTATTAGATTAAAGACATGAAGATTTTCAACTGTTAAAATAATTTTTTTTTTAAATTATTTTTGCATAAATAGCAAAATTGAATAATTTTTAAAAACAAATAATTAAAAATATTAGTAATAACTTTTTTTTATATTGTGAATAAGGTTTGATTGCTTGTTCTTTTGTTATCCTGAAAATAATAATTTTTTTGTTGATTCACTTAAATATAATAAATATTTAGAATAATTAGTTTTATCGTCACTAATTGTTTTTAATCATACCAAAAAAATATTCTTAGTTGTTTAAAATTTTCTTTACTTTCCATTTTTTATTGTGCCAAAAAATTAAACATTCAACAAATTTTTAAGATAATTAAATATTTAATTTATCTTTTTCTAAAATATATATTTTTAATTTTAATATTAAAAAGCACGATTATTTTATTTATATAAACTTTTGGAATCGAATTTCCTTTTACCGGCAACGCCAATTACGAATTTTCAAGGATTTTTGGATATACTTCATCTGTAATATGTACGTACATAAAGTACTAATCAAATGAATGATTTGACTCTCAATTTATTTTTTCGCTAAGATTACTTTTTTATTCAAGCCAAATAACATCAATTTCAACTTTATCAAAATCAAACTATTCATAGGTAAGTACCGAAATCATTAGAATGATAAATTATACCTTTGATTAATTTACGTCAAATTATTATAATCGCAATGAATGAAAAGTAATACAATTTCTTTATATCTAAAGTGTCCTTCATATTTTATTATTTTGATTGCCTGTCAAGATTTTCAGCGAATAAAATCAAACTCTTTATGTCTTTACTAATAATATTTTAAACAAATTTATTAACTGTAAGATTAATTTTTTAATACACTTAATATTTCCTTATATAAAAAAATCATATTAAAATAGTGTCAGGTTATTCGTAATCACGCAATTCTTTCGCCATAGAAACATGGAAACATCATATCATTTCCAAATGTCCTAAATCATTTCGATTTTTTTTTATCCTGTCATTATCTCAAAAATCCAAGCTCATCTATACGTCGATAACCAATAGACCATAATTCTTTATTACCCATCAATCAAAACCATCTCACGCCACGTGTATTTTATATATCTCGTTTGTATCACGTACAAACAATTCAAAGAGCGAGAGAATATAAATCGCGCACCGATTTAACTCTCGTTTAACAGCACCGTTTCTGCTTATATGTATATATATGTGTGTGTAAATATGTGTATATGTATGCATACATAGGAAAAAGCAAAAGTATCGCTTCTTAGAGAATAAAAGTGAGTTAGAGAACGCGCATCCGCTTTCGACATATCTGCTTAAAGGTAAAAAGCAAAAAGAGACGAGCATTGTTCCGATCTTTATGTACGTATCTAAACGTATACCCTATATATACACACACTCGAAGAGACGGTAGCATCCTTATGTTTTCGTTGTGCGTTGTATTTATACATACGCCATGCTCCTGGCTTTTAATTTCGCTCGTATAATACAACAGTGCGCATTGTTACATAATAAAAGAAAAAGAATATGTATTCTGAACAGATGGCTCGCTGATGGCTTTATGGGTGTAGCGGTGCTTAAATTTTTATTCTTAACATTTGGGAATTTAGCGGGCAGAATTTATTTAGTTTATTTTTATGAGACTTTTAGAAAATGTATGTGTTATGTAATTGAAATGTAATGTGTTATGTTAATATCTAGAAAAGAAGAAATTTTTAATGTTACTCATATTTTGATAATTCAACTTGAATATCACGAAAATATGGATTTTATTCGATCAAAACTTATTTATCTTACATTTGAATTTTTATCGAATTGCAGCAACAACGTGATTACAAATGTAAGAAAAAAAAGTTATATAATGAACAATTAATATCAGAGGCAACGAACTTTATTGAAACACGCTTTTCTTATCGAGATTAAAATTTTTCTTTTAATTTCAAATTACAACAGTCAAGTGCAAGGAAATCGAGTCAATGACTGATAATAAAGATTTAGTTGCGTCTTATTGAAACGTGACCTTTTCGAGCTTACTGATCAACTAGTCGGATGATTTAATTTGATAAACTAAGATCTCAAGTAGAAATAGACGCATATGTTGTGCATTAGATGCACATGCACAGGAAAACTTATCGTTCTTTGACTCTAATTTTTATTTTATGCAAGATTTTAAAAATTTGTCGTTGTAAACTAGAAATCATATTAAAGAGAGATTAAAAAGTAATTATTAACAAAGTTTTTAAATAGCTTATCGGTAAACATAAAATTTCTAGCAATTGAAAATATAGAACAGTTTGAAATTCAAAAAACTTTATTTTAAATCATCAAATTTTCTAATGATTATAAATAAATAATTTAAAAATATAAGACTAAAAATAAAATTATTATACCCTTGTGACTTATTATTATAACAATCCCAAGATCTCGTCATAGCATGAAACGCAATATTATGAATGCGCTTGGAGCAAGAATGAATGATAGCGATTCGTCATGTTTGTCCATAAAGTTAACTTTTATGGCCTAGACATCATTCGACAGTTTAAACTTCGTTAGGAATGTTATAGCAAATATGAAAAATATTTTCATGAAGTCATTTATTGAGCATGATTCGAGGACAATTTATTATTAGGTTTTTACTTCTTTTCTTCTCTATTATTAAGTCAACCCTTATGCATAAAAGATATTTAAGAAAACAATATATACTTCTGATGAGTTTTTTACATTTTTTATGCGGAGATTATTATATCAGTAAATATTTTATTTGTTAAAAAGTGTTTATGATAACATGTTAAAATGTTTCAAATTGGTGAGAAAAATTTATAATTACTTAATTAATATCTAATACATTAATATAATATTACACTCTGTTTCCATTTCTTTCTGTAATATTACAAACGTTGTGAAACAGTTTTCACTAGAATTAGATTAGACTCGATTAGTTTTTCTTATTATTAGTAGGATTGTAAAACAGATATCTCATTTTCTACCATTTATGTAAATATATGCAAGATTTAAATGATATTGAAAAGTAAAGAAGTTTTTAATTTAGAAATAAAGTGCAAGAGATTTAAATCTTAAATTTTCTTCTAAATTAGAGATTTTTTTACATGAAATTATAAAAGATGTTGCGTTAATTTTAACACTTTATTTTTTTTAAACGCAAAAGTAGTTTGATCTAAATTTTGAAATCAGAAATAAAATTTTGCACTCTTAATAACAATTTGTATTTCAACTACAAAAGTTGAGATAAGAAGTTTTCTTTAAAAAAAGAAGAATTTCATCTAAAAAAATTCAAAAAATTTGAGATATACATGAAATGGACGAGACTTCTTTTATAATTTCATATAAGAAAAATATTATACCGTCGCTAATAGCATAAATACATCAACGTTAAATAAATTAAAAAAAAAAAAAAAAAATGAATGTCTATTAAATTTTATAGAAATATAATTTTTGATTTTATTTAAAAGGAAACAAATGCACGTCCTAGTAATACATTTTTTTTTAAATTTTATTTAACGTCGCTTTATTTATGCCATTATTTCAATGCTCATTAGCGATGGAAGTCGTCAGTGTGTTTGTGAACAAAGCACATGTGATGTACAGAGGTGCTTGCATAAAAATTGTCCGAGAGTGGGATTCGAACTCCGGACCTCGAGATTATGAATCCATCGCTCTACCGACTGAGCCACTGACAACCTCTAATGACCTAGTAATATTTGTCGTATGATACTAGCATTAAATTGTTAAATATTAGCTGGATTTTGACAGAGACATTTAATATAACTGCAAATCCGTTATTTTTATTTTCCCACCATTTTAAAATATAATTTAATTAAAATTTAAAAAGATATTAAAATTTTCAGGATTGCTTTAGAATAGTTTGAGATTAAAAAATTACCAACGATATCCTTCGTTCGTGCATTAAATTTAAAGTTATACCCGATTATCCAAAAATTCCAAAATATAGGAACTTTTACCTTCTTTTTCACTAACCATTGTCGCTTCAAAAAAAATTTGTTCATCAAAAATCACTAATTGTATCTTATAGAAATTGTTTTGCAATTTTTCAACCTTACTTCCATCTCTTGTACAATAATTATTTCCCGGGTAATTGAGTGTCAAAGTCAAAAAGAACTTTTTTCTATCCCTTGGGCGAAACCACGCGGTTCGCCCTTTACACTAGAAAAAGTAGCACTTTTAGCTACAGTCGGAACGACTCGCGCGCCTCCTATCTATTAACTTCTTATAATATTCTATAATATTCTATAATATCCTTTAACTTCTATGACTAGCAGTGATGGATTTCGAGGATGCTTTATACATTTATGTATATCTATATATTAGGATATCCTTTAGCCAACTTCAGAGTATACCGTAGAATTAGAGTATAAGCAGAATATATTATTCTGTAGTATATACTCTGAAGTTGGCTGTTGGATATCATATAAGCATCTTCGAAATCCATCACTGGTGACTAGTAAAAACAAAAAATTTACTACACATGCAAATTTACTAGAAAATTTAATTAACATAGTTAATTATGGTCTACCAGACAGTAATATGGGTTATTATGAGTAATATACGTTAGCATGGATTATAAAATTTAGTACGGGGTAAAATAGGTTGGCGTGAGACACTAAAAGTTAATATCGGGTGATATAAATTGACGTGAAGTTATAAAGATTAGTATAAAATAGAATTTTTTGGCATGGGATAATATGAATTAGTATGCGTAATATAGTTATAAATTTAAATTCTTCATTGCGAATTATAGAAAAGTTATTTCATATTTTTACTACGCGACACCAAAAAATTCTTATGGCGAATTTCGGTGGAATTTAAAGAATTATTCATTATCTTGATCCTCTATCTTGGAATCTTCGAATAAACCGAAAAATGTAATTGCTAATATCAAAATATTCGAAATGGAAATTTTATCAACTTTATTAAGAGATTAAATAATCAATTATAAAAAAAAACATTATTAAAAAAACTATTGAACATAGAATAAAATTTTTTATTCAAATATAAATTAAAGTATATATGCGCAAGTCATGAAAGGAAAAACACAAAAGCCAAAGCGTGCGCCACGATTCATAGTGAAAAAAATACAAAGTAGAGAAATTTTAATAAAAAATTATTTAATATCCTTTTGAATCTTCAAATAATTATTACCAGTTTCAATAAGACAATTATTATTTTTAAAGTTCAATTTTTAAATAGAAAAATAAATGAGAGAAAACTAATATTTTTTAAAATTAAAATCAAAGTAATATATTACTTAATTGTAAAGAGCTAACAAATCGATTCTATATTAATGAATTCTCATTAAAAACAAGACATTTACAATAAGTAGATACATACATATTAATTTATCCTGTAATAAAATTAAAAAAAAAATTTTTTTTTTAATTACTTTAAATTTGATAAATTTTAAGTTCCAAAGTACGAATTTTCGAGTTTTATCATTTCCTTGAAAATGTAGTATTAAGGTATGTAAATTTTGAAAAAAAAACAATAAGAAGGAAAACAGTATCGTTCATAGAACGTAATTTTTTCTTAGAAAGTAAATTGCAAACGTCCTCTCTTAAAAATGAATTGAGTGACACGTGGATTATTTTATTTTGTAATATCTGTTAAATAAAAAAAATAAACAATTGTCTTTGTAACTCTCTTTAATATGTAACATTTAATTTTTATGATCTGTTATCTTAAACTTAAATTGCCGCTTAAAGTTCCCATAATACACGTATGTTAGTCAACATCGAATAAGCATCGCTCTAATAATCATTTTAAAGGCCACGGAGAAACGGAAGTTAATAGAACTCGATTGGTAGGAAGTTTCAAAAATGAACTCGCACGAAATTAGAATAAAATTTATGCGAATCTTGATGAGAATAAAAGGTATGGCTAATTCCTAAATTTTTTATCTAGCTGTTGCTTCATAGATATGTATCCGGATAAATACGTGTATAGAAAAAAGATATATGTTTAGAAAAAATAACATTATCAAGGGTATATAATCTATTTTCTTTATTTATTGTTTTCACAGTAGTAGATTTTCAAAATCACTTAATAAATTTAGCTCAAAAACCAAAGTATTAATTTTATGTAATCAGTCGACTTTCTCCATTGTTTAGAAATTCCATAAATTGATAAATGTATGATTACACTTTGTTCTTTACAAACTTTATTCTTAACAAAGTATGCAACATAGATTTGCTCATTTTTACACCACCTTCCCTGTTTTAATCGTATTTTCTTTCAAGCCCTCTCCGCCCAATATATCGCGTAATTAATGGATGGTCCTCTACACAAAGAATTTGAATAATTATAAGAACTCGTGACGTAGTGTTATGAAAAGAAATATAAATCTATAATTTATCTTTTTTACGCAAATCATCATCAAGCTCCAGTAGGTTGCAACAAAAACAATAAAAAAAAAGTCTTTAAATATAATAGTCTGAGCATATTACTCTTTACTATCCGGATTTGAAACCATCGGCGTCTCTATATATATACATGAAAGTACTACATAAGCTCATATTAAACTCGAGTTGGATAAAACCCGTGCGATTACGCGATTATCCGCGACGATTTATAGTCCTTAATAATAAACGGGCAACGATTGCCGCAGTTCATCAGTCGTTCATATAACGCGCGAATAGTTTATTCCATAAACTTTATTGGCCTTCGCACGCGCGTTCAATGTATATTTAAGCGAAAGAGAGGCAATGGCTAGGGTGTACAATCAATCAAACAACGTACAAATAGAATGTTATTTATTATTTAGAAAAGGTACAAAAGAAAATAAAATTAACAAAAGTTCCATTAAAATGCTACTTTATTACAATGAAATATAATTATGGGATTATTATATATTTTTCTAAACAATTTTAACCCTTTTCTTAATCGTACAATATACAAAGGATCGAATATAATTTTTTTTAGAAAAAAAAAAAAACTGTTTCGTGCGTATTCAATAATTTTATAATTAATATTAATTTCAGTAATTACTTATTTCGCAAAGCTACGCTTACCTTATCTTCATAAAAATTATCGATAATTTTAAATAATCAAATTAAATAGAATATATTTAATTTCTGTAATAAAACAAACAGCAGCGATTTTTTAAAATTATGCATGTTATTTTAAAAATTCTTATGTAATTTACAGCTAAATATCAAACTTCAATTTAAAATTCTATAAGTATCTTAGACATAAAAAGGTTAAATATTACAAATATTCCTTAATTAAAAATGAAAAATATACAATATCTAATCAAATATATTGTTCGTATCTTAATAAATTAAAATTTTCATGTTATTGAAAATAAAAAATACTAATTTCTTAAATTTCTTTTAGCTTGTTTTAATTTTTATTTGAATATTAAAAGCTAAGATAAAGTGAAAAGAAAGTAAACATTCCTCATTAACAAATAAAAAATTTTGCAAGTATGTTTGGCCAATTAAATTTAGTATCTAAAAGACTCGTTGACTATCAGGTACCAGATAAATACAGATTATATTTAAATAGTATATATACGTTAAATTCTATTTCTTAATAACAATTGCTTATTTACAAACTTATACTCTACTAATACATTTTCAATAATTTTAATTCTTCTGATCTTACAAGAAGAACATTAACCAGATCTTATATATATCCATTTTTATAATAAAAGTAATAGAACCTACGTTTCAAAATTTATTCCAGTCAGCCTTATTTTTTGAGATATTTTCTTATCTTCATATTTGGACCGTATATTTAGATTTGTGCTTTTATAATATAAGTTGATATATGTTAAATGCATAACATCCCAAAAATTAGGTCTTATCCAAATAAATTTTGAAAAATATATTCCATTATATTAGCTATAAAAATTCATATTATCATATGAAAGTAAACGATATCTTAATGGTATAGGATTTATGTTCTCCTCGTTAGTGCAACTGAATCAAAATATAGATTTAAATTAAGCATTATAATACAAAAATAATGTTATCATTTTAATAACAATTTCAAATAATAACATTCCAAAAAACAGAATAGTATGCTAAGTTTTACGGTTTAACAGGGAACAGTTTTTCATTGATTATATTGTTCATTACTTCCCGGATTATTATTCCACGTCTGTCCAACATTGTTATTATTATTATTATTCCAATGTTGTCCATTTTCTCCATAATTATTATTTCCATTTCCTCTAAATACATTATTGTTATTTTCTCCACTGTATAATTGTTGTTGTTGTTGTTGTTGTTGTTGTTGTTGTTGCTGCTGCTGCTGTTGTTGTTGTTGTTGTTGTTGTTGTTGTTGTTGTTGTTGTTGTTGTTGAAAATATGCTTGATCACTATATCCATTACTTCCAAAATCTGTCGTAGGAGTATTAGAAGTACTTTCTTCAGGTCTACCTGTGATACCAGCAGAACCAGCGAGTATCTTTTTAGCCCCTGGAAAACCGTTACCCGATCCACTGGGCAGTCCACCAGTTGGCCTTCTACCAAGGAACTTAGGCCGTTCTTTAAATCGTTGATTTCTAATGTAGTTAGTTACCGTTGCTATTGATGTCGTTGTTTCTACTGGCTTGGATAATGTTGGTATCTCAGAAGTGGGAAAAGTTGTTTCCGATGGAAATGGTGGATTTTGTTGGCCGGTACTACTGGTTGACAGATCATCACGATAAGTTGAACTCTCTTCGCGAATAATAAATGGTTGCGAGGGATTATATTGACGTGATTGGGGTCGACTCCTTCTTAAGTCAACACTATCAACTTCACGCTGCCTTTGCCGATCAATCTCATCTTCCGAGGGACTCGAATTAATGGCTCGTGTACTTGCTATTGTTGATTCAGTATTATACGAATTAAACTCGCTGCTAGTAGATTTTGTCGCTTCTGAGTTTTGGTAATTATTTTCATAGTTAACATTGTTATTACTACTGTATTGTTCACTATTGTAAATATCAATTTTGTTGTAATAATTACTCTGATCATTATTATTATAATTATAGTTAAAGTCGTTATTATGGTTTACATAATTCTCATTGTTATTACTAAAATAATTGTTATTTTCTTGAGAATGTAAATTGTTTACTGAGCTTTGAAAATAATTTTCATAATTATTGTTGTTGCTATTGTAATTGTTATTCTCGCTATTGTAATTGTGATTATTATAAGTATAATTATTAGTATATTCAGCTCCTACATTGTTTACCGAATTCTGATAATAATTTTCAAATCTATTGCTGTTATTATTGTTAAAGTTATTGTTAACATTGTGATTACTAATGTTATTACTATTATTATTATTATTTACGTAATTATTTCTTCCTTGCGTATGGTGATTATTCAGTACATTTTGGTAATTATTTTCATATTTGTTATTAGCATTGCTGTTGATATTATTATTATTTATTATGTTCCTGTTATTATTTATAAAATTATTACTTTCCTGAGGATGTAAATTGTTTGCTGAATTTTGGTAATTATCATGCTTATTATTATTATTATTGTTATTGTTGTTTTTGTTGATATTATGATTAACAACATTGTTAGTATTACTTATAATTCTATCCCTCTCTGGTAGCCGTGGATTATTTGCTAAATTTTGATTGCTGTTTTCGTGCTTATTATTATTGTTGACATTGATATTATCATTATTAATTTTTTTATTATAATCTGGAATATCTTTATAATTATTGTTTTCTTTTGGTAACGGATATTTTTTATTATTCTCCGCTTCTTCTGACAGGCCATTATTGATGACTGAACCAGGACTATGATTTTTTCTGAAAATTAAGAAAAATAAATAAAATAACTTTAATAATTATATAAATTTTCATAAAACACTGGTTAGCTCTTAAAAAAATATCAAAAGTATAATATGCAAATTACAATACTGTTGTTATAGATTTTAGAAGTAAATTGAAATTTATTATTCAAAATTAATATTTTTTTTTAATACGAAATATTTCCATTCAGTTAGTATAGTTGTAATTTTTATTTACATCATTTTTTATTTTGACGACTTTGAAATAATATTTCTAATTTTTCTAGTTACTTTCATTTTTGATAATTTAATAGAATATAAAAAGTAATAAAATGTTTTATAGGATAGACAATATCGTCTTATCTTTTCAGAAATGCTATTCTTGCAGAATATCTAAGATGAAATTTGTGAAATATGCTACTCGATATTTATTTTCTACTTTTTTTTAGAAAGAATTGATAGTAATTTTTCAATTATTTTCTTTTAAATGTAAAATGCTGCACCTATTATAAGCCTTTTCTGAAATATCACTTTTTTCAAATTTTATATAGCCCGGTGGTATCATTATCACATTAAAAAATTCAATTGTTACAACAAATATTTTCCATAAAATTTTGCAACTAATGTTTAATTGAATGCCGGAAATTCGTATCTATAATTTTTAAAACGATAAAGAAAAAATTTTTAGCGAATTCAAAAGATCAATATTAAAATAAACATTTACTTACCGTTTAAACTCATTATCATGTGACAACTCTTCAACTTGATCTTTGGAGAAGCCTCGAGGCACGATGTCTAAACTTTTCCCGCGATACGTCGTTGTCTGTCTTGTACTTTCGTAATTGCGCTGCCTGGCGTCATTTTCTCGCTGACGGTATGCCGTTTCAAAGCCATTGAAACGTCTCTCATTAGACCGATCGTTATACGTCGATTCTTTGAGACGGGTGTCGGGGTAATTATTGACTGGATTAGATGGAATCCCGGAAGTTGGTTGTAACGTGCTTCCACGTTGGATATTAGATGAAGATTTTTCTGTTGACGGTTTGGCGTTAGCGTCGTTTCTAAGAAATAAATTACTCGTGAGAATCTTGATTTGAAAAAAGAAATATTGATGCAAAGGCTATGGATTGATATAAGGTTGAAGGATGATTTTTAGATTGATCAGAATTTTATTACTTAATCTCATTATAATGAATTATTGTTTTAGAATTTCTGTTATGTAAATTGAAAAATTTAAATAACATTCGTTTTTTTTCAAGGCAACTTTCTATTATGTTATTTCCTATCATAAAAAAACTGTATATAATCATGAAAAAATTTTCTTAACATTTAATTATTCTTTAGGATACTTAAAAATGCGTTTAAAATATTTATAGAATGTCATACATATTTTATAAAGTTTCATTAATTAGTTGTACTTATAGCATGGAAAATGTTTTTGTCTTTCAAACTACATGAATATTTTTTAATATATCAATCAACTATAAAATAAATAATCATATAATTAAAATAATTTTTGAAAAAATCAGAATTTAATTAATAAAAAACGAAGAAACCAAATATTAAAAATTTTGAAAATAATTAAGAAGTTCAACTTTTATTGTATAACACTAATAATATGTTGTGTAAAGAAAATATAAAAATACTCCTATATTAACATTACGTTTTGCCAGTTGAATAATCCTCATAGATAGAATTAGCTTCGTCGCGTAAATTATTAGGTCGACCAGAGCTAGCAAGTGACAAATCTCCATTAGGTCCGCTAAGTGAATTAAATTGCAGGGGTGCAATTGATGAGTATCGGTCATCTTGTAGTTGCTGTTGCTGTTCGGTCGATGATTCGGAATCTTTGAGACCTTTATTCAATGAATAAAGCTCGGGCGCTTGATCGCAGATAAAATCATACCACCAATCACAAACAAAATGACGCTGATTGAAAACGCTACCACTTGGACAGAGGAAGGAACTTTTTGAGCCTTGGGTACTGCATACGTGGAAGACCTGTATATTCCTTAATTTATTAGTGAATAATTTGATGCTAAAATGCTACTAATGTATTAGTATAGACTTATCTGAGTATCTGAGACTTTGATGATTAATATAATTGAAAATTAAAATTACGAAATACGTAACCAAAAAAAAGAAATTTTCAGTAATTTAACGATAATTTAATATCAATATAATAAATATAATTTTACCTATACTACATTCAATTTTGAAAATTTGATTATAACTTGTAATGTACATAAAAGCAAACTTATTGATACATCGTGAATATCACGAGATTAATAACGTAAATAAAAATTTTCTTGATAATCTGGAAGTTGATGCATTGAATATATTAATCACACGTTAGATATATTAAATATAGATAGCGTGAGAACTTGATTATACAAAGTCACAGTATGAAACTTTCCACAGTCAACATACTATTCACCTTCATGAATGAAAGTTTGAATTTCGATTATAGTCAGGATAAAAGCGAAAGTTTTGAATTGCAATTTGAAAAATGTATGAAAAATGTATACTTTCTAATTTTAAGTTTAAAGCTCTGTATTTATTACTTTTTTTGGCTTTTATTTTTTTTTTGTAATGTCTTGTTGTCGAGAAACACATAGATTTGATTTATTTTGGTATTATTTCAAGTTTGAAAAATATAGAATATAAGTTCAATAAAAATGAAAAAATACAGATTTTTAGAAAACTGTATAAAAATAAAGAAAAAGATAATATTTATATTTTTTTTTAATTTAAAAACTATCATAAATTTCAAGGTAATATAAATTTAAATTTACAAATCAATCTCCATGTGACTTATATCAATTTCTCCTAAGAATGAAATATTAAAAACGTAATAAATCTTACCTGACATCTCGTCTCAACGTCAGCATAGTAACCTCCGGGTATTTTATCAGCACAGGTGAAAGATGTCTCGGGTATGCTGGTTAGATTTGGATAATCCTTGCCGGGCACACCTGGTACGGATTCTTGCCAGCCATTACCTAAGTCCTGCTCATCTTCGCCTTCGAAGCCACGAAGATGCTGTTCGTCAATTTTTACTGGCTGCAATTGTGTAATGATAAATGAAAATTTTTAATGTAAATTATTGATGTAATTTAAATTTTTTATCTATAAACTATTGGCATTTTTCTGAACTTTATTATGCTTTTGACACGAATTTGTAATGATTATTCATAATATTATTGTTCAATTAACAGTTAATAAATTATATTCATCTTAAAAAGTTTATAGTAATTATTATATAAAATGTGATGAATGTATTATTTCAAAATTAATGTACAGATAGTAATAAAATTTTAAATTCATATCCATTACAATACTTTTGACAAAATTATGAAAATTCTGCATCAATATAATTTTTTTTATGTACGCAAATGTAAAGTCAATTTTTTATTATATAAATGTATAAAATAGCGTCGTCTGGCCATGCACACCTGTTTCTACTTATCAACTATAAATTGCCATCAGACACTAATAATGATGAAAAACGTAGTTTTTACATTTTTTCTATCATTATTAGTTATATTGTGGTACGTAGCCATTACATTACAGGACGAAATTTCTTTTATGCCTAGTCGTGTTTTTAAAAGTTATTCAATAATCAAAATATGCAGCATATGAATAGTATTATTGAATTTACGTAAGTTTTAAGAAAACTTCAAAAACCAGTTTTAATGCATTTTACACTATTATTTACACACGTGTTCCTTGATTTAACAAAATTAATGAATGAAATTTTTCATAAATTTAACTTTGTAAATAAAAAATTTTACTTATTGCTTAGTATGCTTAAACAAAACTTGAAAAAAATAATAATTTCTTGATCACCGAAAGAATTATAAAAAATAACGCTATTAATGTCCATAAACTACTCTATTCATTCCATTGAACAACGCAAGATAGCTTTATCCTCTCGAGTCTTTTAGTTACAAGCTTTTATATCCATGTAAAGAAGAGTACAGAGATAGATCATATATTATTCGTAGAGTATGTGGAAATTCGTTTCGATATATACATACAAATGCTCTATATTCCAGTGAATATTGCAACATTTTTGAACATCAATAGGATAAATGTATGTATGTACGAGAATATGTAAGTTGTTAACTTATGAGTAATCAAAAGACCATCTAGGGTAAGGTGTTTATTATATATATTTGCATTGGTAAATGTAGTTTTTACAATAATTTATTAATTTGAATAAAAAAGAAGGCCAATCTTATTTACACTAGAACTGTAAAGCAAAGATATTGTAAAATATTGTTTAATGCAATCTTGCTTTCTGTAGAAACTATATTTTTATTACAAACATTTTCTTTTTTTTCTTTAAATAATTTTCATGGAAAAAAACATTTGAATAAGATCTGAATACATTAAGATAAGTGGTACCTAGAAGTATGTCAAAATAAGAAAAAAAGGAGAACGTATGAATTATCCTGTTTGATAAAAATATTATATGTAGAGAAATTATTTCCTCTATCTATAAGAATTTTATATGTAATTTCAGCTTAAACATTTTCCGTGCTTCTAACGTATTTCAACAGGTACTATACTCATCCGTAGCCCAACTTTAGTCTCTTATGCAATGAAATATATCGAGCGTTCGCGTATAACTGCTCATGCCATAAATCATGTTGTGAGATCATCTATTTCTCTCGCTCGCTCCAAGCAAGATCTCCCGAACTCTTTGATTGATGCGGGCAGAAGAAACAAGAAAAGACGAACACGATCTGACTCCATTTTTTTCTTTCCTTTTTTAATATTATTATGTTGCATTATAAAGTATTTGATGTCATAAGATGTGATGACAATTAGGCAAGCTGCTTGAAAGAATGAATGGCAATTTTATTTATTTCTTTTGAGAATACATGTGGAATTCTTTTGTGGAAAGCATAAGAATTTAAAGATTAATTTAGTTTTAATGTTATACGTAGAAAATCAAAGGTAGAAAAAATTTTATAATTTAACATCTAAAAAGTAATTTAAAAATCACGATGAAACAAAATTGAACAAATAAAACATTAAATATCTTAAAAATAAACCAACGTTATGGAACTTTTCAACGAACTCGTATGTTATATATTAAAACACTAAACTTTATAAGAGAGGTGTCAGTGGCTCACTTGGTAAAGCGATGGATTCATAATCTCGAGGACCCGAGATCGAATCCCGCTCTTGGCGGCCGATTGATACAAGCACCACTGAACTTCACATGTGCTTTTTTCACAAACACACTGATGATCTCCGTCACTAATTAGCATTGTTATGATAGCATAAATACAGCGACGTTAAATTAAATAAAAAATTATGCTCAAATTGATTTCTTGCGTAGTGTAGTTTTTTTTTTTTTTTTTTTAAATCATAAACGGACATTTTCTGCCCTTTAACATTTAAATATACGTTTAAAGACAGTACAGTTGACTTATTATTTAACGTATTTTTCGATATAATATATCAATTTATTGATATAAACACGTTAAATATAGTATTTTAATTAGTAACAATAGATGAATAGCTTTCGATACATGCATACATATTTAAAATAATCTAACATTGTTATAAATATCGATACAAAGAAATCTTCACTTTTTATTCAAAAGCTATAAATTAATTTAAAAAACTACAAATTAAATAAATTCCAATTCAGTCTACTAAATGATAATAATACATTCCATTTCCACATACATACTTAAGAAAAAAAATTATTTTACAAAAAAAAAAATTCTACACATGATAAATCGAAAAGCTCATTGAGTGTAATTCATTTAACGCTGTCTGCATCGTTAAGATTTAAAGTTTCGACTTGTGATGGTATAAGCCTTGTCAATTATAAATGATGTGCATCACAAGCCATTATGAACATGAAGTGCTATTTTAACTTACCGGCTCTGAGAGAACGTAGGTGATGAATGCAAATATGACAATTACTTTGATCTTTATCGACTCCATCTGGCTGCTTATCTTCTTAAGCGCTACAAAAGAAATCAAACATTAAGATGACGTTATTATGTAGCTTTTGATGTATTAGTACGATGTGCATCTTCAATAAACATTAAATATTAACTTATCGATATTATATAATGTTAATATTGTGTTTATAATTTTATAAAATTTTAACTTGAATTTTTTAAATATCATAAAATTAAATGTGCATGCGTTAATAATTATTATCTATTTTTATTTTTAGTATAAAAATTAATGTTAAAAATTGTTTTCACAGCCAAAAATTAAAAAAAAAAGTAAATGACTTAACAATATAATCACGCCTTCAAGTTATTGATATAAAATTTATTTTTAATTGTTCCATTGTTATTAAAATTTTTCCAACCAGTACATTCAATCGCGTATTTATAGAAAAATTGTATTTAATAAAATCGAAACAAAGAAGAGATGAGTAAGAAAAATCTCGTTTAATCTTCTAAGAATGAAAAAAATATTCTAATTGTTTTTAAAGCGTAACAAAAGAAAATAGGACATAAATTATTCCGCGTTAAATATTCAAATTGGTTCTATAAAAAGAAGACGAAATAAAAAAAGAATCAATTGTTTCACAAAACTACATTATGCAATTTTAATTACAATTGCAACCGCCGTCTCACGACACAAGTAATAACGAAATTTTAAAAGCTCACAACTATTTCATACGTGCCAATGAAATATCACTGTTAATGCTCGTAGATATTCCCTAGTGAAAAAAAAAGAATAAAATAAAAAGAAAAAATTCATCCTCGTTTGCCTGACGCAACGCGCCATAAACGATCTACTAAAATCCTTTTCCTTCATTCTCTCCAGCTGCATCTAAACATTTCAATGCTACATGTATATATGTAAGTATATGTGTGTTTCTAAGAGCAGCTATAATAATCCACGCGAGAGGGGAAAGAGCCAAGAGTAAAAAGCGAAATGCAAGTTGCATAAAACCTTTATGTATCCTCTATGCTGTCTGAGATGTATATCGGTTATACGCTAGTGTACCGTAAGTCGTTGCCAGTGTATCTTCCGTAGATCATACGAGACATATAGCTAAAAGTTAAATGCTAAAAGAAGCGGAGGTGGATGCATTCACTCATCCGCCTTTCGCCTTCTTTCTTTTTCCCTCTTACTCACTCTTACTCTCTTGCCCTTTCTCTCACTCTCTCTCCCACTTGTAACGTATTCAGAATGTTTTGAACATCTACAAGTTTTTATAGTAATTTAAAAATTTTACATTTCTAGCGTTGTGTTTTAAAAATTTAGTTTTCTCATTCTTTGTTTTTGTATCTTTATTGTCTTTTTTTCAATAACTTTCTAAATAATGAAAGGAAAACTTTAAAAAATAGTGATTTGATATAAAACGCGGTAAAATTAACATTAAATTTTTATATTTTATTGAAATACTTTAATGAATCTTAAAATATCTTTGAATTAATTTGTTAATTAATTAATATTTAACTAACAAATTAATTTAATTTAAATAAATATAGATATTTTATTTTAATTAATAAACAAACTAAATATTACGTTTATGAATAAAAATAAATCAATATTTAAATAATGAAACGCTAATAAATAAAATATAAACCATTTTTATAATTATGCCTATCCTAAGTCATGTCAGTTTGCCATCAATAATTGTGATAAAGAATTTCAAATGAAAAAGTTGAACATACAAAGTAATATATTTTCAGATTATTTGATATAAAGCTTTAATTTAAAACAATTTAAACAAGTATAACTTTAATAAAAATGAAATGTTAAACAATAAATCGTTTTTGATTGAAAAGTAGTTTTTTAAAAAAAAAAAGCTAAAATGAAATTTAATACGCCAGAAAGTAGTTAAAAGTGGTTTAATAAAACAATGGTTACTCAACATTGAATTCAGCTTTTGTTTTCCATGAATTTTTCATGCGTGCTTTATGAAATAATTGACAGTTTACATAAATGACACATTGTTTTTACGAAACTTTTCGTTTATGTTAAAAAAAAGTCAAAAAATTAAAGAATAATGAAGAAAAAAAAAACAAAAAAAAAGTAATAACTATTACTTTCTCAACTCTAAGATTCTTTTCTTTATAGTTTTTTAACATTTTTAACAAAATTTCAAAACTTAAATGTCGTAATTATTATGCACGAAAACATTTATAAAACTTATATTTATAAACTAATATTTTGTAAACTAATAATTATGTCTTATTTTATAATACAACGAATGCAACACTTTGTTAAACATGCAACCAATTTTAACACCTCAAACAGATTGTAATAAAATTATATTTTATCATCTCATTGTTTGAAGTTAATAAAATTCAACTACTGTCTATAAACCATAAAATTTCAAATTATTGAAGTTTCCAACCCAACTACCATTTAAAACTACAAATTTTTCAAAAATATTATAAACCTTATCTGGCTATTCCTTCAGCACTTAAAGTATTGATGTAGCAACATCATGTGGATTATAAACTTGCGCACATTAATAGGTTGATACTATGGAGCGATTGTAACCTGAGTTTTATTAACAATCTATCACACCGGCCGGCACTCGAGCAACTTTTACGATTAATTTATATATAAATCGTCTTGTTGAGCACACACTGTGAATTATGCATAAATGTTAACACAAATGGTTTTAAATAAAAACGTGAACTTATGTACGTTAAAGTGTTTGTTCAATATGTGTTTTGATGAAAAAAATCTGAAATTTAATGTTGGTACTGTGACTATTTCAAATGTTTGAATTATAAGATTGATTTTAAAATAAGAAAACTGATTGGAATTTACTTTCTTTCTTAAAGTATAAAATAAACGATCCATCAAGCAATTAGAACAATAACAATAATAAATATCTTCTATAATCACAAAAAGTACACAAAAATTTCTAAAAATTATATAATAAATAAAATAAATTTACGAAACTTTAACGTACAAACATAAACATTGCTGAATTTAACACTTTAAATAAAAAAAAAAAAGATAAATAAAAACATGATTTTAAAACATATCGAGAGAAAAAGTTTTACGTACAAAGACCAATGACCGCGTCAAGCGGGTTAAGAAACGGAATTGAGGATCTGCGAGATGGTGAAGGTGCTACTTATATGGATCATCCCCACGTATGAGCACACATGTTTTATGCGCTCTCCAAGTCCATAAGAATCTTACACTACCTTTAACGAGGTCGATTTGTATTTTAGGTTTAGGCTTATTAGACAATTTATATATATATGTATATATGTTACATTGAAGATTGCATAGTAAATTTGAATGAAAACGAGGCTTGTGAAAGCTCAATACAAATTTTCTTTTAACGTTTATTCTAAAGGAGATATTTTTTCGATGATGAGGAGAAAGATTGTCTTGATATAATGAGATCTTCGAATTTTTATTTCAATCATCGTGTTTCCTTTTGTAAGTTATATCAATACAGAATGTACATTTTTTTCTATTGAAAGATTTAGGAAATGATTTTAATGATTGTTAAGCAATAAGTTATTTATATTTGATTGTTTTATCATGTTTGTTGAATAATTTACTGTTTTTAAACAAGATTTCAAAGTATCTTTATTAGAAATTTTGAGTATTCAGAATTAGAAAATTTTGAACTCAATATTTTATAATATATTTTGTACTAGAAAATATTTCCTTTGATATAATTTAAATATGCTAGCTAAATCTACTTTTTGGATGCTTATGATATGAATCTTTAATTTAATTTTATTAATAGCAAATCTCATTATTAACAGAAGGAACTTTTCTAACAGCGAAAAATATACTTTCTTCCGTGTAGAGATCAGTTGAAAATAAAAATTTCATTCAATTTTAAAAGATGCCAAAATTTTTGAAATTCAATTTCTTCAGAAGACATGTGCAAAAGCATAAAAGGTGCGCTACGATTCGCAAAAACTGATTTAATCGCTAAGATTGCATGAATATTAGATCAGACGTTAATGCTACAAAATCATCTGCGTCTGCGATTCCTCGTACGATTTGAATTTCCTATTTTTTCTTCTTCATTTTGTGTAACACCATCAATTGACTATACAAAACTCTAAGAAACGTTTAGTACTTCTCGGTTTTATTTTACGAAACTTACAAAATAGATTACAAAATGTTTTAGAATAAGATGATTTTAAGAAAGAAAAAATCTATTTCACGAAAATTTATTTATTAAAATTGACTAAAATTTATCATAAGTGTTTTTAAGGAGAATATTGCACAAACTTATTAGCTTAATAAAGAATATAAAAGTATAATTATTATATATAATTTACACTAACAAAATTGTATAATTTCTCAGAAAATTTACTATATCAAATTTTTACATAATTTGCATTTCCGTTCTTAATTATTTTCATATAATATATAAAAAAAATACCCCGCTAAACTCCAGAAGCAAAACAAACTAAAACAAGATTGAAAAAAAAAATAAAGAAACAGAAGAAAAAAAAATGTATTTTCCCACTGGCACGGGTAACTTCACTATACACTATCAAAATTACATAAACCCTTCCTATGCATTCTGCATTTCCGCGAGGTAATACACATACATAAAACTCTTCATGCTACTCGTCCCCGTTTTCTTCCCGCGCTATATAGACATAATGTAAGTATATACATACACGTACGTATGTATAACATATATATATATATACCAACTGAGATCGAAAGTTCAGCGCAGCGCGCAAAAACGAGATCAGGCCATAAGGATTTTAAAACTAAAACTTTGTATCGGAAGAATGCACACGCGCGTTCGCGCACCTATGTATACATATACTCATATATACATGCACTAAACACAGAGAGAGAGAGACCGAGGCGCAGTAGTAATAGCAGCAGCAACAGTAACAGCTAAAATGTTGGGCAAGAATATGTACAGCAGCTTTAAGATGCGTTGAAGATTAAATCACAAGTGTATGTATATATATGTGTACGTGTATAGAAGCATTTAGAAAGCAACTGTTTCAGCTTAACACACAGTACGAACCACGTGTATCAGAAATTTTTTTAAAATCCGTACGAGTTTACGAAGCCAAAGGATAAACGGCTATATGGCTTTTAAAGACACTAACGGTCAAAAGTATTTTACTTCGACTTGAGTATTTGTGCTATTCGATGAGGAAAAATGCTTGAATATTATGATGGATTTTTATAATTTTACCTTATGATAGAAGTTTTTTTCTTTTCTTCGTAAAGGTGAAAGTAAAGGATGCTGAAAATTTGTTACTTAAGAAAATTTTAAGGCTTTTTGTTTACGTCTTGTACACACATATGATCATTAAGGACTGCCTCTTAATAGATAGAAAACATATTACATATATGAAACATAAATTATGTTTTTATGATAATCATCTTATTTTTTCATTAATTTAGTAACCATAAAAAATAAAAAAAAAAACTTTAAATAATCACCGTAATTAAAAAATAATTTAAAATGAATTAGAAAAAATTGTATATAATTTATTCAAGAAATTAAACGCGAAAGAAAAATTTTTAAACCAAAAAAAAGAAGTGTTTTTTTATTTAATAAATGAAACTTTTGTCTGGTACTGTAGACATATGCAAAAAGTGAAAAACGCAATACAAGACGAACGTAAACGATGTGCAGTCCATCAGACAGTGTGCGGGTGATAGTATACTTTATTGCACCTTTCTATCTTTCACAAGTAAGGACTTTCCTCGATTCAAAAGAAAGAACACTTAAGATGAAAAGGTTATTGTCGATTTTTTATTAGGCTTGCACTTTTGTTTTTTTCTCTTTACTTCTGAGAACGTGACTCGACGCTCGATTCATCTTCTTATTTGCTTCCCATTCAAATGCTTTAATTATTTTTTTTTTATTTTTATTTTATTTACAAGGGAAGCGTAAATTATAATTGCTAAATGAAATATATAAGTTTAGGAAAAATAAAAATTTAATGACTGTCGAACCAGTAAAATAAAGATTTTTAAGTAGAAACAGCCGAGTGTGGCAAGACCAGCTTACGTATTATAATATCCTAATGTGTTGTTACAAATGTTTATATTTAGTTTTATTTTTGTAAAATAATAATGTTGCATTTTTGTCAACTAATTATATTATAAATTAATTAAAAAGTAATATACATTTGTAACTGATCTATAATAATATTCACATAAACAAAAACCAAAAAATAAGAAAAATCTTACCTTTAATATAATAAATTGAATTTATTTTCGATTCATGAGAAACATCATTACGCAATTCTTTTTTAGAAAAAAGTAGTATCTTTTATAAACATTATCAAACAAAAAACCACAATAATAATTCATAATGAAAAATCAAGTATTTATATACTTATTTAATTTTAATAACCATTTAAAGCTAAAAAAGACAGTTTGAAAGTTTGAGCATAAAAGCGCAAAGTTTAAGAAACCAGCAAAGAGCATTTTCTTTAATTTTTAAATCGAGTAAGTCAATTACATTCGTAAAAAGTAATAAACTCGAGATCGTAAGGCTAAATGAAATCTCTTTGATTCATCTTATCCTCGTGAGCATCATTTAATACCTGAGACTCTGGAAAATAAGTTTAAGACTCTTTTGTAGATTAGCTAAAGGTAAACTAGATCAAAGAATTTAAACCGCATCGTATTACGCACATTTAAAACTTTTGATAAATTCTCATAATGCTGCAATCTCATCCAATTACAGACCTTAATTAAATCTATTTTTCATTGATTTTAATTAATTGAATATATTTGCATTTTTTTTTCTGATGTATTATTTCAAAATTGCTTTAAAGAAAATCGAAGAATAATTAAGGACATCGTATATATTAATTTAATGAAATACCAATACACTATTGTTTTAATAGTTCTGTTTGGTACTATAGCAAAAGTGAAATTAACTTTCATTGCCTATGGAATTTACTGTGTATATATAATCACAGTATTGTTTAGATAGCGCGAATTGTCAACCTAATTTAATGTGCAACTTTTCAAGTTACGTTTAAAATTTTGATAAATAATTACTTTCGAAAAATGATCGTTAACTATATTTTTAAATAATTAATCATCCTGTTAATGAATAGAAGTTAGTAAATAAAAAAATTGAATTTAATGAATTATTCCAAATTAATTCAATATTTAATAAACGTGTCCAGAATTGTATATCAAATAGTAAACTTAAAAAAAAAAAAAGATAATGCATGAGCAATATTTTTGTATTGAAAAAAAGTAAACAACTTTATTATCATAAGAGCAAAACATTGAACTGGTAGTCATATAAGTTTTGTTGCTATCTATATATAAATACAACTATATTTATATATGTGTGGTATGTATATATATATATATACTATGTATATATGGATGTATGTATGTATATATTTATATGTATATATCTATATTTATATGTATTTATATGTACAATCTATTCCAAAGCTTACTAGGAGAGTATCAGAACTCGGAAGTATGAATTTCGTTACTACTTTGAGATATGTATTTTTATATATAAATATGTTAAAGTCACAGTTATAGAATTCAATACTCAATATTTTAATAATAATGGTTTATAGTTAAATATTAAAGTCAATTAAATCAATAAGGTAAAAAAAATTTTGAAAATTTAAGTGTTTTATTGATTTTTGAAGTACTATAAATTTTTAGTACTTTTTTCAGGAGTAACTTTAAATAGAAACTTAAGTCTTTTAACGTATCAAAGCTTAAATTAAAGATTTCATCATTTTATTCTTTCTTTAGTTTAATTTAATATTTAGCACTAAACGAACTTGTGATAATTGAAAGTATTATCAATTTTTATCAATTCACATACTATAAACCTAATGATTCTTCTGTCGCAGAACTATCGAGCGTTAAAATATAACATTATAGTTTTTTCTATATGCGGATGAAAGAAAACAATTTCAAAATTTTAACAAGGTCGCGATCTGAAGTTCTAATATTGTCCTATTTAGTCTATTTATAAGATGTAAATGGTTGATTTACTAAATGTGGCGTTCATTTATTGTGAGTATACTTTCAATTTTTAAACTAATTATAATAACTAAATTTATTATTATTTTTTAACGAATCTCTTTACTTTAATCACTTATTAGGCAACTGACCGGATTACAATTTGAATATTAAAAATGATATTTAATATGTCTAAATTGATTTACCCAGCATGTGGGTAATAAAATCTTTACTTTTTTCCTGTGGTACTTGGACTTTCAATTTTCATGTAATTCAGTTTCTAATGAAGCACGTAACACCGCCGTAATTGCAATTTTTTCATATTTTACTTTTTCATATTTAATATTCATATTTTTAAAATTTAAAAAAATAAATAGTAAATATTTGATATTCCAACACGATTAAAAATATTTCGATTTGAGGCATATTTATTAAACTATCATGAATTATCTTATTGAACTTGAAAGTAAAAAAAATCACCCGTTTACTATATAACTTCTAAAATATACAAATTTTTAATGATGTAAATTTTTAATAATGCAAATATGTATTTCTTTCTAATTATTGAAAAACTTGAATTTTTAAAATTTTAACTTTTTTATTACCAGTAATTTAATACCTACGGTAACGTTTTGTATTTTCTAGAATTTTTTCTATCCAACAAAACCGCAAAATATGAAAAGTTTATTTCTATATAGAGTAATATACCTCGTGACTAGTCTAGTTTCCAACGTCCTTTGAAAATAGCTTATTTCGCGCGTCGTTAAGTAATTACTCACCGTCAGATTAAGTTACATGTTAACCATTCCGAACGACATAAAGTTATATACATTTTAATGACTCAAGTATCGAGCGAAAATTTTTATTTTTTTCTTCTTTTATAAATTGGAACATGCATAATGTTTGTTACGAGTAATGTATATTATTTTAGTATATTAATTAGCGTTATTTATACATTAATTAAATACATTTTTTCTTAATTTTCAATTTGTATTTGAATGTACTTTATTCGGCGGCAACGTAATTAATTTAAAGTCCTTGATTACTGTTTATTTTATCTTTTAGATGTTTTATAAAGATTTTAATTTTAAATATTCAGTAAAACAAGAGTTTTCTTTGATACAACTTTTTTAATGATTAAAATTTAAATAATTACAATGTCATTCATATTAAACAAACTATGAACTACTTTATAGATCAGTAAACGAGAAAATTTAATAAACTTTAAAATCATAAGCTTCCTGAATACATCGCAAATTGTTATTACTTAACGTATGCTTATGAAAAGGTTCGTGAAAACCAATCGAGCAGGCATTTGACACTTTCACTCTTAGCGTATGTGCATGCACATAAATGCCGAGCAACGTATAATATAACATCGCATAATTCCGTTTTGCCGGCGTGCGCGTATATGGCGTCATCTATTTAAACTGAATATTAAATGCGTTGGTGTAATAAACGGCAAGCGCATTATTTCGTCAATGAAATTTTTTGCTTTAGCGAGGACAATAATTGTTTATACACATATGTTTTGTAATAATTTTAAATCTTGGAAAATTCTATTTGATTGCGTGTGCAATATATTTTTTTTTCCTTACCGAATCGGATATTAGAGTAGATATAGAAGTGAAAGTTTTCTAAAATGTTTGAAAAATTTTATTTTTTTAATCTTTAAGTTATAGTAAGCTTTAAAGTTATAGTTTTTCTTCTGGTTTCAAAGATTATACTATAAAGTCAATTTAAAACAAGTTTAAATAAATTTCACTTTTATGAAAGTCGAAAAACATAACTTTAAATAAACGTTATCTTGTTGAAAACAATAATAAAACGGTTTCGTAATTTTTTGAAAAAATGATAAAAATTGAATTCAGATTTTATTTTATTTTATTGAAATTTAATGTTGAAAAATAAAAAACTTATTATTTTCAATTATTTATAATTCAATTCACAAACCGCTACCCAGACCAGAGTCTCTCAGGTTTTTGAGTTTTACTTAAAATAAAAAGTTGTAAGGACAACATATGAAAAACTTGAAAAATTCTAATGTAGATATTTTAAAAAAGATGTTATTAAATTTCAGGTATTTAAAATATTTACATAATATTCACATAGTTAATTAGTACAATTAGTTTTTTGAAAATAAAAATTTGATAAAAATTAATTTTCGTAATATACACTATTATTACATATAATTACTGCTTATATTATACATTTTTTATATTCTAATTTTTTGATGAAGTAAAAAATTAAACAAAAAATTGACTTTCATGTATCGATACTTCAGTCCCTCGTAATTTTACGGCACGTCTTCGATTTATCATTTCTTCTTTATATTTCCGTTACATGACAATGAAGATTATGGAAATAAATAGTTTTTACTATGACATGAACGAAATTAAGGTTTTTTTTCATGTGTTATTTGTATCAATGTTAACGCTTCGAGATGAAGACGCATATTGAGATGTTTCCAGATTTCCTCTCATCTTCTTTTCAGTTTATGAAGTATCCATCAATTATCTACGGATGAATCCAGCGTTGTGCAAAATGTGGAAGATTTTTTCACGTGGTATCATGTCGGTATCGCGGTGGGTTACCTGTAAAAAAATATAATTAATTTTATGTAAGCAAGAATAAAACTAAAAATTTAAAACGAAAAAAATGACAAGAATAAATTAAAAATTTCAAAAGAGTTAAAACGAATATTGATGATTTATGAATATCTCTTATAATTCAAATAACATCGTTTTAATATCAAGTTAAAGAATATTGAATGACATTTATATTTAATTATTTTATTTCAATCAAGGTAAGCATCCTACAAAGCATAAACGTAAATAAGCTAATAAATTGATTTTATCACTGAAATACAAGCTAAGTATTTAAAAATACTTTTATCTTCGTCTCGTTTCAAAATTAATTTCACATATAAAAAATAATGTTAAAATTTTTAGCAGCTAACATTTCAATAAAAATTTTTCGAATCAAAGTTAACAAGTTGACGAGAGTTTAGATCAAAAAGATTATTTTTATTAAGGCCATAAAAACCTTATTAATCTTTTTTTATCCTTTATTTCAATGAACACAAAATATTCATTATGTCGAAATTGTTATTACCTTCATAATAAAAACTACATTCTCATCATTAAAAACGATTGCTCACGAATTGAGTTTCAAAATTACCCGTTCCAAAAATATGTATCCCTTTTATTTTTGCATAATGAAGAATTACATACCTGTGCTTCCTTATGACCAAACCACGACGGTTGTGCTAAAGCTGCAACAATGTATGGATTCTTGTAGAAATCATTTTTCAGCTCGTCGGGTAAAGCTGCTTCCATTAAATCATTTTCCAAAACTGCCGGATGAGGCTGAGGTAAACTATTGCGTATCAGGAACTGTGGTGCTGCTGTGCACATACTGGCTAATGCTATCAATAATAGCGCTCGGAACATTTTGATGCTTTAGGAACTTTTTTAAATGGCTTGACGGAAATTTGTTGAAACGATGAAAGGTACTTTATTCAGATGACCTGCTGATTGACAATAAAATGATTTATTAACAGAAAAAGTTACGTAATTATTTATTTTAAAATACATCAGTGTGTGTTAATGATTATTGTAAAGAATTCAGATATGAAAAAATATATTTTGAATAATGAAATTTATACTTCTTAAAATTCTAACAAGGATAATCAGATAATTAAATTTCAGTTTTTTATGAAATATTCTTCATTTTTTTTTTCAAAATTATATAATTATGATTAATTAGGTGTATGAACACTCCTTATTATAGTATACTCAAAATTTCAAAAATTTCGTTACACTCTTCTAGATATTTTAAAATTTAAGAATTAATTTAGGTCAAAATATAAACTACAAAGAGGTGTAGATGTTGACGTGATAAATCAAAATTGTGTAACGGAATCTTTCTTTTTTTAGCTATTTAGTAAGCCAAGTCGTTATAAACGTAACACTTAATTTACAACAATAGAATTATTAAAACTAGTTCAACTAGCGTCATGTTATGTTTTCACTATTTCCAAATAAAATATAAACAATAACGTTTTTTGACATGGACTAAAATTGAAATTTGACTGATACCTGTGATTTAAATTATTTCTACATTATTTACGCAAAAAAAATAGCGGTTGCATAATTCTAAATTATCGATACTTTTTTCTTTGTTTTCAAACAATTGATAACTTTCAATATTCCCTTCTACATACTTGAGAATTTGAATTCAAGCATGGGACCAATAGCGCGTGATTTTTTTTTACATTTTTTTTTTCAATCAACTCAATAACATGTAACCACGAGCAACGGAAATGCACACCTCTTGGTTTGTGCCTCCGCCTTGAAAAAAAGGTGAATGGCTGTTATTGCCTCAAGCAATCGACGGCATTGCGCTTCCTCCTCGAGAGAAATACTAAATTTATACGTATAAGTACAACCTGCATTGACTCCACGTAATTTTCGTAATTTGCGTCAGTCTCTTTGACACTGATCCCAATGATGTAAACAATTTTTTTCTCTCTTTAACTCTTATTGTCTAAAATTGGTTGAAATTCAAGGGAATCGAGTGGAATATTCAAGTACAAGCTCGAGCTCCATTTGTTCTTTATCTTAATTGAGTAAATCGTATTTGTAATGTTGATGGGTAGATCATTCGAGATAATTAATGTTAACTTTTTTTCGATTATTTCGTAAAATTTATTTTTATTTTTCAAGTGAAATCGAGTTGCGTTATCAATTTCGTTTATATTCATTTTGAAAGGAAGCCGCTATCTGATAATTAACACATATATTAAACATTTTAATGTTTCTATAAAAATTACCTTATTAAATTATTAGCTTTTATAACTTTTTAAGGCACCATGATACAAACGATGAATAATTAGAATAGGTGCTAAAATATTTTAAAAATATAAAAATATTAATCATAATAAGTAACAAATAAAATTATTTTACTCTATGTTTATTTTATACGATAAAATAATATTCAAAAAAATTGTAGTCGTGAGTAATATAAGTCTGGTTAGCTGAACCAGTTTCTATTTAACTTAATAATATTTCTGTATATAACATAATCGGAATTCTTGTAATTACAACTACGTTTTTTCCAGTATATATGAATATTCAAATGGACAACTATTATTTGCGTAATATCGATCGTTGATAATAAAAGGTAAAGCTTAATTATTCAATATCTCTTACAAACTGAGAAGACTTTGAAATAATTTTGATGAAATACATTTTTTTTTAATTTCCTAGAATGGTATTTCATTGATTTTATCTTTAAATATGATGAAGAAACGAGATATAATTTTTTATTTATATATTTTGATATTATAAATTTAAATCTTATAAACTTAAATTCAATATCAAATTTATTTTTGAAACGTTTAAAAAAAATATAAAAAAAAAATAAACTTATATATACAATATTTTCCCTAACTATTTACGCGATTTTTAACTCAACAAAGAACTACAAGTATTTTTTATAAAAATATTTAATAGTCAAGGTTTTGAAAATTATGATTGATTTAATTGTTAAAACATTAATATACCTTTGACAAAAATTAGAAGTTTTCATTATAAATAAAAATTTATTTAAAATGAATAGCGAAGAATGTAAAATTTATTATATTATTTTTGTTAATAAGTGTCTTTACTTCAATCATAATTTCTAATGCAGTCAAGAAATATGTTTCTAGTTAGAAAAAAAATCACTTTGATCAATGCTTTCACTTAATTAGAATAAAAATTAACTTTCAAAAAACAAAACTTTTAATAATCATTCAAATACCACAGTAGAAAAAAAAGAAAACATTCAAAAACATTATTAAAACTTGTTAACAACACTCACATGGATAATTAAAAAAAAAACTTGTTGTTACTGCACCTTTATTATCACTTACTATTTTGAAAATTTGAAAAAAAAACTGCACTATTTTATTTAATTATAATTTGAACAATACAAAGTAACAGCGTTGTTGCGGTATCCCGCTTATAACTGGCCACGAGTTCCGCGTTCGCCGATCTCTTATATAGACGACAAGAACAAGGCGGCCAGCGGAATTTCAGTATAGGAAGCCTACCTTTGCATTTCATTTTTTTTCTTTTTTCATATACATGTATATATAGATACATTACTTATTTTATTCCCTTACCACTGTTACAGTCGCGTTTTAAGACCTCGCACTGGTCATTGGTCCTGGTGAAACATAAGCCTTGAAGTGTAAGAGAGAAAGAGACTTGGTTGCCTTTGCCACTTGGAAATTAAGTCAAGGGTACACGCGTAAGCGTTCTCAGGCAGTATCTATATGTATATGTGGACGGGTGTTTTCGTTCACCTTTTATTTTTTTGTGTAACTTGTTATATTCTCGAGCTCATTTTGACATGATACATTGAAGCTGGTATTATCTTCAACCCTTTATTACGCAGTACAATATTCTTTATTGTTGAAAGTCAGAGAATTGCAAAAAACATATGTATGAGAAAAAAAAATAGGTTGTGGCTAACTTAAAAAAGGATGTAGTCAAAGTTTTTGATAAACAGGTAGTCAGATTTTTTATGAAAGAAATATGCATGGTTATAAAATAAGGCTGATTATTTTTAAAAAATATATATCATTTTTACAAAAAAATTTGTAATTGAATGCTTTCATTTTTATTTAAATTATTACATTATAATTATTTGCATATGCTTTGAAAATGTCAATAAAGCCATATTATACTTTAGTTAAATTATTTAATGTAAAAGACTTTATATGATAGAATATAAACTTCATATTATTACAGAAACAAAATCATACGTTTAATTAAAAGTAAAAGTTCAATACTACGTTCTAATTCTTACTTACAATAATAATTTTATTTCGTTTATAAATAGTAAGAGTAATATTTTTGTTTTCAATTTAATTATATTTTTAATAAACTTTTAAAGATTGAAGCACTGTTAATATATCCAAATAATTCTTACACTGTAATTATAAGTATTATTATTTAAATAGAACAAAAGTTTATAAAAATTTGATTACATAATTTCCTATCGACACATTTAGATTACTATTTATCAAAAAGAAAAAAAAAACGTCTCTTGTAATAAATTAATGATTCTTACAATAATAATCAATAAGATTAAACATTATATGAAATGTTCTTTCAATTACATCGATTACAAAAATTTACATACAATAATATTATGTTATTATTGGAGCTTAAAAATCACTTAATCCAAATTTGCAATCTCTATTCTAAAACTATGACAGATTAATATGAATCTAACACTTCAACAATGAAACAATTTTATAATCGATAAAGATCGTCCTAGTCTAATCAATCATTATTACGGAAGTATTAACATAATAATAAAAGTCAAGTTCAAAATTTTTGGTTTATTTTGTTACATTCACTTCCTATTGAATGCGAATAAATTCCCCCAAAATAGACGTTGCCCGAGGCAAATATAGTATAATATTGGTTTTATGATTCCTTTTTTCGTTCAATTCCTTTCACTCTTTGTAAAAAAAACTGACCTTCTACGAAAGAAAAAAATATTAGCTGAGAAATTTCAAGTGTTATACTGTTTATTATAAAAATTTACTTACAAGTTCGATTAATACAATAACTAAACTAATTTCATAATTTATAATATTGTACATAATTATAAATATTTTAAGGCAAAATAGATTTTGCATATATATCAAAATTCTTAAAATACAAACAACCATACCATTCTCATCATACATAAAATATCAAAGCAACCATAAAGTAAAATTAAAATAATTAGTTCTTATTATATTACTTTTAGTATCCATAATATGGGAAGCACGGTGGTGTAACAGATAGAGCTCTTGCCTTCAACGCGGTGGGCATGGGTTCGAATCCTGGCTAGGTACCCTGAATTTTTTTGGAAAGAAAATTAGTGTATGTGCCATTTATATCACGACTCTTATCAAAGATGTTTTTAAGGATGTTCTCTCAAAAATAAAATCATCCAAACTTTTTTTGAAATTTTGGAATTTAGTTCCTTTCAGCATTTTCTTCAAAACTTATTAATGACGTAATTGGGCAAGCGGGGTCAATAAGCGAGTTTTTCAAACTCAAAGTTTCAGCGTTTTAACGTGGGGCTGATTCCATTCAGATTCATGCAGGCCGTCACGGATCGAATTTTTTTTTGGCTGTAAACTATGTGTTCTAAAACTCAAGAAAAAATGTGAAAACACCGAAATCCGGCTTGAAAAATTTTTTTCACGATGCTTTGGTCTTTGAAAATGGACTTCCATATTCAAAATCCTCTATCTCCGTCAATTTTTGACTCGCGCATGCGCTCGGGTCGTAAATGTTAACAGATGTTAAAAAGCCCTTCGCGTTTAGCTTGTTATATTAATAATGTAACAATTTTCGGCAGGTTGATATGAAAAAGAGTATACATTACATGAGACGAATCTTGTTGATTCCGTCCGGTGGAATACCTCTCCGCTGGGACGGAACCAACAATATTCGTCCCTTGTGATGTAATACACTATTAATTCCTGTTTGTAATCTAAATGCATTTATTCGAATAAATTATAATCTTATCTCACTATCATATAAAAGGGCAGCATTTGTTTGAACGTTCTCAAATATCTCAAAAACTACTGAACCGATCGTTTTCAAATTTTAAATTTAGATTCTTTATAATGTGACGAGTGTCATAGGCTATATAAATAATAACTTTTTTAACCTGTAATTGTAATATAATAATTATATACCTACATTGTTAACGCGTAGGGAATAGAAAACTACTTTTTTATGGCGTTCTGCGGTCAACATGCTATATCCATGCTACTTTCCTTGGTTGCCCAATAGGTGGCGACCGATTTTCTCTCACTTTATTAAACTGGTATGGTAGAAATACTTATACCCCTATGATATTGTGTAACTTCAACTCATTGCAATAAATTTTTATTGCATATAAAATAATATTCTCTAATCACAGAGTAATATTATCTCGGATGATTTAATAAAATATTGCCTTGTGCCATTAGACAAAATTAAACATTAGACTATTAAATTTTTTATCTTTATAGAAAAAAATATTCATATTTTGTTCAAGAAAATTTTTTTAAACATCAAATATTTATTGGCCTTTACATGAGAATTAAAAAATTTATAGTTGAAAAATATTAATTTTTAAAATAAAAAATAATAGTTATGTATGTATGACGATTTTTCCAGAAAAATGTTTTCTAATATTTAAAAAAAAAATTTAAGGTGAGCATCTTTTAAATAACGTTAATTTTATCAACATACAATTTCTCAAAGATTTTTCGAGAAATTCGTTTTTCAGTTTAAAGTATGTTTGCAAAGCTTCACATGTTTATATAGAAAAAATTTTTCTTCCACTTTTTTAATCTTAAAAAATATAATAAAATTTTTTTTTTACATTTGTTAGCACAATTATAAATAAAGTTGATTTTACTAATTTGCGATATTTTCAAAAAAATTTAAACAGATTCGTAAAAAATACATTTTTTTCATCTTCTATATATTAACCGTTTTTAATTGAGAAAAAAATGTTGAAAGTAAAATTGTCATTTTTAGTTTAAATAGAATTGACATATTCACGTAACAAAAATTTTTTTTCAATATAATTATTTTAAAAAAAATTTTTTTTCAATATAATTATTTAAAAAAAAATTTTTCACTTTAATTTAATTTTTTGACTTTTTTTTAAAGAAAAAAATGCTGAAGGTGAAATCGTCGTACTATAGTGTATATATTTACTAAAGTTGTCATATTTATTTACGAAAAAATTTTTTTTCTATTTTTTATTAATTTGTTTATATTTGGACTTAAGGAGTCGAAAAAAATGGTTTCTAGAAAATGTCTGTATGTATGTGTGTGTTCGTTACGCCAATCAAATCTTGAAAACTACTCGATGGATTTGCTTGAAACTTTGCATACAATTTATTTTTTCGTCCAACTGGGGGGAAGCTATTAAAAATTAGTTCATTTAACAGTCTTTTTTTAGAACGATTTAAAAAAAAATTTTTGATTTTTCATTTTTTTTGTATTTTACGCTAACTACTCATTGAATTTACTTAAAAATTTGCATAGAAATTCTTTACAACTGCCAAAAGAAGAAAAACTTTTGAAAACTGATTTTCTTAGCGTGGTTTTACTTTTAGAGCATTTTGAAAATTTTAAAAAAAAATTTTATTTTTCATTTTTTTTTTATTTTACATATATTAGTTCTATAGATTTTCTTCAAAATTTATATACAATTAATTCATTATTTTCTGAAGAAAACAACTTATGAAAATTAATTTTCTTGGAATAGTTACAATTTTAAAGAATTTTGAGTATTTTGAAAATTTGTATTCTTTTTAGTGCATTTTATTTTCTAAATGCATTATTTTATTTTAATAAATAATTTCAAAATCAATTAGTAAGAAATTTGTTAAAAGTGAAATATTAAATTTTTTAACACAAATAAAAAACAATAAAATATTAGAGTACATAATTGCATAAAAAATCGCATTAGATATCGTATTAAATAAAAGCATATATTTATTAAATTTTTAAATATTTTTCTCCAAATGATTTTTTCCTACAGTCACTCTATGTCGAGATTTGAACTCAACAGAAATTTGATATTTCATAAATTTACATAAATCGTCTTGTCTTGCTCTTACGCACAACTAGTTTTTATTTACAGTCTTCAATATAATCATTAATTAAATGATCAAATTCTTTGCAAACAGTATTAGAATTTATAGTTATATTACATATGCCTTTGATATCTTTTTCTTTACATAAACTTTTAAATGCAATAGTGTTGTTATTCAAATGTGAATCAAGATTTTTAAATAAGAGTACATATTTGTTAAATTTTTTAAGGTTTTTCTCTATGCGGTTCTTTTCTGTAGTCAATTTACGATGAGATTTTTCCAAAACAAAATTTTGATATTTCATAAATTCAGATGAATATTCATATCTTCGTGAATTGATTACATAAATTTGTGCTTCTTTGTTGAATGCTTTATATTGTGAAAAGTCTACAAGTAGAATTTTTACTATATCCATGAAATCAGCGTAGTCATCCCAAATAACTTGTGTGATATCCTTGATTTTCTTGAATGTTTCACTTTTGTACGAATTAATTTTTTTCAAACGAGCTAAAATAACAGCTGATGTATTTATATTCTCATAGAATGTAGAATATTTATCATTTAATTTATCCATTATGTCATCTCCAATTTTTACTAAACGTTCCAAAATACGAAAAATTATTTTCGTGATCGTTGAGATTTTATCGAGATTATCCATATTTATCGGTTTAAAATCTACTGATGTAGTTGAAAAATGTGCAGTGGAGGGCGCTACTTCTTGTTTTCTGAAGAAATTTGTACTACTGACAGTTTGATTAGGAAGATACTTTTTATCAAAATAATCTAAAAAATTTGAGCTGCTAGCAATTCGATGATCAAATAATTCTCTTTTAGACATTATTATTTGAATCTAAAAAAAATATCAATCATAATTCAAAAAATTTTGTGAGATTTTTAAAAAGTTAAACATATATAGGAATTTACAAAATTTAAAATAATAATTTAAAAAATATCAATCATAATTCAAAAAATTTTATGAGATTTTGAAAAAGTTAAACATTAATTTTTGTATTTACATTCTTAAAATTCTGTCAATATCAATATATTTCATATTAATTTTATTATATTTAAATCTTTAGTTATATATTTTCATTTTCCAATATTTTTATTAAAATAATATGCCCTCTAATATACCCTCTTGTAAAAAAATATGTTAATCGTGGAAATATAGTTAATCTTCCATATACTAAACGGGCAAAAGTTAACTTTTTTATTTCTTTTTTGGTTAATAATGAATTTTGAAATGATATCATGGAAATTTTTGAATAATTGTGAATTAAAGCACACTAATTTTTAAAAATTTACGTCTATATCATAAACATTTATTATTTTTAGAAATAATACTATAAACATTAAGAAAAAAAATTTGATAAAATTTTGTGTATTACTTACTTTCGGTAAACTTATTCTTTTTTTATAAAATTTATTCAAAAAGCTATTTCATAGGATACATAAGATCGACACTATTGAACTGATAATATGGTTAACACTGTATAATTACTTTCAAAGGAATGACAAAGTGCGTATTATATTTTAAATGTGACTTGAAAATCTATTTGCAGCTCTAATAGCTATACGTTTCTGTTATACATTTATCTTTTTAGCTTTTTAACTTTCTTAGTATACTGATATCGCGTTTCATTCTGCAACTTAACTTTCGATATCTCTGGTGTTCTTGAATCACTTCATCGCTTTTTCCTTTCTCGAATTTTATATTTTAACAAGTTACCTGCACAAAAATAGATTAAACCATTAATATTTTATATGATTTCGATATTAACTATGGCCCAACGATTATAAATGTATATTAATTAAACTAAAAAATTATAACATTTTATTAATAATATAATTTTAACCTTTTTTGATTTGTTCTAATAAAAATTTAATTTTTGCACTATGCTCGATTATTTATAATTTCGTTGGAAACTATCTGTATTTCTTACGATAACTATAACAATCTATTTTATCAATTTATTGATAAGAGAATTTATTAAACATTATAAACGATTGTGTGAAAATTAACAATTGACAATAATTTTCTACACCAATAAATAAAACGGTATGAGATATACTTTTTTAATTTTATTTTATCTTTAATACTCAAAGTTTTTGCAACATTTTGGTTACTTATTTGTAATATTTTTTAGCATAATCAAACGTAATTAAAAGTATACAAATAAATAACTAAAATATCGCTAAAAATGGACTATTAAAGATCAAATAAAGTTTAGATAGTATAGTTTATAGAGTTTTATTTATCAAAAATTTTATATTTTTCGACAAAATTCCTTTACTATTGTATTCATAAATCACTGAACAATCAATTAATAATAACTAATAATCTTCTCAATTCACTGATAAAATTTTTGCAAAAATTTCTAACGGTTATCTATGATATAAAAGTATAAAAAATTAATAAATTTCACGTGTAAAGAATCATTTAAAAATTTTTAAACAAAGTTTCTAATTTTCGGGTGGGGCTCGAACATTAGAATGTTTTTTATTTAATGAATATTTATTTAGAGTGCCACAATTACGAATAGCGTATTCCATAATTTAGAATAAAGTATTAATGAATTTTCATGATTTCAAAAAGCAGTAGTGATAATCTCAAATTATTCGATTAAAATATTTAGAGTTCTTTCGAAATCTTGATATAATTTATTCTAAATTTAGACGTACATTTATTTTGCTACTTCTTATTTCGATAAAGTGAATATTCTAAAATGCTTTACTCGCATTAGTTATTTTCGTTACTTCAGTCGCTGAAAATACGAAAATTCTAAAATGAATAAATGAACAGTCTTGATATGCACATAATTTATATGAACTTCTAAATAAATGTTAATTAAATAAAAAACATTCTAATGTTCGAGCCCCACCCTAATTTTCTACTCTTTTAAATTAAGAAATCACTTTAAAATCCTAAATTATCGAAAAATTTTTTTTAAACAATTATTTTGCTATTTTTATAGAAACTGGTTAATTGAAAGAAAAATACAAAGAAAGAAAAGCGAAAAGGGTCAAACTGATAAAAAATAAAAATAAATGTAAGAAAGAAAAATACAAACATTGTAAAAAATTATAAAAAGTGTATAAGCATAGAAGCGATATGGCGTAAAGGTTTATAATATAGGCGTGAAAGGGTGTGTAGAAAGGGTGGGGTCCAATATTTAGAATGTCCATTTTACATTTGCGTCAAAAATACAAATCCCAATTATTCGAACGATTATTTGATACTTTCGAAGTTCAAATTTAAGAAAATTCATAAAATAGAAACGTGTAAACTACAAATGCCCAATCAAACGAAGTTAGATTATTAGAATATTATTTATTCGACGCTAAAGATGAGTCTATTATTTCGAAATTACAACTGCACTAATAAACATAAAAATAAAATAGAAGTTTATTTAACCGAAAACTACTGATTTATTCATTGCTGATGTCTTGAACTTAGTAATTTTCGGTTAAATGAATTTCTATTTTATTTTTACGTTTATTAGTTCAGTTATAATTTCGAAATAGTTGACACATTATTAATTTCGAATAAATAATATTCTAATAATCTAACTTCGGTTGATTGGGCATTTGTAGTTTACACATTTCTATTTTATCAATTTTCTTAAATTTGAACTTCGAAATTCCGGAATAATTGTTCGAATAAATGGAATTCGTATTTTTGATGCAAATTTTTGATGAACATTCTATATATTGGACCCCCCTCTGTAGAAAGAGTGAGTTAATAAACATGTCAAAAAATAAGAGTGTGGAATGAGAAATATGTGTATATATGAGGATGTAGGTTTTGTACGGATAGAATTGGAAAATATACGTGTAAAACACGTATCTATATATGTCAAAATGTAAAAAAACAAAAACAATTGTATGCGTAAAGAAATGTAATTATAACAGTAGTAATGTATCCAAGTCCATTTCTGGTCCAATAGGCTGAAATTATCAATAAATAATAATAAATATATCATAATGGCGACTTTGAAATCTTTAAATAAAATTTACGAAAGAACCGTTTTTGAAAATGAATATCTAGAATCGAAGAAAAAATTCGCCTTTAGATATATTTTTCGAACGAAAAGTCAAAGATTTTTAAGGGTGGCGATTAGACAAGCTGTGATCAACATGGCAGACGGGTATTACTACACTTTTATTCTGGATGTCATGTCAATCATGTGGAGTAATCAGAATCTATAATGAAAGCTGGGATTACAAATTGAAACTTCAATCACTTATAAACATGTTAACTAAAAATGGTAGCATTATTATTGGATTGATCGAAGGTGAGGGTAATGAAACTGTGAGTGAAACACTGATTGACTGGAGTCACTTCATTGCTCACAAAATATATCATCCTATCTAGCCTGTTGATCAAAATCCAATTAATAACTTTTTTATTCAATTACAAACTAATAGTACATCATGCAACTAGAGAGTAAAGTCGCATATTTCTCCTGAGGAAGAAATAGACTTCACTCTCGTATTGCATATTTTACTTTATATCCTTATGTTTTAAGTGATTACGAAGTAAGCAATGTTTAGGAGGAGTTAGCATCATCTACGAAAACAGAAGACACTTGGAATAATTTAGAAAATAATTTAAATAAATTATTAGCTTGAACGCATTAATTATTTGTCTAGTTGAAAAATGAATTATATTATATGTATAGTGCTAAAGAATAGTAATACTATTTTTTCATAATTACTTTATGATTATTATTGATAAATATTACTTATTATTAAAATATTATATTAATACAATATCACTGTTTTATTATTAATGTTGATGAAGAATACATAAATTTGCTAAATTGAAATGATAATAGTTATTGTTTACACATCATACTAAAAAATGTAGTTATGAATTTTAAATTAAACATTTTATAATAAATTTATTTCCGAAGCCAGTTGGACAGCATCAACATAAAATATTAATATATTTTCAGTGCTGCATCCGTACAATTTACTTACTAGAAAACTTATTTTTTCACTTTCACATCATAAAGATGGAAGTCACGCAAAGAATAATAATAATGCTTTTTAATGTTTACTATATAATTATTTTTATTAATAAATATTACACATTATTACATTAATACAATATCAAAAAAGATCATATGGAATTAGAAATTGAATTTTTTTCACAATTGAATTGAATTGCATTCGTAATTTAATTGTAAATTTTAAATATAAAATTAATTGTAAATATAAATATTATATTATATTGCACAGACTTACTTTTTCCATGATAAATATTTTTTCTAACATTAAATTCTTTATAACACAATGAATGATATGCAACAATCTCATCATCCTAACTTTCCGGCAATTCCACATTATGATAGTTGTGATCAAAATATTTTCGACATTTTAGAAAATTCGGACATAATATCCATTTCTTAGGTAAATTTTTTATCTCTTCCCTATTAAAAAAAACCACGTTTTTTGCACGTGAAAAAAACACGTATTTTTTACACGTGTTTTTTACATGTAAAATGTGCGTGTTTTTTCATGTATTTTTTTCACGTGTTTTTTTCAAGTGTATTGTTCAGGTGTATTTTTTTACAGCTTTTCGGCAATTGAAGAACTTCAATTGCACGGAAAAAGGAAAATACCTGAAACGAATGTACTAATTTGAGTCAGTACTAGAAAGAATATTACCAGTCATTTTTTAATTGATACTCAGTATGTATTTTAAAAGGACCTATATAAGTACATTTTTTAACGCGACTCATCCCAAGAATTGTGTGGTATAGTACCGAATTTTTCCGTACTACGGGACTAAATTATCTTTTATTAACATAGTACCTATACAATATTTACTGCGGTGCTGTCGAATATGAAACTTCAATACAGCTAATTTATCATAATGTAAAAACCATTAAATTGTATAAAAATTTTTAGCAATCAATAAATATAATATCGATCATATAATATGTAAAAATTTCAAATTACTAATTATTAATTTTAAACTTGAGTTGATTATTATAAACGGGAAAAAGCAGATGAATTTTTTTTGCTACAATAAAGAAATTTGTAAGATTAACCTTGAGTGCGGACAACTCATGAAATCCACCAGGATGCTATACATAAAAAGTTATATACAAACTTACGATGTATAGTATTTCGAGGTTAGGTTTGTCAAGCTTGATCTAACTTTCAATCCAAGTTTATAAAAGAAATAAATTCAAATGACTTTTTATTTTAACAAAAATGATTGTACTAACATAGCTATAGTGTGGATAAGTTAGAATATTTGTTTGATTAATGAATTTAAAAAGATGTCAACAAAATAAAAAAAGCAAAAATCGATTCTAACAGCTCTGACATCCTGTTACGTTGAAAATTAATTATTAGTAATTTAAAAGGGTTATATATTATAAAAATGATTTTAGAATCATCAATTTTTAATTCTAGTATGGGAAAATCAGTTCTATATATAGCAATTATATTCTCTGCAAAATTTTACCCCTGGATCGGATCGGTGAAATATCAGTCCTAGTACCGAAAAAATAGGTACTACGTAGCGGAAATTCATGCACTCAGTTCGTAATATAGTTATGCCAGCATTAGTAGTTAAAATTTGAAGTATAGTATTGATTAAAATTATACTATTACATTTTTTTTCAATACTTTATCGCAGAAATAATACATACTGCGTATAGTATTGATTTTAATGGTATTTACCTTTTTCCGTGCATACAACCTTACACGGAAAAAAGTTTTCACCTTAAAAACTAGTGCTAAATAATAGAAGGTTAAAATTGCGTGTTTTATAATGAAAAAAACCATGACAGTATCATTTTAATCAATGCTAGTTTTACTATTTTACCTTCTAAGGTCCAGCACATTGATTTTCAATGACTAGCACGGTTTTTTCCAGTGCCAACATCAAAATTTAAGTTCTGCGCATTAGCAGAAAAATTCTAACGACTAGCACGGTTTTTTCCAGTGACAACATCAAAATTTCAGTTCTGCGCATTAACAGAGAAATTGTATTATAATTTGTGAATTTCAGAAAATTATATACATTTTTGTACACATGAACATTTTTTCACATTCCTTACATGAAAACCATTGTAATATTTCACAATTTTAATAGGAAAGACAATTTTTAAATAAAATTTTAATAATAAAATTATATTATAGGGACATATTTAAAAGAATATTTTTTACAACAGGTTTAGGTAAGAATTAAAAATTTGAAAAAAAATAAAAATTTTCTATTTTGTATTAACATTTAAAAAAAAAATCCTAAAGTATAGTATTTAAAATGTCATCAAAAGCACCCAATATGTGAACTAAAGTAAAAGCCCTTTGTTGAACACGTTTAATCTTTGAATCATAAGACTACGAATAAGGTTTGAATAACACACTGCTACAATCGAAAATTCGTATACACAAACATACACCAGCGCCGTTATTTAACGTGCTTGGCACCCGAAAAAACCGTGCCAAAGGTGCACGGAAAAAGGTTTTCACTAAAAAAAAAAGTACTAAATTTAATCATACCTATAAATCAAACTACTAGTAGTTATTTAATAGGTATTTAGAATACTTTTTAATATTACTTTTATCAGTGCCTTTTTTTTAATGGTTTGTCCTGGTGATTTTGAAGGATAGAACCGATAATTTCGGTTCTACAGTATTAAATTGTTTAATACTAACCGTAGTACCTGTATAGTACGCACCGCGGCGTGGTTTAAGTATACAGTTACATCGTGATGGGCGCTTTATTTTCGTTACGAATTAGTAGTAATTTTTTCGAACGAACTGATGAGTGCAACTTATTATGATAATGAATAAAATTACTCTTATCTTAAAATCCTAGGGCTTTGAGCACTAAACCAAATTATTCAAATGTAAATATTTATTAATATTATTTGCATTTTTGTTTTAATTTGGAAAGAAATATTAATATTAATGTTAGTGCAATTAAACTTCATTTTATTAGGTTATGTTTGTATAAAACGTAACCTTGTTATAAAATACAAGTTAAATTAAAATAATACTAAAAAAAATTTTTCAAACCTAAATTAAATTGAAATTGTCAGTGAGAAAAAAATATTTTGTGTATAATGTTTATACAGTATGAATATTGTTAACTTATTAATGTTAAAAAAATTTTTTTTTAAACAGTTGGAAGTTCAATCAAAATATTTTCTATATTTTAGAATCAATAAAATTTTTTAAACATAAATAGAGAAAATAAAAGATTCTATCAATTTTTTGGCAATCTATTTGTTAAAAAATAAAAGTTAGTGTGACACAGATGGATATTTTTTAATCATATTGTTTTACACTGAATCAAATTCAATTTTGAGGTATCAGGCCTGGGATAGAGTCTGAAAAAAAATTAAATTTAAATGTAATGATACATTTTTTTTAATGATATTAATTGATGAAAGTTTTTTATTTTAAATATATACTAAATATAAGACCTTAACCCATGAATAATTTCGAAAGACCTCATTCGATAGTTAAAATTCTTTTCTTATGTCGATGAAATAATTTTGTCTATTTTTTTAGGTGCCGTACAATTTCTCAGCCAATTTTCAACAAATTGACTTTAAAATTTGCTGAGATCTTCAATTTATATATCTTCACAAGTTTATTGTTTCAGTTTTCTAAAAAAAATTAATCAAAAAAGTTTGGTTTGAAAAAAGTTGATAATAGTAGAAAAAATAAGTACTTTTTAAAATTTTATGTAAGTAATTTTTTTCAACATTCACTTGAGCTTGTCTTATCAAAATTCCAGGTGAGTAAACTTGTGAAAATATATAAATTAAAGATCTCTGCAAATTTTTAAGTCAATTGTTAAAAATTGGCTGAGAAATCCTGCAGCAACTACAAAAATAGAAAAAATCAATTCATCGACAAGAGAAAAGAGTTTTAACCATCAGATGAGGTCTTTTTAAATTATTCATGGATTAAAGCCTTATATTTAATATATATTCAAGATAAAAAAATGTTTCATCAATTAATATTATAAGAAAAAAAAATTTATCATTACATTTAAATTTAATTTTTTTTTAGACTTTATTTCAGGCTTGATACCTAAAATAAGAAAGCATGCACACTATCATTCGAGTAATATTCTATGCAGTCACTGAGCAGTATACAGAGATCTACCTGTGTGATATTGCATTCTCTTTTTGTTGATTAAGGCTGTGTAGATTTTTTAAAATAAAATTTTTCTGACATAAATTACATTGAAATCGTTAGTGAGAAAAAATATTTTGTAAATAATATATACAGTATAAATATTTTTAACTTATTATTAATGTTGAAAACAATATTTTTTAAATAAAAATTAGAATTTGCTGGATTCTTGAAAAATTTTATTGTTTCCCAACTCTAGACAATATTTAGATCAAACAGTCGTACTAATATTGATGCAAATTTTATTTTAATCAAGTTAAAAAAGGCAAAAAAAAATCACCAATTTTTTGGCAATCCATTTGTTAAAAAATAAAAGTCAGTATGACACAGGTGGATGTTTTTAATCATATTCTTTTATGCTGAGTAAAATTGAATCTTAAATAAGAAAGCATGCACACTTTATCACTCGAGTAATATTCTATGCAGTCATTGAGTAGTAAATGGAAATATTGCGTAATAACGTTATAAATACAATTGAAAAATATCATTTAATTGTTTATTTATGAAAATTTTTTTAACTTCTTGCAATACATAAAATTTTTAAAATAGCTCATAACTATGAAATTTCAATGTAACTAATATATGGTAACGTAAAAACAAAATTTTTTCATATATTTTCAAATCAACATCTATTTTAACCTCTATACGATAATAATATTATGATTTATGAAAATACGATCATAAAACAAGGTATCTTGTTTTTTATGCATAGTACGAAAAGAATCAGTGCTAAGGAATTAAGAATTAGATACTCGGTACGCGAAATATTGCTGCTGAACCGAGAAGGTGGAAATATTATTTGTAGAACCGAAAAAATAGGTACTACGTATCAGAATTTTACGCGCTCGGTTCTTAATATAGCGGTGCCAACATTAGTAGCTAAAATTCGATGGATGGCACTTATTAAAATAATACTATCTCATTGTTTTTTTAATACTTTATCACAGAAATGAAACATTCTACGTTTAGTGTTGATTTTATTGATGAAAACTTTTTTCCGTGTGGCACTGTAAATTCACGCGTCAGTTATCGAAAATAAATATTTATAGCACTAAAAAATACTACACTGGTATGAATTTTATTTGTGCTGTCAATAGAGCGAAAAAAATTAATGCCATTCATTACTTTAGAACATACTAGCATTGGAATTTAAACATCTAATCGAATTTAGCATTAGTTTTACCGGTGAAAACTTTTTTCCGTGTAACTACAAGAAATCGTTTTTTTTGTGAAAATTCATACATGTACTTACAGAGGCAATCCAGAAAAATCGAACTTAAATTATTGTTTATTAACTGCATGAAGGACTTCACGGTATTTTTATTTTTTCTTCTGCTGTATACTTTTTCCGACAAAGCGATAGCTTTGTCCATAGAAATTTTTTTCCGAAGAACTTTTCCTGTGGAACATATTATTTCAATTAATTTTTGGTAATTTGGTGTTTTCACAAATTGAGAAAATTTCATTTTCACAAATAATTTTAATTAATAATAAAAACGAAATTTATTAATTCAATAGAAACGAAAATATAATTTAACTAAAAATTTTAACTCAATAAAATGTAAAGGTTACTTTAAAAAAAATTTTTTGAAATATGTTATATATCTACTGTCATTTTTTTTTATATATATAGAAGGTATTGCGTCACAGCACAAATTATGTCAAAAATCAAAAGCTACAATTATCAACAGCACTTGACAGTTGCCTGTTCCCACCTCCTTTATAGTCCAGGCGGGATCTGTTTTGGTTTGGATGTTTCGTATATAGTCGCTAATTTTTGCTTAAGGTTGTATGGGCTATACAGTCTGTACCAAAAGTTAGTTTTTTAGAAAATCATTTATATTTCTAGGTAGAAAGGAACTATCCAATTTTCTGTTTAGTAACTTATTAGATAATATTAAAACAATCATTTTAAACTTGGTTTCATTTAAATACAATGGATTATTAAAGAGTTATAGCATTTCGAAGTTTATAACTTTTACAAAAATCTAATACGATCATAAAAACGCTGCCAAGTGCTTTGGCGCAATGCTTTCTCATAGAGCACATTGAGTTAGAGTAAATTGATTTTATTCTTTTAAATGTGATTTTAATATAAATGTCCCTATTCAGTGCATCGAAGGCTGTCTTATGATTTACGGAAACTATATGAATTTTCATATTCCTTACTTTTGCCATTTGCATCAAATGATTTCGTGATACTCTAAAATTAAAACTAAACGAAGAAAATTAGCCGATAAATACGCCAATAAAACCGATTTGCATCATGTGTTTTAGTTATGCTCTAAAATTAAAACTGCGTTTATAAAATTAATTTTCCAAAGCTTGTTTTCTTCACACTATAGCCAATAACTTGCATACAAATTTTGGAACATTTTTATCGAATAGTTTACAAAAATATCTAATAATTAAAAAATAAAAATTGTCTTAAAATTTTCAAAATGCTTTAAAGTTACAACTACACTGAGAAAAATCCGATCTTGAAGCAAAAAGAACATTCTACTTAAGTACGATCTGTTTCAGTTAACTTGAAATCCACTTTATGGAAGTAGAAATCTATTATTTCACAAAATTAGTTCTTTTTCCTTCACGTGGAATATCTACTTGTATCAATATGAAATATGTTTGCAATTAGTGGATGTTTATTTGCATTAAACTGGATTTCACTAGCTGCAAGTGGATTTTTCTTTGAAGCAGGTTTATATCCGCTAAAACGAAGAAGAAATCCACTTCGCTATAATTACCAAAATTTGCAACTCTATATAATTTAGATTTATAGTTACAATAAGTCTGATATGCTGGATGTTTATTTTATATTTAAATATATATATATATATATATATATATATATATATATATATATATATATAAGATATTACTTTTGATTTTAAAAATTTTAAATAATATTCTGTATCTTATTCTTATTATTTATGAGTTTCTTAGCCCTATAATTATCAAATTATTATCTTTACTAATCAATAAAATTTTAATATCATAACGAGAACAAATAGGGAGTTTCCTATCTATTTTAATATGTATATAGTTTCAGGCTGGGTTAATAACAGTAGCAATCTTAAAACCCTAAGATATACAAGCTTAGTCAGAAGCTTTATTTGTGGATGAGCAGTTTTGATAAATTGCATTGTAAGAAATCTTTATTTGTTGTGCTTATAAGAAGCCTCGAAACAGGAATAAATCTTTTATTATTTTATACTAATACGTGTAGAAATCAATAACAAGCTTCTGTTTTTTTTTTGCTGTCTTTTTCCAATGTAAGCATATTTGTGCATAACCAAGTAATCCTGATCGCTGAATCACAGTTTTTTTAGTATTTTAAGCCATGTTCAAACCAAGTGAATAATGAACAAGATTTTATCACCGTTATAAGAATATTATCTGTTTCAAGTGAATGGTTAAGGCGTTTCAAATATCCACTAATAAATAATCCACTAATATCACAATCCAATTAATAGTAGATTTTCTTACAAGGAGATAAAAAAGAAACTTCCGTCTAATTTTCGTTCCTCAAGTGAAAATTTTTTTGTTTTCTAAAAACCTACCTCTAGTAGCAGTTCTTTTAGTAGATAATTGTAAGGCACACAAATCGATGAAAATTGATGATATTGAAATACAGTTTTTCCCACCTAATGTGACATCATTGATTCAACCTATGGATCAAGGTATCATTCAAACTTGTAAGCTCTACTATGGAATTCAACTAGTTAATGCAATAATCAATGCACAGAATGAAAAAATGTCACTGCTTGACTTTTTAAAAAAAGTTAATTTATTGAAAGTAATGTATTGGATTGCTGATTCATGGAATCAAGTGAGGTTTTCAACAATATCGGAATGTTGGAAAGTGTTATGGCCAATTGAAATGCGAGATGTAGCTACGCAGACCGACCCCTGTTCACCGGAAATAGATTATTTGAATGCTGATATCGGTACAGAATCAAATAGTACATCTCTAACTAATAATGATGAAAAAGTTTATGATTTATCAACACTTTTAAAAAAGTAGAAGGTTATGAATTTATCACTATTGATACAGTATTAGATTGGACACAAAAAATTGAGAGAGGTACGCATACTTTATTATTATTTGTTGAGAATAGGAGCTCCAACAAACCACACTTCCCCAGCGCCACCTAAAGATAGTTGACGCGCAGTGTAATCGAGCCCCACAATTCATTCTGACGTCGCCCGCCGTGCCCAATGGAGCTGCCTTATACAATCTAATTTGGATCATCAATAGTGTTTCAATATGAATAAAGTAATTTATTCTTTTGTAAATGGAGTATTTGTTTTGAGTACTGTCACCCAGCTCCAACATTATTTAATAGCAGTATTTAACGTAAAAAGAAAAAAATATAATTGGTAAAATTTTTTTTTATAGATCCTGTACAAGAAATTAAAGATTTTAAAATGCCTGATTCGATGGAATTTAATTCTATAGAATTAAATGAATTAGAAAATAATCAGAACATACCCAATTTAGAAAATCAAAGTTCTGATAGTTCTCAATTTAATTTTTTATCAACTTCTTACGATATTCTTTATCGAATAATTTAAAATTTTGTTCTTTAGAAGGTTTAGATGATAGTTAATTTATTATTTATTTAATGTAAATTTATAAGAATAAAATTTCATAATTTAATGTTAAAGTTCATTTCTATTAAAAACCTACTTAAAACTTCTTTTAGCTCAGCGCTCTTATTGAGAGGTTGAGATATAAAGTATAACTCGGATGAACAGTTGAGTTGAAGTGGGGATACACTATTCTAAGAATTTTATGAAAAAGAGGAGAAGCGCTCTTATTGAGAGAGCTCTTATTGAGAGGTCGCACTATGTCGTATTTTTAATTTAAAAAATTAATTAATGATGTTATAATTGAAATAATTTCTTTTACAGGTTCAAGTAATTTATTTCCATAAAGATAAGTCTACTGTGGAAACTCTGGAAAGACTAATAGGGATTAGATTGTCCAAAATCCAGGAAACCCATCATATAAAAACAAGAAAATATATCAATTTATTAAAATATTTAAAAATTTTTATAAAATAACCCAGATAACAGCACGTGCTGAGCACGGTTGTGCTGGCACGCAATGCCAGCATTGTATTGTCACCGTGCAGTCATGGTGTATTGCAATTAACGTGCGTTCATTTTGCCGGCATATTGTAAGCTCGATATGAAAATATATTATTTAAAGTTTGTGGCAGCAGATTTACAGCACGTCGTGGTGCAGAATATTCAGATAATAAATAATGCCAAATAACAATTTTATTTATTATTTTTAATTGGATTTTCATAAAAAAAGGATTGAAGTAAAGATCAGATAAGTATCAGATAATAACAATATATAGAAATTATGTATGTACTTTGTTTACTTTGTGAAAATTGTTTATCTTTTTAGGTTATAACAATCAAGTAACCATAGATATAAATGAATATAAAAGTAAGTTATTACAATTTATTTCATAATTATTTCATAATTATAATTTTTAATTAAACAATTTAAAAAATTATATATAGTATAATAAGTGCTTGTGTGTGTATATATATATATATATATATATATATATATATAATTTATAATTCAAATTTAACATTTCCCGCCAGCGATTGTCATTTTTTTAACAATACTTTTTTCCGACAAAAGAGAAAAAAGTCTTTTGCAATTAATCGACATTGCTGTTGGACGCAAAAAATCTCTGCTATTGTTCTATTGTTTTCGATCAAATTAAAAAATTGATAAAAACATTCAATTACTTATTCTTTGTGTTTAGTGTTTTTTAATTGTTTTTTTGTATTCAAATAGTATTTGAAATAAAATTAGAAAATCATCAAATAAATAAAAACCTTTAATAACTTATTCTTTCTGTGCAGTGTTTATTTATTTATTTTTTTTTTATTCAATATTAATTCTGTTTTATTGATTTTAATTTTCTATTTTTGAGTTCAAAACTTTTTCTGTGCTTCAATTATTTTATTACAGCTTCATTTTTGGATTAGTTCAACTGAAAGAATTCAATATTCGTTGGATTATACAAAGCTTTATTTTCTGATCTCATCGCTGGAGCAGTGGACCATCGATCATCTATTTCAAGGTAATAAACGCTATATTTTTATGCTAATAAATGATTAAAAATGCATTAAATAAATAAATTTTTCTTTGACAAGGATCTTTTATCGCATCAGCTATTGTTAACATTATTTTAATTAATTGATTTTTTTTATATATTTTCATTTATATTTTTACTTATCTAAATTAATAATAATTATCAAACAACCGGCATACTTTTCAATACATTGAATATTTACAGTGCTTAGTAATGCTTTTAAGAAATGATTGTTTTACCTCATTCTATCTTAATGAAATTCATTTTACATTAAAAAAAGTAATAATTCAAAAAGTAATATAATAATAATCTCAGAAAGTGTAAAGATACAATGAATTACATGTTCTTATACAATCGCAAGTTTAGTGACAAAATTTTTTAGCAACATGATTTTTTTATGGCATAAGCTCACAGTTTTTATAAATACAATTTAATGGTTTGTTGCTTTGAATTTTTATTATAGCATACATGTTCTTCACAGCCTGGCCAAATTAAGCAGACACGAGGGAGGCTTTCTGAATTCAAAGGACTCAGGACTTATTAGAACATCCCTAATATAAATAACTTCATTCCTTCGCTATAGCAGAGGATTATCTATAACAAATTACAACCCACACAGCATGTAAGGTTACAGTGAAAGGTTGCTGCAACCTTTTTATGTCCCTTGCACATACCTTGCAGCAATGTTTTTATGAAATCTTATTGTAAAGTTCAAAGAATACATTGCGGCAAACTTGCAATGAAAGATTCCTACAAAGTTGCCATGAAAGGTTCTTGCAAGATTATATGAAACTTTGCTGCTAGGTTGCTGCAAGGTTTCCATGCAAAGTTACGAGGTTGCTACAACAATCCTTTCATTAAAACCTTGCAGCAACATTGCAGCAAGGTTTCAGAACCTTGCATGCTGTGTGGGAAGGTAATAAATATGTCATTTTTATACTAATTAATGATTGAAATTGATAAATAATGTCATTAAATTTTTTTTCTTACAAGGATCTCTTATCTTAGGTATCATTGATATTATTTTAATCAATTAATTTATTAATTTCTCATGCTTGCATTAAAGAACTATTGTTTTAAATTTTTATTATAACATCCCTGGTAGAAAATTAAGGATAAGATATGCTCGGATAACTAACTGTTGGCTATATCTCGTCGCTACGCAGTCGCGATCAGTGACCGATAAATACACGATAATATATTAAAGACTAAAGAATTGATATAAAACATAATCACTAAAATAATTAAAATATTTTTCTTCTGATTTGAAATAAATTATAAATATTATAATATTCATTATTATAATTAATATGAGTTGTAAATAATTTTCAATTAAAATCGTTTATAGAAAGCGAATCTGTATATATACATGCTGCCCGCGATGGCGCTTGTTTGTACAATCGTACAATGAGTCCTATAGTTGCGAATACTGAATGTTAGCTGCGCGCGCATCACTCGACGCTTCGTCTTCTATAAGCATCTATCTTTATCACTGTATGTGCAGGTTAGATTGACTTAACTTAGCTTTAAAATTATTAAAGATGCATATACTGTTATTGTAATAGCGTTAAAATTTTCTGTTCTTTATTCTATGACTTAAATTTATTTGCGAACATACACAGTATGATTATGAATAAAATATCCATGTAAAATCAGTGAGTGCGAAGTGCGAGTGCATATGGAAACTTAGTGTGAGAGAATACACTGTAAAAAAAATAGCGAGAAATCACTTCGTTGGTCGACGATTTCAATGCGACCATGCACCATCGATGTTATTTAACATCGTTGAAGCGCGACATCTAACTGATTGAACCTAAAAATCATGTGTTCAGTTTACGTGAAATCACGCAAAACACGTTAAAATGTCGCCGTTGAACGAAGTTAAATAACCTCGACGGTGCATGGTCGCATTGAAATCGTCGACCAACGATATGATTCCCCACTATTTTTTTTACAGTGTATGACTGTCCGTTTAGGAACTGAAAAGGAAACAAGGAGTGAACAGTCTTTCTCTTTCTCACTAACTGTGTTCCCACATGCGTGCTCACTCGCACTTTATAATATGCTGTTTATGAATATAGTATAATTCAACATTAACCATATCCTCCCGATACCATCGCGATAATTCGTTAAGAGTAATGAAGGTTTATCGCGATATCTAAAAGCATACGATCGCGACTGCCCATAAAATACGGGATGATATACTGAAAATATGCTCAACTTTCTACCAGGGATACATGTTTTTACATTCTGGCCAAATTAAACCCAGAGGAGGCTTATTAAATTGAAAGAACTTAGGGCTCGTTGGACCATATGAAATATACATAGCTTCAGTTGCTGATTTCCTTGCTGTACTAGTGGATTACCAACCATTGATTCCAAGGTAATAAATGTTCAATTTATGATCTATTTCTAAGATAAGATCTACTTATAACTATCTAGGTTTTTTCAGTCGCAGAAGGATATTTTTTTGTAAAATTATTAAAGTGAATCTGATAGTTTTAAGGAATTGTATTTCATATATACTTTAATTATAGATAACGATGTCAATAACTGCGTAGCCTCTTACCAAAATTTATAAATGAGAAGCTTACTTTTAAGTATTAAAAGTCAAACTTATAAGCAAATTTAAAAGAGAAAATCTTTATTCTTACACTTAAGTAATAAGTAATTCATTTATAGTTATTGCTATCTACCAGTAGAGTAGATGTTAAGAAATACTATTTTTTACAACTATCGGATGTATTTTAATAATTTTACAAAAAAATATCCTTCTACAATTGAAAAAACAAATACAAGTTTGAAGGTAAATCTTGAAACAGTAAAGAAGTGGTAATATCTACCTTGATAGCTAGTTTTATCATAATTGTTTATATACTTTTATAGAATTTCACACTTCTGGCTATGGTACAGAAAAAACAGCAAGATAAATGTAATTTTAGAAAATAAGTTTTATGATCAAGGGACATTTTATCTTATTATTTTAGCTGTTTCAGTTGTATGACAACTAGAAGTTTAAAATTTGATGCAAGTATTTAAAGAATCATTTAGAAATTATCTACTTATTTAGATATTACTTGACTTATTCTTTTTACTTATTCGCCTAATTATCCGAATTTGTTTACTTATTAGCGGAAAGGAATTTCTTAGAATAAAAGTTATAAGTGTTTCGATTATTATAATTATATATATATATATATATATATATATATATATATATATATATATATATATATATATATATATATATATATATAAAGATATGTATATATACATATATATGTTATATAGATTTGTTTTAAGGTAATAAATACTTAATTTATATATTAATCAATGATCGAAACAGTAATAAATTATTTTATTAATTTGTTTTATATATGGATCTTTTATTTCAGGTAACGTTAATATTATTTTAATACATTGATATTTGATTTATTATTTATACTTTAATGTACTTACAAGGAGAGTGCATTGCATTTGGGTCTTGGATTTTCTTCTAGCTTTGGGATCTTATTTCTTACATAAAATCATGAAAAAAAGCCGCGTCCATTCGGTCCAACGCTCGATTTTTCCCGAGTTATGAGCAGTTTTGTCTGTTTTGTTGAAAAAATTGCATCTGCTTTATAATTTTACAGTTTTCGAACTACTTACTCTAGAAGGTTTTTATTGATTGCATATCAAAGTTGAGATTAAAACCTTTCGATTAAAAAAAAAACGCGTCCAAAAAGCTCAAGTTGTTAAAAAGTTATGGGCAAATAAAAATAGCGCAAATATTTAGCTCAAAAAATGCATAGAAAATAAATGCAACATTTTAGTCAGAAATTCATTTCAACTTTCATCTCTTCATAAGTTTTTAACAGCTTGAGCTTTTTGGACGCGTTTTTTTTTTAATCGAAAGGTTTTAATCTCAACTTTGATATGCAATCAATAAAAACCTTCTAGAGTAAGTAGTTCGAAAACTGTAAAATTATAAAGCAGATGCAATTTTTTCAACAAAACAGACAAAACGGCTCATAACTCGGGAAAAATCGAGCGTTGGACCGAATGGACGCGGCTTTTTTCATGATTTTATGTAAGAAATAAGATTCCAAAGCTAGAAGAAAATCCAAGACCCAAATGCAATGCACTCTCCTTGTTAGATTAATAATAATAATAATCAAGTAATAAGCATACTTTTCATTACATTATGAATTTTTATAATTTATGTTAATGATTTAACAAGAATCATATTTTACCTAGCTCTATATTTTTTTTCTAAACTCTTAAGTTTGATTAGTAATAATTCACAGAAAATGTTTTTTAAATTTGCATAATGTTATCTTAGAAACTATTGAATACGCTAAATTACATATATTGCCTAATCATTATTTTTTTAATATCAAGTTTTGGGATGATTACAAAAGTTTTGAGCAAGATGACTCTTTAATGTCTTAAGTTTTTAGCTTTTTAAATATAATTAAAGAATTTATTACATTAAATTTGTTATTATAACATACATGTTTTTATAGACTGGCCCAATTGAACAAATCCAAAGGAGGTTCATTGATTGAAAAGAGTAAGGATTATCCATAGACCATAAATATTATCCATAGTTGCTGATTTCTTGGCAGTATTAGTGGAGTGCAGATCATTGGTTTTAAGGTAAATTTCAAAATATTTATATTTAATTTGAAATTTTTATAATTATCATAGTATAGAAAAGGCATAATAAAACGTTTATACAGTCATAATAATTTTTTAAATTTCTATTAAACTAACTAATTTTGTTCAATCATGGCTAGGAGTGTAGAACTCTGTACACGGAAAAAGGAAAATACCTGAAACGAATGTACTAATTTGAGTCAGTACTAGAAAGAATATTACCAGTCATTTTTTAATTGATACTCAGTATGTATTTTAAAAGGACCTATATAAGTACATTTTTTAACGCGACTCATCCCAAGAATTGTGTGGTATAGTACCGAATTTTTCCGTACTACGGGACTAAATTATCTTTTATTAACATAGTACCTATACAATATTTACTGCGGTGCTGTCGAATATGAAACTTCAATACAGCTAATTTATCATAATGTAAAAACCATTAAATTGTATAAAAATTTTTAGCAATCAATAAATATAATATCGATCATATAATATGTAAAAATTTCAAATTACTAATTATTAATTTTAAACTTGAGTTGATTATTATAAACGGGAAAAAGCAGATGAATTTTTTTTGCTACAATAAAGAAATTTGTAAGATTAACCTTGAGTGCGGACAACTCATGAAATCCACCAGGATGCTATACATAAAAAGTTATATACAAACTTACGATGTATAGTATTTCGAGGTTAGGTTTGTCAAGCTTGATCTAACTTTCAATCCAAGTTTATAAAAGAAATAAATTCAAATGACTTTTTATTTTAAAAAAAATGATTGTACTAACATAGCTATAGTGTGGATAAGTTAGAATATTTGTTTGATTAATGAATTTAAAAAGATGTCAACAAAATAAAAAAAAGCAAAAATCGATTCTAACAGCTCTGACATCCTGTTACGTTGAAAATTAATTATTAGTAATTTAAAAGGGTTATATATTATAAAAATGATTTTAGAATCATCAATTTTTAATTCTAGTATGGGAAAATCAGTTCTATATATAGCAATTATATTCTCTGCAAAATTTTACCCCTGGATCGGATCGGTGAAATATCAGTCCTAGTACCGAAAAAATAGGTACTACGTAGCGGAAATTCATGCACTCAGTTCGTAATATAGTTATGCCAGCATTAGTAGTTAAAATTTGAAGTATAGTATTGATTAAAATTATACTATTACATTTTTTTTCAATACTTTATCGCAGAAATAATACATACTGCGTATAGTATTGATTTTAATGGTATTTACCTTTTTCCGTGTGTCTGGCCTCATATATTTGTTGCGTCTTCAAAATTTGTTTAAGGGATGACAAAACTTGAAGACACGCCACCTAGTGATTTGAAATCGCTATTAATGCTCGATTACGTCGGTTTGACTTTAAATCACTAGGTGGCGTGTCTTCAAGTTTCACAAATGCTACGCTGTTAAATAATAATATAAAGACATGTATTTCAATCTAATGACGAATTCAACATTTTTTTAAAAGCAATAACTAAGTAACTATTGCAAGTTAAATACGAGTTAAAAAGTTGAAAAGTTGAAAAAATAATGTGAATATTTTTTCCTGTGTTTAATAGTTGAAGTATATAAATAAATAAAACATATCTATCTATATACAAAAAGGTACTGAAAGATAACAAATTTTTTTTTATTTACCTTGTACCTTAGTTCTATGACTCCAAGTTCTATGACATTCTTTGAAGAATATTTTTCAAAAACTAACGAAAATTTAGGCAAAAATCATATTTAATACAGTAACCTAACCAGATTGGTTTGATTTCAACATTATTTTTTAAATCAAAAGGTTTTAATTTCAATTAAATTTTCAATTAAATTTCAATTAAAAAATTTATAAAAATCTAAAAACTTCACGCCTTTTGTAGTAAATTTATTTTTTTTAAAAAAAGCATTAAAAATTGAAATGTGTCTTAAATAAGAAAAAATTCAATTATACTGAATGGACCTAATTTTCTTCATATAGTTTTATGCAAGAAAAAGTATCTCAAAATTATAAAACAATTTAAATTCCAATATTCTAGCATTTTTCTTAGTCACTTTTTCTTTTTTAATATGAGTAGAATATTGAATTAAAGTTATATCTAAATAAATTGGAAAATGATAAGAAACTTTAATATAGTTTAAATTTATATTGACGAATAGAAAAATTTTATCGTAAATCTTACGTAAAAATTTACGTTTTAAGTGCGCTTAATGCTAAAAATGGTAAAAGATTAATGGTAAAAGATTTTTAATATTAAAATTTTTTTATAAAAATTGAATTTTAATTTGCTAAGCATTTTATAATAAACATTTTACCTCGACCAATAAGAACCATCACTTTAAAAAAAATTTTAATACTTTATGAAATAAACCGAACAAAAATTGAACAAAATCTAAAAAATATAGTCTTATGAATTTTATCTTTTTGTATTATGTCAGATGACTTTTATAAAAAAACTGGTATTACACTTCTAAAATAAAAATAATCCAGTAAATGAAAATAAATATAATTAAAATATATATGAATAAAATTGTTGAAATTAATTACATTCACAATAAAAATTGAAAGTAAAAGGTTTTTAATAAATGTAAACTTAAATTTTTTTTTCATTTTATATTTTATTACCTAATCAAATGTATTTTTACTTATAATTTCATGGTACAATCTATATCTATTACGATATACAAACGATAACGCGATCTCGTCTAATGCATATAAAGATTGTTTTTTTTTTCATTTTATTTTCAAAAAAAAACAACGTAAGAATAAGAAAAGAGGGGATCGAACAATAAATATAGCGTCGTGAAAGAGTATATAATCTTGAGTCAGAGGCGATCGCAAAACACGTGATGTCTTAGCTGTCCAGTCTCCATGTTTTTGTTATGTTTTCTTCTTCGACTACAATCATTTTTTTTTTCGTTTTCTTCATCTATTTACTTATTTATTCTTTTTTTTTCAAAAAATCAGGCGCGCATTATTTTCATTACATTCATGTTATTTTTTTTTTTCATTTTAATTTCTTTATTGTGTTATTACAAGGAAAATGAACGCGAGTCGATCAAACGTAACGCAACGATACAAAGAGCGTGTTTAGTAGTATTTATATATTTATATTATAAAGTCTAATGAATTCATATTATATACTGTACTTAATTCATTAATATGGTAGCAGCCTCGCTCTCTAATGATACTAAATGTAATAATTGTATAATGCATCGGTAATTATACTTTTTTTATCTCTTTTTCCCATTCTCTCTTTATCTCCACAATCATTTTAATCTAACAAAGATCATCAATGATTTGGCCATTCCGATTTTTGTTTCTTTCATTTTTACTTTGTTTAAATAATAATGTTATGTATTTGCCCAAATGAACTTGTTATTTTTCAACATTTTTATCAATATTCCGATACCGTCTTTTTTTTCTTTTTTTTTCTTATTTCTTTTAAACGTTTTTCATTTTTTTATATTTTTATCTTTAAGTTATCATTCTTTACCGCGATAATCTTATTTTTTTAAATAGAGTTGGATCTCTTAAGCAAAGTACAATCATTCAATCATTCTTTATTTTTTTTAATTTTCTTTTTTTCTTTTTTTATTACCAATATTTTTATCCTTTTACTCTTTCTTTCAAAAGAATAAAATTCCAACTATTTCGTATACAAAGTAATGAGTTATTCGAAACGAAAAAAAGAGAAAAGTATAAAAATTTGGTTTCAACTTTAAAAAATTTCTTTTTTTTTTAACCATGCTCTTCTGCTTAAAAGACCCAATAACAGAGCACAATAAATTGCAAGGCTTTTTGCGTTAGCATATAACTTTTTTACCGATCGTATATCCTATTTTCACATTTTAAACACTGTCAAAATTTTGCTTAATATTTTTTTTTCTTTTTTTTTCTTGTAAATGTAACATTCAAAAAGCTGATAAAGTATAATGTATGAAAAAATATATCTATTTAAGCAAATTCAACTATTCTTTTTTTTTAAACAGAATTATATAATTAAGATTATTTCTACAATAATTTTTTTTTATAAAATTATCAATAACGAATTACAGCTGCTTTATTTTATAATTTTCCTTGCTGCTCTGTACGGAGTTAGGAATATGGTTATGTGAATATTGGGCTTATTTAACTTAAAAAAAATGAAAGAAACGAAATAATATACGATAATACAATAATACGGTGATAAGCATATTGTGTTTAAGGTATAAATACTTAGCACGACTCCACTCACGAAAAAATTTTGGATTGGACTCTAAATTCATAGAAGTGAAATTTCATTTTCAATCATAATAAAAACAATACCACTCAAATCATCTTTAGAGCGAGTACTATAGAAAATAATGAAAATAAGTTAATTTGATGTTAATTAATTTGAAATAAAATTTTCTGAATTTTCAGAATTATTAGAGTGGTATGATTTTCATTGTTTGAGAGTAAATTATTCACTATTAGAAATTTAGTTAGAAGGCTCGTCAATTGCAACTCTGGCCTTTTTAGTGTACAATATTTCTTTTTTTTTATGTATAAAGTGTTATGATTCATGTATTTAACGTTATAAAATACATTTTCTTGTAAATTAAGTTTTTTTTTATTATATACAGAAGATCAAAAATTTATTCCATACAACATTAATGCAAAAGATGTCATTGTGATATTTTTTAATGACGAAATACGTTAAGTTTTCATTTACATAAAATATGCAATAAAAATACGTTTAATATTTATTAATAAGATCGATGAAATGTATACGTATGGCCATCAATCAGTCTTTCTCATGTTTATCATATATCGTTACATTAAAAATCAAATTAACAACTCCTTTTTTTGCAAAATAATTTTAGCGAATAGAAAAAAAAATCACGTATACCCGATCGATATTATCAAAAAACATTTAGCATTTTTAATGCGATTGCAAAACAACATCACGAGCGTCAAGTAACAGATACATTACAATTATTGGAAAATACAGGAAATTTTACTATTTATAAATCGACGCATAGCGAGCTTGTTTCGTACATAAAAATTAAACGGAGATAATTAGATTGTTAATTTAATGCAGGAAGAAATATGTACATTAATTAGAAAAATTGTTACACAATGTAAGTGATTATTAGAAGTAATAAATCTATAATGCAGCAGTCCAGAGTTGCATTTTTTTTTGGAAATCATTGTTTTACTCGTGTTCATCGTCTCTTATTCCTTCATTCCCTTATTTTTACCTTTTTTTTCCCTTTAATTTAATACGCGGCCTGCTTCTCCCAACATCGATTAAACGCATGCTGCTGGGACCAGCTCAGCCGAATCTAGTGTTTTTTTTTTTATTATTTTCTTTTTTCGTTTAGTTACGGTAAAAAATAGCGTAAACGGCACTGTATTAGGAAGAAGCAAAATACACGTTACATTCTCATTATTTTTATCGTTGATAAATGTTATAGTACTTTTTTTTAAATTTATTCCCTTAAAAATTCTCCCACCAGATGCAATATTAATTATTTCGCAATGTATCTTCGCATCATTGATCTTAATCCCATTCACATCTCCATCGTCATTATTATTAATTTTATTTTTTTTTTTCGCCCCCGCTCGCATTGAATAGGTCTATCTTTTTGTTTTACTCCTCTGTATGTGTGTGTTTGTTTTTTTTTTTTATCAATAGTATTATCGTTTATAAGTAATATCGCTATTTTTACAACATAGAGAACCATAACGTCGTGGATAAAGCGCCATAGTTCTCGATCAAAAAACTTGTCAACGCTTATTTTTTTTTTCGTTTTTTTTTCATTTTTTTTTCATTCTCACATTTTGCATGTTCATTCATAAAATTGTTTGCTTTATCTCTCTATCTTTTTCTCATTTCCTCTCGTTCATTCGCTCTTTCTCGCTGAAAACACTAGCAGGTAAAACGTATTATTTTTAACTTTTTTTTGGTACTCTATACAAATTGTGAGTTGAAGTCATGTTCAAAAATTTTTTTTTTTTTTTTCAACAATTGGAAAGTGCGACCTACGACTTTTATTTCAATTTTAGATTATACATGATAAGTTATACACAGCGTTATACGATCGATCAAAAGAGAAAAAGCATCGATCGGCTCAATTGCAAAAATACTAGGGCTGTATATACATTGTTGATTTTTATATTTTTAGACCGATTGCCAAACGATTAATCGATCAATAGATTAAAATTATTAAACAATGTTGTTCTGATGTAAGAAGTGATTTATTAATTTTATGTTTTTTATATTATTGTGTCCTATCAAAATTGTAATAAAATTAATAACTGAATTAAAATCAATTTATCAAATGATAGTTATGAAAGATATTATTCAAAACTATAGATGTAATTGATAGCAAAATTTATCGATCGGTTAACCGATTATTGAAAAAATGATTTTTGAAAATCGATCAAAAGTCGAGGTGGCGCTATCATTTGCAAAATAGTGACTTCTTCCCACTGCTTATTTTTTTTCCTTTTTAAACATCCTCTTCATTCGAAAGGTACAATTCTAGAATGTGTGTATATACTTGTCAAAGTCTCTCTACATATCATTTCATCATTTTTTTTTCTCTCATCATTTATCTCACATTTTTTTTCCATTACACTCTACCTAACATTCATCCTCACTCTTTCACCGTTTTATTAAAAACTACACGATGCGCCTAAAAGTGATGGCTTACGTTTCTAGGATTCTTCAATAATAATTGAATCGGATAAATTAATATTCATAACTGTGTAGGTTTTCTTGCTTCAACTTTTTTTTTCTTTTTTTTTTCACTCCTACCTAGGCTAAACTCCGACGGAAAAATATATTTATAAAAAGTTTTTAATATTATATTATTATTTCATATTATATATTTATATATTTATATACGTTTTAAGCGTTCTATATATCATACTAATTCTCTACTTAATGACTAAGCTCACGCATATTCTCAAAAAACTCATACATGATTCAGCAACTTTTTAATCTGGTACTCTTATTTTTTTTTTCTCTTTTTTCACATATTTTTGTATACTCAAACGCTCTTAATTTTCATTTTTTTTTTCAATTACTTTTCATCATCAACTTCGCGCACGAGTTGAGATAAAACTGGCCAAGCCTTTGTTTGGTTATTTTTTTTTTTTAATTTTTATAAATATACAGACAAATAACTCGATTGAAATCATTGGAACGAAGCGATGCGCGTAAAAATTTTTCTTCTTGTTTATTAACATTTTTTTGGATGGAATCCGTTGCCACTTTTTTTTTTAATTAGTAGTGTAATTTATGTTAAAAATTGAGAAACAAAAGGAGCAATATTTAAAGAAATTTTTTTTTTAACAATGTTAACAAAAGGTTGTTTAATTTTTTACGCGACGCTCTGTTCCAACGTATTGCGCAAAGTGTATCCATTTATTTTTTTATTGAATCAGGTGTCTCCCCAACTAGTGATTTTTTTTTTTTGTTATTAACATGATTATTAAAAACTCGTTAATACAACATTAATTATTTCTGCATCACATTATGTTCTTTCGCTCTTTTCGTTTATTTTTCTTTCTCACTCTCTTTTAATATTCCAATGCAATAATGTCTTGTGCTTGTAATAAAGTGTGAAAAATGAGTGCTTATTGTGGTATTTCATTTGTATCATTTATTAATTTTAATTATAAGTAGTTAATTTTTTTGTGCAAAAAAAGGATCACCGTTATATTTATTTTTTATATCAGAAATGATCAGCTTTCGTTATTTTAAAAATACGTGAATTTGAGTATTATTTTCATTACTTTCAGTATTTAAAAAAAATTTGTTGATGTTTGTTTTCGTATAAAATCTGTTTTCATTTTTGAAGATGAAAAAAATTGAATATTTTAATACATTGATCTAACAATTATTAACAAAGTTTGAGTTATTCTAATTAGCACGTCAATAATTAGTAATGAATTTATATTTTATAAATATTACGTTACATTTATATAATTGCAATTGAATGAAAGCTATTCATTTCCATTTAAAATGAATATTAATTTGACAAACGCATTGCCGTCATTTACTATTTTTTTGTGCGTCTTTTGCTATAACGATAATCATCACAATGATCAACGATATCCTAAGTATACAATTATAACATCTTTGGTATTATGCCTGAGTCCTTCATTCAATTGTGAAAAGAATATTAAGTTTAAAAATAAAACGAATATTTATGTGTCTCGTGTCGATTGTTTAAAGTTGCAATATTTAAATAAAAATGAATGTTTATAATCAAGTCTTAAAGAAATATTTTACTGTATCCTGAAAAAAAAATCAGTTCTGAAGCGAAGAAACGAAAAAGTTTCAACGAATTGGGTCTATTTTCTCTTTTATTTCTCTATAGGAGAAAAATGGCAGTTTTTTTTTTGGTAAATGAAAAAAAATTTTGTTTCTTTGAGCATATTCTGTCCCATCTTTTACTTTTTCTTTCCCGTTATTCATTTATTTATTTATTTTTTATCAAACACGCCAATTTTTCAATATCGTAAATCTCAAACAACAGCACAATGACAAATAGAATTTTTTGAAATTTCATTAACCCTTACGAATCTAACAGCTTGACATTTTAAATTTTATCTTTTTTTTTATAGTTTATACAAATTCTGTCCTTCGTTCGAGAAATGAAGTCTCTATCGAAAGACTCAGGTGGACTTGTTTATATAGTATTGGACATTACACAGTAAAAGACTATTTTACAACAATGCGCTCAAATTTTTGCAGGACTGTAATTTTATTTGAAATATTTAAATACTTTTTTAATTAATTTTTTTTCAAATTCTTAATTTTCCTATAAAAATTTTATACAACTACTAAATAAACATCAATGTAATAAATAAAGTAAATGATAAATCAAATAAAATAATTTTTAATATATTTTTTAATAAAAAAAAAACAAATAAAATGGCACAAAAGTTTGAGCATATCATTGACAACAATTGTTCTTACCGAGTAAATTTTTTAATAATGCAAAATTTATCAATTTACATTTCTAACAATTAGAGATTTATTGGTGTTTGAAACAAAAAAGCAAGTGATGTCAGCAAAGCATTGAATTAACTCCATTAAATTTTACCAGTCTTTTTATAATTGTTATTTTAAAATAAAGTGGCATGAAAATATGTATACGTCATCTACGCGGAGGAAAAAATAAAAATGAAAAACAACATTTTAATGTTATTATAGATTATTACATTTTTTTCATCAGCAAACAAATATAATAATAAAAAAGATTTATAATTTAAATGTACATTAAGTTTTCTTTTTATATTAATATATATGGTAAAAATTTACTTAAAAACAAATAAAAACTTAAAAATAATTACGTATACAAATATAAAAAAAATTACAATCTAACATACAGAGAAAATCATTTTTGACTACAATAATCACTTAAATTTAAGAAATAAAAAAAAAAGAAGACATTTCTCCGCGCAGTCTCGAGAATTCACAACGTGATGTCATGGAAAGTTTGTACTGTCTGTCAAACAAAAGAAAAATTTAATTACACATAAGACTCGTCCGCAGCGATTATTAGCCCTTTCAGTCTTATGTTTAATTTTCTTTGTATGTCCTATTTTAATTCACATTTAAATTGTTGTCGCGGACGAGTTAATAGATACGTAATTGTATTTTGCAACAATTGAGAATAAAAAACTTTTAAATTGCAATAGTGTAAGAGCAATCGTGTGTGGTGTTTTTTAAACTTTTTTTTAGTATTGGACGATTCAAGCTCTATTGTTTTACTCTTCAAATTAACAGCATAACACATGTTATTTAATTCCTTTTACGTAGAAAAATCCCGAGTAACCTTTTTATTACGGCAACCAACTTCTCTCAGTTGGGCCATCTTCGGCTGCCGAAGTCGGGCCACCGAATGGGTGAGGCGTGGTGGCGAGCGTGGTCCTATGATGGCTAGCCGAAAATCGTATAGATTTTGTCATAATATCGATGTGTATCTTACATAACCTCGAAATATTCTTTATTGTATTTTCATGCTATGATAAAACATTTTTTTAATTGAAAATTAAATATGAGTGATTGAATTAATAAAAATGATTTTGTTTGGACTCGACCTGAACTCGTTAAAAATTGATTCCGAAATTCCGCCCGAATACACGGACAAATACAACCTAAAACCAATTGATAAAAATATAATAAAAAACTGATTAATCTCGTGGAAATGAGAACTAATTACCACAGATAATATAATTGATAAATTAACTATAGTTATTCGAGTAACTCAAGTTCTTCATATTTTGTCGAGTAATTTATATTTTCTCGAGTACTCGAGTAATTTATATTTTTTCGAATACTCGATTTATTCGATTAATTCATATTTTTTTGAGTACTCAAGTGAATTCAGAAATTCATATTTTTTTCGAGTACTCGAGTAATTCGAGTAATTCGAGTAATTCATATTTTTCGAGTACTCGAGTAATTCGAGTAATTCATATTTTTTCGAGTACTTGGAATGAAAACTCGAATACGCCTTCAAGTGTGAGTACTCAATTGTCGAGTACTCGCGAGTAATTTTTTCTTCAAGTTCGAGTTAGGTACTCGACAAAAATATGAACTCGAATAACTAGTGTTACTCGAATAATTCGAATAACTCAAGTTACTTAAATTTTTTTACTAATGAAAACTATTTTAAAAAGTAGTCAGTTGCTTGAACAATCAATCGAACGGTTACCATTGGAAATCAGCTGTTTTTTTATATAGATAATTGTACATAAATTACGTTCAATTCTATGATTTTATAAGCTAGATTCGGCTGCCCTCTCAGGGCCCCGTTTCGCCGCCACGCCTCACGCCGATGTGGTGCCACTGTGGCGACGATTCGGCAAGAGTTTCGGTCCCACTGAGGGTGATTCGGCACCGACTTCGGGCCCTCTGCACGCCGAAGTGAAAAGGTTACTCGGGATACTATTAAATATAAGTTTAAAAGTCGTTCATTTATTATTTTATATAAACACTATAAATTAAATAGTTTTAATTAAAACTTAGAAATAATTTCGAAAATAATGTGACTACATTTTTAAAATGTAATTTTTAAAAATATTTTATATGTTAGTTTTTAACATGAAATTATAACTATAATATAGTTTTTATGATTCATTTAAGCATCGACTTAAAAGCAAGTTTAATAAATTAATTATTTAAAACCGTATAAACAAGAGAGCTTGTATTGCGTTTTCATACGTTTTGATCACTGTTTAATATTATACATCATATCGTGTTTCAATACGTTTATTGTTTGAAATTCTTTTTTTTTTCATCTTGAGAAAAAATCATCCAAAGAGAGCGTTCGTGAGTTACTTTAAAAAGGAAAATCTGTCACATCATTCCTCCGTTCCACAAACTTTTCTTTCGTTCGCCTAGAAAAACATCTCGTCATATAGAATATATCACATATGCGTTACTTCTAAACACACTGAAATAAGAAGCACTTTAAGATAGATGTCTACATGCACCATCCGGCCCAGAATAGATGGACTAATTTTTCATTTTTTTTTTCTTACTCGTTTTTTTTTTTATTTTTTATTTTATAATTATCATCCCCTTAATCTCGTATAACTTGTAACTGGTGTAGTATAAGTTTTTGTATAATATTTATATTATTATTATGTACATATCAAGCCCCACTTGTTCTTATTTCAAAAAATCGTAAAATTCATTCTCTCACTCTCATTCCTTTCTTTCGTTAAACTCTTTCTCACTTACTCGCTCTCCATCAACTATTTACGTATATATGCGAGTGTACGAAACGAATTTTCGAAACGTACAAAAAACTAAGTATCAACCTTTGGATATTTTAATAACAAGTCAATGAATGTTTCAAAGTTCATTATATGGATTCATTTTCAATGTTTTTTTTTATTCTTTATTTCTCCTTATGACCGCATTTTCTTTTATCGATTCATCGCTCGCTATTATTATTTATTTAAAAAACTTTTCTGTATACAAGCCTACGTTAAATTAATGGGAAATCGTTAAGAACATGGCTAATCTCTGTAATTTCATATGTGACAAGGCTTTAAACATTTTTAAACATTAAGATGACACTTACTTCAACAAACAGCTTCATGTTTTTTCTTTTATTAAAATTACGGAGCGGTTACACCGACAGTGAATTATCGCAAGATATACAAACTCAATTTTATGATAAATGCATCGATTTCTTTACAAAAGGAAAATATCAATAGAAATAGTACAACAACATAATATTTTTTTTTTAACGTAAATATAATAATTAAAGTCACCGGACTTATCGTCATTATTAATATTATTTATACATACTTTGGCTTTAAAAAATTTGTCCGACACATTTTGATATGTCGTAACGAAAAATTTATTCAAACTTATCGCGATTCTAATGAAAATAATTCAATCAATTATGGTTATTTTCATTCATGCAAATTCTCATTTTTCCAGTTAATAAGGAAAAACTGAATGCTTTTGTCGCGACGTCGATTTTCAGCAATAATTGACGTGTCGAGTCGCGGCATGATCAAGTGATAATATTTAATAATAATAATAATAAAAAAGTGACGATTATTTTATTTCCTTTTGCGTTCGCTTAATTCTTATCAATACATAACTTGTTTTTTTTTTTTATTAATTAAGCCTAACATTTTATAATCAATCGATCGATCACTTAGCATACGGCGACATCCTCGCACTGTATTAATTTTTTTTCGCAACTCTTTAACGAACTTCCGTTAAAAATTACAGGCTAAGGGCGCAAGTGTCATAAAATGACGATGACCTTTCGTGGGCTATTTTTTCCCACTCTCCTTCTTTTTATCTCGTTTTTTTTTTCTTGTCTTTTGTTTTATCAGCGAAGGCTTGTGCTTCTTTCTCCCTTTTGCAATCGAGCAAAGGAAGATTCAGTAAAAAAGAGAAATTTTATTGCACCGCATTCGCGCACATAAACTTGGCAGTCGTAGATATAAAAAGAAAAGTAGAGCCAGGCGACTAGGCTTCTTTCCTTTTCTTTTTATTATTCTTGAATTTTTTTCCCCCACTTTCGTTCGTAGAAAACACGTCGCTCTCGAGAGAGTCTTCAAACACTTCATGTCGTTTATATATATTTATATATATTTATATAGGTAATCTAAGATACAAGGAATTAATTCTTAAGCATTAATGTACAAGTTTTTTGTAATATACATTTTTTTTTTTATTAAGCGTTGATATCACTCTCTCGAGACGACCGAACGAAATGGAAGTTCATAATAGTAGTAGTAATTATACGTAATTATTTCACGCGTGCGGAGCAATAAATATTCTCGAAAAATCTTGGAACCTATTACAAATTTGCGCATCGCTATCAACAATGTTTATTCTTATAAAAAAGAAACATAATTCAAGAGGGAAGTCATTAAAGTGAATAAAAATCAAATATTTAGAGCTCCAAGTTTAAGATCGTGGTATTTATGAAACGGATTACGCTGTACCATTGCTTAATCATTCATAACGTATATTTACATAAAAACTATCATATGTATGTTTGGCAGTTATCGGTTGCTAAATACTTTCTCTAATTGCTCTTGTTTCCTTAAACTCGAAGCTTTGTTTAATATTTTAAATGAGATTGATTTTTAATAAATATGAAAGAAAATTAACTGGCTGAGTAGAAATGTACATCATAAATGATTAAACTTAATCATACCGATCTTTGCAACAGAACATTCTCGAAGCTCTCAACGTGGCATCATATTTCATTCGAGTAAATGAAAAAGTCAATCTTTCAAAGACTAAGAATTACATATAAGATAAAACTATTTACTTTTATTGATTAATATATTAAATTTTTAATATCAAACGACATTACTTAAATAAAAATTAATAATAACACGACTATTATATAGCATAAAATTGTAAAAAATAATTTATTAACAAAAAAAAAACATGTTTATAACATAAACTAGAGATCAAATATTTAAAATAATCCACATAATAATTAATAAACGCTTAGTCAATGACAAATGACTTTCACATTAACAGAAGCTTGCACGAGAGAGCGGAGAGAGTTATGCACGTAGAAAGATAATCCATACAGTCAGACATGTACAGGTTTCTTAATAGCTTTAAAGTGATCGATTAAACAAGAAAGATAATTTTTTTTTTTTTCATCAACAATTCATTTTAGTTTGTTTCTCTTTACTACGATTAACTAGATACAAAGTAACGAAAGAAAAAATATTTCGCAATATTTACAAAACTCTCAAATATTTTACTTATTGCACCATTGACGTACGTATCATTAAATTTTTTAAGACTAAGTCGATTCACATTCAAACGATGTCCGTATACATAAGTCATATAGTGCAAAAGAAAAACTTTTATGATCTTTCTCATTAAATCAATCACTTTTTCACTCGGACTAAATAAAACAATCAAATCATCCGCGACTAACGCAGCGATGCGCGCTTGCGTTATTGTTATTATTATTATTATTAATAGTGACAGTATCGGCGAACGCGAGCGTGGAGACGAACAATTGCCCGTCGTCCCAATAACGATCATCATCGTTAATAATCGGCTGGCACTATGACCGGTAAATAAAGCTGCATGGCGGCGTTGGTGGTGGCGGTGAATTACCACTTGCCGATTGTATTATTCCTTGACTACCGGATTGACCACCGGATTGACTGCCAGTACCGTTACCACCACCTAGTGGTACCAATGTCGGCGACGGCGAGGAGGAGGGAGGCGACGGCGAACTCGAGGACATACTTGATGGCGGCGATGGTGACTCTAGACCTCGGCCACCTGCAATAAAATATTTCATTTTTCAAAAAATTTAATAAAAATAAGTATGAATTTTTATGTTTTTTAAATAATTTATTTCTGTTTTTATTCAATATACAAAATACTATTATAATATTTTCGTTTTTTATGAAAAATATATTTCATAGAATATATTTTAACAATTAATAAATAACATGTTTTTGAGAAATTAAATTTTACAAATTTTATTTTTCTTTAATACTTTAAGAAAAATTTCTGAATAGTTTTGACAAGATCCAACAGGTATATATAAAAAACTTTGAAAGTTAGATATATTTTAATGAAATCATAAAATTTTATCTACAAAATAATTGTTTTATAATTTTTTGTATGTTTTTTTTTTTATATGAAATAATACAAACCTAATGCCAAATCACGAGTCGAGTGACCCTGGTGATGGCCATGATGATGACCAGATCTATGTGATGAGCTACCATTGCTATTATTACCACCATTATTCCTTGAAGCTGTTGTCGCTTGTTGTCGATGCTGTCCACGTGCAGGCCTGCCTAGACTACGATGTCTACCGGCCGCAGCAGCCGCAGCAGCAGCTGCCGCTTGAGCCTGTGCAGCAGCGGCATTACAGCCCCCCTCCTCGCTTGTTTCTCAGAGATAAACTTTTTTAACGCTGCGCGTCGTGGCGAAGCCATCATTACGCCTGTACGCATTGTCACCTTGATGCGAGCGTAATGTACCAAAATTATCAGCACGCGCGCTTGGGCCTCGATAACCATAACCATCTGGGAATTGAAATAATGTTTCAGCTGGCGTTGGCGGTGGTTTGCGCATTGTACCTTTCGGCGAATGTAATTTTGGTGGCTGTGGTACTAAAACTGGCTCAGCGTACGTCACTTCTTCTTGTGGTAAAAGTTTTGGCTCCGGCGCAAGACGGCTGGAATTTAGTAAAAACGAGCTGCGTCGATTAGAATAAATGTTTTAATATCATGTTCAAAGTACATTTATTTAATTACTTCTAAAAAAATTCTAAACTACAAATGAGTGATGTAAACATTTCATAGTTAGTAGATAACGATACACAAACAAATAACTTTCAAATAAATAAAATTTAAAAAATTTTATTATTATATTAAAATGGATAAAAAAATAATATATGACATATATTCATTAAGTATGAATTTTATTGTAAATACTTCATACTATGGTTTCTCGATTTTACATCGTATGAAATTACAATTAGTTACAAAGTTGAAGAATTATAAAAATTAATACTTTTAACTTTTAATAATTTTTCCAATAAATTCAATTTTTCAATACCAGTGAAAAACTCTATATATTACATATTTTGTTTAACTATTCTTTTATTTTTATTTTTAAATATTTTATTTTTAATATTATTAAATTAATTAACAATAAGTTAAATATTTATAAGTTAAATAAAAGAAAGAAAAAAACTAATTATAAATTGAATTGACAAAAATTTTCTAATAGGATTTACTACTTGAAGGTTATTACACTCACCTATTGACATTTTGCCGTTGCTCAAAGTATTCATATTCTGTGTCTGGGTAAGGCAAGTTATCGTCTTCGTCTTTCCTGCATTTTCTACCGCAGAGATAACCAGCCGTGAAACCGACTAGAAGAGCTGCCAAAGCACCTGCTACTACTGCCATCACTAACGTTTCCACTGAATATTGTGGAGGTGGTGAGTCAGCCGCCGATACTTCTGGACCTAAAAATCAATTGTCATTTATCAATGTTTTCGATAGTAAGTTTCCGATAAGAAAGGAAAAATACTGTTTTTAATATTAAAGCTACGAAAAGAAATACTGAAATTTGTTATATTTTAGCTATCGAAAATAATTTTGATAAATAAGAATTTAAATTAGTAAGATAGAAAACGACCTGATTTTAAGAAATAAAGTATTGTAATACAAATAAGAAACAAATCAATTATCTGATTTCAATAAACGAAAGTTTTACACTTTTTATTAATTAATTTTTTACGGAACATCTTAAATAAATTTTGTATCATAACAATATAAAAAATATTTATTAATTATATATTACAAATAATTACAAATAATTAATTTATATTGCATACAATTATTAATAAATAAATTATTATAATTGAGTAAATAATTAGAACAATTAATTATTCATAATTATTATAAATAATCATAAATTCAATTAGCATTATAAATAAAATATTCTGCAATATTATCTTTTTCATGCTGTATAATTTTGTATATAATGCTTTTGTAATTTCTTATTTTAAGATCAAATTTAAACTTAAAACTAAGAAGAAAGAATGGTTTCAAAGTCAGTATTTATTTTCATAGTAAATTTTACTTTTAGTTTTTTATTTTTTTTTAATAAACAGTGTATTTGAAAATATACCCTAATGTCACATCGTATTTTTCTTTTTCTACTTAAAGTAGTTATATCCTAGTTACGTCATAAAAATTCATTTTATTTAGTGATTCTTCCAAATTTTTATCACAATTTAAAAACAATGTAATAAGTAGTGAAAATTTTAAAACGATTTACCGTTTCTAATTCGAGATATAGAAGTTTAAAATTGCAATGTCATAGTTTTGTATCTCGCTTTGGAAATGGCGAATCGTTTAAAATTTTTAAAACTTATTTATGACGCTGTTTTTAGGTTTTGATATAAATTTTGAAGTATTCCTGAATAAAATGAATTTTTATGATGTAACTGGAATATAACTATCTTAATATATATATATTTTAATAATATTTCATTTTCTTATGAATAATAAATGCAATTCGTTATTAATTTTCAACCTTTTTACTAATAAAAATTTTAAATAAAAATAAAGTTAAATTTACTTACCAGAATTACTCTGCTCTTCGTCTTGCATAATATTAATAATTTCTCCACCTTGGCTATCTTTATTAGAAACCATTGAGTCTTGTGGGAATTTATTCTGATTAGCCGATATTGCACCAACGCTACCAGCGTCTTTGTTTAAATTTTTATCCGTTGGACATGAGTCATGTCTACCTGTGGCTACGCTTTGTAAGAATCGACTAGCATCCGTTGAAGCAGGTCCAACTAAAGCACGACATTTGCCATCTACACGATCCCACGCACAATATGGATCTTGTAGCGCGACACATTCACCTGAAGAGAAAATTTAAACAAATTTTTTAGAAAAGTAGAATTTGGGATTTATTTTTTTTGTAGATTTTCAGTATTTAAATTTGTGGTTAAAATGTTTTAATTGGCAAATTTTTTCAGTAAAAAAAATTAAGGAGATTTTCAATAAAGGTTGAAGCTTTTAAAATAAATTATTTATATTTGAATAACCTATTTAAATTGTGAAATTTTTAAAACTTAATTATTTTTTCATATTTTTGATAAAATATTATTCATGATTGGTGAAAAAAGAATTATACTCCTTTTATTTTTCATTACAAATTTAACTTTAAATGAAATTTATTAATTTTTTTATGTAAATAATGAAAAAAACATGTTGAATCAAATAAGTAAACTTAATTCGTTTATTTTTAAATATAATTTAAAATTTTCTCTTCAATTTCAATTTCACTAAATAATTCATATTTTTTAAATAATATTTAAAGAGGATGTAAAATACCAACATTTCAATTTCCTACAATTTTTAACCTAATTTCAAAAATTTTGGAATAAGGTTAAATAAAATGGAAAACTGCTATTCCGGCATGCACGTGTAAATCGTATACACCTTATCAAATGTGTATAATTTTGGAAAGCATAATGTTAATCAAAATTTAAAATTTATATGATTGAAATTTAAATTACAATTTTAAAATGCTTTGATAAATAATTTTGTGCTGGAGAGATTAAATTATTGTTTCATTATTATATTACGAAAATTTAGTTCAATAAGACTGTGAAAAATAAAAATTTTTAAATTTGAAAGCTTAATAAAAAGTAAATAAGTTAACATTTTTGAAATTCAATATAATATTTCAAAAAAATAAAGAAAAAACTAAAAATTTTAGACAAAACAATACAATCATATTAATAAAAAGTTTAATTGAACTAATATTTTACTCAATATTTCAAACTCAAATTATATTTCTTTTTGTTACGAAATATTAAGTTATAAAAAAGTAAAGCTAAAAAATAAAAACTTACTACACGTCAATATCCTGTCACTGTAACATCGATGTAACCTTAACGCTTGCACCTGGCTATCAGCAACAACAACAAGTCTACCATCTTCAAGGCCATCGCCGGCCTGTGATGCTCTGACAACTTTAATACCGCGTACTGGTACTGTAGCTGGAAACGCTTGTATTTCTTCAATCACAACTTGACTGACTTTGTCCTTAGAATCGGCTGATTCAGCATTGATAGCTTTTATAACTTTACCATTGTCCGTACCAATGAACAAGACATCATAAGTTTTACCTCCAGGCGTTTTAACTTGCGGATCGACCGTGATCATTGTAAACCTATAGCTGAAAGATTTTATTTTTCAAATGATTTATTAACTTTATTATGTATTTAAATTATATACACTTTGAAGAAAATGAATTATTTTTTATCTCGGTGATAGGTAGAATTTAATATATGGGTCAATTACGTCATTCTAAATATTTTAAAATGCAGGAAAAGAATTCATTAAATTTTGTGTATCTTCAAAGTTGATTTTGCTTTTGTTAGTTATGAATAACAAATATCATTATTAAAAACAGATAAAAAATAACTTGGATTAACATAAATTTTTTCGTATCTGACGCAACATCCGTCATGAATGCGAGTATCATATTTCTTTTAGGAATAATATATGACCCATGTCACTCATTATCTTAAATTTTTGAATCCTTTTCAACTTTTGTTTTATACATGTAAATTATATTTGCCTAATTTGGGTTAACTTTAATAATAGTTGTGATTCATATTATTTTTAAAAATCAGTATTTATTTTAATAATGAAGTTTAATAATAGACAGATATTAAAATCTTAAATGAAAAATAATAATTTTATTATCATTTTGATACAATAAAATTTAAAAAAATTGTCGCTAAAGATGTTATAAAAACATTTTCTATAAAAACGAAAATTCAGATCACAAACAGTTAAAATAAAAATAATATTACTCATCTTCAGCAAAGTATTGGAAAATTAATTAATTTTTTTTTTAATAATATTATAATTTAAAATCAATGAATCTTTTAAAATTAAAGATAAATTTCTTTGAAAATATTTAAACTTACTGAAAACTCGTTCGAATAACAACAGGTTGACCAAAGAAACTCCTGACCGACTCGTCCATAAGCGAATGACTTTTAATAAAGTTGAGTGTAAGATCAGGCAAAGTACGCGAATCGTTAGCGCATTGACCAGGTCTTGGATCTGGCACCTTTGAACTTTGTACTGGTAACCAATTTGAATTTAGAGCACTTTGTTCCTTAAAGTTACCCTCAAACGTATCGGCAATATCTTGAAGTGAAAATGCACAGACCGCCGAGCCGCTTATACTGTTTACTGGTGTTGTAAATGTGCCGTAAATTAATTGTGCTTGCACACCACCGTAAACACCCGATATCAACTCTGTCGTTGATTCTGGAATAAAAAAATAAAGATAAATTATTTTGAGTTCAGAATTAGCAAAATCTTAAATTCAATAATTAAATTAATGCATTGGCTTTTTGACATCTAATAATAGGAAATTTTTCCATCAAAGTTAAACAAGTTTGCTCTAGAAAATTTAAGATTTAACATAGATATTTCATCATTAATTGTAATCCCTCGTTGGGCAACCACAAGTCAAACTCGAAGCAACTAAGGTGTTAACTAGCCCAAGCCAAATCTCGCTTGGGGTTCGCCTTGTTCAAAATAACTTTGCAAACAGTTAAGGTCACACGTATCTACATCGGCATAAATTTAAACTCCTGTCTAATATATTATTTTATGAAAATATTGTCATCTATATGCAACTTTTATCATTTAAGATCAGAGTATTTTCATGATACCAATGTCACTAATAATAAAGATAATTTAATTAAAGCGTTTCAGTTTCGTGACATAGTTTTCAATATACATTTTATCTTATAGAAAACTTAATAAATAAAAGAATTTTTAACGTTCGAAATTTTTATAATTTGATTTGAGAAATAAAAGTCGTTTATACTTATCATGTAAAAAGCTTTTTCATTAAATTACTCATTAGCCATAAAAAAAATTAAAACACTAAAAACTTGACCAAACTTTTGCTCAATAAATTTTAATATTTGAATATTTAATAACGTTTAAAATCCAATTTACTATTTTTCTTTGTAAGTATTTCATGTTATCCAACCAAAAAAAATTGTATGAATTTTTTTAATAAAAATATTTTACATTTATATTATATAATTTTCAATTGTATATTATATTCTTAACAATTTCTAAAAAGTAAATTATAATGTCTGATAATATTTAATGGAATTTGATATTACTAGACATTTAATACTTGTACATAATTGAATTCCGATCAATTTAAAAAAACGTTGTCGTTTCAATTTAACAAGTGTCGATATTCTTCAATATCCATAAACTTACGTATTTCATTGAAGTAAAATGGAAAGTCCCCGGTGACCGAGCAGTTGAGTCTTGATTTCAAGAAGGACGTCCATCTATTGCGAAATCGATGTGGCCCACCCCTATCGTATTTGCAAACTCTTGCCACTCGCGAGTATACCGCCTGGAAATAAAAAAGGTGATCGAAAAAAATGTAGTACGATTAATCAAATTGATAACATTTACATTGATAATATAAAACATGACAAAAAAAAAATAATGTAACGTTATGTAGATAAAGTTATTTTCATGAAAATTCGATGATTTATATTAAAGATTTATCAAAATTGATTATAATCTAGACAATTTATCAGTAAATTAAATCTACGTTTATAAAAGAGAAGAGAGAAAAAAAAAACGTAAAATACATTGAATATTTTATTAGCGAATTCGCGTATTATAATATCTAATATTTTCCTTTTCACGCGCACTTTGCATAATTTTACGATTCCGTGCAGTAATTTTTAAAGACAAGCCGAGTATACATATACACGTGCGTTATTTTTAAAAAAATTTCTTTTTCATTTGAATTTTCATGAGATAAAATTCACACAGAGAGTACGTATATATTTAAAAAGAAATAAGAAGAAAGAAAACCATACACTTATGAATACAAATGATTAATGCAAATTAAACAAACCTTGCCGCAGTTAATGTACTCGACAGCAGTCTCTCTGAAGAAGAAATACACAAAGTCTCCTTGTGTCATGGAACTCACGAAATTTGGTGCTGAAATAAGATAAAATAAGAAAAGAATTTTAATATGAAACACAAATGGATCAATATTAAATTCTTATTTTTTTTATCAACATTAAAAATAATGACTTGGAATTTCAGAGCTAAATTGAAGAAAAAAAAGTTCTGAATATTTAATACGATTTATTGATTTAAGATATGTTAATTTGATAAGAGTAAAATACAAATATGTCTCTTGGCAACTAATCTATTACTGAGTTTGTAATGAATGTAAATTTATAACTTATTTATTATTAAAACTAATGAATCATTTAATACAACACAATACGTTTGTCAAATAACAAGGTTATTTTTTATTTATATTTTTCATTTTCTAAATAAAAATATTCTCAAATTACTGATTTTTAACGACTAATAATTAAAAATGATTCAATCATCGGTACTTAACATAATTGACCTTATTTTAATATTCTTTCTCTTTAAAAATAGGTATGATAATCAATATTTTGCATAGGTGAAACATGAACTAATAGGAAAAGAAATAAAATAAATTGGGTCGAGCGATAGACAAAAGCAGAAGAGAAAGTGTCAAGATATCAAGACTGGGATTCGAAAAGTGGATAAAAGTATCTTGAAATAAAAGCAAAGGGAGGCTAGTTTTCTAGATTAAAAGGTGAACAGGATCGTTAATCCACTGTGTTCCGCGAAACTTTTCCCATTAGACATTCTTGAGGATCATTCCCGATTGACGCTAATTGGTGAAGCGGTAATAGAGAAGGAAAAAAAATGGGGAGGGGAATTTAATGCAAAAGGTAACGTTAAGTAAAAGATTAAATAAAAAAAAAAGAGAGAGAAAAAATTGCTCGATAAAATCAGAAAGAAAAGTCATTTGTCTAAATGGACATTGATTAATTTTTTTTCCTGGTATTTCATTATTTAAGAAGGTATAATGACGATTGTTCGAAATAAATTAAAAGTCCAAGTATCGAAAGGAAAACAATTATTCAATTAATTATTTCATTGTATAAATAAATAGTGCTCCCAGATGTGAAAAAATTAAACCCAACGATAGTGTTACAATTGTAATAAAAGAAGTATTTTTTATTATCGCCTAAACTAGAAATCTACAATTTTATCATTGTTCTTTAATAAAATGCTTTTATATTTACTTTCAATTCAAAGCATTAAATTTAAAATACATGAATAAAAAGTAGTTTTAAAACATATGAGGATATCTCTACAATTTTTAATCTTTCCGTGATATGTCATTTTACAGCTATTACTGGGTTACCCAATGATGCACACTGTTTAAACTAAGTTCATACCTTTTGTACAATCCAGAAGCTCTATTTTTTATGTATTTAGTGAATGTGCCACGAATGGTATAGTAGATATTTCTATAAAACGTAAATTTTTACATGGATAAAATTTCCGAAATTTTATCCATATAAAAATTTACGTTTTGTAGAAATATTTACTGTACCATTGGTGGCACATTCACTGGATATAGAAAAAATAGAGTTTCCAGATTGTACAAAAGGTATGAACCTAGTTTAAATAGTGTGCATCATTGGGTAACCCAGTAACGGCTGTAAAATGAATTTTCGAAAACATCATAAAAAGATTAAAAATTGTAGAGATATCCTCATATATATTAATAAATGTAATCAATTATAAATGTAAAAATATTCTTAATCGTTATCTAGTTTTAACCCAGTTTAAGCCATATATTGTAACGTGAAGATAAGTAAAATTGAACTTACCATTAAGACTCATTGAATCATATTGCTCAGTTTGCAACGGTTCCCTATATATAATTGGATCCATACCAGTAAAGTCCGCCACCGTACCCGTGAACAATTCACCATCCACATATACGTACGTACTATTATGTTGTGGATCATAAGGACAAAGAGCTTTAGCCACCTTTTCACTTGTCATTGTATAATTGCCCGGATGAACGTCATAATTACGACACATTGGTTTAAAGGCATTAGTACCGCAAACAAGAAGACTATTTGATCCACTTTTAGCTAGGATACGTACGTAATTTTGACAATTTTCATCATCCTTGCCTTTCATCTGACACATTTTTACATCCATATCTGGCGAATACCACGTCAAACGCTGCTGCTCCGTCAGATCGGTCAAACTGAGATTGTGCACGAGATTCCTGTGGACAAAAAAAGCAAAAGAGAATGTTTATTTTATTTTTTTATTTGTTATAAAAATATTGCAAAATCTTTTATATTTTATTGACTAACGAATATACATTCAAGCAGTATCTACATTTTAACTTTTTTATGACCAAATTGATTAATCTACTGTTCTTGTATTTTTCTTGGCAACATTATTTACAAAATCTCTTATAAAATAAACTTTAAAAAAAAGAAGAAAACAAATCCATTTCAAAAAAGTTGAAATTGATTTCTAACCAGCAACTTTTTACCGTAATCTGTTTTCCCATAAAATTTTTTCCGTGAGAGTAAAAAATTACTATCAAATCGATCCTAATAATAGTAATCCGGAAGAAAAATCCCAAAAATAGATTTCTAATTGAATTACACGAAAATCAACGTCTCTTTAATATGATAATATACTTCGTCCTTAATGTGGCTTCTATTCCTAAAGCGCAACAAATTACTGCTTTACTCGCATGTTCATTCATCTCGCGTGACAAACTACACACGAGCTTCCGTTTTCGCGGCTATAGAAATGTACGTGTATGTACGTGTATACATAGCTAGATATGTATAAGTCATACATGCTTTAACAATACGAATACTGTGAATAACAGATACAAACTAACAGAAGAAAACAAAGGAAAGGTATACCATCATATAATGCTTGCTTTCAATTCGTAGTAAATATAGAATAATCGAGAGATAGAAAGAGGAAGAGGGATGAAGTGGAGAAGTCGTAAAGCTATTTTCAATTCGCACGAAAGATACTCTCTCTCTCTCTCTCTCTCATTCTCTCTTTGATGATTTAATCAAATATTCATTTGTTAGAAGAGAAAGTTCCTAACGTATGTGTTGCCGTTTAATTGTCAAGGCTTTTGGATATGCTTTTCAGAGAAAGAGAGATATATCGGAAATTTGCAGGAAATTGAAAATGATTAGATACGAGTTTCCGTCTTTCTTAATTGATTGATATGTCAATAGGATAGAAGTCTTTTGACAAGCTTTTATCGACTACGTGTTTTCTTGTTGTTTAGGTGAAAACCAATTTGTTAAGTGATACAACTTGTGAAAGTATTGACGGCACCTTCCTTTTTTTTCACTTTGTGAAGGTTACAGGCGTAGAATGCGATGTAGACAAAGAGTTAATTTGAACTTTTTCAATGTTGTAACATACTTGTGGAAGATTTGCCATTTAATTCTTTCTTTTTTATGAACACAGTGCAGTGTCTCTTATTCAGTTCCTAATCAATACTCAATTCTCGATAGCTCTTTCACAAAAACCATTGTATTCGATTAAATACATTTTAATGATTAAAAAGCTATTTGGAAACGAGGATGAATTTCAGCATTCTTTTTGGTAGAAATAAAATTGCTCAGGATTTACTCTTTGTTGTTTGATTAAGTGATTAGAAATTGAATGGATCTTTTACTCAAATGAAAAATTTGATTGTAGTATTGCAATAATATAAATATTGACTCACAGAAGTTTTAATTTAACAAAGAACGATTCAAGGTTTAGTATATAAAATATTAAAGTTTTGTTAAATTAATTAAACAATTAAATAATTGAAGTGTATATTTAGTTTATTATTTAATTAACAATAAAATTCTATAATTAATATTCTCTTTGAAATAATTGTGAATTCTAAAATATCAATTTTTCTCTGGAGCATTAAATAAATCCAAAACTAATATACTCGCGACGTCAAAATTCACTATCTCTTCGGTTGAATGATTATGTTATTGTTTTCATATTGAATGGATATTGTCCTGTAACAATCACAACCGTCCTAGCTAACATGAAACCAACACCATTGTATCCTAAACATTACGCAAATATCGCTGCGCGTATCAACTATCAAAGGTTAATGTAATGCAATCCAAATATCCATGTAGATATATAACACATTAACCTATATACAAGCAAATTTAAAATAATCGTTAAATATATCTGTGTAAAAGTATGAGTTACGCGTACTGCTATCACTGGTCATTAAAAATTAATATAAAACTTATTAATAAACAATTCATTGCATTATTATGTTTTGCAATACATTCCTTTGAAATTGGTCTTTTGACATCAATAATCATAATTTAATCCAATATATTGTCAACTTATGTTAAATAAGCAATTACCAGATAAGTACGTTTCTTTTATATCTTACTTATATTCTACTTATGCCAGATACCTATGCAAACATAAAAACTAGATACACAAACACATACACATAATAGTTACATAAAAATAGTTATGCACGTAAATAAATAAAATATGGAAAAAGAAATACTTTTGCATAAACATAATTTGTTAAAACCCAAAACAAACATTCTCCCGTTGGATCAAAGCCATCTAAATATACGATCTCTTCTTTGCAGTTTGTGTGTATGCAGCATCGCAGAAAGATGCACGTCAGCAAGTGTTAATTATCAGAGTCAACGTTCTCTCGCTCGCTCTTTTTCTTTCTCTCTCTCTCTCTCTCTCTCTCTCTCTCTCTCTCGCTCCTCTTGCATATTTCGTTCTCACGTCAATCGACATAGCAATTAGGTATATAATCCGATTAATGAGTTAGCTGTCATCGTTGTCTCGATGCCAAAGCTTCGATATCAAAAGTTCATTCACGCACCTATGTGATTATAAATTTCTCCTTCTTCTATCTCTTTTATAGGCATACATATATATAACCTTGTGTATACGCTGATTATCAAGCATTCATAGCAACGTAACAGTAGTATAGAAAGGGAAAATGTATCGTAAAGAGGGAGGAAGAGGGAGCAAGAGAGTTATTAAAAAATTTTTGTATCTATCCTCCCTTACCTTCTCTATCTCATAGTTATTGAACATTGTGAGCGCAAGAGATGATTATTATGCTCGAGCGTTTAACGATTGTACGTGCAATGCAAAACACGCACGTGATTGGCCTGCTTGATTATGCGAAAAGACAAATGGAAGGAGAGAATTGAATGTCGCGGTTTTCTATTGTTGATTTTACCTTCGAATTTATAATTTTTTTTTTTTCTGTTTGTTCTTTTTCATTGTAGGTGGTCGTGTTATATTGTTGAGTAGACGGTAATTTGCAAGTGATTACAATGTATGACGATTATTCTTTTTTTTGTTAACAAGGAGAGTACATAGCCTCTGGTTCACGATTTTTTCTGATGAAATGATTCTAGGGTAAATAATATGGAAACCGTATTTCAATGTTTAGTTTGAAGAATTTTTCACCGTGTTACTGGGTAAAAATTTACATAACAAAAGCGAATACGCGAGTTGCAAAGAATCATTCAATTTATGCATAACTTTTATTTATATTTGTTGTCAATATTTGTATATTATAATTTTACTATGCCATGTAGAAAAATTTAGCTAATAATATACATTTTTTAAATAATAATGATTAGTAATGTTTTATAAAAAATAGATAAAAGTAAATTGAATTATTTTTTTCAATCATATATAAATTAAAATAAAATTTTTATTTTTGGACAATAGTACTCCAAAACACGGACTCTAATTTTTGATGATTAAATCATTTTCTAGAATTTGAAGTAAATTTGTGATATGAAAAAGACATATTCTTGTTGTATCATTTGAATATAGCTTTCTCATAGGGAAAGCATTATATTTTTGTATATATCATAAAAATTATTCAACTTTTCTCAATGAATAAAATTTTTTACAAATTTTTCATTATTTACTTTTTCCCTGAAAAGCATCGCATAAATCGAATGATTATCTTATGCATATTAACACTACGAGTTCTAATATATACAAATAAAAAATAAAATTTATATTTTATAATAAAAGAAAAAAAAATAAAAGAAAAGGTAATTTCTTTAGTTGCGTGTTCTTTATTATCTTTTTTTACGATCACTTTTTAACGTCTTATAAAGTCAATAACAAACTTGAAATTGCGGTTATAAAAGTTTGAACAGTTTTATTATTTCATCGTTTTATGCAATGTATTTTACTTTCTTGCATACAAATAATTTTTACTTTAAACAAAGAAAAATTTATAAGGATACCTATTCAGTTACTTAAGTTTTAAATGGTTTCTTTCTTTGTATAAAATATTGAAATGGATGAAAACAGATAATTAAATTCGTAAACAATTTTCTTTAATATTAAGAGACATGTCTCTATCTTTTTCTTGAAAAAACAATTATAAAAAAAGCCTTATCTTGATGCATAAAAAGCAACGTTTTCTTTCATGGGAAAAAATCTAATATTATCGCTTCGTTTCCAAGAAAAATTTGGAAAGCTGAAAAATTAGAGATTAGAGCAGACAATGTGGTTTCTCAAAATTTTCCCAAAAACAAAACGATAAAATTAATTTTTCCTCATTAAAGAAAATATTACTTTTTACTATACGAGATGTCATAACCTCTTTGTTATTGGCTACAGCTGCTAGTTTTAAAAAAATAAAATTTTTCCATTAGAAAAGAGTAGAGATGTGCAACACCCTCCTAACAGCAATTATAATTGAAATTTTTATATTACGCTTTTTTAATTATTATTATCTTGATGAAATTCATTTAAAATAATGAATAACTTTTATACGACAATTATAAATATAATTTAATGAAATTGAATTATAGATTTTAATTCAAATGACAATTATTGTTGTCGTTTATTATTACGATTGATAATTTAACTATATCAATTTATTCCCCTTTCTTTGACCGCACATTTATTTTTACATTTATTCGTGACAATTAAAAATATTGTTATTTATATTATTTCTTATAATAAATAACGCTGTGGTTTTAAATTTCATTTAATTATTTTTCATACTAACAGACAGTTTATTTAATTAAATAATAAATGTAGATATTCTCCTGAAAATAATTTATATCTCATTTTTTTTATTTTCATTATACGTTCCGACGTAATTATTTATTGACAATAATTTTTTTTATATAATTAAAGACAATTTGAATATTTCAACCTTTAATTAATTTAATACGTGGCTCTTGAAAAAAATAAATGTACATATACAAATTTTATTTTGCGTATAAAATTTTTTTGTTATTCTTCTGAACATTATTAAATAATTAACTTAAATGTTAAACTATTTGATATAATTCTTTTTAAAATATTTACTATTTATTGAAAAAACAGTTAAATAACCTTTCAAAATATAAATAATTTGTGTCCTCGTAAAGAGAAGTAAATTTCATCCTCTCTTGCAGAGGATCAATTCGAAATTAAACTCAAAAATCAAGTAAAAAATGAACCAGACGAAAATGGACAAAAACAAAATGAACAAATAAAAAAAAAAGAGTAAAGAATCAACAACGTCGTTGCGCACTCTTCAATTTACTTCAAAAACACTCGACAACGACTCTCGTCCACGGAGTAAAAAAAAAATAAGAGCAAAACAAAAGAGTGCATTTCACAAAGCAAAAAAAAAGCCGATAACAAGTACAAGCGAATCTAAAAAGAATATTTCAAACCAGAATATAATAACACCACAACAAAGATATCTTAGCCCCTCCCAGTCCACCTTGTACTAGTCATTCGTTTATTTTGTTTTTACTCTTATTCTTTAATTAAAGCAATCTATATGTATATACCAATTTTCTAAAAAAAAGTTATTTACCTTCCGCCAACAAGTAGATAGCTGCCGTCTCTCAGCATCAGCCTAAAGTAATCCGTGTAAGTCTCGTTACCAGTGAACCTGAACACATCTTCCGCACCTGCGAACATGAAAAAAGAGAGAACCAAGGGTTAGCAAAAGAATGGAAATTGGTTAAGAATCGCGTCTTCTACGTCTAATTAGCTTTTTTCCCTTTTCTTTTTTTTAGCCTTTACTCTTTTTTTTCTCCTTTATTTTTTATCTAAGGTTACTTTATCTTAGTAAGTTTGATATAAGAATCCTAAAAGAAAAGAAGAAGAAAAAAAAGGGAAAGACTTAATAACGAGTTACAACTTTTCAGCGAGATGGAAGAAAGAATGAAGGGGAAAGCGAGAGTGAATGATTGAAAGCTTTATTTACGTTACTGTGGCGGAGCTGCGAGGCTTTCTCTCTTCCTTCTTTTTTTTTTTATGATTGTGCAGTAAAAAAAATATGTCAATGTGGTTTATGAATTTTTCAGTGTCGTCGTTTCGCTGTCTGGAAAAACGAATACATTTTTAAAATTGACTTTTTAGAGAACAGTGAAACTGAATATTTTGACTTTAATATGTTTTGAGATTTTTTTCTGCTCTTGCAATGTATATTATAATTAAAAAATTGTATTATTTTTTTTTAATTTTAATGCACTTCATGTATGCAAATAAAGTACAAATTATTCTATTAATTTCTTCAATTTCACATACATTTAATCGTGGAATAATTAAAAAATTTATCATATTTATATTTTATTAATCAATTTAATCAAATTTAGAAAATTTTTTAATATTAAAATAATAGTACTTTATTAATTATGATATAAACATGGTTCAATTGGTCCCTGCTATTATTATAATTTGGATGAACGAATTTATTGATCTCGACGAACGAAATTAAAAAAAATTAAAAAAGAATATTTATTCGTAGTGATGAATAAACTCATTCATCCATATTTTATTAATTATAAAGTTTTAGTTTATAATTTATTGTTGAACAATATTGCTAAACATTAATTAGATTACACAATGGTTTTATTAATATTTTGATAAAACGATGGAAAATTATTAATTAATTATTGATAATAAACAATTACCAAACTATTTAAAATGAATAAAATATGAAAATTCGAAAATTCTTAATAAATGAAATATTAAGAAAGAAAGAAATGGAAATTGAAAGATCGATGTTGGCGCAAGCTAGGAAGAAAATTACGTATCGGAAAATTCATTTCTTTACTCTCAGGATTACAATGAGTATCTCTCCTAAAATACGTTGAAATTTACCTTTATCAAAATTCAATTTAATGATAAATTGGGTCGGATAAAATTTATCGTTTCTATGTTTTTTTTTTTCCTTTTTTTTATCTTTGCCGAAAAGCATCAGGGATATTTTCATTTAATCTTATTTTCAAGGATTGGGTAAATGTTTGGACACTGATTTTCTAATTATATCGATCTTCGAGTATAGTGAAAAAAAATATAATAAATTTTTATGCTAAAAATTATAAAATTATTGTAAAATTACGTAAAAGATTGTCAAAGAAATGTCTTGTAAATATTTGAAATATCAAATTAACAAATATTTTATTTTTCCGGCTATTTTTTTATCTTTTATATCTTATATTTTTATAAACTTTAACTTCGATAAAAATCGATAAAAACTTATAAATTCATTTATTTTAATAAAAAATATAAAAATAGGTATACTGATATAAATATAATATTATAGATTATGCTTCACTAAAAATAGTACCATTGTTATTTTACTTGTTTCTGATATTTTCAAATAATTTTATAAAATAATCTGAATATTTTGAATATTCTTTTGTTTTCATGAAAACTCGATAGAATGATAAAATCATTATTCATAAAAACTGCCATATAAGATAGTGCTAAAAAAAGAAAAACGTATTTATCACATTTCAATTAAAATTTAAATATTCATAGATGAAACAATAAAAATAGTCTGCAAATCCTCGGTCTTCTCTTCGTAGAATAAACCAACACGACAAAAAAAAAGAAAAAAAAAACAGAAAAATCTCCAATACACCGTATCATCGAAATGGCCAACGGTACAACAACAGCTCATAAATAGTTGAAACATGTGTATGTATATGTGTGTGTGTATCCTGCGTTTACAACCGCTAGCAATGAAAATCGTAAAATTCCTCAAACCATATCGTACTTGTACGCTCTCTGATGTTTTAGCGTAGAAAGGATTTTGTGTATATGTATTATACACAAACCAAGAAACACACGTACGCCCACGAACATTCGCATGCACACACTTACGTACACATACGTAATGCACGTGTAAGCACGTATTTGTGTGTACGTGTATGCATACACAGAAAACGACAAATGTTCTCATGGGAGAGTCTCTCTCTCCTTCTAATTCGTACGCACATTCGTTATCAAGCCGTACACAAATTAGCATGCGAATTTGCCAAACTCCGCATTACAGAGAGAGAATCTCCCCACGGTAGCATTAATTCAAGGATTTACGGTGATTTTCGTCAGAGCTGAAATCATAAAATCGTCAAAATGTACAAGAGGGAACGAAAGAGAAGAGAGAAAGATAGAGACGACTCTCCCCGTGTTACATGGCCATATCGAATTGAATGTACGACGTGACTGGACTTGTGCTAGCACTTTCAACTATTGCTGTATGGACTGTTTTTGCATTGCATGAGAGGCTCAAAATTTTACGATCAATAAAGCATTCGTTTAAGGATTTTTTCAAGGGATAAACATTGTTATACTTGCAATTGATTTCAAAAAAAGAATTTCGACAGAAATTAATAAAATCTTCTTATTAAGATTTTGTAATCAGAAAAAATTAAGTTCTTTGAATCTCAAATTTTATTAGTTTCGGTTCATTAACACATGAGAACTTTTATTTTTTCATCTTTTTAAAAATATATAAAATAATAACATAAAATCAATTAAAAAAATGTTTAATATTTTATGATTTTTATTTCTATTTGTTCAAAAAAAATTATTGATTTTTTTATGTCTATATTAGTAAATAATAAATGGATGCGTTTATGAAAAACGAATGATGAAGCACATGAAACATGCTTGGTATGATTAAAAATGTTATTAACATTTTTATTTATTCATAACATTTTTTTTCTTCAAAAAGCGGTTAACATGAAATAAAAAATAATTCCAATTTTTATTTTGCAATTTCATAAAAATATATACATTTGTATAAAATTAATTTCATGTCAAACATACGAAAAAAAATCTGTTTGTTTTTTATAATTCATATTTGGATGTAAACAGCCAATTTTGATTTTATTAACATTTGTATTAATAAAAAATATAATAAATTTATTTCACGTGTATAAATAATAAAAGTATAATTATTTCGGGCACATCGAAATCATCAAAAAACTTTTATTAAACGTCAAAAAATTCAAGTTTTTCAATTGCATATTTACAGCTTTAAAAAAGTTTAATAGCGATTGACTTCCAAAGCATCGAATTTTCTCATTACACACAAATCACAAACTTTCAAAAAAAAAAAGATAGAAAAAAAAAATATGCCAACAGATTTGTCATCTCATACCGTTTCCAATACCTTAAACTTTTTGATCGTTCCTATAAACGGCATGTATGCGCGCGCGTCGTCGCGACAAAATATTGACAGGCGAGGGAGATACGTAGCGGACGGAAAACGAGAAATAAAAAAAAAAAGAAATTGTTTTACAAACAACGGGTACGCTCCAGTTGTTGGTTTGTTCTAGATGTACGTTCGCTACATTTCTATCTCTTTATTTTATTTTATTTTATTTTATTTTTTTTTTTTTTTTTTCGTTCATGACAACGCGAAACCTGGAATTTTGAGTTCGTTATGCGGTTGACTGATTCTTTTTTCGCTTTTTTTTTTCTTTTTTAGTTTACAGTCTTTTGTACGTTGATGATCTGGAAAATTATTCTAAATGTGACGCTGTAATTATGTTTCGAAAATTATTGTTGATTGCATAAAAAAATCGCAAAATTCGCTTGATTTCATTATAAAAAATAGAAAAATATTTTAAAATTAAAAAATAGTTTAAAATATATTTTATTTATAAATTGCAAAAATTACATATGGAATATTTAAAGTATCAAATATTTAAAAAATAAGGAAAAAAAAGTTGTAAAATAAGATTTTAAAATTACAAAAGGCTTTTATAAGCCTTTGAATCAATAAAAGTTGAAAAACTATTAACTTGAACAATATTTAATTACCAAAACCAATCAAAACGAGACTTAAAGTGCAATTACCAGAGAATAACAATTGAAAGGAGAAAAAATTAATTTCAGCCAATTTAACTCGGTAAATTCAATATTTTTTTTTTATTGGAGAAAATAGCAATATGTATTTTCATTAAGCTATCGAGCCGAGGCGAAAGTACTAATTAGACCAAAATAACAAGCCAAAATTGATGAGAATAAACGAAACAATTCCTTTTTTTTCCTTTCGCGGACGCGTTTCAATTTGTACAATGGGCTACAATCAGTTGCATTGCAACTTAATTCATGTGCCAACACGAGCCACAACTCAATGATGCAAAATTAAAAATAAAGTTAAAAATTATTTTTACCATACGTAAATTATAATTAATTTAGCTTTTTTAAAGATTATTTAATTATTAAAAATTATAAAAGTAAAGAAAAATAAACCATTTAATTTTTTTTTAAGAAAAATTATTTTTAATTATAAAATTAATTAAGAAAAACATTATTTAATTTAATAATAATTAATTATTATTTAACGTCGCTATATTTATGCTATCATTTCGTTGCTAATTAGCGACGGAGATCGTCAGTGTATTTGTAAACAAAGCACATGTAACGTACAGTGGTGCTTCTATGAATCGGCGGAGAACGAGATTCGAACTCGGAACCTCGAGATTACGAATCCATCATTCTACCGAGTGAGCCACTGAGACCTCTGTATATAATTGATTTTACTAGAGGTACTTAATTTACAATATTACATGATTTTTAAAACTTAATTACGTGTCAAATTGACATGATTACTTTATTACAAAGACGTAAGTTTTAAAACACATCTTTTCAAATTTGAAAAAATTACAATAATGTCCTTGTCAAAATACAAATATAGTTGGAAAATCGGATCTACGAAAATAACATTAAGACCATTGAAATCGTGGAAATCAAAAGGATTTTTCTTGCTAATCATGAGCCATTAAAATGAAGTAAAAAAAAAATGAAAAAAAAACACGGAAAATGAAGTCTTGCTCAGACGGATTGAATTACCTTTGAAATTAAAATCCCATTATCCATTGCACAGATCTTTTACAGAAAATGTCCGTTATATCATCCCTTTACTTCTTTTATTTTTTTTTCATCTGAGAATTTCTCTTTAAAAATCAGCGACGTGTACGCGTCAGAACTATTGAAAGAAAAATTTTATCTTTTCTCTCAGTGTACATATATATATATACACGATAGATTCATGATAAAAATTTTAACGTACCATTTTGTGAGATCTTTTTCTTACACTTTTCTTCTTCAATACATATTTTAAAATCGACGAAGCAAAAACTCGTCACTTTCATAATCCATGTCATTCTATTCTGTCTGCATTCAAATATTTTACTTCTTTTTATGTTTTTTTTTCTTCTTCAAGATCAAGAAACTTTTAGTAAAACATCCCATGAATTGACTTTGAATTAGATTACGATTTGGTCTTTTATTTTTTAAGAATTAATTCATAGTGAAATTATACGCTATTTTTTCTTCTTTCTTATTTTCTTTCTCTTTCGGAACAACGTAGAACGAGAGTTAAAATAAAAAAAAAAGGGTTTTCTTTTTTTGTATGCTTGCAGTCGAAATGCGCAAGTGGTGCGGAAGCCATTTCCCAAGCTGATGTTTTTAAATGAACGTGGACTATACCGAAAACCAACCGGGAATACCTATCTAGAAGTTTCGTGTACGAGAGTTTTAGTTTAGAGAAAAAGGGATGTTGCTGAATAGCCAATTTCGTTGGGTATTTAATTTAATAGTCAAACATTATTTCGAGATTTTTTAAATATTGGAATTATTTTAATGATGAAATTTTGTATATATTTTTTTTTCTTTTTTTTGGTTTTTTTGAAAGATATTTCTTCTTTAAAAAAACTTGTTATTAAATAAATTATTACGATTCAATATTGATTTCGTCAATAATATTGGAAATATAAAATAGTTTCAATATTTAAAAAAAAAAATTTTAATAAGTTAATCATAACAGGAATTTTTGTTATTTACATCATTTTACATTTATCTTTAAAAGGAAAAGAGCTCGTTAAAAATTATTAGTTTTGTCAAACAATTTTTCTTTAAAAAAGAAGCTTTAAATAATTTTACAATCTGCGAACCATAAATACTCCGAACTCCTATGATATTCAAATCTATTTCAAGCTTTAAAATCAACAATACCGAAAAAAGAAAACAGTCAATGTTAGCTTTTACATATCAATAAATAAAATAAACCAATTGTAAATAACGCATGAAAAAATATCTTGTATTTATTTATTTTTTATTTTTTTTCATCTCTTTATCTTAATATTTCTTTGCATTTGGAAAGGCTTGAAATACTTTAGCTGCTTCAAAATCGATTTCGCGTGATAAAACCAAGTTGAGCGGTAGGAAAAAGCTTTACACAAAGCTTCCAACGTTACGCAAGCGCAATCTCACGAGAGCGACGCGACGAATATGAGATTTTTTTCCCTTCCGTAGTCTTCATATACAATTTTTTGAATATATATGTTTCTGAATATAAAATCAAAATCGCGAGCGCATATATTTCAGTGACATCAATTTTTCTTTTTTTTTAACTAACATTTTCCAATTTAAAAATTTATTGTAACAATAAATAACACGATGTTCGCTCGAAAAACAACCAAAAGTTAAATCTTTTTTAAATTTCATCGTAAATCCTAAATGATAATTTTCCATGAATTATGAATGCATTTTTCAATGAAAATAAATTTAAAATTCCTGATTCTCGTATGATGAATTGAAAAAAATTTTATAAAGTTGATAATATTCAGTAAATATCGATTTGATACTGAATATACTGCAGTATATTAATTTTTAGACTTAATATAATAAGTTACTCGTATCTTTAATACAATAAAACTTAAAATGCTGTAGAATAAAATGAAATGTACACAATGAATTAAAAATATTCAAATGGAATATTGAACTTTATATAGGAATTTATACGCTTCAACGAACTTATCCTAAAAATAATTTCATATACAATAACAAGCCAATTATTGCCATTGTCAACGTTTTTCCATTACAACTTTTGTTAAATATCGTACCATCAACAGAACAAGTCATGTGGAATACATCGTTAGAAATTTAATGAAACCAAAAAGAAGAAAAAAAGGAACGATAATAAGGAAGTTGAAAACAGTGCTAACAAAAAGAGTCACTGTCTCGTATAAACATACATAAAAAAGCTAAGAGGCTATAACATTCCAGCTAGAAAAAGTTTTTCGATTGCGAGTATAGAGCATAGACATTATAAAAGAGGGCCTTATCAAGCGTGGGAGAGAAGCGAAGAAGGAAAAGAAAAAAAAGACTGCCTGGTTACTGTTGTTACTGATCTGCATCTGCTACCCACTTGTAAGGATATATATATATATATGTACATATACACGAAATAGCATCTGGGTATAAGGAGAAAGATGATATACACTCTGCAAGAAGCGCTATACCACTGTTGCAGTATCTTGTATCGACTTTCATATTTCTCTCTCCCTCTTTAGATTTTCTTCTCTTTTTCTATCTATATATATATTTCTATCTGTCTCTATGGAGCTTGCGCGCGTATGATACGCCCTGTGTTTTAAAAATGCTGTTTCGCAAAAGAATATGAAATTTTGTACTGGGAATTACGGCTACGGAATCGGTTTCTGTATCTTCCTTACATTTTTTCTTTCTTTTTGTCTTTTGTCCATATTTTCTTTTCCTTCTTGAGATTGTTAGTCGAAAGAAAATCATTTTTTACGCAAAAATGCAACATTCCGGTTTTTTTTATTTTCTTATCAGTAATCAGAAGAACTTTGTAGAAACAAAGTGGTGAAACTATATGATTGATGACAAAGTGACAAAAAATTATAGAAATAAAACTTGTAATGAAAAAAGATTATTATTCAAAAAAGTCTCAAAAAAAAACAGAAATTTTTTTATCTAATTCATAAATTTTAATAATATTAAAATTAATTAAAATAAATGTCAAAGGAACAACAATTGGTATTGTTAAGACATAGTCTTTGAAGCTAAAAAATATGTTAAAAAATACGAATGAAACATAAATAAAGCTAATGAAAAGTTTTTCTATTATGTTCTAAAATATAACGTTAAAAAGGCAGCCTTAGAATACTTTATTACTTTTCTTTACGATGAATTATTTATTATAAAGTTATAAAAGGGGTCTATGCAATATCTTTATTTTCTTACTTTTTTTTTTTCCTCCTTTTTATTAAAGCCATATCCAGGGTTACCTTTTAAAATAAAATGTAGGCGAAATCGATATTATATTCTTCTATAAAAGTTATGAAATTTTTAACGCCAGCTGGTACACATGTGTCCCGCCCACGCCACAAACAAAAAATAAAAAGGGCTAAAGAAAAATTGTATAGTTCCTAGAAACCTGACTAAAGTAGTTTTATCGTTGTCATATTTTCTTCTTTTTTCTCTCTCTTTTTTTATTCTTTTCTTCTTTCCCATTTACAAAAGACGCTTTTCAAACGCAAATTCGTTTACTTTACTTCTGAGGTAATAAACGCTACGACAATTATGGAGAGGCTTGAAAAGCTATTATTTCAATTATTTCTATTAAAAAATAAAAAAAAAGGAAAAAAAATTTTCTTCGATCGGAGTTTTTCACAGTGGCTTTAAATAGACTTTCTTATGGAGAACGACATAATAGCGGCAATCGATTTAAACTTCGTAAAATTGAAAAAGTATTTGTTATTTTTTTTTAATGCTTTGATTCTTTAATGTTGCTATTGAAGCATCGACAAATAAACTTCTTTTTTCTTTTAATTTCAAATACAAATTGAATTTAAGTGAAGTAAATAAATGAATGTTTTTAATAGTAATCGATAATAAAATTTACTTTCTTCATAGAATAAAAGAAATTTCACAATGAAATATCACGCTAATAATTACGTATGAGCAAACTTTTTTTTACTGAAAAATGCAATCATAAAATATAGAAAACATTTTAATACAAATCTTGACGAATGTTTAATCAATTTTTAACATTGTTCGATAATACAATAATTATTTATTTTATTTATTGTTTATTATTGTTTCATAAGTTCATTATTACGTAAACTTAATATTAAACAAAAATACGTGGCAAACAAAATATATGATTTACGATTTGATTAAAATTTAATTTCATTAAAATCGTACAAAGGTATATAACAACAATGTTTATGTTTTTATTGTTTAATTTTCGCGCAAAGTACAATCTGTATTTCATTCAATAAAATTCAACGTACACATTTACAGGCACGTTCTTACATCGTGTACCATTATTTCGTGTGTCGTCCAATAAATTAAAACGTGCATATTTAAAGCCGCGTTCTTATGTATCGCGTATAACATTACTTCGCATTGTTTGCTCATTTATGTTATTTTTAATTCAAGCAAATTATGCATGCATGTTTATATATTTATATATACACGTATATTTATTTATTATTAAAGGCAAAGTTTGTTTGTTGATTAGATCTAAGTGATTAAACGGGGTCATAACATAATTATTCATTCTCGCTAATCTAACTGTTTGAATAACCTCTATAGCAACGCTGGCTAATGATCAATTAGATACTATAAGACTAAAATCTTTGTTTTGTTCTTGTTAAAAGTTTTCAGCAAATTTATAGTAGCTTTGAAATAATTAGAGTGTTTTGTTTAACGATGTGTTAATGATATATTTAATACAATCAATTTACTAATCGGATGTAATGATAAACTTCAAAGAAACATAATAAAATACTGTATTTCAAAGGAAGAGAATTTCCTTTTTATTAAAATTTTAAAATTGTTAATTATTTATTTAACAACATTTTAATGATGTTTATCGATATATTTAATAATAAAATTACATCAATGTTTTTAAAAAAATTGTATAATACGTAATATTATAGAAAAATTTTTCTGGTGAAAATGAGGATTTTTTAAAATGAAAAAAGATAAATTGTTAAAAAAGCAATAAAATTTCTTTATAATTATATTTAAGTATTCCAAAATTTTTTAGAAAAAAACCATGTAGTTTTATTTTTGTGATTTCAAGATATTTGTGTTTTCATGTTTGAAGTTATAGATAAATTAACACGAGAAAAATAAATAAATATACACTTGGCTTGCAGTTTTCCGTCCCAAATTGAGTTATTTTATCGTTTCTACACGAACGATGCGTATCCCTAAATATGCAAAATATGCACTCAACTCAATTTTGCGCAAAAATTTGATTTATCTGACTTTTTCCGGTAGCCCGCAAATTTGATTACTCTCCTGTTCAAACTATGAGAAATTTGTTTTATCATTATAAACTCCTGTGAAAAAATTTTCTCTACACGATTTTCAATATTCAGAAAAACTAACTCTAATGATAGAACTAATGAAAAGAAATAAGTTAAACTAATAATTAACATGGATATACGTTTTACCAAAAAATCGCAAAAAAAAAGTTGTATTGCATTGGACAGTTCATTTATATTCTTTATAAACTTGCATTTATTGAATTTCTTCTGATTTAAATGAAGTAAAAGTTTCCACATTGCTTATGTCAACTATTATAATACTATTTTTTTTTCTTTCAATAAATCCTTATAACATTCCAGTTTCATATAGTTATACAGAAGAGTTTGTGTACTTTCATCTTCTCTGTGTACACACATTCTTAACAATCAGCGTGTATGTACAGACGACAGCGCACACGAGGTCATCGTCTGTATATATAACAGTTACATAGCAAAGCAACGTGCATAGTATCGATCGGAAAGAGAGAAAGAGAGAGAGAAAGAGAAAAGTTGAACTTTGCTGAACCATTGAGATAGAATGAAAAGAGGAAAGGGATGAAAAAAGCTCGCTTAAAAAAGGGATGCTATAACTATTTACAAAGGCAAAAATATATATGTATATATGTGGACAGTTTTATATGAAGATCTATGTATAAAATATGCAAACATGGATACAGTAGTTATATAAGAGAAATACATAATAGAGAAGGACGAAATAAATGTAGGAAAAGAACAAGAGGAAGGATGAATGAGATAGAAATGAGTGAGGTCAGCTTAAAACCATTGCATGTCTGAAATTCACATCTCCTACATATATATAGATATATAGAGGAGACTTTTATATAAAAGAGTAATTTAACGAGAGATAAATTTTGGCTGATGTGTGGATTTTAATTGTATCTCCTTGAAATAATAACTAAAGTTTAATTGTTACAACTTATTTACTATTATTATAATGCAAACTCATCTAATTATATAAAATAAGATATTTACTTGATAAAAGGATAATTATAATCTTTCGAGATTACAATGTAATTTAATTAATGAAAGTTCATTTTGTGGAAATTTGAAAGCTTCTTGCTTATATATTTTGGGTTACAAAATTCTTCATATTAATATACCAAGCTATTGATTTTACTTTTGTCGCCAATTTATAAATTACATTTCATGCATCAATATTTTTAAAGAATTACAAATTTTATTAAAAAGAAATCCTAAACAAAAATAATATCTTACATTTTTGCAGAAATTTTAATACGTTTATTATATTTCTACTCCATATTCATGAAAACGAAAATATTTTTCTTCGAAACAAACTTTGCTGATAGAAAGAATTAATTTGGATTATAAAAATGTTGGTATCATGAGCATAAATATTTTGATAAAAGTTATAAAAATTTTCATTACTTAATTGAAACGAATTAGGAGCAAAACCACTACTATATACCAAGATAATTTAATTACAAAAAAATTTTTATATTTTGATGGATCGACGTAATGGAAATGAAAAATAACTTTTTATCTCGGATATATAGTAATATCATTTAATAATTTTTTAAAAAATTTTTAATCAATAATTTACTTAATGCAATCTCAAACTTTTTTATTTTTATTTTATTTAACGTTGCTGTATTTATGCTATCATTGCGATGCTAATTAGCGACGGAGGTCGTCAGGGTATTTGCGAACAAAGCACATGCAACATACAGTGGTGCTTATATCAATCAGTCGACTCGAGCAGGATTCGAACTCGTAAGCCACTGACGATGTCGCAATTTTAAACTTATTTTTCTTCGTGAATAATTTTTTACTAACCAATTAGTATTATTAGTATTAAAATTATTAAATTATAAGTAACATATCATAAATTCCCTGGTAGAAATGTGAACATAAGAAATGGTGTATATAAAAATTTAAGGTTATTAGTAATAATAATGCCAAAGAAATGGCCATAAAATGTTTAAAAAAAAGCGTTTCCATTTCTACTGGTATTAAAATGGTAAAAAAAAACGTTTCAATTTCGACCAGGGTTATTAATAAAAATAAGGTTTACTTAATAAATATCAATATTTCATTTAAAAAAAAATTTTCCCTCTATTTCATATATTATCTGCAATACGCTAAATATTTAAATAAAAGAAAATTTATCGTCTGTATAGCTATTTTCGAAAACAAGTCTGTAAATTCAGCAGTTTTACATTATAGTGTCTTAGTTGTATTGGAAACGCTCATAGATATTAGTACACATGTGAAAATAGAATTTTATTATCATTATTTAAGTGATGGATATAATTTTTTTTTTTTGAGAATAGTTTAAGTTCATAAACAAATAATTAATAATGTCACTAATTTTAATATTATTTAAGGATGGAAATTATTTTATTGAGATATGATAGATACAATTTTTTAATAAAATCATAAATTTATAAGTACATTTTTTGAGTATGAACACATATTTAATATTTACACAAGCATTATTAAGGTTTTAATAAGGCATGTTCAATTTTATTAGATAAATACATAAGAAAACAGGTTATCGCATTGCTAATGATTTTGTTTTTTTATCAGTTTATTTAAAAACATCTATAATTAACACTAGAATTTCATATATGTTTGATCAAATTTTAACCTTATTGGAAGAAATACTTGTAAAATTTTTTTCCCACAAATATGAAGTACATCTCAAAAATGTTATTAAAAAATTATGAACCAGAGGAAACGCCCTCCGTATACATTTTCACATATTTGCACAAATACAAAAGCTTTAAACCCTTCCATTCACCAAAACTGAACAGTTCAACCAAGTCTGGCAATTTCAGTCGGCTCTAACTTCTCTTAAAACAAAAAAGCAAAAAAAAAAAAAAAGTATCGGACAACGTCGAGAAAAAGAGAAAACCGAAGTCACGCTTGTCCGAATCCTGGCGTTCGTCCCACTACCGTCAACATGACGAGTTTCACGCGTCGCTTCGTCCAATCCCTATATACATATACTGTTAGTTGGCTATGCTGTTATATACTGTGCCAAGGGAATCCCCCGAATTCAACGGAGGGAGGCATTTTTTTTTTTTTTTGCTTGAACTGTTAAATTTTCGCGTAGCAGGCGCGTTTGGATTCCCCTTGTGAAATTCTCATTTTTTTTCTCTGCCTCTAGAGTGTTTCAGCTTCGACGCGTCACTTCACTTTTTTATTATTATTTTTATTTTTTCTCCTTTTTTTTTTGAAAGGGTGGATGGTGGCGTTAAAGTTTTTGCGGAGAAGTTTATGATTAAAAGTGTTAATTGCTAGGGTATTATGTGTATTCTGTCAAGAGAGACGGATTAAGTAATTAATTAAATAACTTTGGACTTACGGTATGTTCGAAACAATTTACTAAGCATCTCAGAATTCATTCTTAAATTATATTTTCTTCTAAAAGAATATTATGAGGGAAAGTATTAAATTAAAAAAATTTAAATTTCCATCGCTAAATGAGAAATACTAAATGTATGGCAAAAGTTAATATTTTTTCAATGATTACAAAATGAAAAAAAATTTAGGATAAATAACAATACAGAATAAAATATATTAAATAATAAATGCCTTTATTGCTCTCTTCTATATTTTTAATAAAAGGATAAACTTCTATTGATCTCCATTTCGCTTTTGAAGATCAATAGAAGTTTATCCTTTTGTTATAATTATAATAAATGTTTTCTATTCCATTATTCGATAGCAAAAAATAGAATGAAATATTATATAGGATAAATTCATGAATAAAATAACTTTTATTGAAAGTAGTGCGTATATAAAAAATTTTTAAACGAATCCAGCTTAGAAAAGAAAAATATAAACAATTTCATAAATTTTATAAATTTTATAAAAGGCAAAACTCATAAAAGCCCAAACGTAGAGTCCCAAATCACGCACGTAACATTGTAAATATAGAGAGAAAAAAAAGTATAGCATTTCTTTCCCACTAGCTTAAATAACTGATGGAAGAAGAATACAAAAAAAAAACAAAAAAAAGAGAAAAGCTAAAGGGTGTATTTCGTAACCATTTGGCTCGGCGAGAGCATTTGTGTTTAACGCGACCATTGCCACGTGAATAAATTAATAGAAATCCTATTTTTTTCGTGCATTACGTGGTCGACTGCAATAAACGTATCTTCGTTGTTTAGTGTACGAAAAAAATAAGGGGAGGAATTAATAATTAAAGAATCTTGATTGACTGCTTTTAACAAAGATATTATTACATTTGCATTTGGATTTTAATTAAACTTCATAATAGTTATGGATAACAATTTATTTTATTATATAAATTATATAACAAAGCAGTTAATGAATATTTTCATTGTTATTGCGAATAAGTGCAAAATATACATGTGCGTCAAAGCTGATCAAGTAAATAAGTCACGAACAATACAAATTAATTACCATACGAAATTCTATTGTAAAATTAGTGATTGAAATTAATAACTGAAATTCTCGATAAACATTTGAATTAATAACTAGAATTCTTTCAAATTATATGAATTGTATAAAATATAATTAGGAAATAGAAATTAAACCGTCTTTCTCTCTTAAAATCTAATGAAGTGAAACGTCACTTTTTATTGAAAAAAACTGAGTCAGTTTTAGAAAGCGAGTAAATTTACTCTATAAAATTGACTTTCAACTCTCTAAGAGAAGAAATAACAACCTTTATTTTTGACAAATAATCATTCCCAAGCAAATTATCTGTCTTTCTAAAATTGGCTGCTGTTTTTCCTCCGAAAAATAAACTTTTCATTTTAACAAATTTAAAAAGCTTGTATTTCACTATCAATACCATTATAGATAATAAATAAATTAGCTTATATTAATTGACTTTGCATTAAATAAATCAACTTCATAATAATATTAGAAAATTTAAAAGTAAAAGATGAAACTATATCAAACAAGTTTAAAATCAAACTACAAGCGTACCATATTTTCGTTGAAAATAAATTAATATAGCTTTTCAATCTTTTAGTTTCAGATCTCTCTAAAACCCTAGACATACACACACATACATTTTGCTTTCATATTTGCAGAAAATTTTCCGGAACTCGCTTGCAATATTAATTTCACCTTCCTCGCTTTTCTCCTCTTATGAGAAAGTTCTTTTTTTACATCGAATAAAAAGAAATACTCGTTGCAAATAATAAATTTCTAGTGTAATTTTATCGTATTATCAATTAATTTATACGTAAATTATTGATTGTTAAATTATTATAATAATTAGTTTGTATACATTAATAATTTTATGTTATTAAACATCCATATATTAGAAATTTATAAATTATGCAAACAATTCAAATCCGAAACACGTTAATTTGAAAAGTATGTTTGATGGCTTTTCAAAAATGAAAAAAAATAAAAAAATCCCTTTTTACAAAATTACAGCAAAATGCACTTGGATTTCTTTTTTTGTTAAATAAATAACCGTAGAGACGAGAGAGCCATAAGTGTCATTAAAATTACGCACGTGACCTCCCAAACCGAAGTATATCCACTTGGCTCGTATAAAGCCTCTACTTGTCCTAATCCATTATTTTTTAATGCTTGACGGTTGAAACTCTTTCTCTTTACTGTTTTATATATATATTTTATCTTTCGACATCCCCAATGGTTTTATGTCGCTCGTGTGTCTGTTTTATATCTATGCTTTATATAGACTCGATGCTTTTATTCTCGGATTTCTTTTCTCCTAATTACAGCGACGAGTACATAATTGAAATTGCAAGCTTGTGAAATCGTTTGTTTCTTTTCAAAAATTTACTTTTTCAAACGTATTTAACAGTTTAAGGTCGTTTTGTTAATTAGATTACGATTAATTTAAGATAACGTTCGATTAATCGTTGAAATGTTTAATTTTAAGAACAAGGTTAGTATGTTATCATTTTTTCCACGACTATATTAAATGATTTATACAAACGAACATTTGATTATGTGAAAGATAAAATTATTTTATTTTAAAAATATTTCTGGAATTTCGTTTTTGTTGAATTTTAAATTAAGTAATTATAAAAAAAGTAAGGTAAAAAAAAACCGTGTCTTAAAAATCAAATTAGCATTTTCATAAGTTACGTGAAAAGTATAATAAAAAGATGCAAGAATTAACTTTTGAATTATTCACTAAAAATTTTTTTTAACGTAACGAACATTTTCTCATTTCAAAAAATTTTACTCTGATTTGTTTAACCGTATTATTATAAAATACGTTAATTATATTCATGTTCAAAGGTTTTAATTTTTTACTTCGTACTTTATTATCAACTCATTATTAGTTCCTTACCACTTCATTATATTCATAATAGAATTGACAGCCATTATTTTAAAAAAATAAAAAATATTTGTTGTTGTTTAATTCAATCTTAATTAACATTTTCATGGCAAGCTTAAAATTTGAATATAGATTTTTTGAAAAACAGCTTTTCGTTACTCTTGTTTCATTTGCGTTTGCTGCATACAGCATTAAAATTACTGTGTAATTAAGCATGTAGATGTAATATTAATTACTTGATGCAATATTACGTCAAAATATTATTATTTTACAAAGAATTTCTGCAAAAGAATAGCTGCAACAAATAAATAGTACTTTGCTCACGTAATCAATCCTCATTTGTATTAGTTAATTTAATTTTTAATAAGAGACTATGTTCACCAAGAGAACAATTTATATGAACTTTGTTTCTTTTCAATTTAAATATTTTTCACGTATCTTGTATTTAATTATTTTTAAAAAATTTTGTTATTTCAGCTTTTATAATTTAAAAATTTTTTTTCTCAATTTTAATTACTATTATTTTATTGCATACTTGAGCATACATGTAATTATATTATACAAATAAATAAAAATCATCTTATAAATAAAGCAATATTTTTCCGCTTTCCAACATTTGATACACTTTTTTTTTAAATTAAAAATAAATTTTTTATCTCGAAATTTCATTATGAATTTTAAAATGTTTGAATATTAATTAAACTTGTGTAAATTTGTATAAATTTAAAAAAGAAAAACCGATATTCAAATTAACATTCATTGTGTATATATGTACTGTTTTTGCTATGTATAAAGTCTCGTGAGAAACGTAACATATTTCCTACAAAACTTGTTATTCAAAACAAAACAAATTTATTATTCATCAATTCTGCATATAGTCCACTATAAAAATCATCAGAAATTTTTATCCATTTCACAGTTAAGAAAAATCTAATTATTTAAAGGCAGAAAAAATCATGCTCTACAATTATTTGGAAATAATATTAAAATCATGTTTGATTTGATAAAAATTAACTTTACTAGATAAATTTACTTCCATTTAGAATTATTAAGTTTAAGAACCAATGACGTAAATCACTCTATTAAAAAAAAGTGTTCTACGTTTATTTTTCAAGCGAGTAAGTAATACCTTCAAAAAAAATCTCCTTTACATTTTTTAAAAATACTAATCCTTCATCATCTAAATCTTTTTCCTTCTTAATCTCAAAAAGCGTTTCTTTTATACGACCCATACATGCATCATTTCAGAAAATAAAAAAAAAGTAGAAGAAAATCCAACGGAGCAGTTAAAACGTCAGTAAACCACAACTAATGAACGAGTAGCCTGTTTTTTCCTCTCGCTCATTTTATCGTCACTCACAATAAAATTGTCATACATGTATGTGTAGTACCTTTTACGAGTCTATATACGAGCTTGCAAGAAATAAAAGAAGAAGAAAAAAAAGGAAAGGAGAACGGCAAAGCTTTAGGAGGCTTTTACGCAGGACAACACTTCCGCCAATTAAAATGTAGGAGGTCATCGTTTCACTCTGTTAGTTACTAAATGTATGGAACCTAGTAAAATTACCCATCTTCTTCTTCTTCTACTTCTTCTTTGGTATGCGTATGGTACTTTTGAAAAAAGTTTATAGTATCTTTTTTTTTGGAAAAGCAGGAGGGCAACGCTCTTTTATTCAGAGTTACAACGAGGTTGAAAGTTGTCATTAAGCGAGGATTATTAAAGCTAAAATCCGTGAGCTCTCACGAGCAATTTTCTATAAAAGAACCATCAGGGAGGGGAATGAAAAAGGGGGTTTTAACTAATGAAAGCATTTAGTAAAGGTTGCAATTAGATGAATTTATTTTATATAATTTTGATGAAGAAATATATCTATTCAAATACTGATTTAGTATACAGACATTCATAAGGGATTTATAAATAAAAGTTGTATAATTTTTTGAATAAATAATAAAATAATAAATAGGTCGAGTAAAAGATAAAAGAATTATTTTAGAATTCGGTACGTGGAATTTATTTTTAACGCTTTTATTTTATTAAATCTCTGATAATATAATTATACAATAAATAGAATTTTTAATTTTTCCAAAAATTGAATTTTAAACTAGAAACGAAAAAATGTTAGATTCAAAAAACCATTACATTATATTTAGCTTTGAAAAAAATTAATTTCAACAAATACTTTAAATTCCAGTCACGTTCAATTCTTTATTTTTCGCATAAAAAGAAAAAATAAGGAAAAAAAAAGGTAAAGTAATAGTAAAAGAAGCGCGAGAGATGATTAATTCCTGCGTATATAAAGGGCTGCAGCACGAGGTATACCCACTTGTAACGCAATCATGCCGTATTTCACTTTTTGCAATTTCGCGCGTCTCCATAAATTTGCTCTGGCTTCTCTCTTTTCTCTTTTGCTCCTTTTCTCTCGTGTAGCTCTCTTATGTTTACGCGACACTAAATAACGTTTGACACAAACTGCTAATAATCCCGAGTAAATATTAGAATCACGCAAGAAGCGCACGGAACACCGCTCGGAAAACTTGATTGCATAATCGATACACACTCACCGTCACGAAATAAGACGAAGGAACGAACAAAAAAAAAATAAAAGAAGCTCCTTATATATATGACGTTAACCAACCCTAAGAAAGGAAAAAAAAAGATGAAGAAGAAGAAAAAAAAAGGTAGAAGAACGCTCTACTGATTTTTCCTCAAGACGACGAAGACGACAAGAAGACCTTAGAAAGCGGAAAAAAGGCAATTGCGAGGGATGCCCTCCCCTTAATTCACGTGGATGGCCTAGATCGATTGAAGAACATTTCGACCCATCTACCCATACACATACATATATATACATAGACACACGCGATGGAAAACAAAGACTGAACGATTCAGCCAATCAAACGGTCTTCCTCCATACCCATTTTTTTTTTCTTCTTTTTTTCCTTTTTGGTTTGTGGTTTTCTAGCCGCGGGAATTTTTATGCGGGACTGTATGAGATATATATGTGGTTGTTGATAATCTCCTTGCAAGAAAAAGGGCGATAGCAAATTGTTTGAAGCGTCCTGAGAGGTTTCAAGGGGTGAAAAACATTGTCTAGAGGGAATAAAATAATTTTTAAAGATTTCATTTCATTGGGAACATCGTACAGACATAAGTTATAATACACGTCGGGTTTGATTTTCAAAATAATGATATTAAGAAACAGATATATCTTCGTGTTTTATAAACTATTGACGAATTTAGATTTTATTAAACTTCTTTGGCCGTTAAAGGGCACCAAGGATCAAATTGACCCAAATAAAAAAGAATTTCACAAGCAATCTATTTGAATTTTTTTTTAAAGCTGTTATTTTCTGTATTTAATGATTCAATATTATTTTTTGAGCTGTAAATTATATATTTGAATTTTTTAACCTAAAAGAAAAGTCTAATACAAATTTTGTAATAAGTCCTAACTTTATTGTTTTTAAATTACTTCTTGAAAATCTTTAATAGGATCAAGATAATGCTTACGACAGTCTAAACGCTTAATGAAGTAAATAAATAAAAAAAAAAAAAGTCAAGTAAATAAAATAAGCAAGTGATTTGTTTAAACGTAGAACCAATTAAGTGCTTTTTTCAGTAGTATTGTCATGAAAAGCTCTTCGACAATGTTACATGTTTTACTACTTAAATAGTTTATTGCAAAATCACATAAAATCCTCTTATAGAATAATCATCAATTGAAATCAATCGTAAATTTAATTTTAATTTTAATATATATTTTTTGTAGTCGATATGATATATTTTTTGTAGTGGATACGATATATTTTTTGTAGTAGACATTCTTTCTTACCATCTGCGCTGAATAAACCCAACTATTTTTTTATCATTTTACGTAAATAATTGAAAGTAACACACCTGAAACAGAAAGAAAAGTAGCATATTAGTAAAACAGAAATAATTTTTCGATTTAATTTTAAAAGTGAGTAGATATTTCATAAGTGAGTAGATATAGATTATATATTACATTTTTATAAATACTATGGAATAGTGTTTTTAAAAAATCATAAATATAGTCAGTTTTCCAATTTTTTTTTAATTTCCAATGCAAAATTCGTCATAAGTACACCGCATAACTATGATAATAATTTATTTACTGCGCAACCTTCAATATAAAAAAAATTCAGTATTCATTCTTGTTTCTACGAAAAAAAGGAGTAACGACAGAAATTGGTTGGCCGCAATTGTCGCGAATACGATATAAGAGATCAAGTTGACGTAAAAACACACAAAAGACGAGGACATGAAAAAAAAAACGACGCGACTAAAAGAAAAGAGAGTAAAGTCACAGCCCTTGCACGATATCGAAGCCGAGAAGAAAATAAGTGAATAAAAAATTCAGTAGCTCCCTTCTTACTAAGACTCAGAGGACTCGTCCAAGCGTAAGCAAAAAAAATAAAATAAAAGAAAAAGAAAAAAAAAGAAAAAGGAAAGATATAAGAGTAGAATAGAGAAAACGAACGTAGAAAGCGCAGAAAGAGCGCAAAAAGGAAAGGAAACCCGCGAGACTAACAAATACAGTCACATAAAAATACACTTACAGACATTTATTTAATGCATATATATATATATATATATATATATATATATATATATATATATATATTGCAAAAGATCGAGTTTTACTTTACTTTACTTTAGAATTCGCGGTGAGAGACCACACAAAGAAAACGAAGACATAACGAAAAGCAAAAGAAGAGAGCTTCTTCTATACGTGCATCGTTTTACGAATCGCCAACTGGACTTTGTGCTGCTCTACGTATGTATAGATGTATACATAAAAATAAATATATACATATATAGAATACAAAAGCGAAAAGCTGTTTAGTGAGCCATAGTGAGCAGGCAAGCAACAGCAAGTACGCGACGTATATAAAGAAGCAAAACTACGAGGCGCGCGCTTTGAATTTTCTCAAGAGCTAAACGAAAAAAGCATGGAGACTTGAGAAAAAAGGAATTAGAATTGAATAGCTTGTGGTTCAAGATACAGCAAATAAGATGGCTGAGGAAAAGAGACTTTCTACGTTTGATACTAGAAAAATACAATGTTTAGTTTAGGTAATGAAAGTAACATAATAAATAATAAGAATTCATTAGAAATTAGAAAATTTATACAAGTGTATTGCATTAATGTATGTCAAGCGAAACATGCGAGTCTGCAAACTCTCATCGTGTCACGGAATTTCAAAATGCGCATTTGACAATTTTTTTATGCTTATTCAAAAAGATCAATACCTAATTAGTCCAATTTCGTACTTAAATTTTAAATAAATCATTTCTGAGAAATCCATATGAGAAAAATTCCAATCTTTTACTTTGGACTAAACAAATATTAATTACAACTTGTTTGAATCAATAAAATTTTATTGGTTCAATTGACTTATGATCGCTTAAATTTTACAACATGAGATTGAAAATATTAAAAAAAAAAATAAATTTTAATTAAAAATAATTTTTTCATTAAAACTAAGCCACTTTTTTCTTTAAATTTCAAACTTACAAAAATTCGTTAACTTTAAAAACTTATTTTGAAATTCTGCTCCAGTCTGCTCTTAATTTTAAAATTAACTTTTAAAAGGGCTAATGTGATAAAATAACCTTTGATCAGGCCTTTTATATATACAGTGTTTTTATGATCTTTAAAGACGTTTTTTTTTAAATGATATTTATGGAAAGATGTCAAAAAAAATTAATCGTGTATATTGTAAAATAAGAACCTTAATAATATTCTTTGACTAAAAGTATGTTTCTCCCTTAAATTATTAATTAAAAATGTGTAACCAATTTAAGGTGTAGAGCAATCGGTCTGCATTATATATATGTATTTATTAATGCAACGCTTGTACTACGAGCCATTGAATTTTATCATTGGAAATCTGCCCGTCTGGCTTTCTAACTTGGAAAAGAAAAAAAAATCAAAGTAAAAAAAAATAGAAGAAGAGGAAAAGGAGAGATGAAAACGATAAACCAAAGAGAATCGCAAGTAATCAATGATACGTGCAAATAGAAACAAACAGGGTTAAGGAGGCTAGAAGTAAAAAGTATAGAAAAGAAAGTGCTTCGTTCAATCTATACGAGTATAGAAGCCGACGACTAAAAAGAAAAAAGAAAAATCTAAGAGGCTGATATAAAGATAAGAAAAGAAGAAGAAAAAAAAGACGAAGACGCGTCAAGCTCGCGATTGCAAACTCTGACGATAAAGAACGCTTCCGTACTGTAAAAGAAAACCACCGAATCTTATTTTTTTTTCTCTTCTACTTTAATTTAATAAATCTAGACCAAGTTGTTGCTTTTGTTTTTAATTTAAGCATTTTGTAGATAAATAATGAATATATAGTGTTTTTTAATATAATAAAATAATTATATTTTTAGTTTACATAATTATAGAATATTTTTTATTTTTTAATTATTATGCACTTTAATTGACTATAAAATTAATGAATGAGATCTGATTATTAGAATGCTATTTCCGTCTGACCGAAAACTTTTAACTCTCGAAAATTCAAATGTGCATTTTGACATTTTGACTTATTCAAATTGAAAATTATTAAATTCAAATGTAAAAATAACAAAAAGCGAGGAACATTGGTTGATATACTGATATTTAAAATTACATTAGACGTGCAATCAGTTAAAATAGAATCTTAATTTATTGGAACAATAAAAAATATATTTTACTCGAATTTATCAAAATATTTAGCACAAAGTATTTTAAGAGTTTTCAAATTTTTTCTCTAATACAATTACAGAAAATAATTAATGTCCAAACTTTTAAAAATTTGATGGTAAAATTTTTCTATTTTAAAATCATATGCAATTAAAAAATTCTTTTGAACATTTAGATTTCATCTAATTAAAATTGTAATTGATATAACTTTTTTAGTTTTAATTATGGAAATGCACATTCGAATTTTTGGAAATCAAAAGTTTTTAGCGTGATGAAAAAATATCCCAATAATTGTACCAAATCATTAGCCTAAATTAATATTAGGTAGAATAAATCTACTATTAATTCATGAACAAAAAATATTTTTCAAAATAGCATTAATGGAAATTTTAATTAGATTATATCGATGAACTGATTCTTTTCATAATTAAAATAAAATTTTGAAATTAATTTTGAAAATTTGTTCAAAAGCAAATGATTTTTTAACTTAATTTTCTAGTAATTAAATACCTGTTTAATAAATAAATTAATCAACACCTCATTCAACTAATCGGCATCATTAGATCAATCTAACCAGGCATTGCAATCAGTCGGTAACAAATAAATGAATTGTTTGATTGCTTACTTTTCTTAATTTGAGGTCAATTTTAGTTAAGCTAAACAAATAAATGAAAAACGTTTTGAACTATAGATAATGTTACTGGAAAATTGAAAGAAATTTAATTCTATTTTGTGTTTGTTTCATACTGATTTAATACTTCTATTGGTAATTAAACAAAAAAAACTGATACTCATTTATTTGAATTTTTCAAAACTTATTTAATTCATAAATATTGTATTTTATAAATTTTTTAAAATTTGACATAAAAAACATCAAATACAATAATCATTCTTAAAAATGTTTACATCAATTGTAAATGTAAAAACTCTAACTTTTTATTTGTTACTTTCATCAACAAAATACATTTAATGAATTTAACGTAACAAGTTTAACATTTTACTGTAACTTCAAATTCTATTTCTAATGTCTTTAAATCCTTCAGATACATGTAAATGAACAGTGTAAACTTCCCTAAACAACATCATGTTAAAAACAACGAATAGAAAAAAACAGTAAAACAAAAAAAAGAGAGAGAGAGAGATAAAGAGACACATGGCATAGGCAAGAGAACGAGAGGACGAAGAGAGAAAGTGTATAGAAGGCTGGCTCATGGAGTAAAGCTATGAAAAGTAATCTAGAGTAGTGGAAGTTAGCGTATCCCCTATATGGGTGTATATTGCGTATCGGGTATAGAGGGGTAAGTGGATTTCTCGCGTCGGTACATTCGCGTAACATAGTATTGCACTACCCTCGTGTTAGCTCGCGAAAGAGCCTTTCTCTTTCTCTCTTTTTTTTTCCCATCTAAATTGAGCCATCACATACAAGTGAGTATTGCTCTAGGTTTTCTCTTTCTCTTCAACTCTATCTTTCTCTTTCGTTCTCTTTTACACAGTAACGCCTGAATAGAACGACGTTAAGCTCGAAAGGGTGTTACCTATTTATTTATTGGCTCGGTCCAAACAGCAAGCTTTCTCTTCTCTTTTATACGTCTGTATATACGTATATATAGATTCATCCCTTAAGAGTTTCAGTACGCTTGCGTTCCTCTAATCCTAAAACGTCCAACGATTTTCCATGGGAAGCTAATCGCCAATAGTACGAGCATAGACGATCACGATAAAGCTGAGGATAAAGGAACACTAAGTTTCGCTTATAGTTTTTTTTTTTTATTTTTTTGTTTTTTTTTTCATTGTTGCTTTTGTGTTTTGAAAGCTCTACTTGACTTTTGTTATTTTATGAAAAGCGATGACTGCGCAACTCTCTCATTTTTTTTTAATCTGGGGTTTTTCAAAATTTTTTCTTGCGTGTGCGTAACAGAGTAAGGATTATGATCAGACAACTTCAAAACTGGTTGAATTGGTTTTTGTAATAGACAATGTAAAGATACAATAGATAAAAAAAACAGATACTATTTTCATATACACATCAAACAGAATCTATACTTTGTGTGCCATTTAAATTCTAATATTGTAAAATACCTAACATTCTTTACTGTATTATAGTTTAAAATTTAAAATTAATAAAATAAGAATTTAAATTGAAAACACATTTCCATCTAATATATTCTCAATTGCTAAAATTTTTTAATATTTTCTCGATTACTCTTCAACTTTTCACGTTATTTGACGAAAGCGATAAGCCGTTATGAAAGTTCAATAAAACCATGCAATCATCTCTTTTAAATCCAATCTTTAAATTTATTCCAATAATCGAAGTATTTAAATTATAAACAAATGAATCTATATGCAATTTATATATTTATTATTATATTATTGTAATTATAATCTTGATAGCAACTATTTCTGTATTTAGAAAGTTAATTAAGGAAAAATGATAAAAAGTTATTAATACTATAAGTATAATAATTTTATACTAAATTCCATAAAACTATTTTTACCATTTTTTTTATTATTTCATAATATTTAGATTTAAAAGAACGCACACGAAAAACCAACGAAACCAATATTTCTCGTTATACTTTTTTTTTCTCTCTGAATCACTCAAAAAAGGTCAAAATTTTTGATTTTACCACTTTTGATCACCACGAATGGTATTATATTTAGTATCAGCGAGTGAACATTTATTATAGTCGTTCGAACGTTCATTCTTTAAATTTTTTTTTTATCGCCGAATCGAGCCGATCGTTCGATATATATTCAACTGAGCAAATATAACTCCTCTTTCGAATACATAAAAGAGGAGGTATGAAAGGGTAAGGGGATGGGAGGGGGGGTATATAGACAGTAAAAACCAAAAAGTGGACGATGTACGTAACACAATGGATTATTATCCACGAGTTCGCAAAACATATACATATAGATACACACCCATACAACAATTCGTTTTAACCAAGAGAGATGAACATCCCCCTGAAAACAAAGCTCTCCCTTATGTATATAGAAATTTATCGTTTAATTTATCGTACGTAAATGTTACGTATCGGTCGTTATAACGTTCGATTTGTTTGTTGTTTTGTTGTATTCTTCTTTCTTCCTTTTTTTTTATCACGATCGCACGATATCTAAAAGGTAGAACAAAAAAAATTTTTTGTAATAATTTTGTTGCATGTTATTTATGTTAAAAAAAAAAATTAATTAAGAGCATGAATTAACAAGAATCACGCGTTTAATTTATTTACTATAATTAATGAACATGATATCCCCCATAACACGTTTTAATTAAAGAAAAAAATTTTCACTACTCGAAAATTTGGAAAACGAATGTAATTCATTTCATCGATTAATTTCATTATTATTATTTTTATGGTAAATTATATTAACATTTTCTTTTTTGAATAATACGTTAATGAATGATTCATTCATTGCATTAATTTTTAATTTAAATTTACAATAACGTCGAAATTACAAGTTTTAAATCATACCAAACTTCATTAAGTCATTTCTTATACTAACGAGAAAGAGAGAAAGCTACTACGCTCCGCGGATTACGAATTTATGTAAAACTTTGAGAATAGTTTTCTCAAGTTGAATGATGAATAAAAACGTCTATAATTCCAAGCTATAAGTCTTTTTTTTTCTATAATAATCACAATTTCCAGAAATTCATGCGAAATTATAAACATATTTTAAAAGCTTCATAATTAGGCCTGAAATATTTCCTAGCATAGTATTTAGTTTATATTATTTATAAATTAAAAAAATATCTTTACAGTTTTGACTAACGAAAATATCACTAAAAACAGAAGAAACATTTTTGAATTACTAGAAATTTTTATTGTAACTCAAATTGTTCGTTGAAGAAAAATTTTTTTGTAAAATTTTATGATGATTTTTAAAGTTTAAAACTGTAAATCTTTTAATTTATGAAAATTCACAAATTAATGTTCATAGAGAAGACAAGCGTTCAGTATATTTATATCACAACGATCAAGGTCTTCAGTGGCTCACTCGGTAAAGCGATAGATTCGCAACCAGAGCACCCGAGTTCGAATCCAGCTCTCGGCTGAATGATACAAGCACCACTGTACGTTACATGTGCTTTGTTGACAAACACACTGAAATAACCTCCGTCGCTAATTAGCATCCTAATAATAGCATGTATACAGCGACGTTAAATAAAATAAAATAACTATTATTACAACATAATTATTTTGACTTTCTTGATGATTGAATTTATTTCGAGAAAAGATGTAAATATTATAAAAGAACATAATTTTTTTTATTTGAATATTTAAAATGCCAGAAAATAAACTAATAATATAAAAACAAATGAAAGATTTTAAATTATTAAAAATAAACTATTTATTTGAAGATAGCAAAATTAATAATAAGATTATCACTTAATCCTTATACATATTGTAAATGAACCTTATCGAAATATTCATGAAAAATTTTTAAGTAGGATTACTAATGATTCGGATAAAAAAATTCGGTTTTAAAAGTTTACTTCTTTAACACGTTAATAATTAAACCATATTTTTTAATATTCAAGTAAAAAATATTTTTAGGATTGTATAAAAAACGAAGTATATACTAAAATATTCAAAATTTTCAGTATTTTTAATTCTTTTAACACAATTAAAAATCAATCTTTATCGTATTTTTGGAAATTATTTAATCAGGTATAATAATGGTTACATTTAACCTTTAAATTATTACTGGTGCATCAACCAAGTGGGCTAGCGTGCGACGGGCTAAGTTAAGCAGCATAGGTGACCGTCCATTTTTCAAGTGTCGCCGGCTCAATTTGAACTTGCTTTGTGTAACGTCGTTCGGGCGTGTTTTACCCACTTGACATTGTGAACGGAAGATGTGACAAATACGGTGTAAATGTACTTTGACATAAGAGCAGGCAATACCAAATTTGCTGTATACATCGGCTATTCCGAGGTAGCTTTTCCTTAAAGATTTATCTTACTTAATTTATCCAGCAAGTTTTTCCTTTCTCGCATAACCTAGACAAAGGCGGAATAATGAAGAGAGGATTTTTTGATAGATTGGTGATAGTACGCCTTTGATGTAATGTGTTAAACAATTTGAGAATGCATCACCATCATTGAAAAACAAGGGAGGAGGGAAAAATATCTTTAAATTAGATATGCTATTAGATAAGTTAATAATCAAATTAATATTTGTACACAAAGTTTAATCAGTAATTGATCTAAATTTATAATATTAATATAATTGATAATAATTCATACATTTATTTATATAAAAGCAAATTTAAAACAAAACAGTCTGAATGGCATTAATACAATTTTAGAAATAAATTTTCTGACTATTGTTGACTGCAAAATTATTCAAAACTGTAATTAGTCGCGATAAATATTTTTCCTATCTCTCTTACTTTCTTTCCAACACATTCATAAGTCACACAATAGCTCGGTAACAGTCGTGTAACTTTATGTACTTGATTTAAACGTTCCTATCTCTCTTTCCAATGTATTTTATATATATATATATATATATATATATATATATATATATATATATATATATATATATATATATATATATACATATATACAAGTATAGAAGACGATAAATGTCTCGTGTATAGGAGCGCGTCATTTGGCCGCATTATAACGCGCAAGTGGCGTAATAGGCTCGATCCATTAAGGACGGCATCGAGAGCAATAAAGCAAAAGAGCTTCTTTGTATATATAAATGCCGTCTTTGTATATCAGTCGTTTATACGCGAGAATTAATCGATTATGAGAGGACGGAGAGCGACGTTTAATTTTCATAAAGAATCAAACCTCGTGATGTTTTGCTTTGCATATTTTCGACATGATTGGGTTATTAAAATTTTTATAATTCACTGACTTTGATAAGCTTTGTTCTTTTTTTTTGTTCATTTTATAAAGATTAAAAGTTTATTCATAATTTAAAAGATTTTATTGTTATTTTTACACTGTAAAATCAGAACAAAATATTTATTTTGATATTTAATTAATAATATATTCAGCATTCAGACTACGCAAAAAAGTCTTCATTATTCAATCATTTAATGTAAAAGCTTTCTTTTTAATATAATTTTTAATGCAACTTTTTAATTATGTTTAACAACGAGGGCTCAACAAATTCAGTTGGTTTATTTAAAAAATTAATAAAATTAAATTTCACAAAAAGCGAAAAACAATTTATATTGTGAATGATGAAAAATCTAATAATTTGTGTACTTTAGAGTTTTTTTCGATATTATTCAATTTTTATCTGTGATAATCTCGCATAATTTTGCAAAATTATAATTTTTTTATGAAAATTTTTATTTGAGTCGTAAAACATATTTTTTTAAAATTTATAAACGTAATAAATTTATCAATCTTCTTTTTCACTAATAAAACAATTTTTTTCCATAAATTCTTCAAAAATTGATACAGCAAATATCTATTTGTTATTAAAATAGTCGAGTAAAAATGAATTTTAAGATGCATTAAAATTCAGTAACGAAAGAAAGAAAAAAAAAAGAGGAGCACCATCGAGTCTTCACAATATTAGCCCATAAAACCCTATAAAATTACCGTTCAATAAGAACAGCCCCATACGCCGATAATTTTAAAAGCTCTTCCTATCTCAATAATGCTTTGATACACGTATATAAAAGCCTATATGTCCCTGGAACAGACGACGACGCAACGACATTATAAAGTAGCTATAGTCTTGTTTCTTCTCTCCGTACATACCATACGTACCGTATATGTATATGTGTCTGTGTAAATATAGTGTACACGCTTCACTGCATTAAATTTCATATAAAATGACACATCGCCTCGTGTCAAATTTCATTGTACCATACCGCCGCCCCTGGCTCTGAAGCATTTAACGACCCGCATACTGAATCTACATATATAACCGTATATACATACAACGCGTGGCCTTACTCTCTCTCTCTCTCTCTCTCTTTTATTATTTAAACTTATTGAGAATCATTGGCACTTTTTTTTCATCCTCCTAACTCTCCCTCTATATATTTAGCTTTTTTTTTAATACTTGTGTACTTTTTTATATTGGTTCGATTGAGTCTAGCGAAAATAAAAGGTTTCGACAATGGGCTTTTGGTCTCTCAATTGAGTACATATATGCGCCTGCAACAGTAACCTAAAACTCTTTTTACTCGTTGCCTCGTATGACGCGCTCCATGGAATATTACATGCGTGCAAGCACTCAGGCAATAAATCACTGTTGCTGTTTGATGTACGCTAAACTCATGCTAGTCTCTCACGGAGAGAACGAATTTTGCTTGTTTTTTATTATAAAATATATTTGATTTTACAGAGTTTCTTGTTTCGAAAAAAGTAAAGAGTTCGATTTGCAACTTATTTTTTGTTATTTCGCAAAGAAAGCTTTGTGATGAATAAAAAGAAATGATTTTTAAAATAACATTTTAGAAACAAGTTTTGCAATATAAAGGATGGAAAATGCTATTTTTCAAAAAATGATTACGTATATACACATGTGTGTGCATGTGTGTTTATGCGTTTATGCAATGCAAATACTATGTTCTGACTATAGGGAGGTAGCTTATAAATATTTTTTTAATTTTAAAAGTTCGCTTTTTAAAATTCATTAAAATCACAACATTCATTTTTTTAATGTATGCAAATAAATACTAAAATTCAAGCTCTAAACTTTTTCGGAATTTTTATATTTTATTAATAATTTTCTAGATATTAATTTTATAGGGGTCAGATTTTTTATTTATAGGTCAAAATTAAAAAGATTAAAGAAGGATAGAATTTCGTTGAATAAATTTTGATTAAAAAAAATAATTATAAAATTTGGTTTTTACGCATTTTTTCCATACTTAGCATTATTACATTTTTTTTTATTTAACATTAATTTTTATGTATACAAGTTTATTAACAAAAATTTGGTTTATCATGTTAAAAGTAAAACATCCAGAATTTTATAAAATTTGTTCTGTTTTTTAAAAAAAAGTAATTTTGTTTCCTCAGTTGGCTAAAATCTTAATTTCTGAAATATTTTGAAATATTGATGTTCATTTTAAGCTAAACTTTTAATTTTTGGAATATTTGAAGTTATATTCGTGGTTATATTTTATTCAGTCTGTTTTTAAATCTTAACTAATTTAGACTTTTGGATTTTATTCACAAGATTCTATTTATTTTTGAGTAAAATTTCAAAAGTAAAAATAATTCTTATAATCTATTGAAAGCTATTTTTTTATTTGTAACATAAATTTTAAAAAATTATTTTTTATTTTAAAAAAATGTTTAAATATTAGCTTTGTTTATAAAAAGAATATTTATAGTATTACATTTCATGATATTTTGAGAAAACTATTTACTGTCATTTTTTTAAAAAAGTTTCATAAACTCATTATAATATAAATATATCAAACATTTTTAGTTATTTTTTATGATTAAAAAAAAATGCTTTTATATATACTAGAATTATTATTAGTTTGAAGCTAAAAAAAATTATTATTAGTTTTTAATCAATTTTATATAATTCAAACCTTAAATTCAAGAAAGCCGAGTGTTAATATTTTTTAAGAAATTACATAAATAAAACAAAAGTTAATTGAAGTAATTTTTGGAAATAAAACTTTTTTTTATTAATAAAACGTTTTATAATAAAAATATTATATTTTAGTCTATTTGAAAAAATAATTTTTATAAACTTGGACGATGAAAAGAGTCTTGAAATTTTGAAATTGCTTATATATAAGGAACTCAAGTACAAAGGCTCTCGTGATATTGAATACACTTTTGTTTGAGAGCTTCACCTCAGCAAAGGTTCTTGATATTTTGAACATGCCTTTGAATATTAATTTACAAAGGAACAATTTAAAATAATAATTTCGACAAGAAACTAATAAATATTTAAACATAAATAAATTATAATTCATAATTAACCACAGAATATCACATTACTTTTTTCTGGATCAATCATAATTCTAGTTTTTAATTATTAATATTAGATGAATAGTGAATTATAAATAACTTTAAAAAAAAACCAAATTTAATAAATAATTTCAAAGGAAATGGACTACATAAGTTACATTCATATGCAATATAATATACATAGTAAAAAAGTGAATACAAAAATTTAATAAAAATTTTAAATAAAATAAGCATGGAGTGAACTACATATGTTACTTTTTCCTATATATTATGTATTATAAAATGAATAGAAAAAATTTAATAAAAATATAATAAATATACATAAATGTAATTTCATTTTTAAACTAAAATTAATACCTATATAGAACATTTATTAATATAAACAGCATTAAAAAAAAGAATCAATGGAACTAACAAGGAAGTCGATTTACCGAGCAAAGCAAAACGGTAACAAGATAAAACGAAAGCAAGTATTTCAATGTATTTAAAACTGTTACACGGGGATTATTGTGATGAAAAACTTGGTCATAAAATAAAGGAGAAAATGAGTTTTTAATTAGGCTCAACAAAAGTAAAAGCGAAAGCAAAGCGACTATGGAAAATGCTTTTGAAAAGTTAAACAAAGGAGCAAAACAAAATAAAATTAAAATAGAATGAACGATAATAGTATAAACTGTGGTAATATACATAATACAAGCGAACAAAAAAAAAAAGTTTAAATAAAAGAAGGAAACAAATATTTCTTTCGCTTTATGTGCTTCATAGTCAGCTATTATATTTTATTGCTTTATTCAATTTCATCAAACTTTTTTTTTCTAGTTTAATTTAATTAAACTATCTAACTAAATTTATAAAATTTACTACAATATAAAATAAAAAGAAAGGTAAATCTCACATAAAAACGTGTTATTTAAATTAGTCATTTAAGGAATTAAGTCTAGCAAGGAATGAAGATTTAAGTAAACACTACTTTAAATCTTGACCGTTTTTACTTGAAGCAAAAGAATTTCATTAAAACATTAAATTTTAATGTAAAACTTAAAATGTCAAAGAATTTATTAAAAAAAAAAAATTTTTAATTTAAGAAAATATTTTTTAACATACAGGTTAAAAAATAAAATTACTAAAATTAAATTTTAATAATTAAATTTATTAAAATGAATTCATTGAAATTAGTGATTGTAAATTCATTCAAACTAAATTTTGATATTGATATAATTTAAATTATTAATTATAAATATATGCAAAATAAATAAGCAGTGGTAGTCCAGTGGCTAAGATACTCGACTCACACTATAATAGACCAAAATTCATTCACCGGAAAAATTTTCATGAAAAAAATTTTTTCCAGAATTTTCGGGGGGATTGGATCGCAAAAACAACGAAAAAGGTTTTTAAAAAGCCCCACAGGACAAAACAAGGTTAAAGTAATAAAAATACGGAGCTGATATTTATTCGGTTTAGAGAAATTTAAAATACCAAGTAATAACGCTACGGGCAAAGTATGATGCCAACAAATGAAGAAGTATCGAGGTCTCAGTGACTCAGTTGGTAGAGCGGTGGATTTGTAATCTCGAGGATTCGAGTTCGAATTTCGGTCTTGACTGATTGATGCAGGCACTGCCGTATGTTACATGTGCTTTGTTGACAAACACACTGAGAAACCTCCGTCGTTAATTAATATCGCAATGATAACATAAAAACAGCGACCTTAAATAAATTAAAACACTTTAATAATAGGGTCTGTTATCCTGATTCTTTAATTTTTTTTATGTGTAAAATAAAATTTAATATTTCAAGTCATTTAAATTAGTTAATGCACTTTTCATCCAAGCAAAAGGTCTCATTAAAATATATTTTACCATGTTTTATATGTATCCTTTGATACTAAATTTACAACGATCCTGTTTAACCTACATTAAACCCAACAATATGCAAAAAAAAATAGTGCGATATATCATTTGTAGCACCTATTTTCAACGTATTCAGCCGAATTGCGTTCCAGTAATCTAAAACCACTTCGATACTAATTTACTCCATATGATACCCAAAGTTTAAAATAACTTGAAAAAAAAAATAGCTCTTCACCGGTCAAATTTAATGGTGCATTACATGCTTGTTCCGTTGAATAGCAATGACCGCAAAATGCGTTGAGTATTACACCTGGTGTGTGCGATACATACAAGCCAATCGCATACAATAAAGCCCCTTATAATTCTCTCTAAAATCTCTCGATCTATCCCTATCTTTCTCTCCTTTCTCATTCGGTACAATTAAACAGAAATTTGTATATACGTGATGTATCCAATGCTGAATTGCCGCCACAGAATATACAATATGCAACTATGGTAACCTCTTATACATAAAGTATGGCCTTCCTTTCTCGTTCTCTCTCTCTCTCTCTCTCTTTGTACATGTTGTACAACATTGTCTTTGTCATAACAAGCGTTTACGTATCACATCTCTTCTGCTAACTATATATGTATATAGGGGTTAAGGGATACATTAACAGAGAATACAGACAGAACGTTTCTATATACGTGTATGTTTCCTTTTCTATATGTGTTTCCGGCGGATACTTTACTTGCACCACGTCTGCTGGTGGTCTATCAAGGGATACAAGAGCAAAGGGAAAAAGTACTTACGTTTCTTTATTGTTATATACGACGCGACTTCTTGTCTAGTTCTTTTTTTTTATTCTTTTTTTCGTTTACGTCGTTAGCTTTTACATTTTACGTATACTAAATAAGTTAGGTTTATTTTTTTGGTTTTATTTTGTCATTACTAAAAAAAGAATCTTTATTAATGTAAATTAAAAATTTATTATAACGTTGTTATGCTTTCTGTTAATCCTATTAGATTACATAGTTTTAGTTAGTAAATTTACGGTTTAATTACACGTTTTAAGCAAATTGTTTTAATAAGATAACAAACGATTACATGACTTATTCTAATTTCAAAGTACTTACTACTTGAGAAATTGGGTATTTGTACAAAATTATAAGATAAACTTACTTAAAGCAAAAACAAAATAAATGTTTAGTAAAACCATGAATTATAAAATTAATTTAAAACTTTTTCTCCAAATTGATATCTTAAAAAGCCAAAAAAAGACACTCTGAAAAACATATCTATATCAACATAACCATCTCAAGTGTAAAAGAAAAAAAAATCATTCCCCTTTTCTACCCAATTTTCCAATCAATTACATTACCGATCGATAACTCAATTAATTCTCTCCTCCATTACCCCTCACAATGCAAAAAAAGTAAAATGAAGGCAGTTTGGTTGATATATATATATATATATATTCAATGTAGTGTTAATAGAAGCTCGAAAGTTCGGAATATCGACGTTAATGAGACACTCGTCATCCGGTGGCGCATCTTATCAAAATGAGTATTTCTCTCTGGAGCAGGGAATAAAGCAAACGTTTGTTTGGAACCTGCCGACGAGCGTCTTGATGGGAGGGTGGTGGGAGGGTGTTTAAAATTGCTAAAATGTCAGAGAAATTCTAAGACGATTTTATAATACAACGCGATGATAAGAGCGAAGAAGACGTTGATGGACACGCAAATAATATTTCGAGGATAATTAATGTTCTCCAGAGAAAAGGAAGAAGACAGACAAAATTTTGCTTTAGTAACATAAAAGTTTAAATCTTTTGATGGGATAAAAGAAGAAGAGGACTTGCTGATTGTCAAGATGCTTCAAACATTTTCTGATAATTACATGATTTTTTTTTTTAATGTTGGTGTAATGAACTTTTTTTCTTTTTGCACGTTACTATTTAAGTTATTTCTCCTTCGATAGCGGTTTTTAAAAATATTTTTGATTAAGATGAATTATCCTTTAGAGAGAAAAAAAACTATAATGTTTACACGCATAATCATAGTATGAATTCTCTAATAAAAATTTTAATTAAAAAGATTGATAATAACGCATAGTTAAATAACGTATACTTTATTATGAAATTATAATTTTTTTTATTTTTGAAATCAAGATTAAATTACGAAAAATAAATTTACATTTTTTTTTATATTTATGTTTTTTTTACACCTTTTATAATAATACAATATCTTTAAAGTATTTTTTATTCTGAAAGAATATAAAATTATAAAAATATTATTTTTAATTTTAATGAACTAGAATTTTTTCTTTCCATTTTATAAAATATTTTTTTTTTAAATTTGTACTTGAAAATTGTATTTTTTCAATTATACAAAAAAATAAAGCAGGATTAAAATCATCATATTACAAAGATTAAATACATACATAAATAAATAAAACTTTTATATAATAATAATATTCACACATTGATGACATCTTTAAAGTACTAACTTAATATCAAATAATCAAGAAAATAAAATAAAAACGAAAAAATTGTATTTAAAATATATATTTAAAATATAAACAACAGTTTCCATATAAAAAAGTATATCACGCAATAAACGAAGCATAAAATTTATTTGCATAAGAATCCCCTTCCATTCGCATATATAAAAATAAAAAACGATAAATCTCACAATACGCACATGCCTGCTTTATAACAACGAATAATACATAAATACGTTTTACAACAAAGGCCCACTGGCACAACGAGCCGTAACGGCGACAAAAAGCTTCGCGTCGTTTTAATTAAAATTCTTTTTTTATTTCAGAAAATTTAAATAGGCACGGAGAGAAGATGAGATATATGTGATCTTTTAATTCTTTTATTAGTTCGAAATTTGTTTGCGCGTTAGCGGCTTAAATATAAGAATGTATGAACCAATAAAGAGTTGAGTGTACTTTAATAAAAAAATTTAAGTACACATACTCTTTGTTTGTGCTGATTCTTTTTACCGATATAAATTTGCACATTTTTGGATTCAATACTATATTTTGCATGATAATGGAATATGATTATAATTTGCGTCACATTAATAAGTTAAATAGAATTTTATTTTTAAATATTTTTTTTTCTTTTGTCAAATGAACTATAAAATGTACAATGGTACATCAAAATGTCTGTAAATTATATTAAAATAAATGACGTATGCAACTACAGTTTTGACATTTGTGATCTACATTCTATGATTTGCATTCATCTTTTTTATATATTTAGATGATAACTTTAATAAATAAAACCGGTGAATCCCATATAAAATATTCTTTTGCTACATGTCGCTTTTGAAAAAATACCCGGTTTTTCTTTAGAATAAAATATTTGTAACAAAAATAAAACGTTCTAGATTTAGAGTTTAAAATAAGTTTTTTTGGTCTAAAGAATATATATTCGGAAAAAAAACTTGCATAAAGTTTCACACCCTTTGACTATGTATGGCTCATAGTGAATAAAATCTTCAATAAAAAACTCAAACACATAGACACATCAATTGGAATTTTCATGACTGAATGAACCCTGCCTTTGAGCTCCATTATTTTTATTATAAATAAAATCTATTTTAAAATCCTATTGTAGCTTTTTTTTCAACAAATACTTGTTTTCAAAATTTTTTCTAAATTTCTGAACCATAAATTAAAATATTTATTGAATCATTCGAATGATTTATTAGGAATCATTATAATTAAAGTTGACATTAAAAATGAATTCATTTTAACTTATACTATTCTACTTTCTATAAAAATTTTATAATAAGCACTAGCTCAAAAATTCAAACTAATTTTTACCGATACGAAACTTTTCCCGATAATTTTTCTTACGTTTTTATACTTGCTTGAAGCTCATTATAAATTAAAAAGGAACAAAAGAAGAAGTAAAGTTTCAAAGTTAATTTTTGAAAAAAGAAATGTGAATTTTTAAATATTGAGCATAATTTTTAGAAGAGATTCAATATATTTTCAAGATTCATAATAATTTTCTTTAAAAAATAAAAATGCATTTGTAATTTTAATTTCTTTCAACTTTCTAAGATAATATTTAAATTTTAAATTTACATATGAAACATATATAGGTTCTAAATATTTTTTTCTCAAAATTTTACAAATTAATCAATTATCAATTTTTTGATTTAAGTGAAAATGAAAAATATCTTTATGATTCAAAATAAAGACAATATAAAATTAATCTATCTTGTTTGAACGTTTCTCAATTTAAAGATAGCCGGGTAACATAATCCATAAAACAATATACCTAGTTTTCATAATATACTCAACTATTGTTCTTATCCCTTATTCGTTGCAAAGAGTAAGAGAGAAAGAGAATGTCTCCCCGTCTTTATATAGCAGTATTCTCTCGAGAGCTCTAAAGGTCAAAACCCCTTCAGAGAGAGGGAGGGAGCGAGCGAGATAGAATGAGAAAGCGCCAGTCAATCTAGTTCACTCTAGACAGATCCATCGTCGGACGACAAGCTCTATACCTTTAAAAGCTTGTCTAAAGCGTACAGCTGCATAGTTGTATCTCTCGCTCTCTTTCTCTCTCTTGCGCTTCCACTTGAAGCTTTGGGGATATCTATATGTATATATATACAATGTTTGAACTCATCGATCGCTATGCTGCAGAGAGCGCCGGCTATATACGGCGTCAAAGTGTAATGCGGGCTAATGCACGTTAGGGGGTTGCTTGATGCTGCTGCTGCTGCTGCTGTTGCTACTGTGTCTATGCACGTGTGCTAATGCAAGCCTTCCTGAATTAAAGAGTCGATAAGCCCTATCGAAGGTATATGCATATACGAAAAACCCACACCTTCTATAGCTTTCCCTCTCGCTCTCTTTTGTTTCTCTCTCCGTTTCTCTTTTGCTCAGTTTACAATGATGGACCAATATACAATGTATGGAGAGAGAAATTGAGAATGGGAAATTATTTTCGATGCGTTATGTTGGGATATGCATGGATAGTTTTATATATTTGGACAGGAGAAGTTTTTAGTATGACGAGGAAGGGAGGAGGCGTGGATGTTAAAAGGGGTTTATTGTATGTTTTCAAATAGGGATATTGTTTTGGCATTGAAAAGCCAAAATGTTAAAATTTCGTGAATTTTCAATATTGTCAAAATGCAATTGACAACTGGGGACTTTATTGTTACAGATATAAAGTTAAACGAAAATGGATTTCGATAATTCGCGATATAACTTATTTTAATTTCAATGAATACTTGCTTTGAACATATTTATTTCATTCCGGATTAAATCTGATAAATATTTACAATTGTTTTTATTAGTTTAAGAATAAATATATGGAAGTTTTTAGATATTATTAATTTTATTCAATTTCTCAAGTTTTAGTTTTTATTGACACGATAGAAATCAAATTCATCAAATTTTTATTTTTATTGATAAATCGCCAATTAAAAATTGTGCACAACAAACAAAAAAGATAAACATTGTGCACTATTAATTTTAAAATGTTGCCATAATTTATGTTTGTATACAAATTAAATATCTCTACTAAAGTCTTCTATGAACAGATGTACTAGCATAAAAATTTTTCACTTCAAAAGAAGAAGAAAAAGGTCATAAAAGAAAAAGTAGGTCAAACGTAAGCTCTTATACTCTTTTCAACGAGAATATCAACTATTTCAAATGTGATGAACCGTTTTGCCTTGATGAAAAAAAAGCAGTTGGCATTTCTTTAAAAGTTTTCAAAAAAGAAAACGTTGTAATTTTGCAAAGCATAAAAACACTTGAAAATTATTGTGTATTACAAACTGCTCTAACAGTAACAGTACTCGAATAGTTAAATGTTTGAGTAATTATGTATATGTAATTCGTTTTTATAAAAGACAGAATGATCATTTTTTTTTGTACCTTTAGTTTTTTGTTCTTTCGCTGGACTAATAAATTATTAATCTTGCAAATATCATTGCTTCAAATTTTGTTAACAATTGCTTAAAATTAAATTTATCATCGATAAATCGATCAAAAATTTTAAAAATCTGCTACTGTAAAGAAGATAGTGTTCACAGCAACTTTTTGCTATGGATAATTTTCATAATACGAAAACAAAATATGGAATTATCTGAACATTTATAATTCCATATCATTTTTTATGTAAAATGTTTTATATTGTAAATAATTTAACTGCAGCTTTTTCTGTTAATTATATCTTATAAGAAATTCATAAATTTAAAGCTGTTTGCGAAATATTGTATAATTCTTATTTTATAACAATATCGAATATGTATAAAATCATATTTCATTCAATATAATTAACATGAAGGTAAAAATAAAAATCATGAGCAAAATATTATGTGGTAAAAACTGACCATTTTGAGATTAAATTATTGAAAAATTTTTCATCCATAATAAAACTTCGTTTACAGCTTATTTTTATTTTATTTTCATAGAAATTAAGACTTAAATTTTCATTATACAAAATCCCATTTTAAATGACAATAAACAATTTTATTCACAATTTAATTTTTTTCATTTTATTTGACCAAAAATTAACTAAAAATGTAACGACTGATTTTAACTCCAAGATAAAAATAAATTTTTCATCTGTCATTTTATACTGAACGATGAAAGCTTTCATTTATTTTTTGTTTTCCTCCTTTTTTTTTCTTTGCCATATATTTTTGTTTTTGTTTGGTCATTGCACTGTAATATTTGTAATCACTGACCCTTAAAACGGCGTGATGATGAAGCTCTTACAACTCAACGATCTCTGTTAAATTTAAAAACAACAAATTTACGTTTTTAATTTATTTTATACATAAACTCTTTATAAAAATAATTCTTTTGATATGTGTTCAAAACAAAACGAAATTTCCATATAACTTAATTAAGTTTTTTCTATATTAAATTAAATTATTTAATAAATTTAATTTGTTTTCCTTGAAATTTTAGATTAAAAATCTGAAAATTTAATAATTCTTGAAACTTATCTCTTGCAGTACTGAAAAAAGAAACCAGAACAATCCGACTATTTTTTTAAAATTACTTGGAAATCATCAAGGATTTTCAAACTAAATACGAGGATTATCGTTGGTTATCCTATCGAAGGTATAAAAGGGTTTGCGTATAGAGTGAACGAGGCAATTTTAAAATGGGAATCATGCCAAATGGAATTCCATTATTGGATGATTGAAGTAATTAAAACGTGACATATTGTATATTTCAATACAATTTTATTTTATCGACGCCCACACCATCTCAAACAAAAATTAAAATATAAATATGTAAATTATAATATCGTGAATTTTTCTTTTTGTACGTACAGTGATAATTAATAGATTGTACAGGTGGCGAAGACAGCGAAAACGAATTTATTTCTATTTAACGAAAATATAGCAAAAATTACATGACTTTTCATTATAATTTAAAGAAATTAAAAAATAAAAATATGCTTATTTAACTTTACAAATTTATCTTTTTAATACTAAATTGATCTATGAATTATAATATAATGAATAAAATCTAACTTTTGAAAATGAAACTAATTATAATTTTCAAATGTATAATTTAATTCAAATGGATATTATTTCACAAAATTAATTAATGTAAAAAAGAAAAATTAAATTTCAGTAAAAAGAAGACATCAAGTTAAATTAAAAAATAAATATTTAAAACACGTTACAAGTACAATTGATTAATTTTAATTCGAGAAAATACAGCGTGTAACGGTAATAAGAGCGTACTCCTCGTAACAAGAGTTACGAAAATTTCTTTGACTAACTTTGACATTCGAAGCAATTCATACCTATTACAGTGCCGTGTCTGATTTTCAGTAGTAGTAGTAGTAGTCTGAATTCCCCATTGCAAGGTGCTGCTGCTACTGCCGCGGACATTCATTATGAAGCAAACGAGGCTCTCAAAGCGTGCTAGGGAGAGCAAAATAAAAGTATAATGATGGTCGATGTAAAAGAGAAATAAAAAAAAAGAATACTGTACTCGACAAAGGCATACAGAATTACGATAGAATGGAGAACTATATACATAGAAAGAGAGAGGAAGAGAAAAAAACGAGAAAGAAAGATATTCTAGACGAAGCCAGGCTTTGAGGCGACGCAAGAGCCGAAACGGGCAATTAGCATCGACATTTTGCGCCTTCCATCTCTATACATATATACGCGTACCCCTCCTTTCCTCTACGAAACGACGAAGCTGTACTAAGCCCAACGAACAAACACCTGCAATTAGACGGACCCAAGGGAACGTGATCAATGCCGGATACTTTACAATGAAACGTACAGCAATGCTTACTATTAACTATGTATATACACCTATACGTCTAGCTAATATATAAAGAGAATCAACGAACAAATCGAAAATAAGAGTGATACATGCAGAGTAAAATGTTATTGGAAAAATGTCGCTGGTAAAGCATACCTACAGATACAAACAAGACCAAGTAGAGAGAAGGAATTTATTACTAAAAATTTTATGTAGAGATGTGTGAAAAAAAAAATCTCATAGCGAGAGTTCATATTTGAAAGCAATGGATATTTGCTTGAGTTGACCTTTTTTTTTTTGCTTGGAATTTCTCAAGTCAAAGGTATTTGGGACAACGTATTCGAGATGTGTTTTGAAGTAAGTGAGGTCGATTACTGTTCCAAATATTTTTCATGCATGCGGATGTATTTGAAATATTGTATATGATTTCATAGTTAAGACACGAGATTGAAAAAAACCATCCTTTTTCTTCACCTTTTAAACGTTCGCATATATTTCTTTCAAATAAAATACGTAGAGATATGACATACTTGATAAAAGTGCATATACATATTTCATATACTTTTGTCAATTCTTCTTCGAAAACTAAACTACCCTTAAAGTTTAGTTTTAAAGTAGATTAAAATTTTTCGAAATGTATTTTGAACTCCGGCAAACTCTTTCAATGATAAATAAAACTGAGAAATTTTACAACTTTGATTTTCACTCAATAAAGTTAACACTGAAAAAAAAAAGAGGAGAAAAACTTATTCTGACTTTCTAAGAGGTAAAAGTATATCAAAGTGAAAAAAATAACGTTTGTAGCTTTAGTTCACGTATATTTCAAGCACAAAAGCATCGTGTTGAATAAACTGTGTATGAAAAGAAAATATAAAAAAAAAACTAGATAAAAAAATAACATGTTGAAGATATATAGATAATAAAAGGAAAAAATGAAAAAAAAAAAACGGTAATTTCTCTTGTTCTATTTCTTTATATACACCTTTGGCTTGGCGCACAGTTTTCGCATTGTTATAGCTCTTATTACATTAAGCGCGCTGACTCGAGCAAGCTTTATCTTCGATAAAAGAATTTTCCCTCCACTCTTTTTTTTAATTCAATTGATTGATTGTAGCAATCAAGAGTTATGAGAAAATTTAGTTATTACAGTATTTCACGATATTTGTTATGAATTTTACAATTTTCTGATACCAGTTTTTAGTAATATTTTTTTCTTCCATTTTTTTATTCTTGAAAGCGTATAAATAAATTGAAACATTCTGACGAACGTATGTAGATTATATTTCAGAAAAATTTTCTACGAATTTTTTAAAAATCGGAATTATTTTATTCTGCTCTATAAAATATTGATTCTACTTATACTGTTCCATATACAATTCTATACAAAACTTATAATTTCATATTTCTTATTTTATTCATCAATATAGTATGACTTTTAAATATTTATTCGATAATTTCATATACGATTCAATCATTGAAATTCAATATATAACCATTAATGAATAAATGAAATAATTTGTGTATACATGTATATGTGTGTGTATATATATAAACTATAAACATGCAAGTTATTTTATCTTTTCATTAACGCACAGCTTGAAAATTCTTCCTGCCGAATTCCTAAAAATTTTCAAATATTTTATTTATCCATCGGAATTGCTTCACTTGCATCGTATATATACCTTGAGGGGGAAGGAAGGAGGGGGAGGGGGCGAGAGATCTATACTACTGGCAAATATTAACGAATGCACGTGTGTTCCATTCGAAATATCGAAAACCTTTTTGTGGTTATATATATGTATATTTATATATATATATATAAAAATCTATACATAAGCGAACGACATACTACTATATGCACAAGTATAATGCCCATAAATTTGAAATTTACATTCCTTTTAAATATTTCACCTGCCATAAATTGCGTTTTCATGTCAGAAATCGCGCGAGCGCATTTTTTTTTCTACCTTTTTTTTTTTCAATAAACCGATGCATTGCAGCTGGTTTTTCTATACATTATACTACCCCACCAACGACGACGCATCGTTTTTCAACGAAACAGCAAACAAATAATAAAAGAAATGTAAAAAGGGGTAAGAGAGAGAGAAGGGGTTGCTGGAGAAAGAAAAAAAAAGCGAAGAAAAAATTGAAACGGGGCCGTAAATAACAGCAAACAGAAGGCATTAAAGTCGTATCACGAGTCCCGTGTGCAAAAGTTGCAACAGTAATTTTTAATACTCAAGTCATAGTGTATGAATATAAAGTTATCTGCAACGATCGTTTTAAGCCAGTTTTCCATTTTTTATTTTTTTGCCGATCCTTAATTAAAAAACAGTACCTTAATAATACAGAAATTTATCATAACGTTACTTTCATACTAAATATTAAATTTTCCTTTAAAATTGAAATTTGACATTTTTCTTTTTTTTATACAACAATATATTTTTATTATACCCATAATGTCCTGTTCTTAATAACATTAGTAATATAAACAAATATTTCATGTGACATTATTAATTATCGTATATTAAAGTAAAATTACAAATGAAATGAAATAAGAAATAAAAATACAATATTTTCTGTTATTTATATAATTTATTAATTTTAATAACCATCCCTATTGTCTGTAATGATTTTAAAAAAATTTTTATTAAATAAATTCTTTAAGTTATTTTTCGAATTTAATTATCTTGAATATTTTCTATTGAATATATAAATCATGTAAAATATTTCAACAACTTTTCATTAATAACATTTCATTAGATTTATTTATTTCTAATAAAGTTAACCTAGTAAACAATAAATCAATATCGTAAATTAATAATTAAAAAGAAAAATTATGTCGCGTGTATAAATAGAAGAAAAAAAAAACTATCTATTTCTATCGCGACGAGAGAGCAAAGACACTCTCCAACTTTTTTTTTTCTCCCCTCCGCCCATACCTATTGATGATAGCAATCGATGCGATCGTTCGTCTTGCCTTTCTGCGCATAATTGATTATTTTCACTGGCTCTGGCTATTATTACAAGCGATCGATCTCCATCTTCAAGACGTGCAAAGTAAGAACACTAAGAGTAAGAAGAAGAAAAAAAAACGGCGAGAATCTTTTTTTTTTTACTTTTACCTTTTCTTTACTTATACTTTATTTTTTTTTGTTCTGTTTGCCATTGAGTTTTATTTTCTTCTTTTCCTCTTTTGTGATTCGATGATGAATGATGAAATTTCCTTTTATTTATTTTTCTTTTCTTTTGTTCGTTGCTAAATCTACAGAGCTTTAAATTACATTTCGTATAACACCGAAATTGTGAGTTGATTGTTTTCAGGAAACGGATTATAAAAATTATTTATTGCAATTTTTTAAAATATAAAAATTGAATTTTATTTCTGTAGAAAGATTATACGTAAGATTGAATTATAAAATTCTAGAATCATGTTATAATGCAATTACTAAATACTCAAATTTAAAAATTAAAACAATTAATATATTGATGAATTCCTCAATAATTTTCATATTGAAGTTCAGCATTAAAATTTTTTATGATTCATATTATTACGAATATTACTTGATATAACCTGCTGAGTTAGTTAAAATATAACTTAGTACTATACATAGACACATAAAAAAATAAAAAGTGATAGAACCATGTTAGCTCAATGATATAAAAAATTTGCTTACAAATCAAAAAAAATTGAGCAATCAAAACTGCTAAAAAAATTTTTTGTTTTTTTATACGTAACAATGAATACGTTCTCATAAACCATTTGATCATTTAATCCTAAAAAATTAAAAGCTTAAATTTAAAAAAAAAGCATTTTCTTTCATAAAAATATATATTAAAATGATATAAAAAACGTTTAAGAATCTGAAATAATCCTCACAACAAATATTTAGCATTCCATCTATTTTTATCCGGTATATTGAATGAGGTCAAACTTTTTTTTTTCCCCAAACCATCGAAAAAAAAACTCCCCTCAAACTTTATCAAACAAATCCCTGGCATATAAAAAACCACTTCTTCAAACAATAAAGCCTTCAAACCTTGTTTCAATATGAAATCAAACAATTTTTTATTCTAACCCATACGCACACACAAATATAACCCCTTCCAACTATCGTAATGCGTTGATCTATCATATCAAACACGTCGCTCATCAATCATAAAGTTCCTCTCTTTTTTTTTCAAAAAAAAAAAACTTTGAACTATCACACATTACAAACATTAAGATAGAGAAAAAAAGAAGCGTCAGACCGGCGCCGTATACTACTACAGCAAGTCTTCTACACTCTCTCTCACTCGGCAAGTTTACGCGAATGCTGTTGTCACAAGTATAAAGAGAGGAATAGAGAGAAAGAGAGAAGTAATAGGGTACACAGGCAGTTCAGTGGAAGTTCGTAGCCAGTCCGCGTGACGTATACCTAGAGCAGAAACGAAAAGGTTCTATTTCTCTTTCTCTCTCTCTCTCTCTGTTGCTCGATGTTGGCTTTGTAAAGTGTTAATTCCGCACGAGTGCACGCGACGACTGAGCTCTATCTCTCTTTTGGTCCAGCCAAGCCTTGTTCTTCCTTCCTTTTCCCTTTCTCTTCTATACTGCAATTGCTGTTACTGTTAGTTAGCTAAAGCTTCTGTCTCTGTTCTTTCTTATTCTTCATGCGGAATAAGAGAGAAAGAGAAAGAAGCTCTTTAAATTTGCGAATTAGCTTCTGCTTTTGTTAACAGTGTGTATGGGCTTGTTTGTGTGTGCCGTTGCGTTGGCTACGAGATTAACAAAGTTTTCGGTTGCGTATGAATCGGGAATCCGAGTGGAATCTTATCTTTTTCTTTTTTATACTTTCTTACGCTAAAACGAATTGTTAATTTTATATAAGAAAGTATGGCTTGAAAACTTATGAAAGTGCATTTTCTTCCGAACTAATAAGTATTTATTACATTTCGGAATGACAGCTTTCGGTTGAAATTATGAGAAAATTAAACTTATTTACTTTTAAAGAAGATTTTTAAAATCAAGTTATACAAACATTGTCTGATTTGCAGAAAATATAATTTTAAGTTTAAACGACAATTAAACGAGGTTCAAATAAAAATAATACTTTTAAACTAAAAAATAATGAAAAAATTTTGGGTTTAAGCTCCTAAATTTGTTTTCTTAATTAAACGTTATGTTCATATTAACGTACATTTAAGCATTATTAGCATGGCAAAGAAGTTTTTTGAACTTTTTTTGCTCACTAAACCTTATGAATAATATTAAAATTTCAAAGCTACTACATTCCTTTTAAATAGCAAAGTCACCGTAAAACACTCAACGGAGCTACAATCTACCATCCCCCCCCTGAACGAACCACAATTTTCAATTTCTCTTCAACGATCGTAAAACTTTACTAGATACTAATCCTTTCGCTAACTATCCACACCAACCAATGAACTTTCTCCTCTCTCTGAGCCTTGAAAATTATAAACTTAAAAAAAGAAAAAAGACAACTGAGAACAAGAAAAAAAGGAGGAAGAAGAAGAAGGGAAAAAAAACTACTTGGTTAAAGTTCTCTATCGTCTTGAAAACGTCGAGGTTGTATTTTAAATAAGCGACTATATACTCGCGAGTTTTGCCGCAGTGTAACCGCAGCTCTTATTTTCTCCCACTCCTCTTACGTTTTTCCTTTAGCAACGAAGACTCTTCGTCTCTCTTTATCTCTGTAGTTCCATCTGACTTTATCACTGTCTCTTTAAATCTCTCTTCGTCTCCCTAATCTAAGCTTGGACTTGGAGCCTTTATATATATAGATCCACATACTCGAGTGCTTTCTGCTATATATCTCTTCTGTCCACTTGGACGAGCGCATCGGAGAACAATTGCGACGAGCATCGTAGTAGTCGTATATGGTCGTCGTAGTGGTAGTGTGTTGCACTTGGCTTTAGTCTCTCTCTTTCTCTGTCTGTCTGTTTCTCTCTTTCTCTTTGCAATCGGGCTTCTGCCACCGATTACTTTGGAACAATGGCCGCTTTTCCGCGGTTTATCTGACACCCGTGAGGCGCGACTGCTGTACTATACTACTGTACACGCTTGGCACATACAAACGCCAACGACAATTTCGCCTTTATAGCTAGAGCGAGAAGAGAAGAAAGAGAAACTCTGTGCAATGGTGTCAATGCACTTGCGCTAAACCATTATATATATATATATATATATATATATATATATATATATATATATATATATACATATATACACCCATCCATACACATAAACACAAGTGTACAATCGTTTGGCCCTTTTGGCTCAGTTTGAGCAAGGCAATCGCATGGAAAGAGGCCGAATCCACTGAAGATAGAGAGTTCTGTCAAATTTATCTATACAACATTTTTCCATGAGTTTTATTATGGGATTATACTTCATACATATTACTAAATTAATTTCAAAACATTTATCTGATAAATCATTTTGAATATTTGTAATATTCATAGAAAATTTAATTTTTATTTTTATAAATAAAAGGGCAAAAAGTTAAACTACGGAATGTATTGGATTGACTTTATATTCGATAGTATGCAAAATACTTTGGAGATTTAAAACTATTATTTTTATTTAATACAGTTTTGCAATTATTACATGATTTAAATTGTTTTTAACACTTTTTGACATTCATTAAAAATTGATTTGATTAATAATAAATTACAAATAAAATATTAGTCTTTTTTCAATCATTGTACATTAAAACTTTAATAAGCAACCAAACCTAGAAGACGATATGCATATTGTTCATTTCACATCGAGTTAATCTTTTTATGATTCCAATTTTGACGAAAGTTAATTTATTTAAAGGAATAATATTTTAAATCGCATACAAAATAAGAGATGTTCACATTTTTATATAGATATTCAATTTTTAGATAATTTGATAAAATTTAATTATTTATTTGTTGTAATTTGATTTTCAATAGTTTTATTTGTAAATTTAATTGTCTACTGGATATAATACATTTAATAGTTAACTAATTACTAACAGACTGACAAACTATAAAGGCAGTGTTATAGCGTATTTTAAGCGATCTGCGAAATCAACGTTGACAGGGGTGTAACACTTGAATGGGTGACCGTTCAGAAATTCAATATTTGAGAAACGTAGTATTTTCTTCCTTGAACGATTGCTTGAGTTAGTTAACACTTGACAAGGTGTAAATACACTGTTTTAAACCATTCAGGTAAATATCACCCTAACTGAACTTTCTAATATACCAGTCCATTTCAGAGAGGTTTTCGTAACACTATTCATCATTGCTAAGTTTGACTAAAGGCTAAGTTGACAGATACGTTAAACTATATGGATTACGTACAAATTATTATTAAAATTAAAGTAATAACCAGCAAAATTTTGAAAAATATGATTTATAATAGTGTGTTTTAACATCATCATAATGTATTTAGAATAAAGATAAAACATTGTTTTAATGATGAAGTTAGTTTTCAAACGATTATTATTAACATTCAGATTGAAAATATAACATGATGAGAGATATAAACTTTACGTACAATAAAAAAATAAACCGAATAAGCAAAATAAAACTATAAAATAGATATAATTATTTATGCTTATTTATTTAAATAGCTGCCCAAATAGTATTTTATGGAGCCTTCAATCTTGGCGCATAATCGTAACTGCGTAAATAAGTAATAAAATATCCATATATACTCACTGTTAATTGCACAATAAAAATAATCAGGCCAAAGTTAGAGCCTTACCTGAAACATAAAAAGAAAAAAAAAATCATTAGTATGAATCATTGACTACATTTCCATCATCAAACACTATAAAAATGTACAATTTAAGAGCTAAGAAGAATACAAAAGGTCAAAGTTATATTTCTTTTGACGATGCAACATATACGCAAGCTTAATTCAATAATATCATCCCTTAGGCACATAGTAAAAGCTAATGCAAACCCAAAATTCTCTTGACTAATAACGCACAGAGTAGATTCGTAATTCAATAAAAACAGTTCCCTTCATCTTTTTGGGGAGTTTAAATATATATGTGTATATACATTGCCTCTCGAAATTTATGATTCTCATATCATCTAAGTAAGCAATCGATGCGAGAGGCGCGTATTGCCGAATTTCAAGGCTCGTAAAGCGCCAGTCGCATTTACGATAGAACGTATAGAGGCTCTTACGCGCGAAATGTAAGAGGGTCATGTGAAAAGCTCTACTGCTATTCTCTCTACTACTTCTCGGACAATATAATTCTCAACTAGTAAAGTGCTCTGTGCAATGTGCACTAGACTCGTTCAAGCCAACACACCGTAACATCTCGCACAGCCAGCCACATAAATATATAAATAAGTGTAAGTGCCAGGAAAGGGACATGTATGTACCATTGAGATGAGTCAGAAAGAGAAAGGAAGAGATAGAAAACTAAAATATATAAGCGATAAGCTTGGCTAGGTCATATTTACGTTTATACCGATTTACTTGTACTTGGAGTAGCATTTTAGTATACAAGTGTAGAAATGCACTTGCAAATGTAATACGTACACCCGAGTCAAGAGACATTTCTTTAGAGATTGCATGTATGATATCTATAGCATTTCTCAATCTAATGTACTTGATGGTTCTTTGGATATATATTTGGAAAAAAAGAAGGGAGAAAGAGTCATTTTAAGATGTTTATAGCCACAATGTTTGAATACTTTATGTAACATGCATTTTAGAAGACTTGGAACTTTAGAAACTTACACGTAAATGCCACAATTCTAACTTGCAAGTTTCTGACTGAAGATATCATCTCTATAGTAAATGCTATCAAGAAGACGATAAAGCTTAAGTTCAAGCTTTAGGTACTTTCAAAATTGCGCAGTTTGCAACTGCTTACCAAACTTTTTGTTTCACGCTCTTTGAATTCATAGTTACGCAGTTCATCTCTAACCTGATCTCCTTCAAATGATTATAACATGAAATTTTCGAAAGAGTTATAACTTGAGTGTATAAAATTTCAAAAAAAGAACAGAAGAAGAAAAGATTTATTTTAAAAAGCAACAATTTTCGAAAGTTCAACGAGCCGTAAATACATGTATTTCAAAACGTTTAGTTGTTACAATAACTTCTCGTTCTAACCTGAAGTTTAACAATTAATATCAAAGTCAACTTTAACGCTAGTAATGTTTACTGCGCACACCCCATTGTTCCTCCAGTTTCCTCCAACTATGTCTGCTCGTGATTCCCGCATGACCTTAATTGCTGTGCTACATTGACGACGTTCCAAGGAACTGATAGCTATCACAATTCCAACCAAAAACTTGACTAATGTTTGGTCATCATTAATCGTGTCGTTTATTCTTATTATTCAAAGCTCTACTTATCATTACTATTTACTATTTTTTTAAGTAAATTATGTAAATTTAAAAATTAAAAGAATGGAAAGATCAAGAGGAATTATCAAAAAGATTATTCATAAGTCGATTAATCATACAATTTACATACATGAGCAAATATATTCATTAGATATTATAAAGAATATGAGATTATCTGTTGACAGTTTCTATCCATAAATTCAACATAAACATTTTCTATTCATAACATAACTCGTCATTCTTGTCTATAGTGTATATAAGCTAGACGATACCTCAAAACCACACACACACATATACACACATATATTCATTGACTCACAGGTCAGCGACGCCTTGGCTACATAACCATAAGGAAGAGAGACAAAGAGAAAGAGAGAGAGAGAAGGAGAGATAAAGGATGAGAGCAAAGGAAGGATCGTGAAGCCGATAGATCCCGTCATATACGTTGAGACGACGATGCGAAAATCGCCTTTAATGTTCTTCCGCTCGACCTGCCAGCATCGTCTCTATCTCTTTGGCTTTTCCGCTTTCATTGACTATACAATCTATATAGATGTATATATCCCGACGGACGATACGAGACGACAGACTAGACTCACACACACACACACACGCACACAGAAACACTAAGAATGTACGCCTCTAGGGGACATTCGACTTTTCTTAGATTATATATCGAAGCAAGAGAGGCCAGACCAAAATTTACAACTTTACGTAGTATATAGAAACCTTCAATATAAACATCTATAAGAGAAGATAACTCAAGTAAAAGATATGAGAAATGTCTATGGTATTCCGATAGAATTAAAGTAACAAAAAGTTATGTGTGTAGGTGGAAACAATTCAATTTCGTAAGAAAAAAGGGGATAAACTTTGGGTCAAATATTAGCTAATGGATTTCTTGATTTTTGTCAGATTCTTTTTGATTTGCTTCATAGACTTTAACTGTTTGACATTATTATTCCAAAATTCATTGTTATATTAGAATTCTTTTTTCGATTTAAAATCGCACGAAATTTTTATACAATTTTTAATATAAATTCGACAAAATACAAGTATATTCAAATATTGAATTTCGTTTTAAAATGTTATAATTCCAAATAATAATTAAAAAGAATATCGATAAATGGGTAGTAGTGATAAAAGTATAAAAGAAAAACTAAAGTTTCAAACATATTTATCAATAAAAAGTTATATTCGAAAATTTGATTTAGAATTATCTACATTGTCGTTCCTTTTCATAGAAAAAAAAAGCTTTAATGAAAATTTATTGGTTTCATTCCTCATTAATATTTATGAAATAAATGTCAATTGCCAATTTTGAATAAAAAAAATTGTTTGTTTTTTTTATTTCACTGATTTAACAGAAAAATTTGATATTTCCAAAACTTTTAATAATTAAACCTGTCAATACCAAAAACATAAATGTCGAATGATACGTTTTTAATTAGTTTAATCTATTAAATTGATTTTTAACGTTCGAACCATTTTTTATTCTATAACTAATGGAATTTTTTATTTTCAAAAAAGTTTTATTTACATTATGCGTCAACAATATTATTTTTCAAGTGAAAAAAAAATCTTTTTATAGTATAAAACATATAAATAATTAAGTATACAATAAATTGTTTTTTTCATAATTAATCAGAATCAATTTTTCATTTCATTTCGATACCGTGGAAATTTTTTTCGTTTAATTTATGTAAACGAAAATTCACATTAAATTTTTCTCCAAATATTGATAAAAAAGGAAAATCAAATATTTAAAATAAATACAAATTTAAACATTCGAATAATTTTTTTCTCTCATATCCAATGAAATATCATTTTATTTTCAAAAAGCTTTTCATTTACATCATACATCAACAACATTATATTTTTCGAGAATAAATAATTTCGTACTAAAGTTTAAAATATCTATAGCTAATTGATGTATATAATAATAGTACATTATGCAACTAGAGAATAAAGTCGCATATTTCTCGCGACTTTACTCTCGTGTTGCATATTTTATGCATAGTTTGCTTTATAATTTTTTCAAAAATGTTGAAAAAAATAATTCGAATTCATAAATTTTTTATTTAGCGCGAATACAGTGCTTTACTCTCACTAATATTTTAGAAGTTAGTTATATATTACTTTCGGCCCGCTTTTAGAGTTAATAAAGTGGCCATTACTGTTGGGTTAGGAATAAATAATTTTTATCCAATTCATTGAAATCAATTTTTCGTTTCAATATTGATATAAATATTGTATTAAATTTTTCTCAATAAATAATTCAAAGTTAATTTACCTTCGACCATGGATAAAAAAAGAAAGTTGATATAAAATATTCAAAATAAAAATAATATTTGAAAAATAACAATCATACCTTGGCTTTAAATATTCATGAATTTTAAACCAATCAGACTTTATAAAAAGCTATTTCCAACCGTGAAAATATTATCTTACAAACGTTAAGGAAGGAACAAGCCGACACTATAAGAGAATAAAACTAAAAACCATTCGTGCTTCACCATTTTCCCTCCTCCTCAGCCCGGTGCGCCGAAAACTTTTGGATAAAATCGTCGCTTTTCAAAGCTCCTACGACGCGTTAAAATAACGGTGGTTCAACTTTAATAATAGCAGGCCTTAGTCGCGTTAGTCGCTTGGCGTCGGCGTTTTCTCTTTTTACCCTCTCTCGTCTTTCGGTATCGGACAAAAGAGCAGTCTCTCTCTCTCTCTCTATGCTACAGGGGGATGGGTTTACCAAAAAAGGGACGAAAGTCTAAGAGAAATCCGCTCATCGTTCGCGATTATTCACAAGGGGAATTAAAGGGGGAAATTGTTAAATGTTTTTTTTTATAAAGTTTTTTGTTTTTTCTTTTTTTTTAGTAGAGATGGAATATACGAGTCTTGAAAAATTCATTGAAAGCTATGTACAGCTAGAAATGAAATATATTGACAGCACTGGTTTCAAAAAGCGAAATAGTAGTGTTTCCAAAAGAATAATTTTTTTCGGATTTTTAGTTGTGCATGATTTGTATATGAAAGAGATTAATCGGACATTTAGTTACTTTTTTTTTATTGAAATAAATCGTGTCATTGACAGTTAAGTTTAAAATAAATTTTAACACAAAAAAAAATACACAAAGAAAATCAAATAGCTAAAAATAAAATAATCTATTTCAATTAATCCAATTTCAAGAGATAAAGGTAAAAATGAAATATTAAATTTTCAGGCGCTGTCTACAAAAGACAATTATTTTATTTGATTTAATAGAAAAGCAAATTAATTTGAGTAAAAGACTGTATGAATACTCTTTATTAAAAATTATTTTCGTTCTGTCTGTACGTTTCTCTCTAAAATTGAGCTAGTGAAATTTTACTATTTAAAAGTCTACATTGTTCCACTATAAATTAGCGAAAATAATTTAGATTAGTCGAGTTTATAAAATTAATTATTAATTTTCTACTAATTGAAGTAGTCCAAATATTCATTAACTCAATTATTAAAAGTCAATAATAGAAATGAGTTGAATTTCTATCTATATTAAAGGAGGTTCGAAATTAGGCAAGGGAATATAAATTAAAATGTGCATAGAATAATAAAATAACGTAAATTATACTATTTTAGAAAAAAAGTTATTCCTCAAAAGAAAAACAAAAAAATATTGTGTATTTTACTATTTCAAATGGTGCATGTACAATAATTTGTAATGGTACAGTGTGCAACTATTAAATAATGGAATTTCACTAATTTAACTTTCGAGAGTTTGTTCCCTTAAAAATTTTATCAAAATAATGTATATAAACGAGGTTATTTATGTAAAAGTGAAATTTGAAATAAACTGTTTTAGCATAGTTACCTTCTATCAAAAACATGGTTCTAAAACATACAAATTTCTCATAGGTACGTATAAAAATAATAAACATTACTGATCAATAAACATTGTAATTTTAATAGGTTTTCTTTTTGTTTCAGCATTATTTGCAACAGTCCAAGCGTGAATTACATAATTTACATGTGAAAAGATATATGGGTAGTAACGAGAATCCATTAAATATTTAACTTAATGAGAATTAATTAAATAGAATTTGAATAACAAATTTAACATTACAAGCCTTCTAACTCAAGCTTTGATTGATCTAAATCGAATTTCGCGAGACTAAAACAAAGTCCCATTACCATTGCTCGTAAATACAAAAGCGTGAGCTCTCACATGTGAAAATACGTTTTCTCTTCTCTCTTTCTCCTCTCCTCGTCGTTATTTGCACGCCACACCCAAAATGACTGAACACACATATATCCCACTCTTCATATCTCGGTTTCGCCAAAGAGAAACAAAAAAAAAATAAATAAAAAGCGAGAAGAAAAAAAAAGAAAACAAGAGAAAAGGGTTGAAACGAAAATTGCATGTGACTGATTCCCATAAATATTAAAGATGAGCAAGAGGACATTAATTCGATTTGTCCTTCTCCTCTTTTGTCTCTCCCTGTGTAATTTAATTTGCCTGCTCAAAATACCACCCTTGTGCTTTGTTGACCCCGCAAAACGTGTAGAGCTGCGCGATCTTTGTGATTTATTCGTGAATTTATTATGGTCGAAAAACGCAGCAGCCCTTTCCTCTATATACCAAATTTTCGTATACAGCACGCTGCTCTCGCATGTTTGTTTACAAATATTTAACACACCCTCTTTTGCTTGCAAATTTTTTTTCTTTTTTTTTTTGCGGCATTGCAATGTATACCTAAACTTTGGGAGCATTTTTTTTATGTAACGCAATTTGTTTGTTTTCGCACTTGTCAGGATTATTTATTTTTTTAATGCCTTTTGTATCCTCTTCCGTTATAAATTTTGAAAAAAATGAACTATTCTAGAATAACACTAACTTTTTTTACAGTTTTGATGTACCATATTTATTTTTCAAAAATAATGGAATATTTAAACGGCTGAATGATGTTATATCATTAAAATTTTCAAATTAAAGTATGACGAATGTACTGATTAGCTAAGAGAACGAATAATTACGAAACTTGAATAAACTAATTGGTTATATTTTATACGTAGTTTTGAATATTCTGATATCTGATATTTAGAATTCACGAATTTTAAAATTCTCCTGATATTTTTCTATTAATTTTTTTACTAATTATATTTAGAAAAAAAGTAATATATTGAGTGATAGAATTTCTTCATTAAATTTTTATAATAGCTGTGACAATGAATAATGTTTCTTTTTAATTTTATAAATATAATAAACACCTATCTTTATGAGAAAATCAACAACACACATAATGTTCTGCTTACATGCATAATTTATGACTGCACGGAAAGAGACTGTTTGCCATAATAAAAATTACCGTGAAATTAACATTATTGTATCGATAAACATTACTGTCAGAGCAAAAGTTATCGTCATTCACGATAAAAAAAGTGCCATATATTTCTTGTAACACTTTGGCATGACGCAGTGTTACATAACATTATCGTCATTGTTACAAGAATTTTCATATAAAAAATATATCTTTAAGTGTGTTTTACTAATAATTGAACATTTTTTTACTCCACCTTTCTATATTTACGCTTATTAACAAAATATTTATAAATTTGAATGATTTCCTAATTCGAAAAAAATGCAAGATATGTTTAAAAGTGCCTCTACTATATACTTCATTGACATGCTTAAGACATACGTGTTTTTTATCTTGATTTTAACACATTCGATATAATAAATACAACTTTAAACTTTAGTCATTTTCCATATAATATATTCAAATATCGTGTAATCAAAGTCAACTATCCACAATACAAACGGTTCAATAACATTTCGGGGCACATAATTATATTTTTAGAAAAAGTATATCAAGGTTAATCGTTTTTATTCTTCGAAGTAAAACTTCTTTGTACTTTTAATCAATCTTTTTACTATTATTAATTTAAAACTTCTGAGATTTCGTAAATTATTTTATACATGATAAACTATAGTACAAAAAGTAACTTTATTAAATAAACATTCATAAATCACTTCATAATTAACTAACCATAATTTCATTATTCTACATAACAAAACAGGATAAAAGTTATCACGTTCCTACTGAAAATATATAAAAGTTTATGAAATCATTACTTTTGAAATTATGTTATAAATAAGTGTCGAATCATATTATTCAATAATTTTTATTAAAGAGTCGATAATCACAATTAATTATGTCATAATGTTACCTTGATCGACTGTTGAAATTGCTAAAAAGAGTTTTTCAACGCTTGATTATTGAATTTTATTTTATTTTTTCTCCACCCTTGAATTCTAAATCACTCGATTACTTCAATTAACTTGCATACACTCGCGCATAGATTGTTGACGCCGAGGCAAAAATTTATCAAAGTTTAACGTATAATTGAATAATGAAGATCTCGGCAATCTCTTCTCTCGTGTATACGCCTATACCGAACATTTTTATGCTTCGTTTTCATCGTTTGCTCGCAATTGAAAATTTTGCGAATTCCTGCATTTTATTTTACCTCTTTTTTTTCTCGTTCAACCTATACCTGTATATACCGGACACTCGTTATTTTTCCCTCTCGATTTAGCTATTTTTTTCTTTTTTTTTTTTTGTTCGTACTCTCTGTTGAGAATTTTACGTGAATATTAGCGCGTTGACGAGATGCTATAAAAAAAGAGAGAAAGAGAAAGAAAGAGAGAGAGAGAGAGAGTTAGATGAAAATGACAGTGCAATAGAATAAGTCTTGATTGAAAAGCGAAAAAAAAAGTGAGAGCTAGAGAGAGGGATAGAAGAAGAGTGCTATCGTAAAAATTTCAGAGGCTAAAAATCGTCGATGTGGCATGTTTTCTTCCACAGATGTCGACGTTCGTTTGATTGGCTTCTCGTGCGCGCGCTTGCCAACTGTGTGTATATATACGTATAAATGTACATATATATGTGTATGCGTGTATATATGAGTCAAAGGCAGGTGCTGACGGACTTTGATAATTTACGCGCGTGTGAGGGTAAAACGACGTGCAAACACGTAGACCGAGTTCTGCGAAAATTTTTGTATGCCTCGAAATTCTCGATAAAAAACTATATATGTAGACTTTTGGTTTGTCGAGCATATTTTTTTTACTCTCTTTCATTTTTTTTTTTTTGCAATGTCTGTAGTGGTTTTGTTTGGTATTTTCGGATCGTTCGTAATTTGTACAAAGTTGCTTCTTTTGTATTAAAAAGTTTAGCTTGCTGAATGTGGTATTAACGGCAGGATCTTTTGTATTTTGTACATTGTATTTTTCGAGTTGTTTTGTACTTTCATTGTTAAAGTTTTGTGCTTTATGAAATATCTGTAACGCTGGAAAAGTTACAGAAGTTAAAAAGCTAAACAGGATGACGATTCGAAATAAAATCAATAATGGATTTAAATTGCAAATTATTACACGTGAATTTAATTTTAAAGAATAAATTTTGTTAGAATGGAATTAATTTTTCATGAATTTAAATTCATAACTATGCGCTCGAGTTTCAATAAATAACAATAAAGCTTCATATTTAAAACATAATTTTAGCATTAATAATAAATTAACGTAAATAATAATGTACCCGTATTATTTAATTCAAAATTTACCCGTATATTTACATGTCCATGTAAATATAAGAGCAAATTTTGAATTAAATAAATACCTAATAAACAGTTGTAAGATGCTGAAGTTAAAGTTACAAATTTAACTAAAAAATTTTTTCAAATTATGAGAAACATACACAATAACTTTAATGACGTTAACAACGTTTGTAATTAAATTAGTAAGTTTGAAATATCAACACATGATAAATATAGATATCTATTAGGTGAGGTGAAAGCGTTTATAATATTATATGAGAAATTTAACATTCAAATGTGATACTTTTTTAAATATAAAAAAGCACAAATTTGTTTATAAATAATTGTGATTCTTAATTTACACATGATATATTATTGATAGTAGCAAAACAAAAAAATATAAAACTTTTACATTGTGTGTCAAAAAACCAAAATTTTTCATGCTTAAAGAATAAATTAGTTTGAAAAATAACGTTCGTATATGTTGTAATTATAATTACTAACATAAATGCTTATTAGTCAGTAAGATAAGAATGTTATCATACCTTTGCATTTCCTTAACTTTGAAACTTGAAAACTTTTAACCGAATGAAGGAAATTTTTCTTTTGACAATAAAGAAGTTAACAGTATCACCAAACTTCTAGCAACTATAAGGAATCGTTTCTTTCAATGTGTTGACACAAAAGAGAGGTAGGGGTAGTGCTCATTTCGTATAATATTTTTCACTGTCAGATTCAGTCGCTCGAGTGCCATTCTCGGGACAAATCCTTCCACCTTCCTTTTTCCTACTACCCCTCCGCAAAAAAGAAAAACTAAAGGAAAACGGGGAAAAAAAAGCTTAGGAAATATAACAGTAAGTCGAGAACCCCTTTCGTTTTTAAAAGCGTCATTTCTCACAACATGGAGCAAATCGAGATAAAAAGAAAGAAAGAGAAATAGTAGGAGGGAGAGAACGAGAGACTGAACGGTAAAGTTATACAGGTGAAACCTGAAGTTATGAAGAGCTCACGTTCCATGCTCACGTATATAAATACACATATGTGTGTATGTGTGTAAGCACTTGTCAAAGAGAAGAGAAGGATATTTGGTTCCCCTCTCTTTTGGATTTTAGGGGCACACATTTCGCATCAACAAGTGGGACACGTGCAAGCAAGCTGTCCAGGTACGCTACACACACACACGTGTCCACATTTTATAGTGCATGCTCGATTTGTATCTTGTTATTTGAGCAAAATATTGGGTAGACCTTTTTAGACGGTTATTTTGAGGTAAGTATACTCGTAACATATATCGATGGTGCTTGCGTCATCCGCGTATTATATACAGAAACAGCTGTCCTTTTGGGAATACGAGTGCAGAGGTATATTTAAAGCTATACAAAAATAAGCGATTTCTATTATATGCAGTAGGATAAAAGTTAAAAATAAAAGAAAAAAGATTATTTCTAATTCTGAATCATCCATAGATAGAGAGTAAGAAACTAAAAATATTATTGTAAACATAAAAATATCAGTATTAAAACACGATATTCTAAATATAAAATTTTATTGTCATTTATCGTCAATAAAATATTCATCAAAATGTTTTATTGATTGAATTTTAATACAACATAAAATTTGCTGTTACTAATCAGTGAAAACAACATCAATTTATTTTATAAGAAGTTCCTGAAGTCAGATTCAGTAATAAATTTAATAGGAACAATTATTTAAAAATACATTTGCAAAAAAATAAATTTTCGAATTTCGATTAAAATTTTTTACTCAAAGTTTAGAGATATTACAATATAATTTTTTTAAATTTTATTTAACGTCACTGTATTCATGCTATGATTGCGATGCTAATTAGCGACGGAGGTCGTCAGTGTGTTTGTGAATAAAGCACATGTAACGTACAGTGGTGCTTGTATCATATGGCCGAGAGCGGGATTCGAACTCGGAACCTCGAGACTCTGAACCCATCGCTCTACCGACTGAGCCATTGAGACCTCTTTGATATAATATTTAATGAACTTCGAATAAACATGTAAGTGAAACTATTAATTATATTTAATGCATTTTGTAATTTATTCATGAATTTGATACTAATACGTAAAGCTTGAATACTTAACTTTTTTAATACATATGTATAACTGCAATTAGCTTGCTTTTGTCATGATTTTTATAATTTGTGTAATCCATTTTATAATATTGGATAGTTACACATATTTTATAGAAATTTTTGTATTTAGAAAAAATCATGATTTTACAAAAGAATAAGATTATTAATAGAAAAATATAATATTTGTAAAATGTAAAACATTTAATAATTTTCTTTATTGCAATTTTGACTTATTAATAAATAATGAACTTTTAAATACATATATTATAAATACCTTTTATTGTGAAAATCCATTTAATATACTTTTCTCATAAAATCCAAACGAAGCTCATTAATTTTAAATCGAAAATAAAACAAAATAATTGTAAATAAGATTCGAGTAAATCTTTTGTAATGTGACAACATAAAACTCCGCTTTCTATACTTAATAATATGATTATCGGATATTGTATATAACGAAACGATAAAACAGTAATAACTACGGGCAAACAATAAAACAAGCTTACATAATGTTGAACAAAGATCCAATAAAGAAATCAAAAGAGTTCATCAAAAAATGCGATCCTACAATTCTATTCTTTTCTCCACCCTCCCTCATAAGCATGTAACCATTGGTAAAAGAGGAAGCATAGAGGAAATAAAAAGAAAAGGAAAAAGAGAAAAAGGGCAAGAAAAAGGCATTTTTCTTGCAAGCATATAAGTCAGTTATTGACATCGGCTTTCGACCTTTTGCTTGCCTTCTATACATACGGCTTACGAATTTTCTCTCTCTTTCTTTTTCTTTTTCTCTAACCAGATGTGGCTTGCACGTTTGCAAGAAAGCAAGAAAAAAAGAGCGAGAGAAAGAATTGAAAAGATGAGAGAAAAGCTCAGGGTCGATGTAAACAAAGTTGGTACGAAAGTCTACACACTTGAGACAAAGGGGTTTTAGTAAGCAAACATCCTTTTACTTTCCATACACATATAAGAGAGAAAAAAAGAGAGTTAAAGAGAAGGGAAAACACATGCATAAACTCAATGAATACACCTACACGCTTACAAACGGAAACAAAAGCGAGTTAAGAATATGAGAACCGAAAATAAAAAAAAAAACTATGGTAAACACAACGTGTAGAATGATTTCAGTTTATATATTTATGCTGTTGATTTATGCTCTTTAACATATTTATTGATTTATGTATCATGCTAAACATCATACATTTTTTCATAAAAAGAATAATAATTTTATTAATCATGCTTAATTAAATTAATTAAATAACTCTAATGTAATTTTTATATTAACAGTAATACAAGTATAAACAATATTATATTTAAGAGACACAAATATTTTTTCAATCAGAAAATTGATTTGATTGTTATGGTTCAAGTCATTCTTATTAAGGCTTGTCGTTTTTCTTTTTCTTTCTTTCTTATTAAAAAAAAAGGAGAATGAGAAAACGCACTCCAGGCGTTTCATCGTAATATTTTTTGATATTACATAGGCCACGTGCACGAGGCTTAGATGATTCGTCGGGGCTGTATCCCTCTCATTTATTTAAAAATAAAGAATAAGTTAAACAAGGGCTACGAGAAGTGCTAAGAAACCGTTTCATACGGGCGCTGGTAAAGAGGCACTTGATGGATGGTAACATGCGTTTTGTTAAAAATAAATAAAAAAGAAAGTGAGAAAGAGGAAAATGAGAGACATTGTTAGGCAAACAACGAGTCATTCACACTCAAACTCATAAATAATAAAGTCATGCTGTGAAGGTTAAGAGCTTACATTTTCATTTTGTGCCTGTTTTTGTAAGTCTTCCCGATTCTTTTTTTACTATTTTATTAAAACGAATTTTAAAATTTCTATTTTATTGTTCGATGTATTCGTATTTCTGTATTTCAATGATATTCGATAAATTGATCAAAATGAAAAATGTTTCGAAAATATTATTCTGCATTATTTATTTAATTCCACAACGGTAATTAAATGAATAATTTAATGCCCTAGAATAAAATTAAATTTATAAAAAATTTATTTTAATCAAAGCTTAGTATAGAACAAATACAAGATTAGATTATCAATATTTCACATTCAATAAAGTTTAAAAAATAAGATAATATATTTATAACTATAAGAAAAATAATGACTTTTGTTTTAGATCAGAGATAAATTGGTATAAAAAGAGCTTGTTGCTTGACTAATTACAGATAATAATTTGCATGCTCTAGGTGGAAAACTTTTCAAACAGATGGTATAAAGTTAACAGTTCAAAAAGTATGACAGGATGAACGATGAAACGTTCAAGACAAATAATTAGTGACAAGTCAGCACTTTTAATGCACGTCGTTTTTTTTATTCCGCGCTCTCCAATGAAAAGCGTTAATGGCGACCCTTTTTACATCCATAAATTAATTCGTTTATTTATTTTTTACAAAATTAAAGCTACTCTTCGAATAAATTATGAATATAAATATTAATTGGATTGATGGATGTATAAATAAATTTCATTTACATATACTTTGGATTATAATATAATTAATTTATAAAAACTCATTGAATTTAAAATATTTAGTACGCAAACTACATTAGGGTATAAATTTATTACTATAATCAACGTGGTTAAATAAATTAATCAAGAATAAAACAAAATGTTTAGTTCTAATCAGCAATTCTCCTCATCTCTCAATTCATCTAAATTACAATAGGCAAATGGAAACGTGTACAGAAAACAAAATCACGTATAAAAATCATGAGAAATCATTGATGATCATCTAAACGAAGCGTGCACAATTACAGAAAACGGTAAGTACTTTGTAGTAAAACTTATGTAGGCAGAAACGTTCATGATAATATTGTGTAACTGACGGTGTAGGCTCATGACTAGTCGTCGCGACTAATTCCGCACACAAGTGACGCCAAGACAGAAAAAAGAAAGTAGGCAGATAAAATGTCCAAGAATAAAGGAAAAGAGAGAAAAAAGAATGAAAGAAAAAGAGAGGCGGCACATAAGGCATTGTCGTGCCAGTAAGAAAAATTGCCCCCAAGAGACAACAACGTCTTTTTCTCTTGTTACGTGTTGGGGAGAGACGATTCTTTCAAGTAGATCGTCGTTGTTGAATTCTTTTCTCTTTTTCTCCCTCTCTTGTTCTTCTTCTCTCGCTTATTTTTTTTTCTTTTATTCTTCGCAAGGGTGGCGCCCAGTACAAAGTCAAAGGGAATCGATGAAAAGAAGAAGCACAAGCGGAATTTGACAGTATCAACGACTTATCCGTCTGAGCGCTCACGTTTGCCTTTATCACGTATTGTTGTTCAAGTCCTGTGTACGAATAATTTATTTGAAATAACTCAAGATTATCTAGGGTCCTTTTGTCTTTCTTTTGTAAAGATGACATTGGATTTGACTTATCGGATCGTGAAATGTCCATTTTATGAGAATATATATACATATATATTGCTACTATTATTAAATGGATTGATACATTTACTAAATATAATGTTTATTAAAATAGATGATTAATCACGTTAAAAAATATTTTAATTTATCAAATTAATAAGAAGCTCTTTATTATTTATATGATTTCTGATTATTCAATTATTTCAATCATGTATAATTACATATTTTAAAATTATATCTAGGTGGTAAAATGACAAATATTTTGATTATAATTTATAAATTATTAAATCAGTTGATATTAATTTTATTAATAATTGAATTGAATCTAAATATATGAAAATTATTTAAAAATTTAATAAGAACTTATTTTATTTATGTAAAACAGACTGTAAAATATCCAAGTTTTATTTCCTGCATTACCTGACTAAATATTCACGTAAAAGGTGGACAATTTGAATGAGAATACAAGTAGAATGTAACTTTAAATGCATAAGAAATATTCTAACTTCCATACTAGACTGTGCTGCCAGACTAGATTCGTCGGTTACTACGCAGAAATATAAGATGCGTCCAAACGCTTGATGCTTATTTTTTACAAAATTGCGTATACAGTTAGATGTACAAGCAAAGAAAATTTGTATTTTTACACATTGTTTAGAAATGGATGAATAATTAAGTCTAAAAATTCATAATAAGCTTTTAGAACTACATTTGGAATGAATGTATATGGATAATTTATCTTGTAATTTTTATTAACAAATGAATTATGTTCAAATCGATCAAAGTATATTTTATGCTCTGAAATTCATACAACAGTATAATAATATAAGATTAAATCAACTTTTTATCAAATTTTACAAATAAGTTTCCGAGTTATTACGAGTTTATGTTAACTGTACATATTAATATGTGACGACTAACGCTTTCAGTAAAGTTAATAACTTTGTCGTATGCAATGTAACGCTTTTGCAATCATCACGCACAAATATTTTCTTCGCACCAATTCCCTTCATATGATGTCAGACACATTCCTTAACCGTGTGAACTAACCGGATTTTTAATAAATTAATAAAAATTGTAGATATGATTGTAAAGTCTTTTATCTCGGTAATAATATTACACCGCTACATGTGCAATGAACATATTATTTCCTGATACAATCATGTTTCTGTTTATTTAATTGAATATCTTCATAATAATGCCATTCAATTTATTTATTAGCAACGGATACCGTTTTCCATGTCGTCATTATTTATTTTCCTGAAAAAAATATTGAAATTAAAGGAAGACCAACTTGTTTAAAATTAATACACACTATATATTTTATCGCGTAAACTCGTTTCCATTTTACAAGCAAAGTTCAAAGAAAAATAAAACCTTGCACTCCATTACTTCAATCATTCTAAACATCTTCTATCACGGAATACCTTTTAAATTAGCCATTAACCAGAAATGAAAATAAAAAATAATCTAACCATCTCAATCATCCAAGTCTTACTATCTGCTGCAATAAAAAATCATAACTATTCATTTAAAAAAAAAAGGAACTTTTCTCGACTGTCCGATTACTTGCTATATTCAGCGCGTAAAATTGAAAATTCCCTGCGGCGTGCGGAAGCCTATGTTTACAGGATAAGTAGTAACAGCAAAAGTAAAAATAAACGCTGAAAAAAAGAAAAAAAGTAGCAAGAAAAAATAAAATAAGAGTAAAAAGAAACGTTTGAAAAAAAAAAATCAGCTGGCGGCGTATAGGCACTCGATTTAATGGACGTAGCTGAAAGTGCGCTTGTTGCAATTATATAGCTCGATTTAATACGTCATGTCTTGTCTTGCAACGTAGTCGAGATTTGCCTTAGGGAGCGTAGCGAATGCTGGTACACAAGAAGCTAAAGATAGAAAAGAAGGCATGTAACGCTAGTGGAAGATTATATTGAAGGAAATTGACTGGAGAGTAAAGTAAGATCAGAGGAAGAAGTAATTAAAGGCTAATCTTTTGTTTTAGTTTACTTTTAACTTTGACACTTAGGGATTTAATTAAATTTTTTCAATAATCCACGTTATTCTTTAAAATTATAACGCAATTATTTAAATTTAGCAATGAATCATATAAGTATATACGGAAATTTATTTTAACTGTGCCGACAAATGTAGTATTTATAGTTTTCGACTTGTTGGAAATTAAGTTATTAATTTTTTAAAAGCATTAGCTCGTTCATCTTTTAATAATAGCACTCTAAATATATCACTCCATTTCGTCATTACATTAATTACTTTGACGTAAAATTCTTTCGTTAATTAATGAGAAAGAATTATGAAAATACATATATGATATTCTCATATCAATTCAAGTTTCTGCGAACAAAAAGAAAACGTTAATAACCATGTCAAATAAATTATCTTCTTTTACAAGTACTCAAATTTTGACGTTCTATTAAAAGAACATATAACAGTGTTTAAATGAATAAGATAAATGAGATTCCATTTTTAAAGCAAATTTCGTTGAATTTAGCGAAAAAAAGTCGTTTATTAAATTGATGTACTGCTATTTCATTCGCAAATACACAATTAAAACCAATTCCCCATTCCTTATTATTCCACCTGTACTATAAAATATTTCTTAAGCTGAAATAAAAAGAAAAAGAAAAATGAATGAAAACTGCAAAAGCAATTGAAAATAAAATAATGAGCACTTCTTTTATCTCGCCAGCAGCCATAAGTATTATAAACGATCGAGCGCATTTTATGCACGGTTTAGTTTATCCTCTCATAGCAAATCGACGACTCCCGATTATCGATTTGCTCTCCTCTCGTTCATATACCTATACAGCAGGCGTGCGCTAATAAGCATAATAACCACATATTCAAGAAAAGCTGCTGTAGAATTGATGCGCAAGCGCGAGAAAAGCAAACGCGTTGTATGTTTGATAAATTCATAAACGATTTCCTTTTTGGTCATACGATATTATCGTTTACGAGACCAAAAAAAAAAAGAAGAAGCTTGAAGGGAAAATAAAGATTTATGTTTTTATCCCTTACATCTCTTCCCCCTGTAATCCTTTTCTATAACTTGATATACCTCTTTTATTTAGCTTTTTATTCCTTTTTCCTTATCATGGGCGTTTCCTTCCTTTTTACCTCATACACTTTCTATCTATCGTATATACAGCACGTTTATTAAACTTGGCTTCGACCACCAATATATAAATTTGACGATGCGAGCATAATAAAGCATCGATTTATCGTAACTTTATATTGAAATCTTACGAGGAGTTTTCTCTTTATTCTTTTTTTACTTACTTCGGCCAATATATAAGAAACATTCGAAGAGTTGCTCGTAAATCAAACATATACGAAGAAGAGAAGGAGAAGAAGAGGGGCTAACTACTCGTCGTAGTAATTCGATATTCATTCACAAGAGATGAAGAAGAAAAGAGAAAAAAAAATAAGTGCATCGACCACTTGCCTCCTTCGGGTTGGGGAAAAGTTTGTAATTTCAAGTTTTACCAAAGGTTTTTCAGTTGCGGTATACGAGAGGATTCCTTTTTTATATTTTTTTTACTTTTTATTTTTCTTATATTCTTTCTTTTCTTTCCTTTTCTTTCGCTTTTTTTTTCGTTACTTCAATTTTTAATGGCAATTTCTGAACGCTACAAGACTGGCTCAATAGAAAATGCTTTACATCGTTGTTCACCAAGGGATACTCTATAAAATTTTTTAAAGTTATTCAATAAGACAAGTTTTAAACTTTTTTATTTTACAGACAAGAAATCTCGCGAGAGTAAGAATTATTATTGTATTCTTTTTTAAAGAATCTTTTATTTTTAAAAATCTCTTTAGGCATTGCAAAAGTACAAAATTTAATCTTAAAACCATGTTTACATTTTAATAATTGGTTATTAACAAATGAAAAGCTCTTTAATTTTACATGGACAGAAAATGAAGTCTTGAAATACTAAAAACCAGTTACTTTACATCTTTTTTTATGTGCCATTTTATTCTTTATTTTTTTAGAATGTACTTGATAAAAAATTTTACAATTTTTACAACCAAATTTTATAAAATAGTTATTAATCAATAAATCATCTCAAATAGTATTTATTCACTGATTACATTTGATTGATTTTAGTAATTACGTGCAATATTTGTTAAGTAATAAATTAATTAAGCGAATGTCGATTAGTAAATAACCTGTATAATTAAATTGATATTGATATTATACTTAACTAAGCAATATCAATATTGAAAGTATCTAAACAAAGGTCAATGTTACGTCAATATATAATAAATTTAAAATACTCATAACTTTCTGAAATTCTATATATTTTTTATTGAATTTCTCTTAAAAAATATAAATTTAATAAAATTGGATTTTCATAATCTAAGAATAATATAAAAATAAGGATTAATACCCTTGTAAATTTGAACATTAGATAAAAAAAAATAAAAACTGATGAAAATTGGAATATTACAAAATCTCATCAAAGTCCCAGCATCCTTGGTGCTTTAGATCTAGCCAGTATTTATTCATTTAATCATGCCGACGGCAGCAAAATTATTACAGTACGTTTATATGTATGTATATATATAAGCGGGGCGCTATGGTTAACCAGCACTGCTACCTAATCCAGCAATACGCGGTGTCCGCGAAGTCGGACAAGCGGTTTAACTTGAATAATTAACATTCGTGCGGCAACAGCGTCATATCCAGCGGGCGTGCACGACTCGACAACTTGAATCCCTCTTGTACTCTCTTTCTCTACCTCTCTCCTCGTCTCTCTTTCTCTCTTGTACTTTGACGGTTTGCATTCTTGCTTATTAAACAGCTTTTGAGCGATGTGTGATTGAGAAATGTCATATACAAGTTAAAATTTGACGAGTCTTAAGGTCATATTTTAAAGCCAAAAATAATGTTTCATTGTATTTGGAAAACAAAGTTAATGATTACCTAAACTCATATTCCCTCATTTTTAAATTACAATTTCTGACAGAATTTTAGTGTTAAACTTCATGTATTATAGCCGATATTTTAAGATGTAAAAAAAGTATTAAAAATATTATACAGTACATAAAATATTTAATTATAAATTCAATTATGCTTATTAGAAGATTCACGAGAATGAACGCCATTTGAGATGAGATTAGCAAACGCTTACCACGCCTTATTTATATGTTAAATGGGAACAGTTTACGGTATATATAAGTCAAATGAGTTTATAAAACAACCTTAACTAACGTGCACAAAACCTGTTTTATGCGCTTCACAGTAAACATGAAATTTTAAAGTTTCTTTAAGAGATGGCTGATTTTAAAATATAATATAGATTAAGACATTGAGAAGCTAATAGGTTTGAGCGATATTTTTACTAACCAAAATCCAATTATGCCTTTTTAATTTGAAAAATCTGTAATGTTGTAAGAATAACTTTAAATTTCAAAATTATTTGAAAATAGAATACAGTAGATATTGAAAAGCTATATTTCATAAATATTGTCAATATAATATATTACTTTGATTAATTAACAAAATTAGCTTTCCTGAAATGTCAATTGCATCCCTTAATTTTCAAGTGTCTTAATTAAAATGCACATGAGGTATCTATTGTAATGATTCAATTTGTAGAGTAACGCATTCGTGATCCATTAAGCAAGGTTCAAATCTTAGTCTCTATCGATTGACACGAGTATCACTGTAAAACATTACGTAGGCTTTGTTCGCAAACACCTTGTAAATCTCTGACGCTATTAGTGCCGTAATGATAGTAAGCAAAGTTAAAGTATTTCTTAAAATAAATAAATCATTTATTTATTAATAATAAGAATTTATTATTTATTAAATGCTGGACAGCTAACTATTAATTTGCAAACAAAAGAATTTAGACCAACTGAATTCAATGCTTTGCGTAAGTAATGAAAGTCACTATATATTTGTATCGAATAAGATGATTGCTGCAACTAAAAGAAAATAAAAGATATAAACTTTATGCAATTAAAATTATGAGAATATAAACGTACTTAATCTCAAGTGCGTGAAACCTACGTAAGCGCACTTGAATTCAAAAGTCTATAAATGCGTATAAACTTGATTTCATAAACATTTTTTAACGATGTCTTTTTATCGTATCGACAGTTCATTAGCTTCTTGTTAAATTATATATAAAATGAATTTGTTCCCGAATTAGACCACCTAATGGCTATTCAATAAGTAAATAATTAATTAACTTTTAAAATTCATTTATTAATGTCGTATTCAAGTCCACAATAATTATCAGTTAATACGAATGTCCTTAACAATAAGAAATCTTATTTCTGTATAAAAATATAACGACGTTAAATAATAAAAAAACGAAGATTAAAATAAATTCTTATTATCTAAAACTTACATGAAAGATAAATATTGAATAGATCAACACTTTGTGAAACTCACCTGAAACAAAAAGAAAATTTATAGTTAGACAAGTATTTAATTAGTAATAGAAATATAGATTTTAAATTAATAAAAGCAATATATTATACTATAGATCAGTTTTGTTTTCAATTAATTTTGACTCAATTAAAGTTGTCACAGCAGTTGTAAGATAGCAACTTATTTCGTATGAAATTAAATTTAAATTTAATTCAGTTTCCTTGCTCGGTTAACAATAAATTTTAATTTGAAAATAAAATATTCATTTATATAAACGTATATTTTAACGATATTTTATTATTCGTAAAAAAGTCATTCTTATACATGAAAATAATTGAATTATTATTTTATAAATAGATTTTCATAATGAATAAAATGAACAATTTCGTTAAAATGTTATTACGTGTTTCTCGTGACAAGCAACCATCAAAAGTAATTTATTTTTCTAAAAATAAATAATAAAACATTATTTACAGAAGAATTGAAGAAAAACTTGTGTATTTGTTGAGCTTTAACGCAAAGCTAATTGTTCGCGCATGACTAACGTAAAACGCGATGTGGCGCCTGAAGAACTTAAATAATACAAGTAATCTAAAGTAGAAAGTGCCGACGATAATAGCTCCGAGGATATATAAATTCTATCGCGTATTTTCATTTTCGCGTGTGCTTTTAACTTGAGAAAACGAGACGAAGGAATACGCTTCATTGTGGCTTTCTTCATATCCAGCCACTAATTCTTATGGTGCTTTTCACTTCCTTTTCTATAAATATCTTTATAAAACGAAAAAGGAACGAAAACTATAATATTTATCTTTCGCATTTCTCATTTCTATATCTTTTTTCGATTCTTTTGTTAAAATGAAAGACAACGGCGATAAGGTCCGGGATATTTCTTCGCACCGAAACGCGAAATTCAACCTTTTCTATCTAAGGAAGGATAAGGAGGATGAAAAGAAAAGGGAAAGGTGGATATTAGCTCTCTACTCTGCTCTACGGGTTTATTTTCAAGAAATAATTAAGGATACCGTTCGTGCGCTTTCCGAATATTAGAGAAAATGAACACAGAAATAGATTTAGGGACTTTATCGATATTTCATGATAAAAGAATATACTGTTATGGTCTACAATTTCTGTTTAAATAATATTTTAATACAAAATATTATTGCGTTTTTGGGAATAATCATAGTACAATCAATAATGACAGATTTATTATTTTTAAATCAATACTAAATGTTAAAGTATTATTCAAGCTATTATTTTAGTAAAATGGCATTCTAAATTTATTAAAAATTTTATCGTTCTGGTAAAAAATATAAATAAAATATCAGATTATTACAAAAAAATTTTTTTCAAATGCATTTGATTAAAGTCAAAAGTATATTAATATGATTAAAATACTACCATTTTATTTTAGAAAATTTCTAGTTTAAATGTCAGAATATTATCAGGAAGTTGTATGGAAAAGAGACATCTGGGTTGCTGTAAATTTAATGGTATTCTATGACTAGAGCCGTGCGATCATATTAATTTTATGCACCTTAACCATTTCGCTCGTCGTAATCCCAACATATGGCGTTTTACACATCCCTTTTACACGATGATAGCTAACTCAGCGAAAAACTTAAAAGGGAACAAACTAATGTCGATTCGTTCAACCAAAAATTTTTAAGGGGAAATTTTAAAATGAAAGGATATTAGCAACTGATAAATAATTAATGACTCTTTTCACTTTGGTTACATATGTTCGAATCTAAAGTTTTAAGTTCTAATGTTAATCAAAGATTTTCACATCACACAGAAAGAAATATTTATGCTGTCAAGTTATAAGTTATCAGATTTTGGTTTTAATAATAATATATTTTTTTCTTACAACCAAAGTAAATTAGTTATATAGGCGCAATTAGATATACGCAATTGCTTATTATAGTAACCAAAGTTTTGGTGACCATAACCAAGTCCACTCGACTATTGACTTTGGTTGTTCAAACCAAATTGTTTTTGAATGTTAATCGAAAAAACTTATAAGCAATATAAGATTAATTCTTAAATATTTTTGTAAATTCTGAACTTGAACCACTATAATTGACATCCAGTATTTGAATTAGGATCTGAATAATTAACTTGAAGAATCTAACCAGGAGGTTCTTTTACAACAACCTATACAAAATATTTAAACAAAATGGAAGATTAACAGCATAATAATTCTTTAGTAATATTTTAAATAATTGTACATAACATCAGTATGGAAGAAAAACCTGCCATCTCAAAAAGGCGTTGTAAAAGAAGCCATTTCAAATATGTTTTAAAAACAAGCCATTTAAAAAATGCGTTGGAAAAGAAGCCATTTCAAAAGTACGTTGAAAAAAGATTCCATTTCAAAGCAAAAGCAAAAATAGCCATTTCAAAATTCCATTCGAACAGTTTTTAAATTCAAATGGCTTTATCTGGTGAAATAGTGTCTTTTCCAACGTTGATTTCGAATGGCATCTTTTCTAACGCATTGTTTAAATGACTTCTTTTCTAACACATTTTTGAAATGGTAAATTATTTTCCCATGCTAACGATATATATAATTATTAAATAATGTAATACATTTATATTTTCTCTATCAACAATTGATAAAAGTATTGAAAAATTTGTCTGATTCAATAAAATTTTTTTCAAATCTTGCCAAACACAATATTTTATAAAAGTTGCATCATTAACATATAACATATTTTTAAAAATATGGACTTAACATGTGACTTTGATTAAGACATTGAGTAACGATGATCAATGTCAAAAAGAAGACCAGTTATAAAGAGTGAGGTCTCAGTAGCTCACTCGGTAGAGTGATGGATTCGCGATCTCGGGGTCCCGAGTTCGAATCTCGGCCTCGGCCAGTTGATACAAGCACCACTGTACGTTGCATGTGCTTTTTTCATAAAAACACTGACGGCCTCCGTCACTAATTAGCATCGCAATGTTAGCATAAATACAGCGACGTTAAATAATTTTTAAAAAATGTTCGTTAATGTGCTCAGCTAATGGTCAAAGTATCATTGTTTTTTTTTGTTTAGTACAAATGATTGCAAAAGCAAACAAGCGATAAAACTGGTGCGACATATTAATTGAAAAAAATCATCTTCCACCAACGTTTGCTTAGACGACTACTCAACTTCCAATACGCATTTACGAACGGCAGGTGAAACACCGCCTTGAATGATTTGTCCATTTTTTTCAATTTTTATTTTGAATTAAAAAATAAAAATCACAAAAATTTATTTCCTACAATTTGGCATTTTGATGTTTATAATAAATCTATTCGGTTAATTTATAATGTTGAAAAAGTGTGGTTTGCATAAAAACTAAATTATAAAAATATAATTTTTTTCATGTTTTATAGCAAAGTATCAAATTATTTATACAAATATATATTAAAATTTTGAATAAAAAGTTTTAATGTAGTACTTATCTAGTATTTCTATATACGATGCATTTTTATTTTTCATAATTATTATAATAACGTTTATACACTTGAAAGCATCAAAAGTAATTAAATTTTTATATCTTAAACTATTTTCGTTTCAATTTTAAAGCTTTTGAAAAATCCATAAAATATTTTTAAATATAAAAAAAACACAAAAAATCCAATTTGAAATCGATGTTCCAGAAAGCATCTTAACAAATTGGGGAAGAAAAAATAGAAATCCCTTTTAGTCGTACCTGCGGAACTATTAAAAGTGTGCGTATATAGAACGGAACCATACCAGTAAAAGCACAAAATTGTGAAATCTCTCCATCTCATTCCATGTTATCTACTTCTGTAGAAACACACTAGGGAACAGTAAATAATCTAGATAACTGGACAGGACACGTCCCCTTAAATTTCCACGATCTCTCTCTCTCTGTTTCTTTCTCTCTTACACTCACTGCCTCTGCGTGTCAGAAGCTACATGAGATTGCTCTGTGCACACGGCAGATTGCGAGAAAGCATAGGATTATTCTACTACAGGAAAGATATATGTTTTTAGTAGTCGCAAAATCGGTAAATAGAAGCAGCAACGATAAAAAAGGTTCAAAGATTAAATGCGTGGGATTGACTTCGTAATTAGAAGATTTTTAGTTGTGGCGTAAAATTTCACAAATGATTAATGCGAACGATAAAATATAACTAATTGTAATATTTAATTTGTTAAATGTATTTATTAATGTTATATTTTGAAGCGGAATTTTATTGAAAATCGATTGGATGACTGATAACAAAAAAATTGAAATATTCACCTGATGCTATTAAAAATAATTGCAATAACAGAATTTGAAACCTTTCTTTGGATTTTGATAATGTTATAAAAAATTATTAAATTTTATTTTAATTTTTTATTAAAATTTCCATGCAAAAGAAATTAATACAGCGAATTTCATATAATTTAGTAATTTTAATTCATTAATAATTTACATTCTATTTATTTACTTTTATTCTTTCAATAATTTATATTGTATGTAAAAATAAATAAAAAATTTTCACAAAAAAAAAATGAAAATTTGAAATGTTGATTACTGTTATTTTAAATTATCGAAATTATTTATTTTATTAATTCAATTTTATTAAAGGAATTTTGTGAATTTTGATAAATCTGTCACAATATTCTACTTTATAGTTATAACATATTCTGTCACAGACTATTGCAGTAAAGATATTATTTTCAAATGATAGCTGATTAGGGTTTTATAAATTATTTGTTGATAATTACATTGGAAAATGGATTTAATTTTAGTATAGTATTAGAGATTACTAGAGAGAGAATAGATAATTTGACACTATTCCAAATAATATTAAATTAGTTTTGCAAAAATATTAATGACTACCTAATTAAATGATAAATAATTGGTAGCTGCGTTCTTCTAAATTTATATAGAATCATGTAGAGTAATGATTAATTATGGACTTTAATTATTAAAATTGATATATTTTTATCGCGTTTTAAATGTGTATTTGCAAATTATTTTGTTTCTAGGAACTTAAAATAATTATTATAAAGTTTAATAAATCTAAATATTTACTAAACTGTTTTCATCTATTAAAATTCCCGTTCATATAAGAAAAAATTAAATCTTTCCAATTTAAAAGCTTACATGTTTTTCCTGAGTCAACACAAAGATATGTGCACACATTTACCTAGGCAATTTAGCGAGACAAAGGCGCGGCATCGCAGCATCAGAAGCAACGAGATGCAGTTAGATGCAGTAAGCGTAACGATTGAGGGAAGAGGAGATATCATCGGTCTAACGGCCTACGCAATATAGACACGCACGCACATACGCATACGCATATAGCAGTCATTTCCAACTCACTGATGTATACGCAGAAGTTAAATTGGTATAAGTGGAAAGGGGTCCAGTTGCAAGGGATTATCACACGGCGTACGTTTCTATGTTAGTAAATAGAGAGATAAGGGGAAAGACAGTGTACACGCGAATGACACGTGAGTGAATGAGGGAGAAGAGAGAGAAAATTATTGTGGTAAAGTTAACTGTCTTTAAGGGTGATGGAGGAGAGGTATAATTGATAGGAAGGGGACACAAGGAGCAATTTTATTGTTGTGACGTTTTTTCAAAGTGGAATTGGAGAGCTACTGAAATTATTTTTCATTAGAAAATATAAGAAAGGTATTACATCAATGAAAATGTAGAAAATTAAATAATTATATTGTTTACAATATAAATGAAATTTAATATTCATTTAAATAATAATTTAAAATTCAATTTTTTTAGAAAAATGAAATTTTTAAATTCATTTTTACTTTTAAATTATTTTTTTTTTTATAAAACTTTTAAAGTAACTACCAAATATATTGAAAGTTAACATTGCTTTAACTTTAAATTTATATGTAAAAAAAAAGTTTGATTGTATCTTAACGATACAGAAATGACACGCTGATGATACAAATAAAAGTAAAAAATGGTGAGCCTTTGAATTCTTGAAATGTCGTAAGAGCTATCTGTATGTTTAAAAATATCTAATTAGTCTGTAAAATTTAAAAAAAAAATTCACATTCTCAAAACATGTTGAACTTAAAATCTTGTCAGATACACATATTTACTTGAACATCTAAACACGCGTATACGTATACAAATAATATAAAAAAATACTAAAATTGACTTGAATTTATTAATAAATAACCAAATAAATTGTATGTACCATTTAACAATGATAAATTTATATTGGAACAATCACAAGCGTATTATAATTTAATTTACAATTAAACGAATATGTATCGAGCTTACATTTTATATTGACAAATACTATTGCTAGTAATTCAATAGACAACGCACTCACAAACATTTAAAATATTCAAACTATATATTTTGCTTTTACTGAATACATGTATGAAATATGTATATAAATGGAATAAATATTAAATATTACATTGATAATGTTGGTACAATCAATGAAACGAGAATTTTGTTTTCAAAAATAACATCGAAATTAGCTTCGGTAATAAAATTATATTAATTTTGTAACCGTAAAAGCAAATTCAAATACATTTTGATATTTAATAATATTATTTTAATTTTATATTATAAAGGCATTATAACAATTATTAAGAATTGTCAATTAAACCAATTTAATTTTCGTGTATACTTTTCAATCGCTTTAGCAAGATTTGAAAAATAAGTAATTTTCACTTATTTCATTTGATGAGCTTTTTAACATTAAGAATGTAACTATTTTAAGCTAAAGCAAATTGTATTTTTATGTTAATTTTATTTTAAATAATAAAATACATTAATTTTTCACTTATTTCTACATTAGTGTACTAAAATTCTATATAGTGTCGAGACTAATCATTACGAAATTATCTGAGCCGGAAGAACGAAATTTGAAGAAACGTTTTAAATAAACGCCATTCCGAATATCCTTTTTATAGTTTCTGCAAGTCACTTTATTATGATTTTCGAGTTGCCGAAAGGTCGTTCCCCGGATATAAACCGTCTGTGTGCCGGTAAAATGCAAAACGCAATAATCGCCTAAATCACTGTACTATTCAAGAAATACTCCTACGTGCAAAAGCGAACAATGAAAACGCTTGCGCTCGTTCGTTCGTTCGCAAAACTTATACCGCTGTATGTATATATATATATATATATACATGTACTATATAAAACCCAGTGAGTTAGTATACACCTAGTAGAAATTCCACAGTACGGTCAGACAATCTGGCCGCGCAATAATTTCTCATCAACTACCAGTGTGCGAACGTCATCTTCGCTTTAGCTTAATACGAGTGTACAAAAGACATTTCTGACTTTCAAGCTATCTTCTATTGTCTCCTTTTTCGTTAAAAGCCAAATAACTTAGTCTTATAACCTTTATAAAGTAAACATCATATGGACTTTTATGCAGAATTAAAAATTCTTTGGATTAAACTGAAATATGTATTACTGAGAAAAGAATTTCTTTATATTGTGCTCGTTTCAATTATTATTTAAATTAACAGTAAATTCATCCTTAAATTAGGTAATATTTTGAAAATTTTTATGCAAAATGACAAAATTTAATAACATTAAGCGCAAAAAGCGAATTTTCAAAACGGATAATACCTTATTTAAAAAAAAGGACATTAGATTAAATCTCTATAAATGAAATTAACAAATAACGGATGAACATACCTTTAAAACTTCAATTTAAGCATATAAAATAAGAAGTAAGTATTAAGTAAAGAAATCACAAAAAGTAAATAAAAACCTTTTTTTCGTCAAAGATCAAATATTTACATGAGGAAACATTGGTTGACATCTGGAGAGATGAAAAATTGTTTACATTAGTCCTCGAATGTTGAGGAATCTTATACAATTCTCGCACATGCGCAAAACGATGTCGACGACAGTGACGTAAAAGTGTAGCTATTAAAAGATGTGCCTTGGTAATAAATATTAATTGTGATAAAAAATTCAATTGTTCTGATTTTGTAAAAATAGACAACAACTAGAAATTTAAATGATTTTTAGTTTTTTTTTTTAAATAAAAAACTGTTATTAACTATTCTAAATAACGAAATAAATGGTTATATTGTGGTGATTGTTTGAACAATGAACAACAAATTTTTTTGTCTGTAAACAAATATCAGAGAATCTTTGAAAAGATGACAAAAACCTATAATCAATCAAAAAACTGCATTATATCTAATTAAAAAAAAAAAGCAAAAGCATATTTAATAATAACCTGAATTTTCAATACCCAACGGATTTCGGTCAGAAAGTTTATGCTAACATTATAGAGAATATAAACAAAACTTTCAATATTATACTAAATAACAGACGACAAGAGTTGGACAAACAGCAGTGTATATAAATTCATATTTACTTAATATGGGAAAAGCTTATGTACACGTGCTACCTTTACACGTTTATAAACATGTGCCATTCAAAACTAGATCATCGAATACAAATTGTAATACAAAAGTTTACCAATAAGCTTCCCAACGCTGATTGTGACACATGACGCATATTTGATATACTTACATTTCAGTCTGCATGATAATATTGATTTAATACTGTTTTATTACAATTATGAAATAGTTTCATAATGAACTTAAAAATAAATTCTGTTATTGTGTCACATGCTATTTTTAATAATTACCAATAAAGAGTTGTTTTTTTTTTCTATTGTACAAAATTTTTAATAATACATTAGTGAGGCTAATGAAAAGATCAGAATGTTTTCCATTTTAGTTTACTAATCAAATTTAAAAAAATTTAATCTGTTTTAAAATAAAAAAATGCATTAAAGATTTAAAAAATGGAAGAAAGTTTAAGAAATTTTTTCAGATAGATACATTTTGGTTAACTTGAAAATAAAATATTTACTTTGAATAAATTTTTCAAATATTTGAACACTTCATCTTTTGTCCATTAATTAAATAAGCAAATAATAACCTTGTTGTATTTACAATAAAAATATTTTAAAAATTCGTGTATTTTTTATCAAATTTCATGAAATTTTTATATTATTTAAAAAAATTGTTGATATTACAAGTGCACCTTCCAATTTTAATGTTTGCACGTACTTGACATACTTTTGCAAATTTAGAATTACACTTGAATGCGTTCTAGTACTTTATCATAGTATACTAAAAAAAAATTTTATTTTATTAACTCACGTCACGTCCAGATATATTTCCCCATTTATTATATAAAATTGTATGACATTGTAATTAAGGCAGACGCAAAAAAGCATAAAAACCACACATTAAAATTAAATGAACTACGTGGAAAAAGAAAAAGATAAATGATTCGGTAAATTTCAATTTAAAAGCAAAAAAAAAAAAAAAACAAAAAAACCTGTAATATCAGAAATTCTTCATTTCAAAGGAAATAAAGCATTAAAACGACATGTCCGTAAGGTAGGTACATTCATCACGAGGCAAACACGAATAGCAAAGCCTATAATACAAGACATAGTTGTACAAAAGGCGATAGTCTTCGTAGTTGTCGTCATTTAAAAGTGAAAAGGTATATAGGTATATATGTGTATGTAGATATATACGTTAGCACGCAAGGGTAAAGAGACGCTATGTGCAGTGACGTTTTCGTGCAAACGAGCGTTGACTTGATTGGACCCTTTTCCCTTTTCTCTTATACATGTATATAACCCCAAGTCCCACGAAACAAGCCGCATCGCTCAGCCGACGTCGGCATTTCGTGTTGTAGAAGAGAGCGAAGCAGGCACATCGCGAATAAACCTCTTGACAGATAGACAAGAGAAAGAAAGACAAAGAAAACCAATCGATATTCTTTTGAATATATATATATATATATATATATATACATATATAAAAGAAAAAGCGACGCCAGGCTGTATCGTGAGCTAGATTTTCAGAATTTAAAAGTATCTTTTTAGGCACTTGGTAACAATGGTTATGTATAAGGATAAAGGTTGGATTTTAAATTTAAAAGACTCGCTTGAGACGTTACTTGTTAAAGTTACTTGTGTTTTAGGTGAAGGTTATATAAAAGCTTATTTTTCTTTTTTTTTTCTTTTTTTTTAAGAATCGATCGTATACATATTTTTATATTGCGATGTTTATTTATGAGTTAGCTTTCTTTTTATACTTACATGTTTATAAACAAGTATTTAATAATTACGCTAAATAAAATAAATTCAAAATATTATTTTTAGGAAAATCAAAAATATTTGAAACAATTAATTTTTATAGTATTTCATTGAACTGTTTTATGAGAATTGATCACTTGAAGTATAAACTTCAATATTGTGATGTTTATTTATAAGACAGTGTCTACTTTTATAAAAATAGTATTTAAGAAAAATATAAATGCAATATACACTAAAAATATTATTTTTAGAAAGTACAAAAATATACAAAGCATAAAATCTTATTTGTGAGCCACTCACCGGCTCGTTCTAATTATTCTTATTAATTGACTGTATGCATTGTTATTGCAATAATCAAGATCGTTTATTCATACTGAAATTGTAAAAAAATTAATATATTAATATTCAAACCAAAATACCATAAGCTTTTGAACTCTGGATATAACGTCTTGTAAATATTAGATTAATATTAAATTTTAATCACATTTGACAATCATTTATACTTTATTTTTTATTCAATAAAAAATAAATAATAATGTATTTCTGCATTATTTCAGTATTTCAATCATTCTTAAAATAATAATGATCGTTAGCTAAAAATTGATTGATAAAATTAAATTTTCAACAGCCTTCGTTTAATATACAGGGTTTAAATAATTATAAACACAAATATTCACGTAAATACATTCAATTAATAAATAATAAAGCAGCGCTTGAAGTGTGGACGAAAAAAAGGCATTATAAACTTAATATTGAAAAATGAAATCGTACGTCCATTATTAATTCATAAGGATATGCATATATACGTGCATGTATCAGAAAATAGAATTCCCCGCAAATGAGGTTAACATTTTCCTATTTATTTCTCCTGAGGACAAATCAATACTATAGGTAAAAGCTTACCGGAGATCACGCTATGGAGAAAATATACGTACAGACTATAGACGCAATAAAAATAACTGATGGAAGCTATTTTTGGTACCTTTAACTTTCCTCGAATATTTTTCTATAGATATTTGTTTTGCGTTGAAGTATTGTTTTTTTTAAATAATGTTTTGGTATTGTCAACACTGTATTGGTTTTAATTTATTAGAAATTTATAAATAGGAATGTAAAAGTTCATTCAGAAGGTCAGAAGAATTTATTTTTGTATTCGTGCTTGTCAAATGAATAAATATTTCATCAAGACCTCATTGCTGGTAATCAAACGATTGATTCTTTAGCTTTTTCTTCATTAAAAATTTATTTTATTTTTATTGAAACAACAGATATATTCTTAACCAAATTAACATGAGAAAAATTTCAAACATATAAAGCTTTTAACGAAATTGCAAAGTTTAAAAATATTAATTTTTTTCTTTTAGTGCTGTAAAAAATCGCCATAAAAAATTCACTGCGGCAGCGATAAAAATTTAGTAAACAACAAAATAAACTTTTTTTTTCTTTTTTTTTTTTTTTGAAAAATATAAAGAAAATGTAAAAAGTGACTCGTATAAAACGAGCACATCAAATTATATAATTTGCTTTTCTTGGACTTTTTTTTATATCACAAATCTCGTCCTCGCAAAATGACCAAACACATAACGAAACTATATATTCTCTTGATGCATACACACAAAACAGTCTTGCATATAAAGAAAAAAAACCGCCCTTTTATCAGTTCTCAAGTTTTACCGTGTGTGTCATTCCCAGCTCAATAAGTTGAAAAGTACAGCAATAGCAACAATACTTTCCGTTACCTATACGCACGTATAAACACACTCACACACACGCACACATCAACTTTCAACGTAAAAAAAAGGAACGAAGAAAGGCAACGGTATAAGAAAAAGGTTTGAAAGAAAAAAAGTTAGAAGAGAAAAAAATAAGAGAGGATAGTAAAGTAAACTATCGGTAAGAGTACCGATAAGCGACTCAGGAATCAAGATCCTTTTTTTTCCCTTTTTTTTTCCTCGGACATCCGTGCCGTCAGAATAAAACTTGGCGCGCATATAAAACTCACCCTTATATATGTGATATCTTTTGCTGCTTGTCGTCTCTCAATGCTATGTGTATGTGTTGGAGGACTAAAGTCGCTACCACTAAACGACGTCTATGCTTCGAGCATTAATTTTATCGTTACTTTTACCACTTTATCTCTTTCTCTTTCTTTCATTCTATCTTTCATCATTGTACTCGGTCTTTTATTCGTTTAGGCTGTTTTTTTACGATTATACTTTTTTTTCTATTATCGATTTTCCGGGTTTATTGCAAGTTTTGCAAAAAGAGACTTTTTAAATTAATCATGTATTCTTAAGTAAGTCTTGTTATAATAAATCAGTATATTAATATTTATTTACTGGTATAAGCGAAAGCTCTTCATAAAAACTTGATGAACGAAAGAAGTAAAGAAAAATTTGAAGGTTAATAAAATTCCTACTTAACCCACTAATAAATAATTATATTAATAATTAAAATTGGGGTAAGAATTTTAGAAAAAAAGATAAATGAACTTGTATTGAGAATCATAAACTTTAGTTATTTAAATTCTGAAACCAATTGAGTTATTAGTTATGAAAGATTTTATTTCTGATGTAATAATCTAAAATTTTCTTAAATGCCAAGTTATTATATCAGTAACATGAAATTCTTTATAATTAAATGAATTTTCTACAGAATGTAGAGGAATAAACTTTACGATGCACGCAATACGTTGATTCATCTTTTTTTAAAAAATTATTGCCTTAATTCAAATTATTAATCCATAGTGATTTTTAATTAGTGTATAAAATAAGAATTTTTTTCAATGATAAATAATAATTATTTATTAAAATTTGTATTTTGCAATACTTATACTCCTGCGCAAAAGAAATTTGGTATGGTCGAAATATCGGAAATACTTTGGGTGTTACATTGAGGCATCGAACACCGAACTCATGGTTGCCCAATGTAATTCAATGGTTCGCCAATATATCGCCACGAGGCAAATCTCATGTTTTGCACATGTATAGTGCATATATGGGATGATTAAAAAGTTTTAAATATTTCCTTAAATTTTCCTCATGTAAGGACAATCTTTTGGTCAATTTTAATGCTACCTTACAAATAAGATTTGTTTAAAAAAGATTAATAAAAATAGTACTAACAATAATCTGAATATTTAACATATTCTATAACTTACCTTCATTTTCTTTCTTTTGCATTTTGCAGAATTTACTATTACAATTTTAATTTTATTTGATTTTATGTAATTGTGAATCATCTGAAATTATTTCATATCTAATATAATTTAATATTTTACTGTATCACTTATTGAAATATTTCATATCTTCCTAAAACTAATTACTTTTGAAAATTTTTTTGATAAAAATTTTTAATTAGAATCAAATGACTTTTAGAAAAAAAATACTTTTTTCTCAGAGGAAAATTTGAATTGATTGATTACAATTTATAAACTTCGCATATTTTTTTTATTCATTTTACTGCCAACTTATTAATATTTTACTGTATCACTTATTGAAATATTTCATATCTTCCTAAAACTAATTACTTTTGAAAATTTTTTTGATAAAAATTTTTAATTAGAATCAAATGACTTTTAGAAAAAAAATACTTTTTTCTCAGAGGAAAATTTGAATTGATTGATTACAATTTATAAACTTCGCATATTTTTTTTATCAAGAGGCGCGGCAGCGCCTCGACGGCGAGTTAAGGTACGAATACGAAAACGTCGAGGCGCTCCTCTTATACTTTGAATTAGAGTGTCGAAAATTTTAAAATAGAATCTTTTGAAAATACATTCATATATTTTATAAATACAAATTGATAATGAAAGATTTTTATTTTATCTTTAATTTAAAAAAAGTTTTATGACGATCGGTTTACTCAATCTCGAGAAAACGTAATCTAAAATTTTAAAGTGTCGATTTCGCGTTATGAAAATTCTTCTTCGTCATCAGCCCTTCAATTTTTGTTTCCAGCCTGTGACGTCACACTTTAATATTGTAGGAGAGCTATGAGCATATTTTTTATGTTTTTCGGCTATAGTATAGTAGTTAGTATGGTGCATGCGGTTTGTATTCAAGTTAGTATATCATGCTATAGTATATATATCGACGGCGAGTCAGGGTACGAATACGGAAATTATTTATTTATACTTATAATTAAAATAATATTTTCGTATAAACGTATTCTATAATTCTAACATAGTATGATTTTTTTATTATCAACTAAACCCTTTCTTGTGAATGATGTTTCGTCGACCCGGAGGTCCTCCAACTCACCTAAACATCATCTACAGGAAATGACAAAAATGTATATATTTCCAATTATAATACTAAATGTGTTTCCTCGTGGATGATGTTTCATGATCCTGGCGGCCATCCTGGCCACCTGGACATCATCTCTAAGAAGTGACAAAAAATTTTAAATTATAATACTAGATTCACTTTCTCGAGAATGATGTTTCGTCGACTTGGAGGTCGTCCAGGTCACCTGGACATCATCTCCAAGAAGTGACAAAAAATTTATATATTTCCCATGAAAATACTAGATGTGTTTCCTTGTGAATGATGTTTCGTGATCCTGGAGGCCATCCTGGCCACCTGGACATCATCTCCAAGAAGTGACAAAAAATTTTAAATTATAATACTAGATTCACTTTCTCGAGAATGATGTTTCGTCGACCTGGAGGTCGTCCAGGTCACCTGGACATCATCTCCAAGAAGTGACAAAAAATTTTTAATTATAATACTAGATTCACTTTCTCGAGAATGATGTTTTGTCGACCTGGAGGTCATCTAGGTCACCTGGACATCATCTATAGGAAGTGACAAAAATTTATATATTTTCAATGATAATACTATATGTGTTTCCTTGTGAATGATGTTTCGTGATCCTGGAGGTCATCCTGGCCACCTGGACATCATCTCCAGGAAGTGACAAAAATTTTTTAATTTCAATTATAATACTAGATGCACTTTCTGAATGATGTTTCGTCGACCTAGAGGTTGTCCAGGTCACCTGGACATCATCTTCAGGAAGTGATAAAAATGTACGTTAATTTGTAATTAATGTATTCAAGCGTCTACTGAAAAATCGTGTTACGATTAATTAAACATAAAAAAATTAATTGGACATAAATGTTTAATTTAATTAAACATTTTATCAAATTTTGTTCACTTTCTAATTTTTTTTGTTTTGAATATTTAATTGTCTACAATTTCTTTATAAATTTTAAAAAGATTTTTTGTTATATTTCGTATCTAGTTTTATAGAGTTATACAAAAGTTATATATAATCATTTTCAGATACAAACTATATCCAGTAAACTATATCGAGTACTTCCGTATTTAATTCATTCTTTTTGATATGAAGTTCGTAATCTTTCAAACTATTAAATAAATATACAATTTTGGCTGAAGAAAGTTTAGAAATCAATCAAGTAATCGTCGAGTATTACTTTATTCAATTCATTCTTTTTAATAAAAAGGAATGAAATTGACATTGATTAATAAGCTCTTTTGTTTCAACTTTTTTAAATAATATTTACAATAAATACATGGTCTGCTGACCATGTAAAAATTAATTACAATGCATCTAGATCAGTTATGTAAAGCTATCGAATAATTAAACTTATTTAAACAAATTAAGAAATGCTGCAAAATAAATCAAAGGTAAAACGAATAATTGATATTACAATTAATGTTTTATATATTTTTTGCAATATTGATCTTTATATGGTTTACTTATTGCATTTTTTTATAAAATTTTAGAGTAAATTGTTATATTTAATTAGCATTCAACATAATAAGAAATAATTTTACTTAATAAAATGACAAAAAATCCTAACATAATTCATCTATTTTTCATTTATTCAAATATTTCAAGCATAAATAAATAAATCATTAGAAACAAAATAATCGAAATAATTAATTTACAATAAATTATTTATTTTGATTTATAATATCTTAATTTTTTCGATAATATTACGACTTAAATTTGATAATATAAAATTCCTTTGATAATGTCTGATTATATTGAGAAATGAATACTATGTGTCGACTAGTTCGTGAAACTAACGCTATGTGACGCAGTTTTATGTATAACGCTTTACTGATATCATCGCCTTACATTTATATATTAAGTTTATGAAATTTATTGTTTAGTCCAGGGTTTACCCTGCGCTCGGTTTGGCAATGGTCCGAACATATTTTTGGAAAGGCGCCTGATCTCGACTCTAAGACTTGACTAGCCAGTAAAGCACTGCCATATTAGCTATAAGTAATTAGATGTTAAGAGAGATCGGTGCGCCGCTAATAAACCCAACCATAATTTATCTATTTTTCATTAATTCAAATAAATATTATATAAATTGACAATTTTATATAATGTTTTTAGAATTATTTCAATATAATCTAATTTATTTTAAGATAATTTTAACCAAATATAATAAATAATATTTAAATCAAATTTTAGGAAATCATTCTTAAAGTTACAACGAATTTCCACACAAACCACATACAAAATGCGGTGCTTATTGACTCTTTCACTTTGTTTTTATGAGAGTTAACTGATATTTTCTTACTTTTGATTTAATATATTTCTTACAATATTTGAATTTTTTATAAACATTTAATCTTTTTCGATGGTATTACTATTCACGCTTGACAGTGTAAATTTTCTTTTATAATGTCTGATTATACTGAGAAATAAATATTATGTTTGACTATAACTCATAAAGCTAATGATGCAGTTTAATTGATATTTTACACTTGACTCGAACCATTACTTCACATTTTTAAATTCTATTGAGTATATTAAATTTATTAATTTTAGTGGTTCAATACCCTTAACAGTTAGAAAATTGTTCTTATTGAACGAGAATCATCTGATACTTCGATTTTTAGAAACATCGAGAATTTTCAAGTCAAAGTCAGCCTGTCAATAGTTGGGTGAATCAACGCTAATGATTAATCCAAACATAATTTCATCTACTTTTTATTAAAAGTTATCTTCGTTTTTAGTGCATTTTGTAATTAAATACAGCTTCATGAAAAATTTATTGTTTTTTAATTATAGATTTCTCGTATATAACAGGCTTTTAAAATTATTTTGAGTAAAGTTTTACAAATCAATAAACATAAAGGAATAAGTTATGGAAAAAATTCAAAGCTGTGTGACGATTATTTGAACTAAATTTTAATTTTCTCTGCAAAATACAGCTTTGTTTATTAAATTTCAATAATGAATTTTTTTGTTTGTAGAAAAATTTATTTAACAGGTTTTAAATGTCTCAAATGTAATAATTAACAAAAATACGATTTAGTTGACGCCGGGATTCTGATTTTCAATAAGAATATTATTATATAATCTTACAATATTTCATAATATTTATATAATAATCTTAATAAAATCATCATTTATACTCAATAGAATTTAAAAATGTGAAGTAATGGTTCGAGTCAAGTGTAAAATATCAATTAAACTGCATCATTAGCTTTATGAGTTATAGTCAAACATAATATTTATTTCTCAGTATAATCAGACATTATAAATAGTATATTATTAACCTAGGGAGAGAAGTTGACCATTAAATGCTCGCGTAAGATTTGCCCCCGAGCGCAGCGAGGGGGCAAATACGCGAGCAATTGATGGTCAACTTCTCTCCCGAGGTGAATATACGATTTTTTCTTATTCCCGGCGAAAAGTACGTCCAACTTACCCGTTGTGATAATTCGTTTTTGATGATAAATCATCAAAATAAAAATACCGCGATGAATCGCTTGCTGCTATTGACCGAGTATGCTCTATCCTTCTCTGCCCCTCTCCCACTGATGATAAATCATTAAAATAAACCATCAATATTTCACTCACATTTTATAATTTACACACTTTATAACACACTGCAATTTATAATTCACAAAATAAAACAAGTTAGATTTTAATAATAAAATATTTAAAATTACTATATAAGAAAAATAAAGAAAAAGATATACTGCTTGTTGTAACCGGCAAAGAAGGCTAGACATAGCCCCCTCCATTCGCGGCTACCTTTATTGTACATATAAGAGAAAGAAAGAGAGAGGGAGAGAGTCAATTCTTAAAGCCGGCGGACAGAGAAGGATAGACGCAACCCTCTCTATTCTGTATGAAAAAGAAAGAGAGAAGGAGAGAGTCAATGTCTAACGCCGGCGGACAGAGAAGGATAGACGTAGCCCTCTCTATTCTTAACTGCTGTGAAAAACAGAGCGTCAACACGATTGCGCATCGCTAGTGCGCCGAGCCGCCGTAGATAATGCTTAACTTCTCTCTCAGAAAGTAGACGTCTTTCGACGTACTTTTCGCCAGGGGATAAGAAAAAGAAAATTTACACTGTCAAGCGTGAATAGTAATACCATCGAAAAAGATTAAATGTTTATAAAAAATTCAAATATTGTAAGAAATATATTAAATCAAAAGTAAGAAAATATCAGTTAACTCTCATAAAAACAAAGTGAAAGAGTCAATAAGCACCGCATTTTGTATGTGGTTTGTGTGGAAATTCGTTGTAACTTTAAGAATGATTTCCTAAAATTTGATTTAAATATTATTTATTATATTTGGTTAAAATTATCTTAAAATAAATTAGATTATATTGAAATAATTCTAAAAACATTATATAAAATTGTCAATTTATATAATATTTATTTGAATTAATGAAAAATAGATAAATTATGGTTGGGTTTATTAGCGGCGCACCGATCTCTCTTAACATCTAATTACTTATAGCTAATATGGCAGTGCTTTACTGGCTAGTCAAGTCTTAGAGTCGAGATCAGGCGCCTTTCCAAAAATATGTTCGGACCATTGCCAAACCGAGCGCAGGGTAAACCCTGGACTAAACAATAAATTTCATAAACTTAATATATAAATGTAAGGCGATGATATCAGTAAAGCGTTATACATAAAACTGCGTCACATAGCGTTAGTTTCACGAACTAGTCGACACATAGTATTCATTTCTCAATATAATCAGACATTATCAAAGGAATTTTATATTATCAAATTTAAGTCGTAATATTATCGAAAAAATTAAGATATTATAAATCAAAATAAATAATTTATTGTAAATTAATTATTTCGATTATTTTGTTTCTAATGATTTATTTATTTATGCTTGAAATATTTGAATAAATGAAAAATAGATGAATTATGTTAGGATTTTTTGTCATTTTATTAAGTAAAATTATTTCTTATTATGTTGAATGCTAATTAAATATAACAATTTACTCTAAAATTTTATAAAAAAATGCAATAAGTAAACCATATAAAGATCAATATTGCAAAAAATATATAAAACATTAATTGTAATATCAATTATTCGTTTTACCTTTGATTTATTTTGCAGCATTTCTTAATTTGTTTAAATAAGTTTAATTATTCGATAGCTTTACATAACTGATCTAGATGCATTGTAATTAATTTTTACATGGTCAGCAGACCATGTATTTATTGTAAATATTATTTAAAAAAGTTGAAACAAAAGAGCTTATTAATCAATGTCAATTTCATTCCTTTTTATTAAAAAGAATGAATTGAATAAAGTAATACTCGACGATTACTTGATTGATTTCTAAACTTTCTTCAGCCAAAATTGCATATTTATTTAATAGTTTGAAAGATTACGAACTTCATATCAAAAAGAATGAATTAAATACGGAAGTACTCGATATAGTTTACTGGATATAGTTTGTATCTGAAAATGATTATATACAGTACCGCTCAAAAGTTCGTAAAAATTTTTTTTTTTTTTAACTCAACTTCAAACAGCGATATTTCGGAAACGGCTCGATGAATTTGAAAAATCCGGACGGCGTTTGAAAGATCAGACAAAATACTATTTTTTTGCGTCCTGCCAAATATTTTTATCTCTTTTTTTAACTCTATTTCTAATGATAGAAAAATTTTTTATTTTTACGAATTTTTAAATTTCAATCAATCAAATGTAACTTTTTAAGAAATTGATAAAATTAAAAAATTCGAACGCGTCTGAAAAGTAGAGTAAATTTCCTAAATCTTTATGTTTAATGATTTTTTTGTATCTATTTCCTGCGTGTAGCTAAAAATGCGCAGAAATGGAAAGTACAAGAAAATCAGTTTTAGATATGATAATATTTTCCAATATCGCGGGTCTATTTTTGTTTACATTTCAGCATGTGTTCAAATCTGTAGTTCGTATATACATACGAAGAATCAAATTTGTAAATAACTTTAATTTATTCAAAAAAAGGACACTATCATTTTTAATAATTGTGATAAAATTTGTGATAATTTTGTTAAAAGTATACAATACCGTTCGTTAATTCGTAAAAAAAATTTTTTTTTAGAAACTCAACTTCAAACTGCGATATTTCGGAAATGACTCGATAAATTTTAAAAATCTGGACGGCGTTTAAAAGATTAGACAAAATACTATCTTTTTGTATCTTGCTAATGTAAACCAAAATTGACTCGTGACATTGGAAAATATTATCATATCTAAAACTGATTTTCTTGTACTTTCCATTTTTGCGCATTTTTAGCTACACGCAGGAAATAGATACAAAAAAATCATCAAACATAAAGATTTAGGAAATTCACTCTACTTTTCAGTCGCGTTCGAATTTTTTAATTTTATCAATTTCTTAAAAAGTTACATTTGATTGATTGAAATTTAAAAATTCGTAAAAATAAAAAATTTTTCTATCATTAGAAATAGAGTTAAAAAAAGAGATAAAAATATTTGGCAGGACACAAAAAAATAGTATTTTGTCTGATCTTTCAAACGCCGTCCGGATTTTTCAAATTCATCGAGCCGTTTCCGAAATATCGCCGTTTGAAGTTGAGTTAAAAAAAAAAAAAATTTTTACGAACTTTTGAGCGGTACTGTATAACTTTTGTATAACTCTATAAAACTAGATACGAAATATAACAAAAAATCTTTTTAAAATTTATAAAGAAATTGTAGACAATTAAATATTCAAAACAAAAAAAATTAGAAAGTGAACAAAATTTGATAAAATGTTTAATTAAATTAAACATTTATGTTCAATTAATTTTTTTATGTTTAATTAATCGTAACACGATTTTTCAGTAGACGCTTGAATACATTAATTACAAATTAACGTACATTTTTATCACTTCCTGAAGATGATGTCCAGGTGACCTGGACAACCTCTAGGTCGACGAAACATCATTCAGAAAGTGCATCTAGTATTATAATTGAAATTAAAAAATTTTTTGTCACTTCCTGGAGATGATGTCCAGGTGGCCAGGATGACCTCCAGGATCACGAAACATCATTCACAAGGAAACACATATAGTATTATCATTGAAAATATATAAATTTTCATTTTACTGCCAACTTATTATAAATTTATAAACCATAATATAATTACAAAAATTAAAAAGTTTTTAATTATGCCACATATGTATGCATCATACATGCACAAAACATGAAATTCGCCCCGTAGCCATATGTTGGTAAAACATTGAATTAAATTGAGCATCCATGGAAATAGTTCGGTGTTCAATATATCGACCAAAGTACTCCCGATATTTCGGCCATTGTAAACTTTTTTATGAAAATTATTAAAATAATATAGCTTTGTACTTGTTAAACATACTTTAATCAAAAGTGTTAAGCATTTTGAACACGTGTAATATTATTAAATATTTACCTTTCACGTCCAAACAATTCGTAATATAATCAATACAAGTTGATACGTCAAAACTTAAACAATAAAAATTTATTAATAATATTTGTTCATTTTTATAAGAATGATGTAACATACGTTATATTTATTTAGCAAAAAATGATTTCGTATTGATTATTTATAAACCCGACTGTTATAATAATATTATTGTTAACAAGCAGAAATAATAGCTGTCGTGTTATTTATATCTGTCGTACGAATCAATACTTGTGAACCATAAATATCTATATGCGTCGTAGTTTATTACCGTCATCTTTAAAAAAATATACATGGCGATAATGATAGCTTTTTAGTTCATGTATTCTATTTTGAATAGTTTTATGAACTTCTTGTTAATTTTTTTAATTATTATAATGTTTATTAAATTATGGGTATTACTTTCAGTATTATATATTTTTTAAAAACGAAGTTCAATATTTATAATTTCTATCGTAAACAAAATTTTTATAACACTAATTATAATAAATATTACTTAATATTTAAAAATGGTACACATATGACTAAAATTTTGTTATTTTACGTGATTTATTTTTAAAATAAATAAAGTTAATGTTAATTTATAAAAAAAAATTGGCACAATTACACAAATCGACATCAATTGAAACAATTTATGCCTTAAGTAGGCACTTTGCAGTCGACCAAAATTCGGATAGGTCGATCATTCTTAAGTCTCTAATTCTCATATACATAACGCTTTCTCAATCTACTATTTGTCACGGAGCTGTCTACTTGTATCGTTGAACATTTGTGAAAACTACATTCTCAGCAATAACAGCAATTCATCGAAGTGAAGGGGGGGGGGAGGTAAATTGATCAATCAGCCTAACCGATCGATCAATCAAGTCATAGCACTTTTTTTCTTCTTTCTTATTCTCTTCTTTTTCTCCCTCCCTCATTCCAAAATTTTATGTAATATATCGTTGATCAATGGTCCCATATGTACTATTCGTCGCGCCTTTTATTTTTCTTTCCTCCCCTTGTACACTTAATTCCTTATCCATCCTATTTATCTTTACGCGTTTCGTCATCTCGTTTTCTTTCTCTATCTTCTTTTTTTTTATATTCTCTCTCCCTTAAATTCACGTATGTTTACTTGTCTCTTATATGTGTATGTACCGACTCTTAAACTCGGGGTGCGATAAATGTAATGACGAGAAAGAGAAGATGAGAAGAGAAAAGAGAGAGAGAAAGAAAAAGAAAAGAGTCATGACTCTGTAGCAAAAGGCTTTTGACCTCCACTTTCTTCTTTCTTTATGACCTCTTCCGGAGCTTGGGCTATGTCGCAGCAACGGTATACTAGCGCGCTTTAATTATCAAGGTGGGTAGAACTTGCGCGTGGGTTTTCTTTCTCGCTCTTTCTCTCTCTCTCTCTATTTTTCTCTTTTTTTCCTTAACTCTTTTTTCAGTCTCCTCTTTTTTATTCTTTGCAAATGGTGAGTCGGTTGGAAAATTACACCTTCGAGGAGAAAATTGGTGATTTGCTGGTTGTTTATGATGATTATAATTAAAAAAATGCAAAATTCAATAAAAAATAAAAAATTATGATAGCATTGAGATGGAAAATATTAAACTGTTTATAAATATTTATTGTTTTTGTTTCAATTATAATAGATAAATTGAATGTAATTAAGTTATTATTTGCATAAATAAAATTATGTCTCTAGAAATAAACATTTTTCACATTTAACTACTCAAAATTTGTTATAATTATTGTTATATTATATTATTTGTATTAATTATAATTTGATATAATTATCTAATTATTTTAACAAGAAAAGTTCATTAGTATACAATATTGATATTTAATAATTAATATTTAATAAATTGGTAATTTTTTATTGATTGAACATCTTTTTTATGTAAATATATTTAAAATTATATAAAACGAGTTAAATTTAAAATACGACTTTGATCATTTTTTATTAAAACTTCCACTGAAGCCATATAATTATAAAATAACTTCACGTGATTACGTTAAATCATCGATTTTTTTTTAATTACCCAATTCAAACCAGATTATTTTACATATTAACCTGATATCTATTTTATTTAAAATAATTATTTTATAAATTAATTAATTTGGTTTTTGAATCGCGCAAAGTATTTAAAATGAAATAAAATAAATGTACAAAAAAAAGATATTTATAATCGATGTTTTTTTTAATTAATAAAAGCAGCAATATTTTTAAAAATATAAAAGTTGTTAATGCACGTTTACAATTTTCGCCCTTAGAAAAAATATTAATCTTTACTGTACTTTTACATCTTTACTATGCTTGAGCGTGCTTTGCAAATTTTTTAGTTCCACATAACTATATTTTTTTAATATTTTTTTTTTTCCGCAAAGTAAAAAGCAATACTTTTTCGTTTTTTAATTAAAGATCCTTTTACGCTTAAAACTTGGTACAGCAGTTATTTTTAGCTACACTAAGTTTTGCTTTCAGTAGTGGAATTTACCTATACCCTGTGGGCATTCTTTTTTCCTTTTTTTTTGTCGAGCTAAAAGTAAAGGCCCCTGACTTTACGATAGTATTAATAAGCGATCCTTCCTTTTTTTTTATAACGAGTGTACAAAAAATTACTTTTTTCTTCTTTTTCGTCTTCTTTCATTATCCTCTTTTAGCCAAATACCGTAGCTCGTGGAGCCACTAAAAAAAAGTGCTGGCTAGCTAGTTCTTTTACAGTTTGTTCATTTTTTTTTTCTAAAAGAAAAAACGATGTAAAACTGCTCAAGAAATCAAAATGTAAAAAAATTGCATCCTAACCTCTGTCCTAGTTTTTTTCCTTACACACAAATAAACAAAAGATGTACGTTCTAGTACTGAAAAAAAAATAACGAAAATATGTTTTTCTTTTTTCCACTGTATTCAGGCTATGCAAAATATATCTTGTCTTCGTGAAAAAGCACGTATTAAATTGTTTTGAAAAATGTTGAAAATGTTAACTCGCATGAATCCTTGCACATGTTTGTTATACTAACAACCATCGTCAGAGAAAAAAAAAAGTATACGTGTTATTTTCGCTAACAATAATAAAATTTAATAAACTTAAAAGAGAAAAATCATAAATATAAAAAAATTAATAGATCCAATATTTATGTTTACTTTTTCAAACGATAAATACGTGTATGTATCAAACGAAATAAAAAATAAAATAAAAGTTTATCATAATATCTGTTCGATGTCAGTGTACTTTTAATGCGTGCGAGTGTCTTCTCTGTAAGCACTACATTTTCAAAAGACGATAGGAGGCGTATATAGAAAGCTTAACTTACATTGTATATGTATAGCTCGTTGAGATGCATTAACGCGTCCAGTCATGTCTCTTTCTCTGTTGCCTTTTTCCTTACGCCCTTTCTTCTTCTTCTTCTGCTACTTCTTCATTCTTCTCTCCACCCCCTTCTTCGTCTTTTCTTTTTATCTTTCTTTCCCCATTTTATTTATTTTTTTTTTTTTTTAGCTGACGTCGTCTAGTCTGTAATCTCTTCCAGGTTTTTATTCTTTTTTTTTTGTTATGGCGTCTCTTACTGCTTTGCATGTCTGGTCCACTTTTCCAAGTGTCTCTCTTATATTTTTCATACGTATGCGACATTTTTGGATTTACTTTTTTTACTTCTTTTTTTTCTGTTTTTCTTTTTATTATTTTTACAAAGCGTATAAACAAAGTAATGTACACACGAGACATATTTAATCTCTGACAAAGTATAAAATTTTCAAAAAATAATGCGAACAGTTATTTTGTTTTTTTTTTTTTTATTTTTCTTCTATTTACGTCTTTTTTTGAATGATTTATACCGGAGGGATGAGAATAAGAGTTATTTTACAGTATGATAAACTCGGTATTATGTAGTACTTATCACGCAGCTTTACTTACTTTTTTTTTGTCGCGTACACACACAGTAGCTTCTGCCGCGACGTAAAATGACTCTACATTTTATAAAGTTTTATATCTTTTATTATTAGCTTTTATAGTAATGGAGTTCTTTAACAATCTGCTTTTCATTCTTCAAATAAACATTAAAGTCTGATGTTTTTTTTTTTAATTTATTTTCTCTTAAAGTATACATAAAAATATTTTCAAAGTGAATTTTAAATATATGTTATGTGCATTTTCAACCGATTTTCCACTATAACTTTTGTGCTTTTATTTTTGTCTTCTTTAATATTTTAAACAATTTATCTTGTAGTTTATAAAAGACAGAAAAAATATGTACATATTTTTTCGAGAGTCAAACGAAAATTCATTAAAAATCACAAAGCATAAATGAAAAATGATTTTGAAACCTAGTCTCGACGTGCATCAAATATGAAAAATATAAGTTTTTTTTATTATGCAAATACCTTTCTTATCAATACGTACAAGAAAATAGAAAAAGAACTAATAATATTTCACTGCCTCTCCCTTTTGAGGAGTAGTATTCAAACTTTTTTTACCGTGATCTGTTATCGTGTATAATCTCCATTCATCTTTTCTAATCTTAACGACTATTCTTCCCTTCTTAATAGTAAAAAAAGAAAATTAAAACAAAACGTACCAACGTAAAAAAATGTTAATCATACATAGCATTTTCTATCGGTTAAACATCATTATACGTTCGTATTAGAAATGTTATAAATAACAACTTGGGCGATGTTATCGATTTCCTAGGGTATGGGGGGTATCGGAGAGTTTTCCTTTTTCGTTATGCATATATACCGCAATTGTATTATTAGAATAATGTATATTCAGCTTTGGTATAAGTTATTTTACTGAAAGCCCATGCTTTTAACTTACAACAACAGTTTTGGTTTTCTCCCTTTTAGACATGTGTGCGTATATGGATTTTTCAAAAAAAAAAAAAAAAATCATTTCAAAGTAAAGTAAACATCAGAGAAAAGCTATTTAGATAATGTGTACTCTTAAGCAAACATATATATTTGGGTTTATTGAGCATATGCCGAGAAAGAAAAATAATATTGGTTTCGATTAAATAGCTTTTCTGGATAATGTATTTCTAATCAAAATAATTTTATCATTTCATACAATTTCCAATGATGAATCATAATATTTTTTATGAAATTTATAATTTTACCATTTCATATACAATTTCCATGATGAATCATAATATTTTTGATAAAATTCATAAACGCAGTTATTATTGTTAACGAAAATTTCATTTACTTATGACCGAAGTATTTTTTTATATTAAATTTTGGCGTAATACAAAGCTAATTGGGTTCACATTTAAAAAAATAATTATTATCAACAATCCGAAAAAAAATTTTAAATATTTTTGTAAACATAAAATAAAAGTAACTGTAGCATAAAATAAGAGATGTATTTTTATTTAAAAAAAAGTACGCATTTCATTTTATTTTTAACCATATTTTTTTGAATAAAATAGCTTCATGAGGATTATTTGAAAAATGTGAAAATATATAGAGTAAGCGGTGGCATGACACTGTGAATAAAAAGCTACAAGGTTTTATTTCTTTTTATTTACAAACAGCTGGCAATAGTAGCACGGTAACAATATTTATTTTTTTTTTTAAAGCTGACAGTATTGTCAAAAACATTCGAAATTTTAAAAATAATTTTTAATTAATTCAAGTATCTTTCAAAATTTTATATTTGATAAAATAAATATTCGCTAATTTTCACATTGATTGATGTAAAGACTGTAAATGAATATTCAGATTTTTTTTCATAATTTGTTTGCCACTTTATTTTAATTTATGTACATCACGACATGGTAAGAAATAATTTAATAAAAATTTTCGATGACATTCGTGATAAAAAATACTTATCTCGAGATATGAAAAATGGTCAAATAAATAATTCTTAATGTTCCAGCAATTTTGAAAAATTTCGTCAGCTCAGCTTAGTCACTGCCACGATTATTTAGATAATCCAGTAAAACGCATTACCCTCCGTTTTGCTTGACATCCATGCGACTTCTCGCCAACTTTCGTTCTTAACACGATACAGAAGGGAAAAAGTCACGCTCATTTTATTTTTTCTTTTTTCAAACAGGCCATCATCATATATACGATACTTGATAAATCCATTTTATCTAACATGGAAAAATACATAGTGTGCATCCTTTTCGATCTTAGGAAATCGCAGTAATTTTTCTCTTTCTTTCTACGCCATAAGTTAGCCCAATCGAATCGTGGTGCGAGGGGAAAATGGGGTATACAGTGGTTAGAAAATGTGTATATGTATATGTACCGTATATATTTGTAGAAAACGGAGGGTTAGTTTTATGGAAAAGTGGTTTGGGGTGCAGAGAAGTTGCTGAATCTTAGTAAACAGGAAATGTTCAATAAGAGTGGGTTATAAAAAAGACTGCGGTCGAGCTTAAGAAGGTAAAGCATTGATTAAAATCTTTTTTAAGCTTTTTTATTATCTCTTTCGAAATTAACTTAGAAACTGTACTACATATAGTTTATTAATGGTTAAATTGGAAAAAATAATTTAAAAAATTAATTTAAGATATTTAATATGCATAATATTAAAGTTATATTGATTATACGAAAATCACTATTTGATATTTAGATTTTGAACAAAATGAATAAGTGCTTTTTTGTTGAATAATCAATACACCGGATCTTTTATAATCGTCTGCTTGTAACTGTTGAGACGATTTTTTTTCTAAATCGAATGTCGAAAATAGTAAGCATACATGACATTGTAACAAAAGAAAGAAAAAAGAGAAGTAGCAAAAACTAAATTGCCTGGAGGTTCAATTCTTCTGGTATTTGTGCTCCCGTTAAGCGAAACACTTTTTTTTTTTTTTTTGTTAAACAACATTGAAAGAGATTGGGTTCCTCGTACTTTTTGGGAAGTGTGCGCATGTAATTTGATTCCAGCTTAGGAGAAGTTTTCGATTTTCGATTTATCGCGGTAAACTTGAACTGTAAAAAGTTTTTACCTAGTTTTCCTATCTACAAGGTACGACCTTACTTAAAATGCAACGAAGTTAAAATTTGAGGTAACTGAAAATTTAACTTTTACCTTAATTTACATGTGGTTTAAAACTTAAATTTTTACTTGATTTTATAATGCATTGTGTAATCTTATTACAATGTCCATGTCATATTATACTACTTTTACTAATGAAATTTAAAAATACATTTTAAATAAATTTATCGTTTTATAATGTTAAAAAATTTAAAGAAATGTAGTGGAAATTTCATATTTTCAACTTAATCTCATTCATCAAAATATTATTTTAAAAAACTGTATAAAACTTGACAAACTTTGCACGTTTATTTTAACGAAATACCGATAAGATATTATTTAATCTTGTTATAACAATATTAGTAAAATTTAAGAATTTATTCTTTACTCACAACATACTGTAACTAAACCATCAGACGTGACTATAGAGACAACTTACCTGAAATAAAAAAGACATTATTAATAATTAGTTTTCAATATTAAAATTAATTATTTCTTTATAGATTATATTAAATATAAAATGAACATTTCAATAGTACAACCGATGTATTTTGATACAAATACGTAAATAAAATTTTATAGATTATATTAATATTTAATCATCAAAATTTGTATTAAAACATATAAAATTATCAAATTATGAGTAAACTTAAAATTAAAATTTATACCAAAATTCTAAATCTCTAAAAAATATTTCTATTGCATATACATTAGTGGAATAATAAATAGGTCTACTATTAATCACAAGTTATCTTAAAGCAATGTAATAGGATATATGATTTATGCATACTTACCGACATTGCAGTTTTCCGGATTTTTTATCTTTATTCGAAAATTTTTTGAAATATCTCTGTGTCAAATTTTTTATTAGTTAAAGCAGTTGGATATAACACAGAGATATTTTTAAAACTTTTGGATTGAGAATCAAAATTTTGGAAAACTGCAATGTCGATATTTTACATAGCCTTTAAAAATTAGCCAAAATGCTAAAAAAGCCAATTGAACAAAGATATTTTCTTATTCTTTGTTATCGCGCCATTCAACTTGGTCAATTTTTTCCATTTCACTGAGTACATAAGAGAATAAATCCATCAAGCGGATAAAGAGAGAATAAAGATAGAAAGTGTAGTAAAAGAAACGTATATAGTATATAGTGCAACGTTCCATCATTGTCCGCTTGAGCACTTTCGAACAAACCTTGGATAATGATGCATCTCTCTCGGCACTTTCAAGATCTCGTATATTACAATGATTTACTCTCAACATTAAGAGCCTCAAAATGAAGATGCTTTAGTGCAAAGAAAAAGTCAGAATTTTTTACTTATAATTTTATCTTTTAAACGAATCATTGTTAGACACTGAAGTTCAGCTTTCAATACCATTTATTTTTAAATATCATGAATCAAAAACGATTAGTAAGGTAACTAGCCCAGTAAGTAACCGCATTTTGCAAAGAGTGACTTCTTTAAGTGTTTTCGTAAATTTAGATAACTAGCTACATTCATGCGCGCAAAGCGCGCAACAAATTTATACTCCAGGGTCAACTATGGATATAATAACATCTATAAACATGATAAGTAATTTTAATAAACGCAATTATTTTAGTAGCAATTTTATTGTTTTTAAAAAAATGATGAGTGGTCATCTATCAAATATTAATTTTAAATAAAAACTAAAATTATGAACCTTAAAATCAAACAGTACGAAGTGCCTTTAATATGTCATCAAAAAATAAAAAAATTAAATTAAAAGAAATTTTTAATATAATTTTTTACATACATAATTTTCAATATTTATATTAGTTTTTTGGCATGTAGGATATAAGATCAAACTCTAGATACCGCAGCATACAACTGACCATGATCAAAAACTTCTCTTCATCAATCAATAATTATATTATTCTTTTAAACAGCTAACAACAGCTAAAATTTTTTTTAAGCAACTGAATAAACTAATAGCAGTATCTGTTTCAATTTTTCTTTATTTACAACATATAAGTGATTTGAAACATAATAGAGACAAATCTGCGTTGGTTACACACTGTAAAAATTCTAGCCATAGCTTTGATACAAACATAGGAACCTCAAACATATTAGACATTGAATGCAACTATCAAAAAAGATTACTATCAGAAATGATACATATTAAAAAATATGAAAATTGCAATAATACACGACACTCAAAAATTAAACAACGTATATAATAAATACATAGTTGAATTATTAAAAGAAATTAATTTTTTTAATAAAACGGCTTTAAGAATAAATTATTTACAATAAAACGCAATAATTGTTAAATTAGATTAAATATAATTAAATCAAATTCATTCATGTAAGTCAAAATCTTGAATCAAATACCAAGTACATAAAAGAAAACACTTGCTAGTCACTTTGTACATACGTAACTCACCTAAATTACCTATGTTAAAGATTTGTATAACCAAAGAAAATAGACGCTTATAGAAGGATTCTTCTGGGTTACATTTTTCGTCCGAAAGCCTGGGTAACACCTCAACATTGTTTGTATATCTATACATATGAAAAATGTGCTATATATATGATTTATATAGATATAAAAATACATGGGATTTGATGGCGTCCCCAAGTAGCTGGGTAACAGAACCAACTCATTTTTGGCAGAAATTTCCCATGTACGCTTCTATCAGCGTCTATATTCGTTGAAATAACTTATACTTCATAATGTCACGTAGATCATGACGACGCATATTAGATTGCGTAAATTTTTATTATTAATAGAAATATCTATTATTATACATTTTTACAAAACAAAAATAGTTATGTAATACCACACGTTTAATACTTGTAAGTTTCATTTTTATTTTTATTGTTACGCCTAAAATGTATTGTTTTAGGTGATGTTTTTTTAATGTATTGTTGATGAATTTAGAAATTTTTAATCATTAAGAAACTGTTATCAGTTGTTATTAAATTTTATGTTTTAGCACCTGAAGTGGCCTCTCTAAAAAATAGAGGAGAAAAGTCGTTTTTTCTCTTATAGAAATAAAGAAAAATTGAAACAACTGCTGCTATTAGTTTATTCACAGTTAGAAATATCAAAGACAAAGTCTGTTAAAACCAGTTAATAGACAAAAATGTGTGTTACTTTAACAAACAAAATGTCTTTAAAGGATTTAACAAACAAATGTCTGTTAAAATTTTACTTATAAATTACAGACATTGTCTGTCAATGTACTAAAACTTTTTTGGTCTTGTTTTCCGTACACATACATACACGTTTTATATATATTTTTATTTTTTTAAATTCACGTTTAAGGAGTCTCATGTGCTAGCTATAGTTTGCTATAGTTTGTTGTTCATAATAATCAAAAGTTTAAAAAATTCTTCAATATTTTGAAAAACATTAATTTATACCTGGAAAAAAATCTCTGCAAATTTTTAGTTAGACTTATCGACTGATTTTATTATTTATGCTCACTTAAAGTTTATCTTTTTACTACTATGAGATACAAAACACGCGGACTTCGAGTGAGCACATATAAATAAATTAGTTGATAAGACTACTTGAAAATTTGCAGAAATTTTTTTCTAGGTATAAATTAATTTTTATCAAAATTTTGAAGAGTTCTTTAAACTTTTAATTTTTATGAACAACAAACTATAGCTGACATATGAGACTCCTTAAATTAATAAATGTACAAGAACTCAAGAAATATTAGAAAGAACGTTTTTTATTATATCTTATACAATATTATATTTGTTTATAATATGATATTCGTTGTCTAATGAATAGCTTTCGTGACATTTACAATGATATAATTTTAATAATTATTAACAATTTTTATAAACAAATTATAATAATACGTTTTTTCGAAAAAAAAAAAAAATTATGATATTTTTTAAGTCATTTTGAGTAAAAAAGGTTCTCATGAACATATTGCTAAAATGAACTGAATCGGCAAAAAAAAATCGCAGTTTGAAAAAACGCGATTTTTCAAAACTTTGACAGCCTATAGCTCAGCTTCTACTGATTTCATTTTAACTCACAATAGCTTAAATTGTTGGTTAAAATATAAACTTAAAGATTACAGTAGTTAGCGACCGTATTTATAAAAAATCGCGTTTTTCAAACTTTGCAATTTGTTTTCTGCCGATTCAGTGCATTTTAGCAATATGTTCATGAGAACCTTTTTTACTCAAAATAAACTAAAAAAATATGATAAAATTTTTTTTAAGTGCATTTTTATAATTTGTTTATGAAAATTGTTAATAATTATTAAATGCGCCATTTTCAGACATTCTACCCAAAAAATTCGGATTCAGCAGGTCAAAAATACATAAAAAAACCTGGGTAGAATTGAGGACCTCGATCGACCAAGACTTATGTAGTTTGCCCCTGGACTATCTATTTTAGTCGTTTGTTACGGACATTTTCAGAATCAACTGACATAAAGTCTGTTAAATCGTCACATCCTTGTTTGTTACTTCAACAGACAATTTAGTAACAGAAAATAAAAGTTAACAGACTACACAATTGTTTTTAACCGTGTTCAGTTCCTTAAAACAATAATTATATTATCAAACGTTTGTCCACGTAATTTACTAATCGTCATAGCAAAAGATAATTCACATGAAAATTACGTTCTTTTAAATGTAAAAGGAATATTCATTTTCACAATATAATCTACTACGGTTTGGAAAAATATTATCTTATACCACCCGTCAAAATTTTACATTTTAATAAATGATTAGAAAATTCTAAAATTTGCAATCTCGCACTATTGCATGAACCTTTATTAATACTTATATTTCTTATAAGCATTACAATAAATTTTTCTCTCAAATGTAATTTACTGGAAGGATTAAAAGAATTTAAATATTCTAGAAGAAACATTTCATCTGATTCATTATTGATTTTCATCACTATCAATTTCCGAGTTTTAAAATAATGTATGAAAATAATATAAATTTTGCAATAAAGAATCAAAAAGTTTTTCACAAAAAAAACATTTTATTTTTTACTTGCATTAAATTTTGTTTCAACTCATTCATATAAAATTGTTTTCACTAATTATTATATGCGTTACATCTTTAGTTTGGATAGCATTAAATTAAATTAAATATTGCAGTAAATTAAATTTTTAAATACTATTATTGGTAATAAGAGTTTAAAAATCCCTCATTATTTAAAATTACAAAAGCATCTTTTTCATCTTTATATATTTAATGACTATTAAATAAATGACTTTACTTAGCTACTTCATAACCGCATTATAGGTAATAATAAATATATCTATTACATTTATTTGAACTTCAGCATTTACAAAAACGCTGCCAAGTGCTTTGGTGTAATGCTTTCTCATAGAGACTCATTATGTTAGAGTATTTTGATTTCGTTTTGCTTTCTCAAAAAAAAATTATTGTATCGGTGAAAAAATTTTTTCTATTTTTTCGTTAATTTGTACATATTTAGACTCCGGGAGTCAAAAAAAGTGGTTTCAAATAAAAATTTTTTCAAAATTTTCAAAATGCTCTAAAATTAAAACTGCGCTAAGAAAATTAGTTTTTAAAAATGTTTTTCTTCTGACAGTAGCGGATAACTTGCATGCGAATTTTGGGGCAAATCTATAGAGTAATTTACGTAAAATAAAAGAAAAATGAATTTTTTTTCTTCAAATTTTACAAAATTATCTAAAATTAAAACCACGCTAAGAAAATCAATTTGGGTGGGGCTCGAACATTAGAATGTTTTTTATTTAATGAATATTTATTTAGAGTGCCACAATTACGAATAGCGTATTCCATAATTTAGAATAAAGTAATAATGAATTTTCATGATTTCAAAAAGCAGTAGTGATAATCTCAAATTATTCGATTAAAATATTTAGAGTTCTTTCGAAATCTTGATATAATTTATTCTAAATTTAGACGTACATTTATTTTGCTACTTCTTATTTCGATAAAGTGAATATTCTAAAATGCTTTACTCGCATTAGTTATTTTCGTTACTTCAGTCGCTGAAAATACGAAAATTCTAAAATGAATAAATGAACAGTCTTGATATGCACATAATTTATATGAACTTCTAAATAAATGTTAATTAAATAAAAAACATTCTAATGTTCGAGCCCCACCCATCAGTTTTCAGAAGTTTTTCTTTTGGTAGTCGCAAATAATTTCCAAGCAAATTTTAGAACAAATCCATCGAGTACTTAAAGTAAAATACAAAAAAAAATTAAAAATTAGAATTGAAAAAAAATGTTTTAAATTGTTCTAAAATTAAAACTATGCCAAGAAAACCAGTTTTCAATAGCTTCCGTACCAGTTAGACAAAAAAATAAATTGTATGCAAAATTTGAAGGAAATCTGTCGAGTACTTTTCGAGATCTAATTGACGTAATGAGTACATACACACACACATACATACAGACATTTTCTGCCCTACAAAAAAAAATCAGGTGAGAGATCATCTCATGAGATTTTGGCATGATAAATCACCTAAGAAATCAGGTGATTTCTCGCCTGATTTTTTTTAACAGGGCGGAAACCACTTTTTTCCACGAGTCTGAATATGTAAAAATTGATAAAAAAATAGAACAAATTTTTTTATTGATACAATGTTTTCTTTATAAGAAAGTAGAAGTGTATTAAAATATATTTATGACTCATAAATCTTAAGACATGATACACATACAACATTATTTCATTTTAAATAGTGTTATTAAATAAACAAAATCAAGTTTTTAACTAATCAAAAGGATTTTAAGCATCAGATAAGGGTTTTTAAAACTATTCATGGATCAAACTTTTTTATTTAATGTATATTTAAGCTAAAAAGAAGTTTTATTAGTTAATATTATAATAACAAAAAATTATCAATTACATTTAAATCTGATTTTTTTTCAGACTGAAACTCAGGTCTGATAGCTCAAATAACTACAGTTGAGTAGAAAGTGCATAGGCGCCCAAGTTATTTCAGCTTATGTCTGTATATTATAAAATAACCCATATGTATAAGTAAACTAATCAGTTAAATATATTATATTAAATATTAATTCATTTTATATTATAAAATATAACACACCTATATTAGTAAATATTCAAATTTTTATTGAAAATATAGTCATATGGCTTGTTTGTCAACTGTAATGCAAATTTTATATATACAAATATATAAAAAGGATGCTTACTATAGTTATAATTTTATCAGCATGTTAATTATTTTCCTTCATACCCGTGCCGGAACTTCGCCTAAAAGTGCCTCTCGTGCGGCAGGGAACGGGCAAATTACATTTGTGATTTTCTTTACAGTCACATGCTCAGAAGCCACTGCGCACCTTCATACTACAACAGTTTCGGTCGCTTCACTGTCTGCTGCATGTTCCGACTATATCTATATATACTCAGTATGTCTAACCTCTGTTATTATACATCAAACATCGTTAGACATGACTGTTAAAATTATGAAATACACACACACATGATAATTACACACGTTTTTTTTATATGAATTATCATTAGAATGTTTACTGTATATCCTATGTTATCAGCAATAGGATACACATGTTCCGTTTTTTCACATTTCTTTCATGCATACACAATTTTTTTTAACTCGCGATATTTTTTTCACGACACTCACAACACGCTTTTAGACACTTAAAAAATAAAAATACAATAAAATAATTGAATATTTATGTTCTTTTTTTTGTTTCTTTACACGTTTTATTTATTTGAATTGTTAAATAAAACGAATTGTTTATCCTATGTTAACCGCTATAGGACTTTTATTTGCGATTCTCTCTCTCTTTCACGCTCTCAACGTATACTATAGTTGCTTGCGCATGCGCGCTACAACAAACTAAAGCATCAAATGACTTTTCACTAGAAATCGTTTTCGATGTATTTTTTTACTTAAAAATGAATTTTTATCTTTTTGGGATGGCGAAGTTCCGGCCGGGCATGAAGGAAAATCGTATACGCTCCTCGGCACGAAAAAGGCTCATCATATGCGCGTGTTTTGCTTTGCTCGGCTGACGCCTCGCAAAGCAAACTTACACGCGCATGTAATGAGCCTGTTCCGTACCTCGGAACGTAATATACTATTTAAGCTTTATTCATTAAAACATAAATTGTTTTTCCATTTTTTAATTTCATGTATTAATATTTAGTTAAATAGTAATGTATATAATAAAATAACTCACTCGTATAAGCAAACTATTCAGTTAAATACATTATATTAAATATTAATTCATCGTATATCATAAAATAGCACACTTATATAAAATGAATAAGTAAATTATTCAAATTTTCATTAAAAATAGACATATAGCTTGTTCGTCAACTGTAATACAAATTTTATATGTTAATCTATAACAAAGCTGCCTATCGTAGTCATACTTTTATCAGTGTGCAAATTATTTTCAAACTACATTTACTGAAAACACACATTTTATACTTCTATTTATTTATGTATTAATATTTAATATAATAAGTTTAACTAAATAGTATTGTATATTATGAAATAGCACACTCGTATAAGTAGATTCTTTAAATTTTCATTAAAAATAGACATACAGTTTGTTCGTCAATTGTATCATCCATTGTTATCAGTAAATTTTGATCTTAATTCATTCTAACCTTATTTTTTTTATTAAAATGCGCATAAATTTATCTTTAAAACATTAGTTAAATATATTACTTTTTTTTTGGTACTTTGATGATTTTTAATCTGAGTAATAGAAATATAGAATAATAAAACTTTCATAACCTCAAACCTTCATTAATTGCTGTTACTATACTTATTTTTAAATGAAAAACAATTAAAAATATATACATATTGTACCTGCATTAAGCAATACTTATGCAATAAAGGAATAAATTACTTATCTGAATTGTTATATTATTTGATGTCTTTACAATTTTACTGGAATTTTTAAATAAAAGGTAGTCACCTTGCTTGTGCTCATAGTTATATATTTTATCATTAAACTATACATTGGTTATATACATAAATAATATTGCTTGGTTTAAAATAAAATATTCTTATTCTATTTTAATTGAGTTACTTCTATTATATTTAAAAAACAATGTTTAGAAATTAATTTTTATTTATTTAAAAAATCTAAACCCTTTAAAATTTAATTTTTGGCGCCTATTCTATATCGACCAATCAGGATTCGATCTTTAGATGCTTCAACATGGCGGCTCATCATTTTTTTAAGAAGGATAATAATAAATAAATGTAATTTCTGTTTTTTAAATTTAATGAATTCTGATAAACTATGCTGTCGGGTGTATTAATAATTTTAAAAGCACACAATGCACATTTTTTTATTTCATTTCGGTCATTTATTGGCATGTAGTCAACTACTAAGAGGTTTACCCTATTAAAAACTTAAATCAACGACACTGAAACTAACACGACATATTTGCTCAAGTGAATTCATGATAAGTACAATTAGAAATAGCCTTTTTCCAATATTGTCACGAAAGGTTGGTATTAAAAAAAGTTATTTGCACATTTTTTACAAATTTTGTACAATTATTTGTTTAAGCAAATACAATATACATTATTCAGAAATGTTTTAACGAGTAAAAAAATTATTAAAAAATTTTTATAAGAAAAATTAATATTATTTAATAAATTAAAAAATAAAACAAAAATATTTGTTATTTTGCTGTATTTAATTGTTAGTATGATCAAAATTAATGTAATTAGTCTAATACAAAAAAATAATACATCTTTTGAAAATTCTATCTTTTATCTTGACTTCAATAAAAATTACAACTTTTTCAAGAAGTTCATCATCGATCAAGTACTCTATGAATGCGGAAAGCGATGGTGCACGTCTTGGAACGTAGACAACGAGCGGAATACAGTGTGACTTTACGAGACAATGTAAAACTTAAAATATATAGATATATATATTTTAGCAACGTGCACATTCGTACTGATTTACGTTCGTTTACAGTGGCGTGACAGAACGCGATTTAATGTTGCCTAGACTGTTGGGAGAGAGATGCTTTGCACTTTAAGATTATATTGCGTGCGCGCTTGGGAATGTTATATAGCTTGTGAATGCACAGCAAGCCCATAATAATGTAGATTTACGCTCGTCTTCGAGCTCTAGGAGAGAAGAGCCTCACTTTATTGTCCTGAGATTGTATTCAGAATAGTGGACACAGGAAGCATGTATCCAGATTATTTCGATGTATATGTGAATACGTTATTAGCGCATTATTGGAGGCTTTTGGGGCCAAACGGGGGTGCGCTTTAGTCTACATTGGCCGTTTAGCCTGTCGACTGGAAACGTTCTGAATGGCCATCTGGGATAAAGCTCAAACCATTATTGAACATTTCATATTGACAAAATGAAAATTTAAATTCTTTTCTATACCATCAAACAAATGATTATGATATTACTTTACGATAATGTTTTGGGATTTAAATTTTCATTATCCCGTAGAGATATATTTTTAAAACGTAATGGAATAAAAATATTATTTAAATAAATCTTTTGAATTTGAAAATAATAATAAAAAAAAAGATAACGAGTTTTTCATATTGGCAAATGTTTTTATTCGTTCACAATTTATAATAACAATAACATTACATGAAATGTTAACTTTAAATTTAATAAGAAATTCAGTAGATATGAAATGAAATTGTATATTTCAGATGTTACTTCATATCAAATATAAACTTTCTTGATCCAATTAATAAATGTTACAGCCAACCAATTACAAACAACTCTCTTCGAAAATAGAAGTTAAACAATTAGTATTCCCAAAACAATAAGATAAAAGCTGTACAATGCTGATCCTTCATTAGAATACAGAAAATTATGCAAAATCTTTATCAATTATCATTAAATATAATGATAAATTATTCGCCTATCGATGAAAATTCGTTAAGAGCTTAAAGATCTTTATTATTCTCAAATATTTACTCACTAAATGCGATTGGAGTACTCGTCAGTTGCATCAAAAACAAACGGCTTTATCTCCAACGACAAAACTCGCACATTCAATTATCCTCTACTTTGAATCAATTCACTGACAACAGAAGCGAAATTTTCTAGCCGTAAAGTTTGTCAGACACTGGACATTGTCTCTCCCTTTACCACTTTTCTCTACTTCGCTTTCTCTCTCTCTCACTCTCGTCGCCCTTATATTGCACTTTCAATCTGCTTAAGCTCTTTTACAGCAGCAGCGGCTTCAATTTGCTTCAGTCAAATATAAAGGAGTACCAAGTCCAGTGAGACGGAGAAAGAAAAAGAAAGAGATCTCGTCGCTTAAATCTCTTTTCTACCTTCTTAACTTCTTTGTATACGCGCATCTACTCATTCCCTTTATTTTTTCTTCTTTCATCTTCTTTTTTGTTCCATAATCTGCCTATATTTCTAATTCCTCTGTCTGTCTTCTTTTTTTTTGTAAACCTATCATTTCTATCTATCTCAGGCAAGCTTCTATCATCTTCAACGTAAAACCTCTTTTGCTCTCTCTCTCTCTGTTTCCTCTCATCTCTACCTCTTTAGGTCTGAGTACACATTAGAGTGTACGGGATCCATCGTGCATTGTATTACGTGAAACCCAGCCTTCTATACACCACTACCCAGCCATCAATGTTGCCAGGAGCGAAAGCTTGGTATGCTGTGCATAATTAACTTTACTTTAGAAGCCACTGTGTTTCTGGTCCCAAAACGCCAACGTCTCTTTTCTCTCTCTTTCTCAGGCACACTTTTTTCCTTTTAACGTTTTCTTCTTTTTTTTTACCTTTTCATTCTAAAGTAAAGATTGTTTACCATGCTTCTCTTACTACAACAGCAGATTTGACTGCACATGATGTAGAAGAGGAAAAAGAAAAGACGCTTTTGGTACACGACTTTATGCGTCAACGGAACCGCTTTTTCGTAACGTAGTCCGTCATCAAATATTTCGTAGCTACTATACTATACTTTGCGAATTTAAACAATATATATATATATATATATTCGCGGAAGAGAGAAAGCGATCCCTCTTTTCGATTTTGCGAGTTCGAATTCCAAGGGGAATGTTGAGATCGCCTTGAAAATTTTTACCCAAGCTCCTATATACTACGTCTTATTGAACCGTGACGAAGGGTAGCTCTTGAGCTTCTCCATAGCGCGCGTCTTGAGGGAACGTGAGAGATCTCGGGATTTGCATATCCGAGATGCGCGTGTATATACGTGCAAACTAAAAATTCGAGACTCCTTTCGTTTTTCTCACGTGTGTGTGTTTTCTATCTCCTTTTTTTTTCTCTGGAAAATATATATCCTACGTAAGAGAAAATGTGAAACCAAGGTAGAAAGCTTTTTACAATATATAAATCATGAAAATTTGATTAATTGCATGATGCGAAGAATCAATGTTAAGGAAAATTGTTCTATATTTTAAAAATATCAATTTTAATTACTTTAAATTAACCTAATAATAACTTACAATCAAAAATTAATAAAAGATAAAAAAAATTATATAAATAAATTAGATGTATGAATCAGTTTTATTTTAACACAAATGTATTTTTAAAATTTCTGAAATAAAATTCCATATACGAAAGTAGTGATCGAAGAAATGATTGATCATTCATTATTAAGGTATTAAAATTTAAATCCATGAGGTCTCCAGTGGCTCAGTCGGTAGGGCGATGGATTCATAATCTCGAGGCCCGAGTTCGAATCCCGCTCTCGGCGGCCGATTGATACAAGCACCACTGTATACATGTGCTTTATTCACAAATACACTGAAAACTTCCGTCGCTAATTAGCATCGTAATGATAGCATAAATACAGTCTACGTTAAATAATAAAAAAAAATAAAATGTAAATCTTGTTATCTTTCAAAAACATAAAATTGTAGTAGAAAAAGAATGCAAATAATTTTGATTATTAAATTTTTATTTTTATTCATTAAATAAAATGATTATTTATTTATGTTTATATTTTTTAACTTATGCCTTTAATAAATGTAAGATTATAAAATAAACCATCATATTTAAACTAAAAAGATTCATAATGTACTCATAAATCTATTTTCAAAAGTATTTTTTAAGAGAGAGAAGAGAATAAGATGAATTTTATAAAGTCAAAGAGATGGTAGTGTATATTCACTTGTTTAAATTTAAAGATGATTCTTACTGAACTTTGAGCTTTTTTTTTTAAACTTTGAAAAATTCATTACTTTGAAATCAACTTTACTTGAAAATTGAAAATTAAAACTTCTTTTTCTAAAACTAAATTTTTTCATAAAATATTCTATGAGCTTATTACGTAAAATCTATAATAGTTTAAGTAATTAAAGCTTTTACCTAAAAGAATATTTTAGCTAAAAAAAAATAAAATAATTTTTTTTTTTTCAAACTGTCTGAAAGCTTTTGATGTTTCGTAAAGTAAACTTCTATTAAAAGTTCTTTTTTTTAAATTTTAGCAAAAAGAATAAAGTAATGTGTAAATTAACATTTTCAATTCTAAACATGAAACTGACAGAATACTTTGAAAAATAACTTAACTGTAAAATATACTGTAAATTTATAAAATTTTGCTCATCTATTTATATTTCACAGTATGATAAATAAAAATTTAATCGCAAAAAATAGAATAGAAAAAACAATCAAATAACTGATTCTTTTAGATTTTAACTTTAAAAACAATGTTATCTTTAACAAATCAATGAATAATCAGTGAGTGTCCTGTGTACTATGTTCAGCTACAGTAGTTCACTTCCCCTATACAAACGTTGGCATTGCATTTGCCCTCTTTCTCTCTCTACCCATCACTCCCTTTTCTCCTCTCATTCCCTCATCTTCTTTCACCTTTAACAATTAAGCACGATCGCGCACAAGAGCCGAGCAAACTTTTCATATATGCCTGGCGCACAGTAGTGCCTACTCGTGATAAATTTGACGAAAAAAAGAAAGAAAAAAACTATATACACGGTAAAAAAATTTATTACAATTTCTATACGTATAAAATTGTACGATAAATATTTGTACAACTTAAATTATACATTGTGTGTTGTCACTGCTAGTGTTTACGTAGACAAGTTCAAATATCTGTACAAAGTAAAATAATATTGATTCCTTTATAGAATCGCAAGAGTAAAAGGGTGAATAGATGATTGGTTAGGTTACCGTTTGGTCTATGCGAGATTGCTTTAGATGAAAGAGCTAAGTATAATACGTAAGGGAAAAAAGTTAAAGCTGACGTATTCTTAGAAATTACAAGTAATCTAAACTCTTTGATTTAATATCTAACAAATATTAACTTAATATTACATATTTATATTACTACTTTAATACAATTATTTTCAGTTTTTTTTTCGTTCAAATTCATATTATTTAATTTTAGAGAGCATTGTTATTTTATATTTTACATTAATGTTGTTATAAATCTTCGTAATTGAAACACTCAATTAAAATGAAAATTGTTTATCTTTTCTAATTAAAAATAGAGTTTTCGCTCATATTCATTAAAACATACTTTTTCCCAGGCATTTCAGTGGGAAACACAATTTTCGGCAAAGTTAAATCTCAGCCGAGAAATTTCATATTTTTTTAAAGCTTTACTTCATTTTGAGTTCATATATCTGGCTGTAATTAAATTCTGTAACTTAATTAGAGATAAACAAAATCGCCCAAGCTCAGGAACCACAAGATGAAACAAGAAAAAAAAAGTTAAATAAAAATGAATTTTAATAAAATTTAATATTTTTATAAAAGAAATATTTAGAAATGCTAGGAATTCTCTTGTGGTTGCTCTAACCTCAATGGTATTCTTAACTTAATTATATTTAAAACATATTCTAGTGCTCTGGGGTAAATATATTTTAGAGAAAGCTTTACTCTTTAATAAAAAAAAGTATGATGCTTGTACATAATTCAATTAAAATTAGTTTCATTTTAACTTTTTAAGTGTATACTAAGAACTCTTGAAGTTTTATTTGATAAACATAAATTGTGAAAGTTATTATAAGCAAGTATCAAAAGATTTTTTTATTTTTCATCGAAATTCTACAAGTAATTGAAATCAACATTAAACTAATTATTCACACGTTAGATTAATAAAAACATGCATTTATAAATATTTTATAAATAACAATAATATAGCGGTATTTAAATAAAAAATGATTTTAGTATTTTACAATATAAACAGTTTTCTTCAATGCTGAAACAGTATTATAACCAAAAAAGCTTCAAAGTGACAACCCCAAAAATCATTCTTCCTTTCTTTTAGGCAGTTCAAATTTTATTATAAAATATGTAAACTTTTTTCCTTAGTAAATTTAAATAAATAAAATATTCAATTGAATCAATAAAATATAAAGAAGGGATATATAATAGGATTCCAACATAACAAATAACTTATTAAAGCGGAGGTAAGTTTAAAACACGAAATACATATAAGAGTAAAACAAGGTATAGTAAGTTAGATATATCGCGTGACGCGACGAAATGATCGTCTAGATTCGTAAATTAAAGTGAAGTAATGCACGCACCAGCCGACATTTTCGTATACATATATATAGCGTCGTATTAGATAGAAAGAGAGAAATTTCGATTTCTTGCCTAAGGGGCCATCCTTGAATAGCGAAAGTCGGCTTTCCGGAGACAACCAGACTATATAGAGGAAGTAAATTCGAAATTCAAAATCGTCTGTATATATGTATATGTGTGTGCACGAAGGAGTTCGAATTGCGGCATTTAATTTTCCTAAATCTAGCGTAATTTGAATTTCGTCAGTTTTGAGGTTTTGCGGAATGAGGGTACTGTAATTTACGATTTTAAAGATAATGAAAATTTTAATATTTAGAGAAAACATGAGGAAAGTAATCATAAGTAATTAAATTAAATATTTTTTTACTGTTATTATAAAGTTTCTTTCTTTCCAATGAAAAATGTAAAACTTTTCACTTTGGTTTTCTCGTAAAGAAGTTTAACTTGACTTGATATTATGTTTTACTAAAATATTTAATTTTCATCAAATTAATTATATAACTCTGTTTAAACTTCATAATACATTCTACTTTAGGAACTTTTATTCAGAGAAAACAATGAAATAATATCTAAATTTAGTACAATAGATGCATTTATTTTGAATAAGATTATCTTATCAATTTAATTCTATATTTTGTTATAAATTCGATAAAAGACTCGACATTTTACCTCTAATATTACTAAATAAAAAAATTTATGATTTCATTACTTTAAGATTTAAGAGATTAATTTCACTTACTTTACTTCAAATTATATTACGTCAAAAATTTTCTTACCAAGAGTTTCATAAGATTAAAAACAAAAATTTATTAAAAATTTTATATTTAATTATGCGAAACTTTATTTAAAATTTAATAACATTCAAGTTGAAAAATAGGATGATTAAATTTTTTCAATGTATAGATTACATATAGTATTCTTAACTTTCATGATAATCATAACGTATTTGCAGAACATGTCTTGCATAAAATTCATATTCAAATAAAAATTTTGAATAAAATTTTGTATTTTATTTTTTTACTCAATTAGTTTTACATTAAAAAAAATTAAAACTTTAAAAATTGCCAAATATAAAATTCAAAATTTAATTTAATAATCTCACGTAAAAAAGTTTCAATGAAAGCTATTCATTAAAAGATTTCAAACATTTTGAATTCTTTGAAAAAAATTTTTAAATAAAAAATGCATAACGTTTGCAGTTTGTCTTAGCAATTGAAGAAAATGTCAGATTAGCTAGTGAATAAAAAAAACATACAGACAGAAAAAGTCAGAAATACTAACTTCCAAAGAGACAAAAAGAGAAAGAGAATAGAAAAGACAGAATTACACCGAGGACAGCAGCATTAGTAGTAGTAACGTTGATGCCGCCGGCGTTGCAAGAGGGAAGAGGGAGGGGGGAGCGGAGTGTAAAAAGGGGGTAAAAAGCCGGTGCATGGGGAGTCGATCAATAACACGCCGCAGAGTGGCGCTACTGGCGCGTCGCCGTCTCTCCCTCTTTCTTCTTCCGCATCCGGCGTTTCTCTCCTTCTCTTCTTGTACACACATTTTTATATGCGTTCTTGTATATATAATGGCTGATAAAACTTTTTTGTCAAAAACGATAAATAAAAAAAAAAGATTTAAAATAAAGTCATAGTGGAGGGATACGTATACGTACAGGAAAACGTAGAGAGAAAATTTCGTGTCTTGTGTTGGTATACGATGCTCAGCACGTGCTCGCGAGAGTGAGAAAAGAGATGCGCCATGCGAGAATTGTTATGGTGGGAGAGGAGAGCGAAGGGGAGGGGAGCGAAGGAAAGGATAGAAAAGTGGGGGTAAAGGGAAAACCGCGCGCTCAGAGCTTGAAAATCAATAAAATGCTCTCTCGCGACTACCCTCCATTTTCATTCTGCGCTCTTTCGCCGCGATTTTACCCTATTTCTATCTTTATCTTTCTTCCTAAACTCTCTTTCTATACAATTTATCTCTTTGAGAAAATTTCTAGCTCTTTGAATGCTTGTTTTATATGTATATTAATACATAACTTTTTATTGCTATTACATTTTATTATGATAATGTTTACATGATGGCTTTTATTGATGTGCATTATTTTGTACTTTTATTGCTATTTAAATGAATAGTAATAAAAGTGTTTATTTATTTACACAATTTAATTAATTTTTGCGTTAATTACGCTGCTAATAAATGTTAACATTAATGCCATGCTTTATTTTCTCTTCGTTTATGTTGTACGTGTCGTGTTAATGTAAAATATAGATTATTTAATTTGTTTGTTAAGAATTATAGGTTTTTCAATATTTATTAAATACTGCTTGTAATGTTATTAACAAATGGATATAAGATTATCTATACTGTACAATATAACATGAGTTATTAAAATTTCAACTTAAAATACAGATCTAATTATTAAATAATAAAAGAAAAATAATAATCAATTCCTATTATTAATGTAGAAATGAAAAAACAACACATTTATTTAGATTATTCATGTAACTGAAAATTTTTCACATTTAGTAAATACGCTTATACGTTTGATTCGTTGGTTGATTTGATTTTGTCTCACTTTTATCAAGCACCCTTTGATTTTTTCCATTTATTGTGAACCCATACAATTCAACGGTAAATTGCTTTGTCGAGTTGTCCAAAGCGACTTTTCTTTCAATTATGGTGTAAAAATAAAGGTAATTTTAACTGGCATTTTTTTTATTAAGAGTTTACAAAAAGTGACAACTTTAAATAGTAGAGATTGATGATATTTTCAAAACTTTTTAGATATTATAGAAATAAAAATGATGTTTTCTTATGATAAATGAATTAAAATTTCATTATTATAACATCCAAACAATAAATGACATGTAAAATACTAAAGCAATATAATTTAAATATGGTATGTATGAATTTTTTTCATGAAAAATAAAATAATTTCTGACAATTGTTATATATTTATATATAATTTAAATTTTTAAAATACTTTATTTAACCTCATTCTTATTTACTGATGAAATTCTCAGTACTTTCCATAAAATATTTTAACAAAAATTTGAATATTTTATTCCTCCATATAAAGTCGTGCAACTCATTTTAATAACGTATTTTGTTTTGTAAAGCATAAAATTTATTTATCAAACTAAATTATCTCGCGCATAAACTTCACAAGAAATTCGACGTATCAAAATCAGGATCATGTTTATCCAAGATAAACTAATGAGAGGCCCCATTTTAATGAAAATTTCATAGAAACTTCTATCTCACTTTATTTCGAAGTATATTGCTTGCGTAATCCCGAACGTTCGCTAATTCGAAATTTAGCATACGGGAATAATTAATTATAGAGAAAAAGATAGGAGAAGAGAGAGGACAAGCCTCATTAATTATGTGGACCACTGTAATTGCAAACTGTTATAACAAACAGAAATCGCCAAAATGTCTTCTTGCGTTTGTTTGAAATTTATGCCCACCACACTGGTGCTCCTCGTCCACCGTTTCGTAATTAAAGTTATTTTTTTAAATACGCTGTACTGCTCGCGCTATCTGCTTACCGCTGGAATTTCAGTCTGGTGTAGCATGCAAAATTAAATTTCTTTCTTCATCTCGAAGGAAAATTTTACACTTAATTATTACAAAGACAAAAGTTGGGCTACTTTCTATGTTCATTTTGTACGTTAATAAAAAAGGATTACTTAATGTGTAGTAATAAATGATCAAGCTCTTAGTTTTCTTGGTAGAAAAAAAAACTTAGCTCTGCTTGTTTAACTACTCAGCTTACAGTGTAGTTTCTTGAATTAAGAGCATATACACTATGAAGTAGTATAAAAAAGCGTGAAGCTAAAAAGAAAATTTTTCTTTTTTTTTTTCCGTAAAGGACGACTACGTTCCATTTTCATATCAGATTTCCCACTCCAAGAATGTATACATACACAGACTTAGAGCGTTGGCTTAAGACAAGCAAATGTCTGTTCCATTATGGGAACAATAGAAGTATATCCTTTTACTTTGCGGGAAACCAAAGAGGATGCTGAAGAACTAAGAATACAATATAATAAATGACATTGAAGTTATAACGATAAAATCATCAGTGTCTCGATTGATACTGAATTTATTTATAGTTTTTTCCTAATTTTTTTATTATTTATAGTTTACGTTAAAATTACATTAAATGTTTAATTATAATAAATTAGAATCATTTTTAATCTTATTTTCAATCTATTTCAGTTATTTTCAGAAGATTTATTGATAAGCTTGCTCTCTCTTTCTAGAAATTATACTACAAATGTAAAGTTTTTTTTTCAAAAATTGGCTGTTTTAAATAGGAAGATGTGCATATTTATTCTCATTAAAATACAAAACTAGCATAAGAAATTTATATTATTATTTAGTATTTAAAAATATTTAATTAAGAAATATTCATCATCTCACATGAAGTATATATATTTTAAAACCAGTTATATTAATCATGTCTTATGTTTGATATACACATGAAAGTAGAAATGGATGGACAGAAAGACAATAATTTTGAAAGATAGATAATGTCTTTTATTGTTGTATATCTGTTAACACAATGAGATTTCAATCTTTCTTAATTCTATGGTTTTTTTTTATATAATGATATAGATTTTATATGTTCAATTTAAAAATAAAATTTAATATCAAACTCATAAGCGATTAACCTATTTTTTATACCCATTATAAATTACCCATGATCAAATCCGATTATAATTATAAATTCGTTCGAAACTCACCTCATAGTGGTCAATTTTTCTTTTTAATTCTTTCTTTTCCGTTTTAGATTAAAATAAATGTAATGAAATAAAAAAGAACAATAAAAAATGATTTATTAATAAATTTAATTAATGCAATCTTTTCATTGATTGAATTTAAAAAATTTTAATCCATAAAAGAAAAATCTTTCGAATATTTCGAAAAAAAACTTTATTTTTGTAAAACCTTAAAATCGTCATGATCTTCTGTAAACTTTTACGATTAACCAACATGAAATAGTTTTTGAAACTCAACAAATGCAAAACGCTTAAAATTTTCCGCGTGCACACAATAACTTTTATTCCAGCGTGGAAACCTCCCAAAACAGAAAAAAAATCCTTACGCTGCGTCATCAGCGTATACGAACGAGAGCGAAGCCTTTTCGAAACTCTACCTACCGCAATCGCGTTCTATACCTACCTTCATTCTCTTCTCTCTTTCTCTCTCGCACAGCCATAAGTCGTCATTAGCGATTTACCGCTAAACCCAGATTTTGCCTCTTTTCCCTCTTGCCTCGTTAATCCAAGCAGATCATTCAACCCTCTTCGCCTTAACTCCTCTCGTGCTATACCATCCTCCTAAGCCTCCGCTTTTCCTATCGACCTTTCATTACTTCGTCTCTTTTTTTATCTTATTTTTGTTTTCCACCATTATTTCACTAATTTAGATAAGAATGTTAATGTTCAAGATTATTTAGAGAAAATTCGAGTTTGCATACATTTTCCTCCAATCGAATCAAATTAATTAAGCCCAACAAATTATCTGAAATAATTTCTTGTTTCTAATACATTTATCTTAATGTATTACTTAAACAAGTATCAATTTGATTCTTTATTGTTTTTGTTTCTATTTGAAGCGAGAAACTTAAACTACTATGAACAAGAGATAAACCAAATTGAAAGCCATTAACTTAATTATTAGACATCCTGATCGCTTTTACCATGTCTAAATGCACAAGGTACTATATGTGAAGTTTAGAACAGGTAGCACAAAATAAACTGCTATAGGAAACACGTCTGACATTACGAAGCTTAATGAGAAAGCTATTTGAATTTAATGCTGATCTAAATCAGATAAAGTAAATTGCTAGTTTTTCTTCATTCCAATATTTAAATATTTTAAATTTGAATATAAAAACTAAAGTTCGAAACACTGATAAAAGAATGGTTTTCCAAAACTGATTTTAACTAAAAATGAGATCTTGATCTATTGTAAATTGAATGTGATATATTTGATGTATTCATTTGGTATATTTATAAATTCAAGCTATCTAAATAATAGTCACAAATCATTCATCAATTTCCAACTGCATTTACGGATATATTTGTCAGTATTGATGGACAGTATTGTAGAAAATGCATACATATTCTTTAATAAAAATTCGCAATTCATAGTGACTGATGACCGCATTGCATCAATGCATGATTCATAATCTTATTTTCATGAATAATACATTATCCATATTAATTCTATTTAAACATATCTGGCAATCCCAGGCTGCCCGTACGGATATTGATATGATTTGGCCTTATATCCCTTGAATGTAAACATTTCAATTATATTATTTTGTAAAAAAAAAAGCCAGTCAAATTATACGTTGTAATGATTCATTTTGCATGTTCATCGACACAGCTAGTATAAACATATGAAACTTTCTGATTAAAATACTTTTTCATGAATTCCATTACCCACGGCACAATAACATTTTCTTTCGGATCATGAATTGATTTGAAAAATTTAAGTATACTTAGCTGAATCTATAATTCTATAACATATTTGATTAAAATAATAAAAAAATGATACTGAACTAATATTAATCTACAAAATATAATCACCAATTTCAAAATCATTTTAGAATTCTGAAACTAACAAGTAGAATTTTTTGTATAAAATAAGCTGCATTATTTGCTTCAGTTAAATTAATCCTATGCTACATCACAGCATATGTATCACCATTCCGTTACTGTATCGTTTTTGAATTTAAAAAATTTTTCTTAAAGTGCTTGGTCGTAGAGGCATGAAAGATCAAGTAAATATTTTAATTTCACCGATTAACAAAATATGTTGAATAATTTTTTACGAGATAGTTAATAAAATCTGTGATACTATTTGGTATATTTCAGGTACCAAAAACCGTTGTTAAAACACCTCCTTAATTCTTAATCTTGGATATCCTCCATTATTTGCAGTCTTCCTGTTTTGAAATCTAATATTCTCCGCATACGTAATAAGCTATCAGAAAATGTATTTTTGCTCACTATTGCTTATTTCGAGAGATATATAAATGGAGAGAAGAAAGTAAGGGGGAGCAAGAAAAAAACTATAAGGGCTTGAACAATTTGTGCGATGTCAGCATTAAGACTGCCATTTTCCAGAAGAGTATAAGAAGAACGTCTGCCGAGGAAATTATAGCTAGGGTAATCTAGATCGAGTTCGATGTCCACCCAGGTTATTCGGTTACTCGATGTGACGGCAACAGCAGCGTCGAATAAGATTACCGGCCGACGACATCAGCATCGAATGAGAAATAAAACTGAGGAGGGAGAGAGAGAAAAATCGCGTAGTATTGCAGAATCGATGTCAAGCTAAGGCGTTACTTAAATGATACGTTGTCAATAATACGAATTTCCTTTCATTTCCTATAATTACAATTTAGGAGAACGCGTAAAAACCTAATAAACTCGGTAATAAATACCGAAAGTGATCCAATAAAAACTTAAATTACCAAAGTCTACAACTGTTAATAAAATTTTGAGATAAAAAGAACTTTTTGGAAGAAAAGACTAAAAATAGTTTTAAAAATTGGATTCACGAACAATTTGAATAATTAGTTTACATGCAACTATATCGCAAATGTTATTAAATTGTCAAGTTTTTTTCTCAATTTTAAATGGAATAAACGAACCCTTATTGGCAGAATGCCATTGTACTTTCATTTAGTTTTCTTGATTTAATCTTGAATACTTCAAGAACAAAGTTAAAAATTGTTCGAATGCTTTTTATTTAATTTTCAAAGTAATAAAGTTAGCATTAAATTTACTATATTTGAAAATTAAATGATCTAATTAGGGAAAATTTTTTCAAGACTCTTGAAACAGCAGTTAAAAATTGTTTTCAAGCTCATCTTATTAAGATTTCATTGTATCTCTATTTTACGAAATTAATTATTTCAACTCATTATTTATTATTGAACCGAAATACTTGTTATTTGTAGGAAATCTTTTTTTTTCCTATTTATTTATTTACATGAAACCGAAATAAAAATAAGTATAAACCGAAAAAGAACATACGAACGTGAATTAAAACTTAAATTAACTAAACCAAAAACGAAAAGCAATTACTTAAAATTCCCGGCATATTATTGCAAATTAGTATTTTAAAAATTTATCCAAGTGACCTAGTAGAGAATGACATTTTTATGTACGGAAAACTTTATATAGGCTGACGCATCCTCTTAAGCATTACTTCCACGTGGATCAACTTTATGATTCTCTATTTATTCGTGGTTTTACGACTCGTTTCATAAACAGCCGTAACTCGTATATACGCACACTCGCATACACACGAGTATTATAACAGTTTGCTTTATACCACACTTATGGTCACGACGACAAAAAAAGAACGAACCAAGAAAAAAAAAGCTTTGGCTTAGAAAGATTTTGTGTGCGACATTTTTATAACCGTTAAATAATTCGTCATTTCAAAAATTGTCCATTTACTTCCTTCCTTAGCATTAAGCCTTTAATTTCGCCCAAATTGCAAAAGATTTATAAGTTGAGGGGATATATAGAGAAAGAAAATGAAGAGACACACACGATACGTATAATACATACATACACACTCGAGTATCGATAAAGACAAAGTCTCTTCTTCTCCTTCTTCTCAGCTTTCCTGTCGATGCTTCTGTCGCATAACCTTGGGGGATTCCTACAATGCTTGGCATGCCAGATGAAGCGTCCGATGAGAAGGAAAAAAAAGAAGAATAAGAAGAGACAGAGAAAGACAAAACGCCAAGCAACCTTCTAAAAAGGAAGGACAAAGAGAAAATCTCTTATGTATGCGCTGCGGGCAATTCTCTCGATTCTTTTATCGCTTCGGGCGGGATATAGGCAAGACTTTCTTCTTCCGTAAAAGACACTGTAGAAAAGAAGAAAACGAAGAAGAAGAAGAAAAAAAGGAGGAAGGAGGGAAGGGTAGATGAGACGAATGATGGGACTTTGCTGTGTGCGGTAATGAGATTGGCGATTTTAGTGAACGTGACAGGCAGTAAGAAATAGAGGCTACTACTACTGGACTTTCTTCCGGCAAAGGTTTTTCAAGTTATATATTGCTTATATAGGAAGCAAGTAAAAAAAGAACAAAAAAAAAAATGAAAAAGAATTGCTGAGTATTATTACTCGATGGAGGAATTATTTTTTGTACAAAAGAGTAAGAATCTGGCGCTACGTGAATTCGATGAAGTGATAACGTTTATTTTGTGCGATAAGAGTCGGGAATGAAAGTTAGGGAGTTATTCTTATATATAGAGAGGGAGGGATATACACCAGACAATCATTTATTTTGATAAATTAATATTACGAAGCCGTACGTTATTGGATTTGTCATGATGAATAGACGAAGATGTTTTTTGAGTGTCCGTTTTTCTATTTCATTTCGAAATAGCTTCCAATAAAAGACGACCTTATAAATATCGAATCAAATTACTTCAATATTTTGGATTAATATGGAGGGGTCGTAATAAACGTAGATCGGTTTTAGCCCTCCGTATTCTTACAGCGTTTGATTAACAAAGCTTTTAAGACTGGAATAAAATTTTTCTTACAAAAATTGCAATTTGTTTTTCGAGCAATAAGCTTATACTGTATACATACATTCATTATTATGTTAAGCTTTTAATAACTTAAGAGTATTTCCATGTTGTGCAAATGAAAATCATGATTATCTAAATTACGTGCAATGGATTATTTTCAAAGAAACTTGTAAACTAACTGATGCTACGGAAAGAAAAGAATTATTAATCGACAAACCTAAATTGCTTTTCTATCGATCAGTTTGGTATAGTTACAAACAATATTGAAAAAAACGATATTCCGTTACTCCCTTCCCCTTTTTTTGTCGAGTAGATACTAATGAATGTTTCAGATATCAATCAAAGAAGCATCAAGTTATTATCAGTTTTTTCTTTGTTGTTTATAATTTTCTTATTAGTTCTTTGAAATTTGTAACAATATCCCGAAGATGTGTACCTTAATAATAAAAGTCTTATGATTCAATGAAATTTTAGCTATAGCCTCAATTGGATAACCTCAATAAGAACAATGCTAAAAGTGAGCAATCAAAATTTTCTGATACCGCAAAGGTTAATTAATGTAACTCAATTGATAAATATTGGCCAAGATGGTTTTTCTTCTCCTTTAAAATAAAAGTAAAAAAAAGAAAAACGGAGGAAGTTCCTTCGTCTAGCAATCATCGGTATGCTTGAGTGCCAATAGCAGATTATTTTTCTTTCGGAAGCACGGAAAAGCAAAGAGTCTTGGCCGAGGAAGAATACAAAGCTTCTTCCGCGTGTAGAATGAAAGAAAGAAGAAAGGAGAGTCTGAAGGATATACTTAAGAAATAAAGAGAAAAGGTAGAAAAAAAAGACGAAAGATGAAGGAGTAAAGGAAAAAAAAAACATTCGAAAGAGTCAACAGTGACTTCATCTTCGTTTTGCCTCGGGCAATTCAGTACCAAAAGAGAAAGATTGAGAGAGTAACGAAACCTCGATGCTTTATCAGAGAAACGAGCTTTTAGCGGTAGGGAGAAAAATTTCAAAAGTGAGTTGACGGATGGACAGTCAGATGAATTGATATAGATGAAGTAAAAAAAGAGGAGAACACATTGATGATTTTCCCTTTTTATTTTTTCTTTAAAGACTAGGGAAAGGACGCTTGATGCGTTATTAATGTTGAGTATGAAAAAAAAAACGAAGTAAATGTGGACTTGAGTGAAAAGAAAGCTCAGAAGAGTCTCTAAATGTTTTCATGCAATATTTTTCAATCTTTAAAAGAAAAAAAAAACGATAGTCAAGTTACATGCCAACAGATATGGATGTCGTCTTTCAATCATTCGAAACTTTTTTTTTATAAAATCTATACGTTATACAATGGTTCGATTTTTTTCCTTTCTTTATCAGTGGAACGATTGTATAGAATGTCATATTGAAACATATTTGATAGAGTGCAGAGAATAAAAATGTAAGCTACAAAATAGTAGAACGTGCATTTTAAAAATTAGAATTAAAGAACGTTTAGTAGATATGAATTCTTATTGAATAATTTATAAATAGAATAGAACATATATTTGCATAATATTCTTATGATGATAAATTGTATAATAATTTAAGTTTCCTCTGCAAAAACGTTCTAAAGAAATATTATTACATACGGACGCTGCAAATAACTGGACTCCATTTGCTTACCTAAAACAGAAAAAAAAGATTTTCATTATTAAAATTGAAAATTCATAATAATGAGTTCTGAGTTATATACCAAATATAATTTTAAAATATCAAGTGAACCAGTATTGCAAAAAATGTTCAAATAAATTTATTCGACATATAAAAAAGCGTATTTTATAAACGAAATCACATTGATATGTAGATTTTATAAAACGTCAAGCTAGGCAATTAATTCACAAAGCATTTCAAACTAAAAATTTTTAACACTGTGTCTGGCAGTTCTTTTTACAAATATTAATCACGGTTGATTGCCCCAGCACTGTTGAAATGTTCTATTAAAAAAAATCAAAGAATTATCAAATTCAAAGTTTCAATGTGAAATGTCATTTCGTTAAAAAAAAATAAACTAAAATATTGAAAAAAAAAATGTTTAATGCGCATTAAACTCAAAAGCCGTTTTATATAAAGTGAACGCATGTATAATAAATAAAATTTTACTTTATTCAAAAATTCTACAAAGGCATCGATAAGCAGCGTTAATAATTTATATCTTCGTAGAATTTAACGTGCATGCAAAAAATAAAAATAAATAGTTAGATAAGTTATAAATTCATTTAGAAATTTATGGCTCTGTTTTCGTAAAAATACACGAGAACTTATTTTACGAGGAATCTTCAATAATTAAAACTTTATTTTTATTCGCTTAGAAATTATTCGCTCGATTGAATTATTTAATTCGCAGTAAATGTTTAAACTGAATTTATTTCAAAATGTTCGAAATAAAATAATTTAAAATTCAAAGCTGATGTTAATCAAACGTTTATTTTAACTTAATTAAGTAACTTAATATTTATTAGTGGAATTATTAAAAATTATTTCAAATTTCCTTAGTAATAAAATATTTACTTTGCTTATATCCACAATTATTTATTTATTCGAATTCGCGATATAATGAAATTCTTGCGAAACATTTACGTACACATAACTTAACGTAAACATTTGAATATTGTATTTTTAAAAAAGCATTAAATTTTATTTTATTACAATCTTTTTAAGATCTCTATTTTATTCGGCGCATAAACGAAAAGATAAAAATAACTCTTCAAACGAGGAGTTTTTAACTAGTGAGTCGAAATGTATGTCACAGAATCGAAATAATGAGAAGAAAAAAATGTTTCAAAGGAACATTTTCGGAAATAGCACAGAATACAAAAAAAAACTATGCCAAGCAAAAATTAATACCCAACGATTTTGGACGATTTTGTAATACACCAACCAATGTCGTCCCTACTGTTTCCTTCTTTCCTCATTTTTTTTTTCTATTATTGACATTTTTCTTTTTTTATGTATAAACCATCTCGAGCATAGCCTAGAGTCACGTTCTAATTTTCGAACGTTCTTTTATTTTTTGCACTGCGCAATAATTGAAAAAAAAGCTCGGGCATGAAACTGTATTCTACAATTTTTTCAGTTTCTCATATAGTATCCCTCTTTTATCACCGTCCGTATATTTTCTCTTTTACAAAGGGAAATATATAGAAAGTACGGAAATGAAATAGAAAGTTTAAACCAGGACAAATTTCATCGTAATATCCAATCCCCCTCCTTGTCAGCCCGCCTCGTACTCTCCTTTTGAATCTTCACGATTAACGTTTCAATTTACCATAGAAGAGTAACGTCGCTATGAACATACCGTTTGTTTTGTTAATAAGTCTAATGAATTGCATTTCTGACTTGCAGCTTAACTTGTGCAAACGCGCACAGCTCGAGTTTAAACGCAATACGTAAGCGTTTGTGTGTGCGAGTATGTATTCGTGAATATATCCCGCAGCTTTCTATTATTATTTGTAAGTTTGATAGATCAATGATATGTTTGCAATTCAATAGTGAATAAACGTAAATATTGAAAGCTGTGGCTTACAGTGTAATGACTAATTGGTTTTGAGCTTTTACAATGGTTGTAACGTAATTTTGATTAAACTAAGAATTTTCGAATAATTTTGAACAATTTTAATCTAATTTTAAGTTAAATGCATAAAAAAATTTTGATATCTACATCCTTTCGAAATATAATAATCCAAAAATTTAATTTTGAAATAAGCTAATATTTAAATATCATCAATAATTGTATTAGTCATGACTGCAGTTTTATTCATAGAATATTTCATCTTAATTATGCAAATTTGAGATACTAAAAGTACAAAAATGTTATAATAATCATATTAAAAAAATTTTCCAAACTTCGAAAAATCTTATAAGCATAATAACAGTTAAATTTATGCAATAAAAGGTATGTTCTTTTTTTCTATTCTCAAGTGTCTTTAACAAAAATAAAACTTTTATTCTACTTTCTCTTCATACTTGTTTCACATAATGATGTCAAAGTATTATCGGATTTGTTAGAAACCTTCTTAACAAACTTCCATAATGAGGTAAGACTAATATGATTATAGTCATAATAATAAGTCCATTTAAACCTCCACACGGTAATTAAAAAACGAAAGAGTAAATAAAAGCTAAACAGATATGGCTATTTAAATTTTAAAACTTGCTACATATTTTATTACCTCTTCTCTCATCAAATTATCCAATGAAATCTAATGAAGATCTGAGATTGAATACGTATCAATTATAGTTAAGAAAAAGCTGTTAAAGTTTTATTAATATAATATTGAAAAAAACAAAAGCTCCCCTTTTATCATAATACATTAATTAATCACAATGAAAGTTATGTGCGTGCACGGGAGAAGTCTACTTAAGGGACTATAAAGTTATAAATTATTATTGATTTAGCCGTTGTGTATAGTAAGAAACATATAAAATGCACATATAGCCTACTTAATTGAATTCTGTTTTTGCACGAAAGCGCAACTCACGGATTCACGAGGGAAACCCGACAACACACAAATTTTCTTGATGTATTTGCATGCTGACATTCGCCAATGGAATATACAAATGTAATACATTGATTCTCTTACAATTGATTAAAACCTCTTTTTTTTAAATATTCTAACCTTTAATTATTGTGTTTAGAGTGATTCACATTTTACGATTTTTAATTTTTATTTTAAAATAAAAAAATGAATTATTAGCATCCAAAGAAGTTTATTAACTCAATTGAAAATTCCCGTACTTTGTATTACACAACAGCGCAATTATTACATAAAAAATTAGTGGTTTATATTAAAGCCCAAGCAAGTGATTTTTAACAGAAAAATCACGAAGCACAATTTAACAAATACACGCTTATGATAAACAGTAAAACTTTTTTGCAAAAGAGAAAAAAAAAGAACGATAATGTTTATGATAATTTAGTAATTTGCAAACGAAAACTTTTTATACATTACTCATACCTATTCATCATAATTTAAAATAATCGATAATGTAATGTATATAATTAAATGGAACCATTGTAAAATTATTTACCACGAACGTTTTTCATGATAATTTTTTTTTCTTTCTACATGCTTGTGTCTATAGGGTAAGCATTATTTTCCGTGACGATTGTTGGAAAATTGTCGAGCTCGTATTTACACATGATAATGAATTCAAACAGTGTATCTACTTTGTCATCTGTACACGAATTAATTAGAAATTGTTTACTATTACATTTAAATGATAATGAAAGTAACAATAATTTGCAATGAAAGGGTTTAAAAAAATATTGCAAACAATTGGCAATTTGTTGAAAAAAATTTGAAAAATAATGCGTGTTTGATCATTATTATGAGTTAACAATATTTTTCTTTAATAAGGTAAATGAAAAATATGACGATGAATGTAATTGCATTAGTCCATCCATTAGGAAAAACTTTTGAACACTAGAAAACTCATTAAAATGGCTTTTCTTTGTACAGATTATGAAAAACCATTTCATTGTTTTAAATAACGCTTCAACGTTAATTTTTATCGGAATAAATTTATCATTTCAAAAGAATTATCTGGATTCGCATTAAAAAAACGCAGGAATAATGGTAAAAAACGAATTTACGTTTTCAAGCATATAAATGAGTCATGCATTAAAATGAGATTAAGATAACATAAAAAACAAAAAAAAAGGTTTCTCAAATTCAACAAAAATAATATCAATTTTAAAATATCCGTAACACAAATTTCTGAGAAGCATTTTAACCTTTCTTACATTTTTAATAAAAAAAAACTTATTTTGTAAACAAACAAAATCCTGCAACTTTTATTATTTTTGATAATTAAAAAGAAATAGCCGCAAGCAAATTTTAACATTGATATTTTATACCGTGAGTGGAATAAAGAAAACAGTAAATAAAAGAAATCTTTTTTTGTTTTAGCAACGAATATAGAAAAACAAGCTTTTAAAATTTTTTTTCAATAGAATTCCTTTTTTTTTACAATTTTCTACGTTGACTCGATTTCCCTGAGGGATAGCTGACCCTTCAATACGGTCAAAATAAACGACATAGTACATAAAGTGGGCGTTAGAAAACTGAAAAACTTTGTCACGTATTTTGTCAAGTATAACCCTAAACCTTTTTTTTGCCTTAGTTGCATCCTTTTAAAATTCTGTTTGTGAAAAGGTGTTACATATTTCAATTACTTACATAATCAAAATATACATTTTTTTTTGTGTACGTAGCGACCGTAAACCTAATTATATATTAAAACAATTCTATTTGATAATGTTTAAAAATTTTTTTAATGTATAACAGGTAATTATAATAAAATAAATAATGAATATCTGTTATGTATTATTTCTTTTGTAAATTTTGAATCAAGTTGTATAAGAAGTTAAAATTGTTTATTTTATCATTTCAATTAACCCCTAGCTGCCATAATTGAAGTTAATTTATTGGGGCCAATTTGACCTCAATGTGTCCCCATTTTTACCCTATTTTTGAAATTTTTTTTTAGAGTTAAAGTCAAAAGCTTTCTATTAATAAAATTTTTTATCAATGGGGTACGAAAAGCCCATGGCAGTTATGTTAGTGAAGTGTAACAACTAAAGGTTAAAATCAATATTTGTTACATAAATCCATATTAAATAATAATTACGTTCTAAACGTTAATTGAACCAAAAAAATAATAAACCAATTACTTCAAAACGTTACACCCCATCCCCTAAAAAGGGTTACAGCCCTTATTCTCAATAATCGTAAATAACGTAGAGATTATTTTAGCCAAACATTATTCATATATGAAACGTCGATGGCCTGACTAGTGAGAACATACACAAACATAGTATACGCGGAGCGTCGTGTGTCCCAGCTGACCAAACGCAGTAATCACGACAAAGTGCTTTTACAAACAAAATCTTGCGGCCAGACTTGCGCCACTGAATAATCAGCTTATTCTTTATGCTACCCCGTGCTAAGCGAAATTTTAAATACACCAACTCCTAAACTAATTTTATTTAATGTACCGTGCCGTAATTGCAGTTTAACCAAATAGTTTTACAACGGGAAAACGGTATGCTAATCATATTCACGTGAAATTTACACTTAATTTATCGCATCCAACTCGGTAATAATGTAAAGTTACATAAGTTACACGTGGCTTATGGCGCGAGCGTTACGTACGCTAAAGATACACACGGTGAAAGGGCTATAGAAGCTTTTTATATTATACATATACAATTACGGTAAGACACGTGTTTCTTTTTTAACGAATGTCAATAGACTACGTGTGGATAGTTTCTGAATAAAAGCTGAAAATTAGGTTTGCTTACTGTTTGAGGAATTATTATGTCACTTTTGAAATGTTTATTTATTATAAAGATTGTCTTTAGAATGTTATGTCTAGTATGTTTACATTAAACACGATTTGTTTGATTAGATTTCTATATGAAAGTTGTTAGACAATAAGGTTATTGTAAAAGTTTATTAACAAATATATCATTAACAATACTGTTTTAGTATAAAAATATTTAATGTAATATTTAAACAATTTAAAAAAATATTATTTATTTATATATTTCACAAACATCAAACTGAAAATTTTTAAAGATTTCACAGTAAATGACAAGGAAAATTTATGTCTGACTGATTTCTTGGCTTATCTACTTTTCACGAAGAGGTCATTATGATTTAAAAAAATGCAATTTTAAATGACGTAAACTTCAGGACGTAGAAATAGGTAACTTTTGCAGTAAAGTTAAAATTGTATTCTTTTCATATTCTATAAGGTGAAGGAGAAAGAAAAGTTTACGGAAAACTTAAATATTTGTTGACTTCAACTGACAATCCATTTGTAAAATTTATTAGCAAGTATAGAGTTGAGTACAAAGAATGATAAATCTCATAATATTGAAAATTTTGATTTCTGTTGTTGTACAATTTCATAATAAATATGTTTTTTTATTATTATTTACGCAAATTATAAATATATTGAATCATTAAAAACTATGAAAAATAAAATAGTTTAGTGTAATAAAAAAATAAAATTCTCACTTGTCACATTCACATAATATTTTTTAGTTAATTTTAATTTTATTAAAGACCATTGGCAAAAGATAACACTAAAAATGTTACACCTGGTCACTGACCTACTTAATCCTATCAAGATATATAGTTAAAAAAATAGCTTAGAAATCCTTACAAGCGAAATAATGAGATGTCAGTAGCTCAATCACTGTCCATGACTTTGCACATTTTATATATTTGAAGAAAAGAAAGAAAAATCTCTCGATCATTCATTTTTATCCATTAAGTTAACCCCAAAAAAATCTCCCCCTTTTATTGCCTCTAGCGCTTGGTTATTTTACAATCATTCAATTTCTCATTATATTATGTATACACTTAAGATTATGGCAAACACACACACACAAGCTTATGAGTATTCTAATTTACAAGTATACACCATGCATAAATTCATATGTATAAGTATGCGTAACGTGAGATCTATGCGCGCTCAGTTTAACTCGAATTGTACATACACTTTAATCAAATTAACAACACAGAGAATATACAGAATTTAATAATAACATATAATCAATATTTTTAATTTACCTTTAGCAAATTCAATATAATTAATATTAAATACTAGAATTTGTTTTAGGCAAAATTATTGATAATATAGAATTTTCATTTTTTATCAGAATTATTTGTAAGATTATAATCTTTTTATTAATGTTATATAAAAAGAGTAGAAATATTTTTCAAAATTAAAAAAAAAATATATATGTTATGTTTAAATAAAATACATAAATAATTTTTGATAATAAGAGTTATAATGAATTTGTTTATTGTGAAAATGACATGCAAATTTGTCACTTCAATTTCTTTTAAGTAATTCATTATTTATACAGTCAAACTGCACGTGCACGGCCATAAAGATAATTACTGTCTTAATTTCTTAGAAATAAATGTGGCATAAATTATAGGAGAAAAAAAGTAAGAAGGGAAGTACACAGTAACTTTTATACATGGGGGTCGTCGCTACAAAGGGGTGTTCACCAATACCCTTTGAGAAAGAAAGAAATGGAAAAAGTGGGATTGCATATGAGAGTGGGCAAATCATTTGCATTAGAAGATCTTGGTTTGATATTTCTTTAATGCGACTGTAGATGATAATCCATAAAATTTATTCTAATCGGTTCATCCTAAAAATGATTATGATGCAAATTTTTATCGATTCAACTATACATTATAAATAATCGATAATTTATATGACTATCTTGAATATTAAAAATTTTTTTAAATTGTTGTACAGTCATTGAAATTTTTTATAATATGCTTTGAAACTCCAAAATTTTCAATTACGATTATTTATCATAAAAAGGCATGTGAATTACTTTCAAAGAAATATATTGCTAAATAGATACTAAAGTTGAAAAAGTAAATTATAATTTTTAAAATTTAACTATAGGTAATTAATTCTCTATCAAACATCTAAAATGTTCGGTAACATTGTTTTGCATTTTTATTTAATGGCGGATCATTATGAATTCATTATTAAAATCAAGTAGAAAAACCATATAATAGGTCAGACATACACTAAATTAAGTGCAACATAAATCTTTATTTTAGTAATATCAACACCTTGAACTCTGATTCTTATAAGATAATATATAGACCTTTATCGATTTTTATTCATAATAATTATAATTTTATTAATATTTAATGTTATATCATAACTTATAAGTTTTTATAGTATTTTATTGAATTTTAAAAATATACTATACTCGTAAAATAACCATAAGACAACGCGAAACAGCATGATAAAAATTGATCCGTAAGACATTATTAAAGTTTAAAAAAAAAGAACATAAAAACACAATAAAAAAACTCAGGAAAAAAAATCCTATAACCGGTCATGATAAGTAAAGTGAAAAGAAAAAAATGTAGAATATCATAAAAATTATAAATAAGAAAAATGTGTATAAAACTTTTTAAAAATAATGTATTTTGATTCCAAATTATTTAAAACATAAAAAATATATACCTTTCTCGCTATCATGAAGCTTTTCTGCGTAGAAACAATCAAAGAAAGAATAACAAAAGAGTAGCGAGCAGTTGAACTAAAATTAGAAAACGAAACTTAAATCAAATATTTAATATAATTTCCGTTATTAACTTTCAAAGCATAACATTGTTGCACTGCTCACAAAGTAGCAAAATTAACAAACCGCTAGTTATTCAATATTTGACTACAATAGTGTCAATATAACGTCATTGTGTATATTAACAAAAAGAAGAGAAAAAAAAGGAGCAAAAAATAAAAGGTGATTTTACAGTATGTTAAATTATTATTATTTAGAACAATGCTTTATTCAAAAGGCAACTGTAGCGTAACTGTTATGAAAAGGACATTAAATTTTGTTGGATTATATTCGCTTTTATCTAACGTACTGGCGAACACGCGTACGTGTCCAGTTCATGCGAAAATTTTGATTATACGTTAATTACATTATAATTATAATAACATTATAATTTCGATCTTATATGGATTCTAATTATGAGCTAATTGTAATAATGACATGCTAATAATGTGACTATGATTAATATGAAATCATATTTTTCGTAGTATTATGATTAATAATAACCTGAAGAAAATTCATAATAAAATTATTCGAAAGAGAAAAATTCTCCTTTCTACGGGTTTCACGAAAAAGACTATATGTTTAAAAGCATTTTCAAAGAAACTTATATTTTTTCCTCTTCTTTTTCAACCTACATTTGAGAATAAAAGTTTCAACTTTTAATGCAAATGTTCACGAGGTTCGATAAGATCAATTTAGTTAACAACCGCCTATACGCTATAAAATATGGTATAATATTAAAAGAAAATTGCATTGAAGGTATATAGTATTTATTTATAGAAAAGAGGGAAGAAAGTTTTTGCCTTATACAGTTGGAAGCTTGAATAAAAAGTCTGGTTTGCTTGAAAAGCGAATTACTACCCTTTGCAGTGTGTAGGAAACGATGAGTCACTTCAATAAAGTGAAAACATCAATAGATCCCCGTATTTTCAAAGCAAAATGCTTATTTTATATATTTTTCTTCCTTCTTTTTTCTTCTTTTTATCTTCAACAAAGATAATATTACTTTCTTTCTTATTAAGATTGAATTGATACAATGTACAAAAAAAAGGCAAATAAAATATGAGCCAAAAGTATGTTTATTATCCGTGAAGCTATTAAAATATTGTTGAATGTAGGATAAATATTTAGAATGAAAATGTTTATTTTAACAAATATAAAAGTCTTGCTTAAAAGTTTTTAAAATTAAAATATAAAATTTTAAAAATATTCTGAAAATATAAAGAATACTGAATCAACTAATTTGCGCTTTTCATGCGAAATTTAGCGAGCAGTGACCTACTTTAAATTATGACTTTATCTTTTTGCGTATCCTTTTGTATGTCATTTAATTTAGTATTTAATTGAATAAGTTTTAAGATTAAGCAAAATACATCGCAAAGTGCTAAATTTGAAATGTCATTTTATTTTAATTAAGCTTTGAGAATCGATAAGATAATGTTATTAATTAAACGATATAAATAACCAGAATATATCCATAATAGAACATTACATTATCAATCGCAAGTGTAACTTATTCTGATTATAAATAGTTCATTAACTGAATCAGTAAGCTTTCATCTTAATTAAAATGATAATATTAAACTAAAATTAAAAAAAAAAAATTTAATTCAGAAAAAGTAATTACTACTTTTACTTAAAATGTAATATGTAAAATTTGATTAGTATTACTTAACCTTACGTAATAACAAAATATAGCGTAAAGTCAGAAGCTTGTAAACAGCGTAACGTGGCGTTCCATGGATTTATCGACTTAACGTGAACAAACACGTATCCATATAAGTATAAGTGCAAGCATCGTCCGACTATATATATACGTCTCATGCGCGAGCTTTTAAACATACCTTTTGCACCCAAGGCCAGCTGGACAAGCAATAAAAATGTGTGTGCCTACACTCTCAAGAAGAAGAATAAGAAGAAAGAGCACTTTTTTGTACGCGAGAAACTTTTAATATCATCTATATACGAGCACGAGTTTAGCCTTTTAAGTTTATATATATATGTACGTTTCTTCTCTTTTATTTCTTTCTTTCTCTTTCTCTTTCTCTTTCTCTTACGGGAACGGAAGTAATTGGCAAAAGTGTGAGTTGCACGTACTGTTGAGAAGAAAGAAAGCTTTCTTAGTTTTTTTCAAGTATAAGACGAAAGTGATGATTAATTTTGGATTGAGAGAACTTTATCCTTTGACCAGGCGACTAACACTGTTTTATTTAGTTTTTTTCATTTACCTTTTTCTTTTTCATAGAGGAAGTTTTGTAACAGAAGAGAAAAAAAGGAATGGTTTTTAAAGTGGCATCGTGGAGACGTGCATTAAGAGATCTTGTTTCAAAATAGACTATTTTTAAAAACTGCATCAATTATGTACCTGTGTAATTGTTATATATTTGACATCTCCTTTTTTATAGTTACGAATTATATATTATTCAAACATGTCTACTCCTTTTTGACAAGACATAATTTTATTAATAACATATTTTCTAAATAGATTTGGTCGCTAGGATACTTTGTTGATTCATTATTTTAAGTTTAGGATGAAAGTAGCTTAAGGTTATAATCCGATCTGATTATAGTTTCCAGTTTATGCTGATTGGTCTAATTTTAGTTGTAGAAAGATTATATTTATATTGTGGTTTCTGCTAGAATATAATTATTAGGTATATAATTAATGGATGTATGATGAAAAATTGATCGTACCGTTGACATTACAAAAGAATATTTTAGAATAAATTTTCCTTTTAGTTTATTTATTATGTACGTTACTGCAGATGCAGTAGCATAGTAATAATTGACTCAATTTTTTATTCTCTTTTGTTTTCTAAATAGGTCACATTGCAAAAGAAGAAAAAAGTAAAAGCATCTACAGCTCTACTTAAAATTTTTTTTCCTGTTATCGGTATAACGATAGCAACAAAAAAATAAAGCTAAATCGTGTATCTGGCAGCCAGAAAAAGTTAGAGACACAAGTACTTCTGAGTTTAAAATTGAGTTTGTATATAAGCTCTATCTTAAGAATAAGGGAGAGAGAAAGAGCTACTACTAGTGTATTACGCGCTCGAAATACCCAATCAGCTGCTGGGATTTTAGGAGTTAAGCACAGCTTATCTCAATAAGCTTCGCGCGCGCGCGCGCGCTCACGCGACCAAGCGAGCGACTCTGAACACTTCTATCCAGCATCTCTTTCTTTATATGAGCTATCCTTGGTATAGGAGGGAAAAGGAGACAGGCAGCGAGGTAGGTTAGCGATGAAATCAGCAGTTAATTATAGTAAACGACATTTTCTTTTACGCGAGATGCTACATCTCTGTAAATTATATAAAGTCAAGAAAGTTTCAAGTTATTCATTGCTAATGGGAAGAATTTTTGAAGATATTTAGTTTTGACAAAAAATTTTTAAGGCTGGGATAAAGAAAAGTTTTTTTAATTAAATTTGGAAGAAAAAATTTAGAAATGTTAAAAAATTAAATTCATAAACTCGTTACTAAAAACTAAACACTCAACACACTTTACACATTAGTGCGTTCAACATAATAATTCGAATCGTCACAAATATTATTATAGTTGAAATAATGCAAAAAATGTCAAGCATAACTCAAACTTTGATCAAATGATAAAAATTTCGATCACATTTTAAACAACTTTTTTTCATATTCTTAATAATTTATAAATGAAAAAACTAATTATTTTTTGAAGTGCAAATATTATAAAATAGAAATTCTTCCATCTTCATTACCATCCTTAACGATGATCTTACTGAAATTGGATTAAAATATTTCAACTCGTATTCCCGAGATTAGCTAATGCGTAAATAATACCGCAAACTTTTTCTTATTCTTCATACGTAGTAATAAAAATTAGTTTTTAAATAGCCTCCTGCGTTAACGTTGAAAATTAAACGATGCATAAGCTGACTTTGTACAAGCATTCTTGAAAAACCCGACAAACATTGATTAAAAATGCTGAACGACCTACTTGTTAAAAAAAAGTTGTTGAATACACATTTTATAATTTGAATATTTAAATTCAAGTATTAAAAAGCAAGAAGATGACATCTTGAAAAAAAAGAAGATAAGTACATCCAGAGTTTTTTAAATATTAAAACAATTTTTTTTTCGCATAAGTGTTTTCTTAGAAAAAAAAAAAGTAAAAAGTACCGACACTGAGAGTTAAAGTAAAATAGAACCTAAGAGATTCAAATATGTAATATTAAAAATGTCTTTCTTTTACGTTTCATTTTACGAGAATACGCCCTGGTGAAAACAGAAAAGATTTAGCAGCTTACAAGTGGATATCGTAAAAATAAACTGTTGAAATAGATATTTTCGATATTTTTTTATTTTATAAAAATTTCAATTTTGTAAGGTGTAAAATTTTCAATTTTTTGTAAATTCTTTTTTTATAAAATATAATAAAAAGAGTAATAATTTACATTTTTTTTTTATTATTCCTTATGAAAATTATCGTTTACAAACGTGAACACGTTTTGTAAATTGAGAAAAACAAATTACAACTTTGAAAAAAATTTTCATCGTAATCGAAATTTGTAAAACAGAAAAATTTTTCTGTTTATAAGAGTTTCTTTTTTATAATTCATGCTCTGAGAGCATTTTAATCCCTGTATTAATTAAAAGTTTGGAAATTGTCGAGCAACTACGTGACATAGTTTTGAGTAGTTTTTAAACTTTTGATGTTATATTCTAAACGTGTAGCTGCTGTGGTTCATTTAACAAACATTTATGTTTATTTCAGTTTAAGCGTATGTACATCATTTCGATTATTGAATGGCGCGTAAATTCTTGAAAAATATTTTCAAAGCTGTAGGAAAACTTTTTTCTTTGTCATAAATTTATGAAGAAGAAGGGAGATGTGGAAAAAATTTTTTGCTTTGTATACTTTTTCACTATAAAATCAAGTCGTTTTTTGGGTCAAAGTATGCACAAAGAAACGATATAAAAAAGTTGACTTTGAGTCATTTCTCAATAAGAAAAATGTACTTTCACAAAAAAAAAAGTTCCAATGCTAAAAAATTTAGAGAACAATTATTCTGTTTCAACAATTTAATTACTTGCTTCCAAAACTTTATCATGAAATCTGTTAACGAAATCGATCAGACTCGCTTTGCCAAACGCAGAAAGCAAAGTTTCCAGACAACTTTTCAAATCCAAAGTACATCGAAGTACCAAGTTATCGATTTTTTATTAACCTATATTAGCATTTCATATATATCATATCGTTTTCATATCTGGCGCAAGCAATTTGCGTTAAATCGACAGCTCTGGAATATTATGGCTATATAACCTCGTTTGTAATTTTCAAAATTTTATCAAAAATTATGCACCAAATAATCGATGATTTTCATCTGTAAATATAGTACTTGAAATTGAAAAAGTTTTAAATGATCAGCTTAATGGTCATTAATATCATTATGAGCAATCATTTTATCCAATGAATCATTGCCGACATTTCAAAATTTTATTCAATTTTTCAATATGGAACTTTTTTGAATATTTAGTGCACCATTGCAAATCTAAAAAGCCATCAATAATATAAGTAAGAAATAACATAAATTTAATAATTATTATTTTTATCTAAAAAATTTTTTAATCTCAAATTCGATTTATAAAGTGCATAATAAATATTTTTAAGCTCAAAAAGATAGTTGGATAAAAAGTTCTTTTACGTTATTTTTTTTCGAAAACAGAATAAAAAAACAGAAGGGAAATTTATAACATATGAAAGAAGTCGGTACATGGACCCTACAAGCTTATCGAGGTCGAGAGAGTATACTGCAAGAGAAAAGAAAAACGACTTTGTGCATGTACTACTCGCCGCGAAAAACGTTGGAGTTTCAAAAGGAAAAAAGAAGCAAAGAAAACGAGAGGGGTTGGGATATTTGATTTGTTTGTTTACGTACTGCAGAAAACTGGACTCTCTCTCTATCCTGGATTTTTCGAACTGATAATGGATGGCTCACAGAGAAAATCTTGATTTGTTTACTTTTACCCATTTGACATACTTTAATATTAATTAAAATTTACGAATAATTCAACTCTAATTTAGTTTATCTACCTACATAAAATTATGTTTTTAATGAGATTCTCTTTGTAATGCTATAATTTTAATCACATTAAAACTTTGATAAAATTGAGAAAATTGATTTTTTTAGTTATTTTACCCTTTTTAACATTAATTAAAATTTAGGAAAAATCTGGTTTAATTATTTTGACATGTAAAATTGATTTTTTCGTCTGATTTCTTATTTTAATTAACGTAATTAATAGTAAATATTTGATATTTTTACATATAAATATTTCATATATTCAGGTAAAATTATAAATAGTATTTTATTTAAGTTATTCAAATTCATGATAATGTAACCCATTTTACATTTATAAACATCAAAATAGACAAAGGTTTATTAGTAATTATATTACGATATTGTAGCTGTAGAATTTCAAAATAGCACCAAGTTTTCATCTTCATTGTTTAGAATTCTCAGGAAAAATAAACTATTTCAGCTAAATTACTTTATAGTAGTTTGAATTTTGCATGTTCCGCAGCACAGAGTTCACGTTGTGTTAAATATGCAGATTTTTATCCATTTTAAACGAGTCGAGTAATATATTTAAATTAGGTTTTATTTTTGAAAAACAAAGTTACACGAAATATCATAGACCATAATTTATCGTTGGAATAAAATGTTGATTTCAATCGTCAAATAAATAAAAGCGAATAGTACCCCATCATGATATACGGCTCTAATATCATTGAAAGTCTAACTTGTCGATCGGAAATATTGATATTTTTTTTTTTCGTGTCTTTGAATTAAATTAAATTTTTTATTACTCCAGACATCGCTGAACGATATTCTTTTCTTGTCTTTCTTGGAAAATAATAATTCCAATAAAGATTCCTTGTACTTAATGTTAAAGATAGCTCATCATGAAAATTAATGTCACTTTGCCTTCGAGGAAACATACAAAATTTATATCATTTTAATGAAAGTTTTTCCCAAGTATTTGATAATTTTAAATTTATGACATCCCGAACGTAAAAAAATGAGGTTTTGATGCAGGTAACAGAGAATAAATTTCTTTATTATGGTCATTTATTTAAATTTGAAATAAAAGCAAAGGGTTATAAGGAAAAATATATAAAGAGATAAGCCCCAAGGGTCGTCAAAGAGAAAGGACGTGGCCTAGTTTTTTTTTCTCATTTACTTCGTCATTCTCTTTCTTTTATTTTATTTTTTTCTCCTTCTTCTTCTTCATCCAACGTACGTACTTACATTTCGTTTTGACGTCCCTCGAGCCTTCGAAGCTCGAGCTTCAAGAGTCTTGGAGAAAAAATAAAGTTTTTTTCTTCGTGAATCTTTGACTAATTAAGAAAAGCATGAGTTATAAAAGGTTATCAAAAGAAATCATGTTTGTGAATTTTTTTTTGGATTTAAAACTCAAAAGGAAGGTGCTTAAACTTGTATAGACCTTAATTTGGTCGCATTGTATGAGCTTTTAATTTCAAGAAACACAAATGATAATTATTTTTTTTATGAAAGCGTATGTGGTTCAAAAATTATTTTTTACTTTAGCACCAAAAACGTGTAACTGAAATTATAATAATTTAAAATAAAAATTATAGTTCTTTGATTAAGTGAAAAAAATTGTACGTATTTTTAAAAAGGGTTTTCTACTTTTACTTCCAGCGCAACGAAAAAAAATTTAATAAGATTAAACGTACTTTGTGTAGCGTTATTATTATTGCCATTAATTTCTTTTTACTTCTTTATTTTCTACAACATTAATAATTCTCTATTCATTCTTCTTTTAAAACCACCCGGCAAAAGAACTACTAAACCAGTAAAAATTTTGTCGACATGAATAATGTCCTTTACCTTCGAAAACAAAAAGCCAACTACAATGTCTCCTAAATATAGAGTGCGTAGAGAGAAAAAATAAACCTTGACAAAAAAAAGAATTCTTACCAAAGAATTCAAACTACCACAACGTATACTTTCAAAATAAAAAAAAAAAGAGAACAACAAAAGCAACAAACAAAATGCATCAACTAGAGAATTTACTTAACAATGTATGCCCTATCCGGCTTTTTTTTTACTCTTTTTAACAGCTAACTGCCATTTCGTTTAGTTTGCGACCACCAAACAAATGCAATCCTATTTTATAGAGAAAGCAAAAGCCTCAAAGAGAATTTTGGGCGAATTTCATCTAAAGAATGTGTACAGCGTGTACCCATATACATATTTCAAAACCTATGCGTATGTACAAGGATTATATACAAGGAAATAAAAGAGCGAGAGAAAGAATTGTGTAAAAAAAAAGAGAGAGAAAAGTAGAGAAAAAAAAGGACAAGAGTAAAGTAGGAAAAGGCGGAAACTATGCTCTAACGGCTAGCGAAGCCTTGAACTTGCATTTCCGGTAATTGAGTTTAAAATTGCGCGCGTCGCTTTTCCCTGTCTCACTCTTTTTCTCTTCCGCCTTTTACTTTAATTCCTCCTTTTTTTTTCTTTACTTCCATTTGTTTCCACTTCGCAGTGCTGTTTCACGTTTTCCTTTTTTTTTTCCTTTTCTTTCTCTTACTCGCTTTCCTCGAATTCCACACGGATAAATTTTTTAGACTTCGAGGTAAGCTCATGCTTCTCCTTTCGTTTTTTTTTCTTTTTGTTCCTTTTTTCTTTTTCTCTTCTTTGAATAAAGTTAAGTTCTTATTACTTTGGACGTCGCGGAGTAACGTTCTTTTTTTTTCGTCTTCCACGAGAAACATTAATTCCAGCGAAGATTCCTTGCATTTGAAGTTAAAGATGCGTCTCAATTATTATGAAAATTCATTTTCTCTTGCGTCTGGCAGGGAATTTACAAATTTTACGTTGTCTCTAAATTATTATCAAGTATTTAATAATTTGGTATTGCTCGTAATATTGAAAGATTAATGCTTTATTTTTAATTTAAATGCAGAATACCGTAGCTGTATTAAATTCATTATTGTTGTTGTAATATTGTATTAGCAAATCAACTTTGTACTAACAGTTTATTGATATCGAACTTACATTTACAATATTATACTGTTTTAATATTATACAAATATCAAATTAATATTGTAATAATGCATAGTTTGTGTATTTCATGAATATTTGAAATAAACCTTTAAATTCAAATAATGAAATAACTATCTTGAAAATATTTAAAACTTAAAAATGCTTCTCAAGAACGAAGGCGTAAAGTATTCAGTCCAAGACATGATAAGTAACTACATTATCCTCATTTATCCAGCGAAGCTTGTAGAAAGGTAGCTCATTGTCTTTAACTTCACGCCTTTCTTCCCCTTTTTATTATTCCTTTGTTTTTACACCATCTTTCGAGTTTAGAAAATTCTCTTTCTTTTTTTTTTTATTTTAATAAGAAGGTCAAGTAGGGCATGTATACGCTCGCGCGAAAGAGTAATAAAACTTCATTAGAAGCGGTCCAACGTCGCGTGACTTCTTTTTAAACTTTGTGTATTATATGTACATTGCTCGTAACCTCGTTAATGCTTTCTCTCTTTCTTCTTTTTTTTTTACTTTTTTTCATACAAACTGTTGAGTTTCAAACATTAAAAGCATAAGCTCTAATTTTAGTATTGAAAGCATTTGTACAAAGTTAAGAAAAAGGAAACGCGGCTGATGAAAGAAAGCTTTGAACTTTGAGTGAATTGTGCAAAAGATATTAGTCTACATAAATATTTGTTTTATCAAATGAATTCAGATACTAAAACTTTATTATTTTTAAAAGTCACTTGAAAAATTCTATTTTTTTTCGCTATGTATCTTAAACGTTTGTGAATACAGCTGCGAGTTCAAGTATAGATTTGTAATAAAAAAATTTATGGCATTAACCAATGTTGAGTATTACTCAAATATAAAATTAAAAATATTCCTATACTTGAATATTTTAAACTTACGTAAAGTTGAAGATTAAGTAAAATAATAAGTTCCATGACTCACCTGAAACAAAAAGAAAAATTTCTGTTAAGTGCGTGTTCAAATATAAAATAAAAGTTATAATCCTACAACTAAAATTCGTATTTAAGAACTCAAATTCACATGCCAGTAAATCTTAACGAAACATAAAGTGTCCTGGCAAATTAATACTTTTTAAATCTAAAATGAGATAGTCAATGTTTCAATTAGCACCTTCTAATAGTGAAAAGATTAAATCTCAAACTTAATTCGTTCATTTTTGTCACGTGAAATTTATCTACTATAAAAATGTTACGATGTACATTTTATTACTAGTATGCTGATTGAACAATAAACTTTATTTTAGTACATAGTTATTGTATTACATATGAAAAAGTTTTATTTTATTAAATTTTTTAATGTTATGAAAGTGGCAACAAATTAATGAATCAGAAAAACTTAAAAGTAAATTAAAACATTTATTATTTTTTTTTTATTTTTAAATAATTATCTGATCAAATATTTTAAATATTTTATCAAATAAAGATTTAAAATAAAAAAAAAATAATAAAAGTATTTAAAGAAATAATAATTATTTCTTTAAGAGGTCGTCAGTGGCTCAGTCGGTAGAGCGATTGATTCATAATCTCGAGGTCCCGAGTTCGAATCCCGCTCTTGACCAATTGATATAAGCACCACTGTACGTTACATGTGCTTTGTTCACTAACTCACTGAAAATCTCCGTCGCTAATAAACATCATAATGATGGCATGAATGCAGTGACGTTAAATAAAATAAAAATAAAAAAATTTCTTTATTCATTTATTTTTCGGATTAAGATCATTGGAAGACTTGAATTTATTTATTTTGGAGTAACTGAAATAAATATAAGTTGAACTTCAATTATCCACTTATATATGAAGTTTAACATGTAAATATTTTCAAAGTGTTTAAAAATTATTTAACGTTCTGCCAAGCAAATTAAAGAGATTTTCAAGTTGAAAAATTACTACTTATAATTTGAATTAGCCTCTTCTTTTAAAAATTAAAAACATAGTAGTTAATGCAAAAATAATTAGAGGAGATGAAACTTTAATAAAGTTACTTTTTTAAGGTATATTTTTGTATGCGTGTGTATATCCATATATGGTTTGTATAGTTTTAAGTTGCCATGTTTACGGTCCAACTTTTACTATTGTTATTTATGAACAAATTTAGTTCCTAAATCTTATATTGTTCTTTCAACTAGAAAATACAATTAGAGAACAAGATCTAATTAAAAGAGTGCAAAATAACTTTAAATCTCTCGTAAACTTTTTAATGTTGGTATAATTATATAATTTTATTATCTACTTGATTAATCATACTTGAAAATCTTTTTTTTTTTCATTTTTTTAACTTTCTAGTACAGTATTTTTTGTAGTAAATAACAATATTTTATAAACTTTTTTAATTTTTGTAATGATCTTAATTTTTCTCAATTTAGATATTTGTTTAAAACCAGTAAAATGGACTTCTTTATACATTTTGTAAAATACATAAAGAAAAATCGAAATTTTCGTTGAATTCTATGAAAATAATAAAAAATGAGGTCATTTGAATTTAATACTTTTCGTATTCAGGAATAAAAAAATGTGAAAAATAATTTTAGTATAGTTTTTGGCAAGAATCCAATTTAATCATCGGGTTAATTCCTCAATTAGTGTCGCAAAATTAAAAGACATCCTAAAAGGGGTACTGAAAATGTAATTCAGTATAAAACTAAATATTTCACACTTTGTAATTCACTGTTAAAATTTTTTTCCATATAAATTATCTCGCAAGTTTAAAATTTTATTATAATACTTTTTACTAATTAAATAAAATAAAGTAAGGGTAGAAAAATTTGAAAGAATTTCTTTTCATTAACGCTTCTTTCATTAGCGATATAAAAAATTAGATCTTTACAGCTTTTATCTTAAACTGTAACAACAGCTAACCGAAAGTAAACAAAAAAGAAAAAATAGAAGAGGGAAAAAAGTATATGGTGTCTCTTATATTTAGCTTAATTCCAATCCAACGGCTAACGCCAACCTGCAATTAGTCAGAGGCAGACCACTCTAGGTAGAGTTTATCTCCTCTAAAGGTTGTATGTGCACATGCTCGTTAGAGAAATAACTGTTTCTGTATAGTTAATTTTCTTTTTCTTTGTAAAACTTTTCTTTCAAATATTTTTTGGATATTGGATTTTTATATTGTATTTTATTTTTAAGTTTTATTCGAAAAGAAAAAAGCGAAATACAAATTGGATATTTAATAGTTTCAAAGTTCAATTTTCTATTTTCTTTGAAAATTTCTATTTTTTCCAATTTTTATCATAAAAGTTGGTATTACATTTTATAAAAAAATATATTATAAGAACAAAGATTATAAAATTTATTGAGATTTTTTTAGAAACGAATGCTTGCATTTAATTTTGTATTATTCCAATTGTCATTGATATTACAATAATCAGTTATTGCGTACATAATAATTAATTAAATACATAATAATTTATGTACTTACATATGAAATTTATATTTGGATTCAATTATTATAACAAATTCATTATCTAATCATTTAATCAAATTCCATAATTAGATTAAACAATCTTGCATATTCGTATATTTAATATTACATCTATAAATTAAAAATTTCCTTCTTCTATTAATCACTTGGCTTTTCATCTTTTTTATACCATTTTATATCTATATCCCTTCAAGCTTCACCCCTTTTTTTTACTCTCTTTCACATCTTTTTTTTCTTCTATTGCTCTTTTTTTGGTGTCGGTCCACCAGACGGTGAAAAAACGCACGTAACACGAAAGAGCCCAAGCCAATGTCTTAAAAGCGTCGCTGTTTACAGAAGAACTGAGCGCGAAAGCAAGCAAGCGATCATCCGGAGCTACGTAAATCAGAGAAAAACAGAAGAAAACTTTTTTTCAGGAAGAAAATACGGATAGGTTTTTTTTAACTTTTAAAGTCTGAAATTGAATTAATAAAAAATATTTTAATTAAAAAATTTTTCAGAAAGCTAAATTTTTTATTGGATCGTTTTTTTAGATAAAATAATTAGAAAATAGTTAAAATTTTTTTTATTTTAGCTTGTACAGAAATTCAAAACTTTTAATAATCATGCTAAAAAAATTTTTACCGACTGCCCACGAAGTCGAACCTTATATTCTTATTTTATTAATACTAGAGCTTGAACAGCGCGCGTTGCGCGCCCTAATTTTTAACATGAATTTATTAAAATTTAATTATTAAATCTATAATGTTATTTAAGAGTGACACATCACTATAATTTATTATTTAACAGTAATACGCGCAAATTATTTTTATCTTAACTTAATTTTTATTAAAAATCAAGTATCTAACCTTAATAATTATGTTTTAAAATCTCGCGGACTATGGACAAAAACAATGCGAACAGCGCACGTATGTCAAGATTTTGTGTACGTACAGTTATATAACCAAGAATACGCATTAGTTTTTATATTAAAAAATTTACCATAAGAAAAGTTTTAAAATTTTGTTTGTTATTATTAAAATTTACAATAATCTTCATTCAAGATCTTGAATAAATCTAATTTTATTCACGAAATCAGACGATTTAAATTGAGCGCTACACGCATGCGCATGCTGTAAGCCAATCACGAAACGTTAAACTTGGCATCACAACATTGGTCATGACTTTTTTATAGAGGGAAAATATACTCTTTGATTATAAATACAGAATACGAAAAGGGAGAGAGATGGAGCTATAACAGAGGTTGTCAGTGGCTCAGTCGGTAGAGCGATGGATTTGTAATCTCGAGGTCTCGAGTTCAAATCCCGCTCTTGGCGGTTGATTGATACAAGCACCACTGTATATGATACATGTGTTTTATTCACAAACGCACTGAGAAACCTCCGTCGCTAATTAACATCGCAATGATAGTAAAAATACAGCGACGTTAAATTAAATTAAAAAAAAATTTAGTTGTTTAATAAAAATAAATAATGAATATCCGCTATTTTATCAGCTATTTTAACTAGAATCTTTTTTAAATTTCGTAAATTGATTTTTTTTAACATATGATAAAATGTTTAAATCAATAAATAAAAATATCGCAATACTTTTAGTTTGTATTATCGAAATTCACATATTAATCTTGATAACATATAAATAAAATATATTTAAACAATAACTTGTAATTGAAAAAGTGAATCTTTTCTACAAATAACACAAAACTGGAAAGATTAAATTATTGTTTAAAACAAATAAGTCCTGGCAATTCATACATTAATATTTTAATTAAATATAAAATCTTATTTTTATTTTTACATTTTTCATATAACAATATATTATATTACGTTGGAAAAAAAATAAAATATTTTTAATAGTATTAAAAATGAATGGAAATTGTGAAAGTTTGCGTTTGAAAAAATCTTTATAATCTATGCTTTTACATTTAACTTTGAAGATTTCAAACACAATCTCTTTTTACAATTCAATGCTCCAAAAAATATTCTAAGAAAAATAAGAAAGCACAATTATATTCATTTTCATTCGTAAAGACTTTTTGAGCTTAAGAGGTGAAAATAATGACTTGACCTACTTTTTCTATTCTCAAATATGGAGCAAAATTACATTTGAAAATCTTAGAATCCATTTTTTCACATATAAAACTAGATCCCTTTTTCGTTATACATAGAACAAATAGATTAAAAGTAAAATTTCCTTAGAAATACGAACTAAAAATTCAGAAAAATATCATTACAAAATACTGTTTTCAATGTATTTAAAATCCCATTCTTAGAATATTTATTTCTAAAAAATGTAATTTTAAAAATATTTTTTAAATATTTTAATGAAGCAAACATTTTTATTTTGTAATTTTTAAATGATATAGAAAATTTAGTAGAAAATACCAAGAAAAGTATAAACTACAAACTTTTTATAATTTTTGAGAGATATTTTAAAAGCATGAAATAATTGACCATATTAAAAACTTTGAAATTAAAAAATATAAATTCATATGAAAAATATTTACAAAGTTGACTAAAACTGATATTTGGATGTTGACAAGTGTAAATTTAAAATTCTTTTTAAACGAAATAGCAAACATCCCTGGTGGAAATTGAAACGTTTTTTTACCATTTTATGACTAGTAGAAATAGAAACGCTTTTTTTAACATTTTATGGTAATTTTTTTGGCATGATTATTATTAATAACCTTATATACACCATTTTTTATGTTCACATTTCTACTAGGGATGATAATCAATTGAAACAAAAATATCGTAAAATAAAAAAAAAATAACTTTCTGTTGAACCATGATCAAATACCTTTAACATTGAAGGCACTTTACTGTTCGTATACATTTTCCATTGTAATAAAGAAAAAATTGATTATCATTAAATTACAATGCACACCAACACTAAATAGGTTGTGCGAGTCTACTCACGCGATCTGCGAAGTTAAACAATATTGAGCACGATTAATATTTGTACTAGTAACAGCTTAAGGAATTTCTCTCTTGAAACATGACCTGTTTCTTCGCATGATTATAGTTCAAGTAGGCTATTTGCTCGTCAATATATGAACAAAAGATGCAGGTTATAAGATTTACGTGCTTTAAAACTATTTACTAAAAAATATTCTTATTACGGAATTTTTACAAATTTTGCCCTATTCCGAAGAAACGTTTTTCCAGCAAGAATTATTGTACTGGGTTAATCTAAACATTTTTCTTTTTCCACAGATTCTAACCAGGTGAAGTGCGGATTAAGACAAAGTTAATAGTAACAATAAAAAAATCTAAAGAATGATAAAATATTTAAGAAAAAGATAAATAAAAGACATGACATGACAAATACGTTAAACTCATCGTTTTATAAAATCACCACCACAATGGATATTAAGAAAGAAATATTTGTAAAATTAAATTAAAAAAATTTTTTACTTAATTTGACACAACTATAATCATAAACTTATTATTTTATTAAATCTCTCCTTTACAAAAGCTTGACTTCAAGCGTTGTACAGAGAAAGCTACGCAAAAGAGCTTTTTTGTTTAGAAATCCTTTTCGTGCCTTTATAACTTTTGCGCGCTTATATAGCTCACGTTATAGTATAAGGAACGACGATATCGCTTGCAAGCATCGTTATATATACCTTTAGGTAACGTAAACTGCTTCGATAAAGTCAGCTGTTCACCCTCTCTTTCTCTCTCAAGGAGCCAAAGTATAACACTACCTCGATCTCTCTCTCTATATATATATATATATACATATATAGAAAGAAAGGGGGAACTAATTGCCACTTGTGCTAACCTGCGCTTTTCTCTGCTTTCCGTTATTTTCTTTTTCTTTGTTTCCTATCCCCCCATTTGCGGCTGCAAAGAATTGATTTCTACCAAGTACACGAATGAAAACTCCAAGCGAAGTGAGGTCGTATAGCTTTTTTCGATTTCTATATATATATATATATATATATATTTGACCACTATATATAGTGGTTTTTCATTTTCGAAAGCGAGGATGTTTGTTTGTATTTTTTTCAAAAGTGATTGTTTCTTGTTTTTTTCTTTCTCTATTTTTGAAAATGACGTTTGTTTGAGATGTAAACAGGTTTTTCAATATAAAGAAAGTTATTGCGCGAAAAATTGCAAAAAACATTAAGATTTAAGTTTTTTAAGAATATTAACTGAAATGCTGAAGCTTTTATACCAGTTATTAAGAAATAACTTTCATTACAGGCTATGAAAGTATAGTTCACATTGATTTTTGTCTGATAATAAAAAGATTGCTAGAAATGGATATTTTTTTCAATATTGGATGGAATTCAGTTTTAATGAATTTTAAATGATTAATTAAAATTCAGGGTATAATTATCTTACAATTTATCAAAGAAATTTCAAATTTGTAAAATTAAAAATGATTTTTAAAAAATAATGTGATTGCAAATGTTTGATGGTAGAGTGGTAAAAGAGTAAAAAAATTCAAAATCTACTCGTACTAATTTCAGTTAAATAAATTATGAATAATTAAAACCATTTCCATAACTAAACTTGAAGTTTGCTTAGTTAAAAGTTTAACCTTGAATAACATTAAAATGATTAAAGTTAATTATGATTAAATTTGCTTCTACAAGTAAATTACTTCTTGAAGTAAAATAAAATTAAGTGCTTATTACGCGAAGAAGGGTATTAAGACCGGAATATATTTCTTTGTAATACAATCGGATTACCATATCTATTAATTTTATTAAAAAATTTTCAAACAAGAGGAATAAAACTTTAACAATCAAAGAATTTTGTGATGAATAAAAAAAAACGAAATTACAATAGTTAAATTTTTCTTATCGTTTTCACATTCAGTCAAATAAATCACAAAGTAATCGTATTAATCAAGCACTGAAAGTAAAACGCGCAGAAAAGAAAAGCTTTAGGATATATCCTTGCGAAGGGAATGAAAGTTAAAATAAAAAAAAAAAAAGAAATGCCTTAGCTGCAAGCATAAACCTGTGAAAAAGGCTAGCACGCGTCAGATCCATTAAGAAAGTTTCAAGCGGTGCGCGAGAAAGAAAAATTAATGGCCTCAGTGAAAAAATTGAAAATTCATCAAAATCCTGGTACTCTTTCTCTCTCTTCTTTTTTTTCATTCTTTCTCGCTCTTTCTCTTTTACTTTCGCGTGCGCCCAGGAAAGCTTTAAAGCCTGCCTTGCCTTCTAGCCGATAAATCTCTTGCATCCTCGACGTATATATAACAGCCACATAACGAAGAAGAGCGCAGCTTTTGAGATAAAATACAACGACGGCTGATCGCGCAGCAACTCTTGTTTTCTTCCTCATTTTTTTTCTTTTCCTTTTTTTTTATGGTTTCAGAAACGAAGCGAGTACTTGTATAGATCATGGACTTTTTTTGGAATCTTGGCTTTCTTCATTGTCGATAGAATACTGCGATAAATATTTCCATGTTTTGTAATAGTGAACTACTTGGAAAGTGCAGAATTGACGCTTATCGATGCATCAAACTGTAAATCCCTTTTTTTTTTTAGTTTGGAAGATTAAGTACTTTAAGTTTTCTCTTTTAATTTTTCTATCATTTTTCAATATCATAATTTACATTTCATTATCTTACTTCAATATTTCATTATTTTTAATTTTAAAAATTTCTTTCTAAAATTTAATTAATATGGAAGTAATCATTGGCAGATCCGTACAAGTGATATTTACTCGATTTCACAGAAAAACTCAAAAGTCACAAAAAAAAAATCCGTAATTATGTTCATTTAGGTTAGAGTTTACTAAATGTTATTTTCAATGGGTCTGAAAAAGTAATTCTACATCGATTAACCCAATTTTCGAGGGAGCAAAAAAACGAGTTCTCTGAATCTTCCCTCTTTTTATTTTGAAAAATGATGCACGCAATGCTGTTATATAACATGAAAAAAATCGTACGAAAAATAATTTAAAATTAATAATTTTATAAATTAACGTTAATTTTTAATTAGCTTAAATTAAGTTTATGTATAATTAACCAATAAAACCACAACTGAAATATTACCACAACGCTAACAAAGTACATTTTCAAAAGTACTTTAAATTCAAACAACCTCGGCAAGCTCTGCTCATATAATATTGAAAAATGTTCTAGTTCTCGTGAGCAATTATGTAATCGCTGTTGATTCTTAAATCGGCATGAAATTAAAATTAACAACAAGGACAGATAAAATGTTCGAGGTTCGAAGAAAAAGTAGATGCTAGAAAAGATAAAAGAGAAGTACACGATGTCTTTTCTCTATATTCATGAATGGGTGGTACACGCGTAGCATAGAGCAATCACAGGAAACCTCGACAAAGAGATAATTTACTTGAAGCTCTAATAGTATTATGCGGCAATGTTACAATGCGCAAAGCACGGCACAGAAGGTTGTTGCATCGTTGAATTCTCTTTCTCTCTCTCTCCGTTTACCTATAAACCGTGTATAACGTGGTAGAATCTTCAGAAACAAGCGATGCTGGGTACATGGAAAAGAAAAGACAGAGGAGCGAGAAATTACGCGTGTAGCAGAGAAATGCACAAGAGTACAATGGGCGTGAATGTACAACGAAAAAAGAAGAAGAAGAAGCCGTTGCGAAGAAAAGAGAAAGAGAAAATATCGTTGCTTTCGTTTTGTATGTTGCACGTCGAACAAATTTGCAGTCACGCTAAAGGTAAAATTGTCTTTGTTTGGCACAGTGTAGGTGTTTTATATTGGACAATGTTGCTTTTGAATATTTCGTAGTTACAAAATTCTATGGCATTATAAAGTTCTTTGTTAAAGTAAGTCTGGTACTTATCATTAACATTCAATGCAAATTTTCAATAAAATTTCTTATTTCAAATTTTTACGTCTCAAATTTGAAATTCGCCATGATATTTTCAAAAGAACGTTTGTCTTGAATAATTTTGAAGATACCATTTGAATTGTTTAGTCGGAATAAATCGAGAACCTTTCGAATAATCTCAAATAAAAAATCATAAGTATTAGATATTCAATTAAAAACTTTTCATCAAACCCATCGAGCACGGTCTATTAATTAGACCAAAAAGCTAGGCCACTATTGATCTTATTCAACGTACAGTTTATAAGCAAACTAAGCGTAAAAAATAAAAATCATAATTGCTTGATAATTAGTAACATCCTTTCATAATTTTCAATTATTATGTTTGCTATATACTATGTGTACAGTTAAAATAATAAGCGGAGTTTGCAAAAGCTAAGAGAATCATTGAGTAGGATATCACCAATTCCAGGTGCAGAAGATTCTAAATTGATGGGAGAAGAGAGAGAGAGAAAAGGATAAAGAGAGAGATTTTCCTCTGATGTATGAAATATAGTACCGGTACACGAGATTAACAACTTGAAAGGTACAATTTCGATAGAAGATTGTAGCGTTAGAACCGATGTTTGATGCTTTTGGTGTGGTGAATTATAAGGCAATTAACCTGCGTACTGAATAGTACATAACAGGCATGTGTAAACTCAATGAATTCTTGGAATTAATAATATACGAATACAACCTTATTTAACAAAAGCATCGGATATTAATATTTGAAATTGCTCGCGGGAAAATCAATGGATGATTTTTGAAAATTTAACGATTCTCGATAATAATTCACGCTTAACAATTGAAACTAAGCAAATTGCTTGTATTCCAGAACATAATTAAATTAAAGCCGAGATAACAACTTACTACTGAGACGGTACGATTAATAATTCGTGTGATAGGCTTAGAAGGAATAGGATTGCTTTTCTATTACACCCTACTCAGCGAATCTTGACATCCTCCCCCTGTTACTCTCAAGGGAAACTAGTAGCTTTAGGCAAATCTTGAAACTTGCATAATAAATTGTCATAGAATTTTCAAGAAAAAAGAACAGCAGTAACAATCAGATGGAAATTGTAAAATAAAAAAACATCAATATTATAATTATCAAGTCATTCTAATGCAATACCAAATGGTTTTATGTAAAAATGGTAATAATTAAATGAAAAATAAAAAATATGATATCATGTCTTAAACATTACTCTGAACGTTTCACATTGGCTTTTTTAATTTAAGATGGCATTCAATTTAAATTTTAAATATTCGATTCACCATTTTTTAATATGAAAAAAATTTTGCAAAAAATCCAATATTTATTTTTCCGTTATATTTAAAATCCTTATAATACTTTATAATGTAATAATATTAACAAGGAATATAAAAAGAAAAGTAAAATAAAAAAGGTAAGAAGAAAACGATTAAATCTATAAAATAGAATAACGCGAATATATATATACAATGGCAATACAAAAGGAGAGAAAGTAAATGTACGCACGTACGACTTCATAAGACCGCAATACACATTTAGCTTTTCAAATCTCTAGTCTAAACACAATGGGCTCAAATTCGAGGTATTGTTTATCAAGGCTTCAATAGTCTGTCTCGCGTGTATGCTTGTTGTGTTGTGCAGAAAGAGAGAGAGAGAGACATTAATACCAGCAAGTGTAAAGCTCATTCTCGGTGACGCTCGCGCCGGGGTTTTGATATTATCAAGCGAGACGTTTCTAACTGTAGGATACGTACTTAAAAGATGATGAAAATAATTTGTCTAGTCACACTGTCATTTCCATTAGTGCCAAAGTTATTATTTTATTCAAGACATTTTATGCTCACTATTGAATGAGAACAAAATTACAAAGTTATAAGTGGAATAAACGTTACTGATTTTTTAAAATTATTTTTATTTACAGATTTTATATTCGAAAGTGAATACTAAATTCATTTAATCATTAAACTAAGTATAAATCTTTTTTAAGTTTTTCAGTATTATAGTAAAGAAATTTAAATTAGGCAAAGTTGGTAGTTGATAAATGTATAAAAAAGACAAGAAGAATAAAAGATTAGATTCATGCAAGGAATTCAATTTTTTAAAACTCGAAAAGTATATATATCTATATATCTTTTGAAACTTTTACTTTTACAGAGTTAAAATTTGTTAAAAAGAGACGTTCAAAAAGATTTCTAAATATTTTTTTTTTATGTCAAGTTAAAAGAAATTCTAAAGAATTAAACAAAATTTTTAACAATTTTGATAATTAAAATGAAATTAGAGAACTTATTGACATACTTGAATTTGGATTAATTATTCAAATCGAATACTATTTATATATAATTATTTAATAATTAAACAAAAAGAGCAATCCACATTCCATCGACAAAGTTAGATTAGATTTAATCTCAATTTATTCGGAGTATTTATTTATCAAGCTAATTATCAATAGAATGTTCTAATTATTCTACTTTATTATAGGTACTTTATATTCGTTAATTTGTATTGTATTTCTTTTATTGAAAGAGAGTATATTATTAGAAATGATTAGAGAATAGTATCTCATCATCTGTTCGTAACCGATGAGCAGTAATTGATTTTTCTAGCTGTTGTTATGTTTATTTATTATTGTTAGATTGTCTCAAATTTATTTAAAACTGAGTTATTATTTTATAAATTTTATTATATATTATTATTTTATAAATTTAGAAAAACTGTAATTAATTCTTTTAAGTTTTCAATATAAAAATTAAACTTTGTGTACCTTTTTAACAATTATTCTGAACGTTTAGCAATTGGGTCTCGTATTTATAAATATCTATGCGATATTTAATTTTTTTTAATTAATCTAACCGTAATAAAATCATCATAAAGCACTTCATATTTCGCTGACAAAAAAATGAAATTCATTAAAAGTATATTATTGCTTTTATAACAATATCGCACTTAACGTGCACCAATCAATTTTATTAAAATTAAAAAAAAAGAATATTTCCAATGCAGAAAGATGTAATTCAATTTTCATGAATTCATTGTCTCCGTGTTAATTGAACGCTTATCAAATTTCATTCAAATAAATACTTTTAACATTAAAAACTATTTATTATAAATTACAATTCCCCGATTGTTCTTTTATATAAAATTTTCTCTATCGATTCCCCTGTCAATTTAATTTTAACGTTCACTTAATTAAATGCTTTATTAAAATCTACAATAAAACTAAATTACAAGCCTCAATAATTAATTAATAAACGAAATATCACGATTTTAATTGTTATAAATATATCGATATTTCACTGACAAAATATATCTATCAAAAACGAATTTAAATGTTATAGTAATGATAGATTGTTGAAAACTAAAGACTTTGAAAATAATTTTAAAATTCTTTTATTGTATTTTTTTTTAATTTTTATATAAAAAAATAGAATTACTAATTAGTGAATTGTGAAACGTAGATATTATTTTATAACTCATTTCAAGAGAATGTTTTTAAATTATCTGTAACGTTTCTGCCTTACCAGCTATAATTATTGATATAATCATTTATTAACGGGTAAAAGAGGAATATTACGAACCTTTGCCTTCCCTTTCACTAGTTAATTTTAATTAAGTATAGATTATAGATTTTTAAAAATGTTAAAAATTTTAATTATTTCCACCTATACGTGCAGATAATATTTTGACCTATATTTACCAGTTCCATACAATAATATAAACGTCACCCTAACAATAATGCACAATAGCAACAACATTCTCATAAACATAAGTATATACGTAGAGCAATACATCACTCATCTTTCCACTGTAACTACACCGTACATAACTAACTGCCAGCTATTTCTAAATCTCACGTGTGTACGTATTTGTATATATATTGTAGTAACAGCTTTTACGTTGTCATATATACGGAGCGCATAAATAACAAAGGGAAATTTAATTGAATTATCATACGAAATCATCTCACCTAATATAAATTCCAACTATAGATCCCTCCAAAACTTTTGGGTCAATTGAACTTTGCATATACACTATCCTTTCTCACTCTCTCTCTCTCTTTTGCTTTTGAATTTTACCGATTTATCGACACCCGGTCTCTCTCTCTCTCTCTTTCGTTCCACAGACTCGCTTAATTATCTGACTCTATACGCTTTAGTCCCTTCCTCTATCTTTCTCTCTCTCTTCCTCGTCCTCTTCTCATTCATTAAACAGCTCGACATTTTCTGCAACGCTCGGCGCCATGCTCGCACGCGCTTTTGGCCGCGCGAATGGGAACGTCAACCGAATTATTAATTATGCCTAGCGCGCGCGGGCTCGCGAGGCAAGCATTATGAGCGTTAGTTTTGGACTCTCTGCAAATCAAGGTAATAGACGCGTACTGATAATTAAATCGAGCTTCAAAATATCAGAGCGGGACGTAACAAATTATAAAAAGAAAGGATTGACTAACAAGAACACCAATCCTCGAAGTTTGTTCAACTAGTACACGGAGAAAAACTTTTTTGCCAATTCGGTGAGCAGAAATCGATTTTTTATACCTTGGTGGGAAAAATTCTATACATCGCTATTTTGCTCACAAGTAGGATAATGTATTTTTATGAAATTTTAAACTAAATTTTGTTAAAAAATTATAGTGATATTCTTCGGTAGATGTTTATAATCGGAATAATGGAACTCATGTCTCAAAGTTCATTCTAATGGACCTTAATTTTTTAGATGATCGAAATGAATGCATGTAAAAACTTTTTCATATATAAAAATCTCAAAAATTAAGACCAATTAGATTAAAGTCTGAAATACGTATTCCATTATTTTTACTATATAAAAAATATATTATAGGTCAGACAAATCCCAAGCTTCGTAGGATCGGTTCTCTTTGCAAGTCTGAATTATCTTATTAAAAGATCTGGGAAAATTTTCCTTTTAATTAGAAATACGAATTTCATAATTAATGTTAATCATTGATCTGATAAAAAAATCTGCAAGAAATTTAACTAGTTGAAACTGGCAGTCAGACGATAGTCACTTGGATTATATTGAAGAACGTTGAAAAATTAAATTAGATTGACGAGACCGTCATGAAGTTATTGAACAAAAGTACAAACATAACTTTTAATATTACAGAAATTGACTCTGTCGTTTGTATTCCCGCACGTGTAGTAACGTAATCTCGCAGGTGTTGTAATCTTTGCCCCGAACCGTCGCAAGCGATATAACAATACGTGAAAAATTCATATTGTTTGTACTGTTTTGAAATTTTAAACACACTCCTTTAAGAATACTTCAAACATAAATTATTAAAAACTTTTTGGAACTTTTTAACAATGTTGACGTAAGCGTAATAAAACTGAATATTAATTTATTAAAAAGAAATCGATAATATTGTTGCGCATTTGCAAGCACGAAAAGTTTAAAGCAACATTGAAAAAGAAGACATAATATCTGATTATTGAATATGCAATTATCTTATTTTGGTATTGATTTCAATACTTTTCTACTGAACAATAATTCGTTTTAAGCTTAAATAACTACGTTGAAAGTCAGTAATACGGAAATAAGTTTTCCTTCGTACAGTTTAAAAATTATAGTCCAATAAGTATTGAACTCTAAAACTGAATTTCCGTAATTTTTACTCTCTAAAAGTATGAACATGCTAGTAAAAAATGGAATTGGTACTTTTCACTGCCCTTATTTTTCTCATTCTTTTTTATAATTTACTTTTCCAATTCGCTAATTTCATATTTTATAATCAATTAAACAAATTACATTTTCCTTAAATAAATCACTAGTTTGATTACATAATATTAATTAAAAAATTGAATTGTTATTGAAACAACAAAATTACATTAGTATATTTTATGAAAATCAAAGATAAATTTAAAGATTTAGTGTTTTGAATCCAGAAAAATCTTGATCCTGCTTATTTAATTTTTTTTAAATAATCTATTTAATCGAAAAAAAACAACAAAATGACCAATATTTTCATTTTCATAAGATAAATTTCCCAATGAATAAATTCATCCTAATCGACATACTTACTTTCCATAAAAGGAAAAAATCAAACTAAAAATCTCGAAGCCTTTATACCTATACATTCGTGACCTAAATTTCTCTTCTCACACGTTTTTCATTGAAACGATAATACTCTGTCTCAGGGTATAGGTCCAAAGATTTTACGAATCTCATTCGAATATATTCATCGAGTATTCGCGCAAAGAAAAAATAAAAGAGATAAAATGCAAGTTCGGAAAGAATGAAATTTCATGAAAAAAAAAAAGAAAACTATAGAAGAAAGGTTAGCTTTTTTCTATATATCCATTCTAGGAAGACTCCCTCCCCCTACGAATACTTAAAGACAGTATTACATTCCGTAAATTGAAAGAATGCTCTTATTGCAGCAAGTCTCGCGGAAGTAATCGTCGATCTACCTCTTTTTCTCTTACTGCCGACCAAATCGAGGGAGAAAATAAGCGGAAGATGCGGAACGATTATCTTTTCTTTTCTTCGAGATTTCTCTTGCTCTCTTTATCTCCATCTCTTATACCTTTCTTTTCTTCATCTTTCTTCTTCTTCTCCTTCTTTTTTTACCTTCCTTAGATGGGTGTTTCAAAGTCGTTACGTTGACGCTCCTAAGTAAAAAAGCAAGCATGAGATTTTTCCTGCGGAGTAGCAATCTAAGTGCACTTGGTTATATACGTCAGCGAGCAGCACAAGAGTGGATTTTAGACTAATTTTCGTACGAGAGAATCATTAAAACGTTATTAATTGATAGCTCTACTCGAATCTTTTTCTTTCATTTTTATTTTCATTTAACTCCCTTATATTTTTCTCTTTTTATTTTATCCCCCTTTTTTTTTGCTTTGGAAATAAATATAAATGTTCATGCGCCAAAAAAGGCGAAGTAAAAAAAGAGATCATAAAAATAAATATCTGGGATAAAGGAGTATGCTTGATCTTTTATGGCTGATGGGATAAGAAAGATGAATGTATAATGACATCGTTATCTTTGCAAATACAAGGAGAAAAAAAAATTAGTATAATAAAAACGATTTTACTGGAAGTAAAATTAGTAGGTCACAAATAAAGAATAAAAGTTAAATTGTTATTAAATAATACGATGAGTTTTCGAAACAACAATTATCTTTTAATTTTTTAAATAAAGTAAAAAACGAAAATGAATAACAAGTAAAATACTTTTAATTATATATTTCGAATTTTTCAAGATAATAATTTAAATCTTCAAAATATTTTTAAAAAACAAATATTTTTTTTATTGTTAGTTTTAAATCTACTGTCAACAATCTGAATACCTTTTGTATCCGATTTAACAATGCTAAAAAAATATAAAATATTGATAATGATAGAGAAAAAAAAATCAATAACAAAAGGATTTAATTACAGCCAAGAGCGATACTTTACGAACAGAAAACTTTAAGAAACGCCCTCGTTACGGTCTTAACGTCAACGTATATTATCGACGGAGAAGAAAAAAAAAGTAAAGAAAAAAAGGAATAAAAAAGAACACCTTAAGAAAAGAGAGAAAAAGCTCGATCGTAAGTATCGCAATATCAACAAAACGTTAAAGGCTCCTTTATTATCACTCTTAAAACGTGCACGTTGAATCGCTTGGTTCTCTTTCTCTTTTTCTCCCTCTCTCTTTTTTTTCGTTGAAAAAGACGAGGGCGCCAGGAGCTTGATAAAAAAGGGCTTATAAAAGCTTCACATCGGAAATTGCGACTTCGCGGGGACTCTCAAGATTACGGAGCAAACATTGACGATATGGTACAGTTAGTCGGTCAAATAGGGCTTTTAACTTTACTTCATATTTGCAAAAAAGAAAAAATACTTTTTTAAATTTCTAGAAAATCGGTAACAATAAAACTATTTAATAAAAACAATTAATTAATATTCTTTTTTTAAGTAAAATTTTCGAATGAAATTCATTATAATATTTATATAATGAGCAAGTTTATATGATCAAACGTAAATAAGCAATTAAACGATTTTATCATAATTAACGCTTTCAGTTTGTAAATCAATGAAAATTTACGTCTTTCAAGCCTTTTAATTGCCCAATAAATAATTATCAATATTTATAGTATTATATAAATTTAAAACATTTATATAGATATATATTTATATATCCACTTATCAGTACGACATACAAATCGGTATATGAATTTACTTTCTATGTATACATCTTTTACACGATTATAAATTTCTACATCACTGTTTGGTACTTAAAATTTTTTATTTTCACTTAAATATACGTTTAATGATTACATTTTTTTTAATATAAAAATTTTTTAATGTACGGATAAAGTTTTTTGTTACATTATTTGTGCTAAAAAAATTCATAATGTAACATTCTTTCTAAAAATTTAATGTATAGAACGGTAATCGTTCTGATGTTATGATAAATTATCTTTTTAATAAATGATGGATTCTTAAATTTATTCTCTAATGTAAGAATATGATTGGATGATTATTTAATATCCATTATGCCACCCACGCAGAGTTTTCTTAATATTTTCTTTTCAAGGCAAGCTATATTTTTTGTAACATTCAAATACAATTTTTATTAAAATTAATGTTTTATTAATAACAATTTTAATATAAAAAATAAAAGTTAAATAAAAAAACTAAATAGAAGAATCTATTTTCAATTCTCTACGTAAATTTTACCGTACTTGAGCAGTAACATTTGTAAAAGTAAGTTATTGAACATTTACACATCAATTATATTTCTATGCACGAACATATACACTTTTTTTATACTTCTTTATCGAACTTTTTTTTCATCCTATCATCTTTTTTATTCTTTCGATAGAAAAAAACTCCTGCAGACAAGACCTGTCCTGTGTTATTAGTTTTTTATTAGAAACCAATTGATTTTCAATTAATTAAAGGTACTTAAATATCATTTACTGTTTGTATCTCAAAAAAATGTCTTGAATATTATATAATACATTGAACACCAATTAAAAATTATTTTCATCATTTATCCTTTTATAAATAAAATATTAAAATAAAGATTTAGTATTATACTTGACTTGGATATGAATTTTATTAAAAACTTATGGATTTTCAAATTCTATATGGATTCTCTTTAAACGTGAGATTAAACGTGAAAATTTATAGCTTAATTTAACGAGTCTTTAAGTAATATTATTAAATTAAATATTATTTTATATAAATTATACGATTAATTTTTTTACAAAATTAGATTAAAATGGTTTTTTTCAATTTTAAGTAGTAATTCCAATACGAATTCATCTTCTTCTTGATGAACTGTTAAAAGAAGCTGGAGATAATTTTTTTTTGGTTCTTTTTAAAAGTTAATATTCTATTCTAAGCACAAAATGAGAAACACATAAACGATTGACATAAAGAGAATATTAAATGACTTTTCTTTATGTCAAGTAAAAAAAAAAATAATTTATTTACTAAATATTTTAATACAATAATCAAATAGTTAAGATGTATCTTGTGAAATTGTAAATTATACAGGCAAACATTTTCATTTGGAGAAACTGAAACAGACGACTCGATAAATTTTGCATTTGAATCGATTAATATTGAGCAATCAGTATTAATTACAGTCGTTACCACTCAATTACACAAATCATCCCTCCGCACGCGAGAGTCTACATAGTACGATCGTTTCATCAAACTAACATTCTCTCGCCATTTCTGTGTTTGCGTATACGTACGTATGTAACAAAATCTTCTTTTCCCCTAAGCAAAAAAAAAATAATTTAAAAAAGAGATTCATCATTTAGCCATAGGTGTAATCTAACCCTAAAAGCTATCAAAAATCGATAAGCGACATCCGTTGCGCATGCACGATAACCGCGACCGCAAACTTTTCTTTCTTTTCCTTCCCCCTTCCCCTCGCATCCTATGAAAAACCAATCACTGCGCCACGATAAATCGTTATAAGTAATTCGGTGGATGATCAAAAAGGAAATTTGCAATTCTCGTGTAACAATTTATTTCAACGAAAATAACATGTTGTTTGAAGTAAACAGTTTATTCCGTAAGTTTAGTTTGTATTCTCTAACAGAATTTATCAAACTTAAATTATTCTTTATACATTATTTGCATTTTATATAATTTCTATTAATATTTATATTTAGTAATAATTAAATGACTAGCCTTATCTTAATTACAATGAGAACATTTTATTCACAAATTATTATTTTAAGGACAATATTTTGAAAAACAAAAAAAGATTGTTTAATTAAAAAATAAAAATACAAATAAATAAGAGAATTTTTCAATTAGCTATTCGTTTAAAATTTTCAAAATTGAAAGCTAGTGCGAATACCTATTAAGACGCAGTTTGGTCCGCGTTCCAAAGACGTTTAAGGACCTGGTACTGGATTCTATACTCTATTCTTGCAAGCTCTCTTTCCCTCTTTCTCCTTATATCTCTTTTCATTTATATAGGTAAAGTACAAAACGACATAGTCGATCCACTGAACGAACGAACGAACGAACGCGCGGGGCCGTAAAATTATTAACGATCCTCTTCGACAGAATGAAGAGAGACAAGAGAGAGAAAGAGAGAAAGGATGAAGAGATAGTATTAACGGTTTAATGTCTGCAGAAAGAGAGAGAGAGCTTTTAGAAAAAATTTTATCGTTTTTTAATCAGAGACTTAAATCACGCTATCGAGGCAATAAAGAAGATTTTCTTTATCGGTTAAAAAAGAACGCAAGAAAAAAATGTTATGATAAATAACCGGTAAGAAAATGTGCTCAAGTAGATAAGTATATTTAAGAATTATGGATTTTTAAAATGTTAGAATTAGAATAATTTAATCGGTTTAAAAAAATGTAGAAAAAAATGATCCGATTCGATAAGTTTGAAAAATGGTTGAAAATTTTAATAAATAATCAGAAAGTCAACTTTATATTTGTAACAATAATTTATGAATTTTAAAAAGTTTCGACCCATTATTTATGGCCTCGTTATTAATGGCTTTATTATTTTATAAATTTTCAAGATTATCTACTTTGAAAAAGAAAATTTTAATACTTCTTGAAAGAAATTTTAAAAGTATTTAATGAGTCTTTGAAATTTTATTGGACCATAAATTGAAGGTTAATGTTTTATTAAGTCATTATAAAATATTTTTGAAAAGTAAGTATCAAATAAGCGTATGTGAGCTTACAGTAAATTTAAAGGAAACTTAATGAAAAAAATTTCATCGAAATTATATACATTATTGTATACACAGTTTAAACAGTTGTTTTACAAATTTAAAATTAGACTGTATTAATCATTCTCAAATTCGAATAAAAGTTAAATACGCATTTTCAAATAAAGCATGGTACACTATTTTTAAAGAACAATGTGTAATTGAAAAAAAAATGCACATTGTACGCGTAATATTGTTTGTACCGCGTTGAATCGTTTATTTTTATCGATTGGAAATTACCATGAAAATCTTGGTAATCTCTCTATATATTCATGTACCTTTTTAATTTTTAACCTTAAACTGGGCAGTAAATTTAACAGTGAAGTCTCGGTAATATTTTCTGACAATTTTTTTTTTGTTCTCACAAAATTTATGTACAAAGCAAGTTGATGTTCAGCTTTTACTATAAAATATGAGGTAATTTTTAAAAAGCTTCGGCCTTTGTGTAGCTTAACTCTGGCTTGCAAATTTATATTAAAATTTTAATTAAAAAGAAAAAATTGTATTTGTTTTAATCGCAAATAGTTTTGCTAGAAAGAATTTTTAGTTTGAGGCGAAATTTTTTTGGTTGTATAGATAACTTGAATATTGTATGAAATTTTTATATAAAGTATAAATAGAAATTTTATTATTTTATAGAAAAAGAAGACCAGATTGAAAGTAAAGCCTCTAAACGTTTTGATTCGCTGAGTTCTGTACTGGATACAAGCATATGATTGGTTTAAATGTGATATTCGCTGCGAGAATTTTTAACGTATCATAAAAATCACAAACTTCTAAATTTGGTAGCGCGTTCATATTTTCTAGTAAAAATAAATCAAAACTAAAATTTGTTTAATATTTGAAATGTGAAACTTTTTTAATATCCAATACTGATGAAGTTGTATAAACAATTGTAATGCATTAAGAAAAAAAAATCCTAATTACTCATTGAAAGTGTAAAAACCAATTCGAATCGTATTTTCACAGTGTATACGTCATTATTATGTTTATAATGCAGTACATAATGACTTTTCACATTGACACAACCCAAAGTCATTATTCGGTTCGTTGGAGCAAGATAAAATTCATGTTTTGGTCTCTCTTCTCCTCTCTATCTTACTGACACGGGCGCTGCCGCTATACTCTCTGCGCGCGCGGGCGCGGCCGTGCGCGCTTATGCATGTATATCTATATGCGTGTATATATGCAAGTTTGTGCAAACGAAGCAATATTCATTTCTCTGCCGAGGGTTTCCATTTTATCTAAAATTGACGCAATTCCCAAACTGAAACCGTTAAAATTTTACAGTTACCGTTTGACTATGTATATATGTTTGCTATTATCGCCTAATATACTACTACGAAATTAACGAAAACACAATGATGCTTTCAGAACCAATGAATTCATTAAAAAAAAAAGATAATAATAACACAAAAGCTGATAATGATTAAATTCATACAATAATGGTTATAAAGGATTCATGTTATAAATTTTCGTTTAATATATATAAAAGTAAATTTAAATATTATAGAAAATTTATGTATTTTATTATTCATAAAATTTTAATGAAATTTACGAAGGATACGAGAAAACAATCAATTTTAATCAATTTAAAAATGGTACATGAAAATTTCATCGGAGAACTTTATAAATTATTAAAGGGAGGTCGTTAGTGGCTCACTCGGTAGAATGATAGATTCGTAATCTCGAGGTTCCGAGTTCGAATCCCGTTCTCAGCCGATTGATACAAACACCACTGTACGTTACATGTGCTGAAGTTCACAAACACACTGATGACCTTCGTCGCTAATTAACATCAATATGATAGCATAAATAAATGACGTTAAAATAAATAAAAAAAAAAAAAAAATTCACAACACGTATATACTTACTCAAAGTTTCACATTAGATCAATAAGGCAACAATTTTTTTATCTTACCTGAAACAGAAAAAAATATAATACTTATTAATTAAATATATACAGTATATTAATTTCAAATATTTTTATTAGGTATTTAAAAAGACAAATGTACAATTATTATGTTTTAAAATTATTTTAATAAAACAATAATTTGATAATTAAAATCGTTTAAATATTTTATTAACCGCTATAAAATTACATTACCTCCCGGTATTTTTCTCTTCTTTCTTTTTTAAAATTAATGTCAATTTATATAATCCACGAACATGAATAATCTTTAATTAACTCCGCATATTTTACGTATTATAATTTAATAAAAAATGTTGAGAATTTCTCATAATGCATTTACAAATTGTACCAAAATTATTAATGTATAGGTATACATATGAATACGACTAAAAGTAATTTATAAATTTTGTTAGTGGTTATATAATATTTTATGATACAGGTATTTCTCAGCGATAGAATAGCATACTTTAATAATGTGTAAAAAAAATAGAACATAACATTTCTGTATGACTTATAGAAATTTTTTCTATAATCAAATTAAAGAACTGATTTTATCGAAACGAGATCATGACAAGGACACGTAATAATCACAAATGCACTACCATTTCAGTGGATTATTTTGTAATTTTAAAAAATTTTCTTCTTATCTAAAATGATGACGGAATTTGTCACAATTTCATCTGGCATTCAATAATTTCGAAAAAATAATTTTATTGATTATAGACAAAAACAGAAAATCATTCTATCTGCTATTACTTATAGAACTCTTAAACTTGTAAAACATTAACCAAGAAACATTTTGAATTGTATATTCAAACATTTAAAAAGCTACCCGTGTTCCAACATGAAGTAATGTTCTTGCTAAACTCGATTCTCCAGGACATTGTAAGTACGAAAGACATCGCACCTTCGAAAAGTTATATCCCACCAGTAGCCCTTCCACAGTGTAAAATAGGAAATTTGCATGACTAGAACAATGCTACCACCCTTTGCAGTCTCCGTTATAGCTGCTGCAATTCGGACTAATAGTCGAGAGGGCTGTAGCTATATAAAAAAAAAAGAAGAAAAAAAAAGGAAAGTAAAAAAAAAAGCTTTCACGAATTCAGGAGTACGCGGTAGGTAGAATGGGTTTGGCGAACGAGCGTACAAAGTTTCCTCGTTAAACATGCCCCGAGATCTTGATTTCCCGATGTTCGTTCTCGCCTAACTTTCGGTTAAGGAAGCCAATCTACTCTCTCCTACCCTTATACCTAACCATCCTTTTTTTTTCATCTGAACTTTCTTAACAGAAGAGGTATGGTATTGATATTCTAACCTTCGGACTCGTTCGGTTCTAAAAAAATCTTATTTACCAATGAGTTCGATGATGATGAAAAAAAAAGATGCTATGTTTAACCTGTTAATTGGTCACGTATCAAATTGAAGACTATAGAGCATTGAAAAAAAATTCACGCCAGTTTAATTGTAAATGAATATTTGAAAATTGCTTTAATGGCATACAGTGGATTCAGAGGTGAAACAATGCAGTTTAAGCATGGCTTAGTGTTAACTCTTCATTATTCTCTCTTTGTATTACCAATGGTATTACCAATAATCTAATTTTTTTTTTTTTTTTTTTTTAACGTCGCTATATTTATGCTATGCTATTATTGCTATGCTAATCAGCGACGGAGCTCGTAAGTGTGTTTGTGAACAAAGTACATGTAACGTACAGTGGTGCTTGTATCAATCGGCCGAGAGCGGGATTCGAACTCGGAACCTCGAGATTACGAATCCAACGCTCTACCGAATGAGCCACAGACCGACTCTAAGATAACCTAATTAATTGGTCGAATAATTATTGTTTGATTTAATCAAAACACATGTTACAGCTAATTGAGTTGATTTAGATAATCAAATTATAGTGCTGTATTGGATTATTTTGATTCTACAAAAGTGCTGAAATTGTATGTTTTATCTAAACATGCTAAAACTATATGAACTATGTTTCAAACTTATTTTCCGATATAAGCAAGAGTAGGCTATTTAGTTTTAACAGTTTTCATGGACAGAAAGGAAATGAATTATGTTCAATCTAGTTATTTTGTTTTTTCAAAGAAAAATTATTGGACAAATAACATATTTGGAATTTAAAGTTCCAATGGATTTTTACTTTTTGGAAATTTCCAAGTCAGAAAAATGTTCAGAAATGTCTATCAGTATATATATACTGAATGTGTATGTGCGCTTGTGTATGTATGATAAAATTTTGTGCGTAGCACAGCTTTCGAACGTCTGGCAATTTTTTTATGAAATTTTCTACATACCATAAATATTTCATAAAATTTTAAACTTTATCAAGCATGATAATACTTAAAAAATTTCTTTTTAATATTAAATTTTAAAAAACATTTCGGTTTGCTGAAAATAGATTATTTATAAAAAGGATATTTTTTTTAATTTTGGAAGAATTCTTTTAGAAACTAAAAGATTATATTAGATTCAAAATTATATTTTGATTACTATGGCTTATGGGTTTTCTTTACAACAACACAAGGTACATTAATAGAAAAAACATGCAGAAAAAGTAATTAATTTAATTATTTAATTCATTCAACTGTAAAATATTTAACTTTTTTTTATAAAAGAGCTAAATATTTTCTTTTTATTAAAATTCAAGTTGCAAAAATAAGTTGAAGAAAATAGGAATTTACAAGTAAACAAAAGTGAGAAAACTATTAGGCTTTTATATTGGCTTAAAGTAACATATTTAGAATTTCACGAACACATGAATAGAAATAATTCATATGTTGGTTGGATTAGAAATAGATGGTTACTTGTTAAATTAAAATTTAACGTAAAATACAATTTTAATAAACATAACTTGATGTAAAATTAACAAAGTGCGCTACATTAACGTCAGTATGTTTATCTAAAATTTAAACAGAAATAATTTTTAAAAATTTCATTTTATTTTTGGAGAAAGTATACTGTTAAAGCAACTAGCAACGGTTTTTTCGTTCTATTTAATAATATTTATTACATCATTATTGTGCATTGTTATTTTTGTGTTTTTAATTTGGAATGTTGGTAATTACAAGAAGTAAGCACGACAACGTAAAATTTTGTCTTCAAGGAACATTATTTAAAAGAATAAAAAACTTTTACACAAACTTTTAATGGCATAATAATTTTTTTTAATGACTTTTTAAGTTCCCAGCGCGTTACAAATGTTGGACTGCTGCCTAAAGTTAAACAAATTCTAAAAAAAAATCTTCAATCTGACATTTAAATTTAACGAAACGTTTTTTGTATTTATTCCGAAAATTAATAAAGATATATTGTGAACAAATAAATAAAATTTTCTTAGCATTTACCATTGAGAATAATAAAATCTTTTATTACACTTATGAAAAGAAATGATTGAATAAGTCTGAATATGATATAAGTTTAAGATAAGATCTTCTTCCTGAGATATACATTGTATAAAGTCAAAAGTAATAGCCTATTAAATTTCAACTCTTTGCACCTGTCACGCATTTACACTTTTCAACGTGCAAGATTTTTCTTTTGTATATCTTTTACTTATAAAAGAGAGAAAGAAAAAAAAAAGAGGCAATTTGCCTCTTTTAAAAGAAATTTATGAAACCTACTTTCTTCTTTTTTTTTCTTCTTCTCTCTATCCTTTCTTTTCCAACGGTCCAAATTACGTAACGACTATTACCTTCTTTAAAGTTTCATTTCTAAAGTTTTCCAACAACTGCAGAAGAAGCAAAAGCAGCAGCAGTAACAGCAACAACGTATCTTTCTCTCTCTCTCTTTTTTAGTGAATAGCACAAGAGATAGGCTCTAGGCCCGTAAAAATGTATATATAAGGGGCTATAGGCAGCAAAAAGCGTTATACGCCGTTATGTTTCCTCAAAGACGTTCATTTTTCATTTACATACTTTTTAGATGAAAACTTGGATTACCTTTTCATGACGCTTTCGCACTTACTTCTTATAGATACGCAATGTTCTTTTTCACCTGCACGCTATAGCTGTACCTCGAGAATTCTTATACACTTAAGGCGTACCGTTTGGGTTATACGGATGAAAAATTAAAAGATTCATCAACATGATTATACTTACTGCAGTTTTTTTTATTTCATCTTTTGCATTTAATTATGGATTGTAGAATCGAGACCATTAATATAAAAATTTTCATATATTTATTAAAACTATACTTTAAATAATTAGAAGATATTATTTTTACGCTTTTATCATTAGTTGAAATTAAAAAGAAAAAAATAGCTTTTCGATAATGTATTCATTGTGTAAAATAAAAGTAGAATTTATAATGTGAGATTTACTCTTACTTCATAACTATGACAATTACGAAGATTATCTTTCCTTTTTTTTTTAATACAAAGAGGATGAATCTAGCGAGAGATTTGATGCTTTTAGAATAATAAAAGTGCATCAGAAAGATTTTTTAAAATCTTAATTACGTATATTTTTTTTCTTTAATCTGACTTTTTTACGAATTGTTACATAATAATGCGTTGTCCATTAAATATGAACGGAAAAAGTTGGAGTACTTCGTAAAAGGCAAATTGCAACACGTCTTTAATCTCTTAAAATATTAAGTTTAAATATGTATACGGCAAGTATGCTCTTGACGAAGAGAAAAGACTTTAATAGTTTATAAAGCCGCTTTTTAGAGTGCTCAAAAATTCACATATGAATCGGAGCATGAATTTAATGTAATTAATTTAACTTTAAAATTTACATAATATTGTCTATGACGTACTTGAACAAAGTTCAAGGCATACTTTTAAATCCTTTCCTCAAACACGCAAAAATCCATATTATGAACGAGTTGCGTTCGGTTTTTCAAAGGGGATCGTACTTACGAAAACATAAAACCCAACGAAGAATAACTTCCTTTTTCCCGTGAATACAAAGAGAGAAAAGCGAATGGAAAAAAATGTATATGTGTATATAAACGAATGGAAAAAAAAGGAAGAAAGAAAGAAAGAAAAAAAAAGAATAACGAAAGTTGGCATATCTATCGATATATAGGAAAAGCAAAAGCTATGCGAGAGAATATTCTGTCGATCGAAAAGGGGTTGTCGTCAGAAGCAGCGGAGCGTCATTATTGGCTGGAAATTCGTCGAGCCGTAAGAGAAGCTATACGCATAAAGTGAGCAAGAGAGATAGAACTATGTATATGAGTAAGGGTATGCTATGGGTAGCACACGTGAACCTATTTCAATGGTAATAAGCCGACGGACTGATCATTCGGTATGCTAAATATGTATATGCACAAGAGACGACCTCTACAGTAGACGTGCCAATCAATTAGTAGCAACGCCCAAGCCTAGCAGGCTACTACTATCTATAGAGAGACAGAGAGAAACGCCAAAGCCCCAGAAGCGTCGCGTACATTTGCAGAACGATACGAACGATGTAGGATGCGTATAACCCCTTTTGCTTACCAACTCACGTACTATGTACTTTCTAAAGAGAGCGAATGCCTTCTGGGCTATAAGGGATGCAGTCAACTGTATTTATAAGGTCAAGAATTTAACGATAAAATAACAACAACGATTATAATGAATTTTCTAAATAAAGGACTTTATTCTGAATAATTAAATTGTCATTTTAATTTTAAATTAAGAAGAATAATCTAAATAACAATTTTATAAGAGAAAATATTTATACTCTTACCGTCGAACTTAAAGATTCGCGAATAATAATTCATTATTTGCAATTTTAATGAGCTTCAGAAAATTTAGTTTATCTAATTTATTTATTATGAGAAAATAATTTAATGTTAGTGTTAAACTGACATTAATTCATTCGATGCAATTGTATGGAATATATGTTTTCATGAAAAAAATTGTCAATGCTGTCTTTGAAATTGATTATTCCAGCGCAAATATTTATATACAAAAATTTTAAAGAAATTGAAAATAGTACATTTCGTAACGGGTATGAGAAGGCTTTATTTACGAAACGAGAAGTTCACGGCCTGAGCCGAAGGCGAGGGTCGTAACGAGTTTCGTAAAAAAGCCTTTTCATACCAGTTGCGAATTGTATTTTTTTCCATGAGAGCCAAGAAAGAGCAACGAAGTTGCGATTTTGGGGTTACAATAGCAAAAATAATTTTTACTTGAATTGTGATATAGAGATATTGTTAATTAATTAACTTTTAGAAATCTTAAAAATTTTTTGAACGTAACAAGATTTATTTTTTTAGGAAATTTTAATAATAGTGACGGACAGAAACTCTGTAGTAACATTTGCTAGTATAGTATACATTACAATTGTTAAAAACAAATTGCATGGTTCCTCTTCAATTGATCTCAAAATTTGTAAGCAATCAGTACAGTATCCATCGGTAATTTCTCTTGAAATTCTCTAAAAAATAAAATGAGTTTTGTTGAAACGAAATTCATTGGGGAAAAAAATTTTAAGGGTTTGTAAATATTCTTTTGTTAGTTAACAATACCTTTGCTGCAACCGATGTCACAATTTGAGTAAAAGAAAATTCTTTTGCTTCATAAAAAATTCTTTTACGAAAATATTGTGTTCCGAGAAGAGCTACATCGAGAAAATTTTATCAATTTATATTCTATACATGAATACGAAATGTATTATTTATTTATTTGTAACAATAATGCGATTATAATTTTCTTGTTTGATAAAAGATTTTTACTATATCTAAATGTCTTAGAAAATTAGTCTAGAAATCCACAATAAAAAGTGCAGAGTTTTTATTTAGTTGCTAATTTTGATAAAGATTTTATCTCTTTAACTGACATCTTGAAGGTAAATTTTGTCAAATTAAACATGTGTCTTTAATATAATGTACGGAATAAATATATAAATTAGTTCTAACCACAATAGCGCTTAATATACGCCCATATTTTAATTAATTTTAATGAAAAAAAGTTTTCTGCCAACGCGCTATAAACTATTTAATTCATTAAAACATATAAAGTATATATCTTTTCCAAAAAAAATTTGTAAAATTCATCAAGATTACTAGCTCAACAAAAACTTAAAAACTTTACACAGCTTCTGTAGTGGGTTACTAAACTATTTACTAAGAGATTATACTACGGCATAGTAGATTTTATTTAAAAATAAAAAATTCTGCTTGCAGTATAAACCTCCTCGTTTATGTAAAAAAATCCAGAAAACACAAGCGAAAATCGTGAAAACATAAGCAGCCACATCGTATCCGCATTGAAGCAAGTAAACAAAATGCACCGCACAAGTTGCACTAAAAGTAGGGAGTAAGAGAGAGGAAGAGGAGAAGCATGCGATAATTATCCGCATTATGGTACACGCCGTGGTACGCACATTAGAGAGATCTGTCGCCTAGGTGCTGCTATATATATACATACACATATATAAACAACAGACACACGTTTTACAAAGTACTCCCTATGCCGCAAAAGCGTAACACACGCGTATACCTTGCCAAAGGTATATCTAGACATACTTGCATCGACGTGCATGTGTATATATATAACACCACTACTGCATTCTAAACAGCATGGGGAAGAAGGGGGCCTTTCTCCCAAAGATCTCCCTAGTGGCGCTTATGTTTGTCCTGGGATGGTACACACCTTTACCATCCTCATTTTCTACTACAAATTTACTATATAACTCTCACGAAACTCTCTCTCTTTCTCTTTCTCTCTCACCCCTCTTCCCCCCCGTTCTATGTTTATTTGCACGTGCACAGGTTGTATGATGTGCGAAATTGAGTTTTTGAGGAGCTATGCAACTAAGGTACACCATATTCGCATACATGCGTTTTCGTGATATTTTTCTTCCCTCTCTCTCTCTTTTTTTTCCACTCGTGTGATTGTTTGAAACACGCGCGCAAGCGCAAGTGCCTTGATATTTGAATGCATTCAATTTTCTTTACCTGGAAAACAGCAATTTTACACGAAAACTTTTTGTAAATATAGTTATGACGTTTCTGGTATAGTTTCAGATGCGTTGAGATTTTACTATGTAGTCGGGTTCCACGTAAGCTTGTATGGACATTGTTGCTATGGGATGTATAAGAAACCCTTGAAACAAAGTATAACATTTTCAATTTTTAGATGTTTTACAGAAGTTTTTTTCTATGTTACGTTATTGCTCGGTTTTATAATTTTATATAAAATATTTGTTGATATTGCTGATAGAAAAAAAAAACAGCAAGTTATTGATTTTACTGCGGCTGTTTTTTAGTAACCGTTTTTATTAAATTTTATTAACTTTTTTATAAATTAATCGATAATGAAGCGAATTCAAGAATTTTTTTTTCCTGAATTTAATGAGAAGGAAATATTTAATAAATCAACAAGCTAAATATGTTATGAAGTGAATTTAACTTTTATCATGCGTTTAAATAATAATTCCGATTGTTCATTTAGCGTGAAATTTTCAAACTATACATATCCATCGAGTAAGCTTCATTAACTCTACTAATTGAGTAAAATCGATTTAACCTTATTTTTTTCTTTACTATTTAAACTGAAATTTACCAACTATCATAAAAATTTATGATTTATAAAATTTAAAGCCAAGAAATCTTTTATATACGAAAACCATTAAACGCGGCATTAAATTAAAATCTCATAACAAATTAAAAAGTTTACCAAACTTTGTACGTTCAAAAACTTTTAATATATAAATTTATAATGTATAAAAGTAACGTACCAACATCGTTCATTTAAATACATAAATGGATTATTAAAATATTTTTATAAGTTCATTAGTTTTATAAGACTTTTAATTTTTATTTACGTTTATCTCTGATATTCATTACTAAACAGAAAAAAAGTTGACACTTTAATAAATGACAGGTTTTGCTCTTTTAAAATAAATTTTCTCTAGAATATATTCTAGAGAAAAGACAATTAGATTTATGACTAAAGATATTTATGCTAATTTTGATGAATTTATTGACTTGTACATATGATATTACATTTACTATCTGTTTAAGCAAATTTTATTTTGTAAGGTTAGTATTGAGCAGATTAAAAAATTGATGAATATACAATGGATGGATTAAAAATATTGATTATTTGAAAAATAATTATTTTAATGAATAATAAAAATAAGAATTAAAATAAGGAAATATGAAAGGTTATTATTCTGAATTTTCCAACTATGAATTTCAATATTTTTGGAAGAATCTTAATTGAATTATGTTTAGTAGTTTTGTTTTTGAATAGTACGGATTAATTAAATTACTTACTTTAAGAGAAGCTAGTAATTTAATTAATTTGAGGTATTCACAAACAGAAACTGAGTTTACATTGTTTCAGCGCGAAAGATGAAGACAAACTTGGTATTAAGATAGTCAAAAAGTTCTTTACACTTATACATCCAAAAGCATGACAACGACACGGATAATTATAAAAAAATATATATATAACATTTATCAAGAATAAGTAGACTTAAACAAAACTTTGTTATCATCACTAAAACGCGAAATTCTACAAGCTTATAGCATAGCAAAATTACAATTAGTTTAGCGTCCTCGTAATCGTGTTAAGCGTTGCGTCATAAACATTAAAATGCACTCACTTCTTCCTAGCAATTTAAATTCCGAATTTCTTTCTGTAAAAGCTCTTTAAATTCCAAGCTTTAAAGAAGAGTAGAAGGAGAAGAAGAAGAAAAAAAAATTAGTATCACGCTACTAACAGTGAGAGAATTTTACTTCTTCGCTATTATATAATGCGACGCTGTAATTCACGAAAACAAATGTAGTCCAATTGCTAATGAGGTCTAATAACCTCGGCAAAAAGAATAAAAAAAAAAAAAAACTATGGAGCAAGAAATCACAGCTAGGAATGCATAAAAGATATCAGCCTCAATTAGTACAGGCACCAAGAGAGCGAGAGAGCGTTGTACAAGCGAAAAGTCATTCAAGTAAAACTTTGAACCCTGCCCGTGTTACTATCCTATCTAAAATAATATTGCATAAAGACACGCTACATGTGCATTAATCAAGATGCCTAGGAAAGTTGAATAGTCTCAGCACTTGAAAATTATTAAATGGTTATTTGAGCCCATTGTTAAACTTTTGTATTTGTACGTTAGAAAAGTAATATAATAAATTTTAAACTACTATAACAAATTAAGGTACTATTTATATATTTGGAGATAAAGTTGATTTGTTGTTTTATTCAAAACTGTTAAACTATTTGAAAATTAATAAACATACTTTGAAACTTAATTTACGAGTAAGTACGACTTTGGTATGCTATCTTTTATTATTTCAGTGAATTAATTAGTAGTAATTTTAGTATGCACACAACATTCGTACTTATGTCATATCATGACCTACAAATAGTGTTTACATTTTGACGATTTTGTAATTGAAATTCAATATCTTGCTGATGCGGCGTAGAAGATGTTATTCCGATGTAAAACGAAAAAGATTCTTTGCAGTTAAAATTTTTGTGGTTGAAATGCTACCCCTGATAATAATATAAATATAAACAATCAATTTGAATACCGAAAAAAAATTAGTGCATTGACCACACAAGTTTTGGTAATACGAATGCATTGCTGGCGAAGAGCAATAGATGCGCTATATTCGCTTTGTAAATACGCTAAAAAAAATGTGTCGAAAAATATCATTTTCCTACCAAGCCACGAGCAACTCGTCGATCTCGCTTATATTACACAAAAGCAGGTAATATATGTTCTAAAATGAAGAAAGACCAGCTAGATTCAAATGGAGCAGCTGGTGTTTGCTAGATGACAGCTAAGATGTTAACCTTTTTTAAGTGTATATTCAACATTTTTCAGAAAAAGAAAAATGGTACTTTAAAAGTTTAAGTAGAAAAGGTTCGATTTAGATCAGACACTAAGTGATATAGAACACTTGCTAAACATTTTATTTTAGAAGGAAAACAGATTAGGATACTAAAATAAAAATAAAAATTTAATTTTATTACCTAATCCTCTGAAGTTAAATTTTAAATTAAGTTTAAAACAAATTCAAAAAATACTTTTAAAAAAACTACTAAACTTGATTAATTTCTAATTACTAAATGAACTAACTTGAGTCCATTAACTTTTTTTCATTCCTAATATAATTAAATTGAAATTCTAATAAATAAATTAATTAAACCTAATCTTTTTATAATTAGTATTCTCTTATCAGACCTTAACGAGCGTAACACCTCAAAACCACGTTGTCAACAGTTCCCATATAACGTATGAAACTCATGCAATTCATCAAAGCATAATCAGTCCATCCAAATCGCTTTCTCTCTTCTCTTTTTGCCTCTCTCTCTCTTTATCTTTTAGTGCACTTGCAGCTTGCTTTCTATTACCCAAAGCTATTCCTCTAGTAGTACGCCTAGCATAGCGCAAGCGAATCATTAAGGAGCCTTAGGGATCAGCTTTTCTTCCATACCTACACACCACATGTATTCAAACATACGTATATGTATTTCTATGTATACATACATATAGTATGTGTTCGCATAAAGTTTGCCGTACGCGAGCGTGCATATAAGCTAACGTAACGCTGGGGTGCGCGAGTGTATGTGTGGGTGTGCAACTCTCGCCTAATTTGCACTGAACGGAAACCGGAGAAGCAAAGGCTGCGCGCGTGTCCTGGCTATTATCAGATCGTATCGCACACTCGCTTTGGAAGGAAACTCTCTTATACATTCATATATATATATATATGTATACACACACCCTTATATAGCAAATGCATTATCGTATATATCGTTATAGTAGGTAGCAGCTTTTCCTTTTATTTTACTTCTCTTTTGGCCATACATTAATGCGCTATTGTTAAAGTGTATGCTTGATCGAAGAATACAATAAAGCTTTTTATCCTATATTTTTTTTTTCTATTCTTTCTTTCTCTCGTTTTTTTTAGTATCGGAAGCCATGTGTTTGGAGAATCAAGACAAGAGAGAATGTTTATGGTTGACCCGGTTGTAATGTATTTGGAGAAGAAAGTAAAGTTCTGGTTTTGGGAAAACTTTGGGAATTGCTTGCGCAAAAAGTACAAGCGTGTATTTTGCTTGAATGGAGAGCACTTCGTTCGCAAATAGTAATATATTTTCGTCCGCTTTTGTTTTATTTATCTTTTTTTAACAATAAAAGTTATTTATAAGTAGAGCATTCGGAAAAATAAAATTCAAAATAAAGATATTTTCAAATCCAAAACGGCTTAATATGCAGATTTTAATTTTAAACTTTATAAAACTTTAAATTCGTTTTTAGTTTATTTTTTCATGAAAATCATTGAAAACAATATTTTTATTAAAATTATTCATGATTATTTTAATTATAAGATATTTACAAATCCTATTCATATCTAATTACAACAACTTTTTAATTGAGTGAATCATAAACTTTTAGTTATTGAAACTCGAAACCAGCACTACAGTGGTGCTCGCTTTCAGTTAATTAAATTTCAAAATAAAGATCTCTCTCTCACTCTCTCGTTTGTTTTGTCAAGCCGTATTAAAGCTTTTCATTTATAATTGCCCTTTAAACACTTGAATTTTCTTGTCGCTATAAGCGTAAGCATTTTAACAAAGATCCATAAAACAATGAATAAGAAATAAAGTGTATTAAAACAAGAGCGATAAAGTCTTTCTACGTCTTCCATTTTCCTGAGACTAATGAAACTAAGGTTTTCGCAAGTAGTAAAAGGTTGAGATTAGAAAAAAAAGGAGACAGAATGCGTGGTATGCAGAAAATAATAATATCAAATATGTACGAGCTGCTTTTTTTTTCCTAGGCTGTTTTTAGTCTTTGAAAGAAGAGATAAGTCACCACTTTAGCTTTTTAACAAAAGTGAAAAGCGGTGCTCTAGCGTTGCTTGAAGGAAAATTAATTTGATCATGCAGCCACGCTGCCGTGGCTTAGGCAAACTCCACTCTCGCCATCTTTGGAGAGCTAGAAGAGTAAAAGAGGAAAGAGAGAAGAGTAATAAACGTTGTTTTCATTGTCGACGTCGTAAACTCGCCCGTCTGTCTTTCCTTCGCGCTAGAGCTTCAAGAAAAATAAACGTCCTTTTCTTTCTTTCGCCTTTTTTTCTCTCTCCCTTTTTTTTAGTGCCGGTGTGAAAAATGTGGCAACGGGACGATTTCGTTTTTTCTAAACCTTTTTTTGTACCCTGTTTTCAGAATATGAGCCTCGCAAAAAAAGTTTCTTAAGTTTCATGGTGCATAGAAAGTGTTAAATGAATGAATCTGAAACTTTAAAAGAGTCAATTATTATGGTTTGTAACCAATGCACGTTATACAGTAAACTATAGTAGTTAGTATCAGCTAAAAATTTTTGCTCAAGCCAATAGAAGACTTATATTTTAAAAGTAAAGCGATTACAAAGATATTTGCAACTTTTTGCTGTAGTAGAAGGTTATTTTTTAAAGAATTTTGACTGTTATATTGGGTCATACAAACAAATGATTTACTGTAAAATAACTAATGCTCATAATTTAGTGATAAAATCAACATATATTTCAAATCAAAAGATTCAAAATTTATTTGCAAGTATTTGTAATTAAATTAAAAGGAAACCATAATTATTATAAATGTATATATGAATTTTTAAGAGATAACGTGTATTTCATACATCGGTATATTTTTGCTTTCTCATAGAGAAAGCATTGTATCGGTAAAAAAAATTTTTTTCTATTTTTTCATTAATTTGTACATATTTGAACTCAGTGAGTCGAAAAAAGTGGTTTCCAGAAAATGTCTGTATGTATGTGTGTGTGTGTGTGTGTGTGTGTGGATGTATGAATTCAGTTAGTAAGCTGTATCTCGAGAACTACTCGATGGATTTGCTTCTAATTTTGCATGGAATTTAGTTTTGTGATTAACTTGCTGGGAAGCTATTGATAATTTGGTTCTTCCACCGTAGTTTTCATTTTAAAGTTTTTTTAAAAAATAAAAAAAAAATTCGATTTTTCGTTTTTTGTTTTTTTTTTGTTTACTACTCGATGAATTTGCTTCAAAATTTGCATGGAATTTATTTCTGATTGCCCGGATAAAATAAATTTTTAAAAACTGATTTTCTTAGCTCAGTTTTAATTTTAGAGCATTTTGAAATTTTTGAAAAAAATGTTTCTATTTATTAAGCCAATAAAATCTTAAAAACTACTCGATGGATTTACTTCAAATTTTCCATACAATTCAATTTTTTGATGAACTGGTGCGGAAGCTATTGGGAATTGGTTTTCTTAGCGCAGTTTTTTTTTTAGAATCATTTTAAGAATTTTTAAAAAATTTCGATTTTTCATTTTTTTTGTATTTTACGTAAACTACTCGAAGAATTTGTTCGAAAATTTGTATGGAACTTAATTTCGACTGCCAAAAGTATAAAAAATTTTGTAAACTAATTTTCTTAGCGCACTTTTAATTTTAGAGCATTTTTAAAATTTTTAAAAAAATTTTTATTTTTAATTTTTTTCTATTTTACGAAAACCATTTGATAGATTTGCTCCAAAATTTGTATGCAATTTATTCGCTACTGTCTGAAGAAAACAAGCTTTGGAAAATTAATTTTCTCAGTGCAGTTTTAATTTTAGAGCACTTTGAAAATTGTCAAAAAAATTTTTATTTTTCATTTATTTTCTATTTTGCGTAAACCATACTATAAATTTTCTCCAAAATTTTTATACAATTAATTCGCTGTTGTCTGAAAAACATAAGCTTTTGAAAACTAATTTTCTTAGCGTGGTTGCAATTTTAGAGAATTTTAAAGATTTAAAAAAAAAATTCGATTCTTCTTTTCTTATTTTTTTTATTCTACGTAAAGTACTCGATAGATTTGTTCTAAAAATTGCAGGGAAATTATTTGCGACTGCCAAAAGAAGGGAAATTTTCAAAAATTGATTTTCATAGCGTAGTTTTAATTTTAGAGAATTTTTAAAATTTTGAAAAAGAAATTTTGAAAAGAAAATGTTATTTATTTAACCAGTTAGATCTCGAAAATTACTCGATGGATTTGCTTCAAATTTTGAATACCATCTATGTTTTTGTATAACTAGACGGGAAGCTATTGAAAATTGGTATTCATAGAGTAGTTTTTTTTATAGAGCCATAAACATGAACTGTATTTATATATAAATATGATTGCATTTTATAAAGATTAGAAATTTTGTTGTCATCATTCTTTTTATTACTACATTATATCATTTTTCAATAGAACAAATTTTTTTGTATTACTTGATGATTTAAAATAAATTATAAATGTTGAAAAAGCAAACAGCTAGCATATGTGTTCGAAATTTATAAAGCACAATATGAGTAAATATTAATGTTAGACAATTTTTTAATATTAAAATCACATATAAATAAATATAAAAAAATTAATGAAACTCAAAGAACTCTATGAGAAAGCATTCCGCCAAAGCACTTGGCAGCGTTTTTTAATTTACTTTCGAATGAAATTTCATCATAGTACTATGATACAAAATACAATTTCAGAAGAGCAGCAAAGCTCTAATACACAATAAATTGGAGATAAAAAGTATAATCATGGTATAGCTTTAATACTTCAAATTACATTGTGAAAATAAAATCCGATTGTCCAATTATAGCGTTGATCGAAAATTCGTTAATGCGTGAATAGCTAAATTATTACACAAACTCTAAACTTTCTTTTATTATCTCTTTCCAATAAAAAAATACTCACTTCATCCAGAGCAATCAAAAAAAAAAAGGAAACGAAAAAAATAGAAAAAAAAAGCATTTTGCCATCGAACCCGCGAAGCACGTGCGGCTTTAAAACCAATAACTATCATCCACACCCACACGGACATTTTAGCAGCCATGCAGAGCTGTGAGAAAGAGAACGATTTCAGCTCTGCAACGACTTTTCAGCGATCATCTATATACCATCAAACCATCCCGATCGAAACTCACCCCACTATAAGAGAGAGAGGGAGTGAGGATGGAAATTTGTTTGGCTGAAAACAAATCTCCGCTTTTGGCCGTTCATAGTTCCAAGTCCTGGGGATCGAAAATAAGGGCGAACAAACCAGATAAACGAGGCGAGGGATTGAGAATTGTGAGGGAGGTAAAAAACATTTTCGAGAGAAATCGTGTCGAAAATCTGTGCTGAAAACTTGCTCGTGCGTTAAACTGCTGCTTGGCAAAGGATGACGAAAAAAAAAATATAAGAACAATTTATTATTGAATGGAATTTCCGATTAATTAATTGGTTAGGCTAAATATCTAACAAGTAAATATTTATGACATAATTGATTCAAATTTTACGAAATTTAATTTTCTTTTTTAAGATAATTACTGCTAAGTAAACGAATGATCTGCAAAGTTGATAATTATAGCGCTAACGATATATATAGCGTTAAACATATAGTACGGTTAATTAGAGTATATCTATAAAAAAGGATAATATTAAATGAAACGCTATTTCCATTTAAACAAAATAAATATTTCTGAGAATTATTGAATTTTTAAATGTTTATATGTACATTAAACTTTTTAACATCTAGGCCTATTAATTATTAAATAATAGTGCAGATGTTTTTAAAGCTTTTACAATTTGTCGTAAATATAGGGTAATTTAAAATTAGATTATATTTTAATTTGATCTATATTTTCTTTAATGAAAAAAAAAATTTATTTTAACATGTACGATGTTTCAAAAAATGTTTCAAGTTCAAACGGTTTGTTAAACTCATAAAGCATTATTAAAAGACTTGAAGAAAAAAACAATTTATATAAGTGGTAAGCCAGGTTTATATAGAGCAATCGGTATTTTTTTCATATTCGATCCTACCTAGTTCAACTATAATCCTAGTGGGACTATAGTAGCCTACGGTTACTATGAAAGGTTTAAGCAAATTACAAAGGCAGATGAAGATGCTTGGAAGTAGCCAGACATGTTATACCCCCGTCACTCATTGTCAGAGCTTTGCCAACGAATGAAATTCACCACCTACGTTTTATTCATCTCTTACCAACGTTGCTTATATATTTTTACGATCCATGTGTCCCCTTGGGAATATATGAGTAAGCTTACCCAAGTGTATGTTGAACCCATCTCCTCTGCAAACTACTATTATGGATATATAAATGTAATTATGAAACTTCAGTATATGATTTTAGAATCTTGTTTATGAATAACATTTAATTATGTGATATTCATTAAACTTAACTTATAATTCAATTAACATTGTTCAAAATTTAGATGAACCATTGTTAAATAATATAGACTTAATATATTGCATTAAACAAATATTCAACTTCATAAAATGATAAAGGATTTAATGCATCGAATGCAGCGTAATATTCATTTTAATAAAACTAAAATGTGATCGCAGATTTAACAAATCTGAATACGAAGAACAATCTTCATTTTCTTAATCTGAACTGATTCTCAATTACATTGGATCTTTCCAATTTCACGAAACCGTTACTAAAATCCTAAACCCAACAAAGTCCATTCGAGCGAATTTATTATTTTCTTTATATTCGCACACTTGCTATTCCTGCAATAAATGTCTAGCAGAGAATTTTTCCGTTTCCATTCACGCGGAAACGGTACTCACTCTTGCTACATACACATATGTCGCCTATATAAAAGGATAGAGAGGAATCGAATGACATCGCCGTCGGCGATGCATCCGCAACGATGCATTGCTGTTGCACGGCACTTGGAAAAGAGAGCACCTGCACAATTTAACCCACCTACAATATACAGTGTATATAGGCTCATGAGTTGAAGAGAACGTTTCCGAATGCCCGAGGTTCGCGGTGATGGTATAGTTCGGTGTATATATATGTGAAACGAAGAGAGAGAGCAACAGAGAAATAGGAGGAGGAAAATGGCTTAGGGGGATGGAGTAGTGAGAAGGGAGATGGGTTATGGATTGCTCGGCCGAATCCCCTCAGTTTCCGTAACCCGAATACCTTACCAAGAGAACGAGAGGAAGAATGAAACCGAAGCATTGCAGAGGAAAGCGAGATGGAGATAGATTGGGAAGTACTGTGGCTTGGTTCAGAGAGAAGCAACTTTGGTGTTTTAGGATTAAAAGGAAGGTTTTGAGCTTTGACTGTTCCTCTTTTTTTTGTTTCTCTTTTTTTTTTAATCTATTTTCTTTTTTCAGTTTATAAAAGGATGCTTCGTTACACGCTCTATATGTAAGGTTCAGCGCATTTGCTTCTAAAACTAAAGTTTTGCAATTCGACTGCTAAATGACTATTACTACGCGATTCTACAACTTAGTTTTAGGTAAGCTTTTAAGAGAGACAAACATGTTAGGCAGTTTCGATTCCATTACTTCGATGTAAGTATCTAACGACGTAGTTAGAATTCAGAGATTAACCTCGTATTTGGATCAGAAATGAAGTTCAAATTTGTTGCGATTGTAAGATAACATTGCACTATATTATATCTGTGGAACAAAGAATGTTATTATTTTAAAATTTTCTCAAATAAAAAATTCTTTATTGTACTGCATGCTATTTTTTTAATGTTTGTGGAAAGTTTGAATTTATTATTCCTATTTGGTATAAAGATGTTTGATATTCAAATTATAGTTATGCTGCGTGTAAAAAATTACTATTTTGTGATCCCAACTCAAAGAAAACTTGACGATTTTTCATTATTACATGATTTAAATTACTTTATTTAACAATATATAAAAACATCGATAACGCACCCTCATACTGTAAACGAGAAAGTACAAAAGTTTTTGAAAATAAAAACAATTGCCATCAGATAAGCTATCACACTTAGAATTGGAAAAAAGAAATTCAACTTTTTTAATCAGTAACAAAAAAAAAACAATCTCTGCCAGTAAAACTCATCAATCCGCCCACGGTGATAAAACCCACAGAATTTCGAAATAACGAAAGAGAAAGAAGACAGCCAGCGGTCAAAATGTTTGGTAGGTCCCGGCCGCATATCCTGAAAACAAGGAAAACGCCGTAGGACAGACTGGCACTTTCTGTGGCACATACAACACCATCAGAAAAGAGAAACGACTACTCTTTGGCGCACACGTAGCTCACAATCAAGCATGCCAAGCATTCAAAGCGTAACCAAACGAGAAGAGAAAAGCCAAAAGCTTCCTCTATACATATACGTATATGTGTTTAGATCGTAAGCGTATATTTCGACTCTTGTGTGACCTGTCCTGTCTCAGAGCTTACTTTGCACACACCGATCAATAACAGTCTGCATTTCACTTCGAACCTACCTTTTACTCTACGTACATATATACATGTATAACAAACGTATATCTATACGTATACCAGGATTTTCTCTTCCTCTTTACATTACATACCGCAAAAGCTCGCTTGGAATCCATTGCATCCTACGACGTGGATTTTCAAAGCCAAGCTCTCTTTCACATTCTATCTCTCTTTCTTACTATCTTACCATTATTCTTCCATCTCTTCGTATATGTGTGCATACGACAGTAGCTTTTGCTTCCTTGACGAATTGTCCCGTTGTGAAATTTAGCGGTCGCGTGCATACTTGGCACCCGACTAACAGATAAGAGATACTTTATTCTGTCTGCCAGTTGGGTTATTGGTCGTTTGATATATATGCGTACGAATGCTAGTAAAGCACATACAGAACTATTTGAATATTTGAATAACTGAGTGGTAATGTGGGTCACTGACTGGGCATCTTGATAAAAACTTGCCAATATTTTTGTGGAACATATATCGATTCACAAAAAAATATATAAACATTCATTTTATAATCTTGCTGAAACGTGCTAGATATGACGCAGAGTAAAAAATTATCCTGTTAAAAAAATTCAATTTTTTTACTGAAGTATTGAATTATTATTTGATTTTGAAGATCAGAAATTGATTACCGTGATTTATCAATTTTGTTTGCAACTTCATTTTATGCTCTGTGTGTGATTTATAAATGAAATTTATTCTTTATATTTAAGATTAAAATCAATTGATTATTAATGCAGTAGATTACAATTTAAATATATACTTCTTTCCTATATTTCCACAACTAATTTAATACTTCGATTACTTATTAATCGATTTAAATATTTTAAATAAATGAATATTTTAAATATCACTTGTAATATATAAATTACACATTTATAGTAAGAAAATGTCAATACTCAAGCTTCTTTTTGCACGCGAGAAAAAATTAATTACAAAGCAATTAAAAAATAAGCTTTAATATCACCGCAAGTATCGTATAACTTTTTGATCGTAGCGTTTATTATGAAAACACTTCCATCAATAATAAAACGCGTTATTGCGTGATGCAGAAAAAAAATAGTCTGATTCATTTAATTTTGATTGCGCGTCTCTTGAAAATGTAGATCCTTGTTGCAGGATTTTACGCGAAACGAACACACACGATGTAACATACATACGCGCGAACGAATTTTTACTATGTACATAAAAAAACAAAGAAAAAAGAGAGAGAGAGAGCTTTTTTTTTAAAAAAAAAAAAATCTACGTGTGTATATATAAAGAACGACAAGGCGTAGGAACGTCAGCTTTTTTTTTATGCTCTTGCTAATTGCCAAGAATCGATATAGAAGGTAGGGGCGGTATACGGCGCTTGGGGACCAACAATATATAACCCGAGTGGTTAACAAAAGCCCAATCGCTTTGAACAAGCAAGCGTGTACGCGAGCGAAAATTTCGACGCGAAAAATTGCACGCGCACGAGTATCATCTCGTTACCGGCACTGGCTATGTGCTGGTAGGCTCGTTTTTTTCTTTTTTATTTTGTTGTCACACACGCGTACACTGGAAAAACTGTGGGACACAAGCTGCTTTTTGAAGCAAAAAAAAGGGAGGAGCTCTGCTGACTTTGCGTATGGGACAAAATTTGCCTTATTCGCCCTGTGACTGGACAAATAGCACCGCTGCTTTGTATTACATAGAAACTATAATCTTTCCGTTTTCAGGGCAAATTTCATCTCGCGACGAAATAGACGTTGCTTTATTTTTCACTACCGGTACTATAATCGCAAAAGGGCAGCATAGGGTAAAAATTTTTTTTCAGTGTAACAAATGACAAAACAAACAAACCCACATGTACGATATATTTGTTCAGTTTGTTTATTCACGTTTAGTCAACAATGTAAAAATAAAAAATGTATATTCAGAAAAATTTGTTATGATATTTTATAATTATTATAATGTAGAACGCTTTCAGATTTTGAAAAATTGTAAGATATATCTTTACTTGTATTTAACGTTAAAAAAATTGATTTATAACATTTTTCAAATTTTTTTTCATTGTTACACTTCCGTTATAAATTTTGTTGATTTATAAAATAAAAATTCATACTACATTCATTATTTTGTATATAGAATAAATTAAAGTTTAATATTAAAAGCGTTAGACTTTTATTAAAAATTAAAAAAAAAAAAAAAATATTTTATTAATAAAAGAACAAATTAAACCAGGAAATTCTATATAAATTTTAAATAAATTAAAACTATAAATTAAAATTTTTTACTAACTTTTCAATATGTATATGCTATTGTAAATTAAAATTTTCACGAACAAAACACGTTTAAAATATTTATTATTTTAATAATGACTTTTAAATGGAAAATAAAAACAAATTAGTTTCATAATAAATAATATAAAATAAAAGGTATATTTCTTATACCATTTTAAATATTAAAACTTCTTATTGTTAGGAATAATATAAACTACTTATCAAAATTATTCGTTCAGAAAAAGGTTGAAATATCTCTGGACAACAAAAGACAGACAAACGAGAGAGAGGAAAAAAAGCGAAAAAAGAATTTGCGATTTACTCAGAGAGGTGAAAAATCTGGTAGAGTGTCAAAAAAAATAAAAGGTTGAAAAGTGCGAAACTGCGTGCACAGCGACAGCTGACACATGCGAAATCTTGTTATCGCGCAAACGGGCAACGTCAATGTGAACATAAAAAAAAAAGAGAGAGAAGAGAATGGAAGAGGTAAAAAGTTACGCAAAGGTTTACACGAAGAATAATCGGCTGCAGTTCGTTACAAGATTTTTATCCTGATAGATACAAGAAATACAAGGTATGAAAGAAACACGGATAATAAAGATAAAACTCAGGGAAAAAAAGGGAAATAAAAAAAACGCGTAGTTACGAAAGAAAATTGTATTTCATTATAAACGCACGTCCGTATTAAAATTGTATTTTCAAAAGTTATAATATTATATAAGTTTTTAATTATTTTAAAATTTCTATAATACGTTGAATTTCGTAAGGAAAAAATATGAAATTTTTCATAAAAAGAAAAAAACTGTTACATCGTGTAATAGCACGAAAAAAAATGTATACTCTATCATCGTTAACAAGTGCCATAATATCATTATATCTTCCGTTTATACACCGCGCGTATGGTTATTTCTAGCGTATATATACGCGAACATACCGGCAATTTCCAAGAGAAAATTCTCACCACGATAGAAAATGAAAAAAAAAAAAAAAATTCCTCTACTACGGTATACTATAAAGCAAGCAAGCAAGATATATCCAAGAAAGATAAAAAACGAAGAAAAAAAAAGAGTATCATGATAAAGATGGCAAGAAAGAGAGAAAAAAAAGCAAGTAGGGAAAAGCAGCTTCGAAGAGATCAAAGGATGCTGATGTTGTATAATACAGCATGGGTACACGCAGAGTTGATGCAAAAAAGGACTTTCCGTAGGGTGAAGTTAAAAAAAAAAAGAGAGAGAGAGAGAAAGAGGAAAAGACCTGAGCAACGCGCGTGCCTTCGTTAATGCAAGGGACGCAGCCACGTCACGCGCGTTAATTTAATAAAGCGCGAAAATTCAACGTTATAAGGGCATAAGAGAGAAAGAGAAAGGTTGCTTTTCACTCCGTTATTAGCGAAGTGAAGCCAGTAGTGGTAGTAGTCTCACGAGCCCTTTTATGCATCGTGCGTACTGTAATGCGTAGGGTTAATTGTACTTTTGGAACGCGTGGATATATATAATACGAGTAATTATTCCATATCCTGGGTCCGAGTAAGCAAGAATTTTCGCTGTGAATGCAAGAGCGAGGTTCTAACTGATCTCTACTGTGAAATATTTAATACTAACGTGTATGAGCTTTATTTTTTAAGATCTTAGAAAATTAGCAATGACGGAATTAGTGAAAAATAAAAAACCGCAAAAGAATTTTGGTTTTTTTGCTTGATTAAGTAGATATTAAAATTTATTGCAATGTTAATTAATGATATTTTCTAAATTAAAGATTGAATTTTAATAATATTCAAGTTTTAATATTCTGTTTGAGTTATAGTTTTACATTTTGTGTTTAAGAAATAATTATTTTTGTAATTATTTAAAAATTTACTGCGTCGATTCTCGATTTTTTTTTGCTGATGAGTAAGATAAATTTATAATTGACTTAAAATTTTGTCCATACGTAGCATGTTTATATATGTTTGATGAGCTTTTTGGTCAACTTATAAAGCAAATTAATTTCCGACGTATTCTATTTATGGATATTGATTCGATAATTATATCTTGTTAATTATCTTGTTCTTTTTGACTTAAAACAATTTATTTCAACTAAATTAAATAAAATAAGTAAGTCAATTTAAAAAATCTATTAAATAAATTGTTCTTTGGGTATCAATAAATGGAAAATTAAAAGATCTGAATAATTTCACAAATGAAAAGTGTGATTTGTAAAGTAAGAAGCAAGACCTAACCCAAACTCCGAAGTCAATACTGAGTTTAATAAAGCATAATAAAGAGGTATCAGTGGCTCAGTCGGTAGAGCTCAGGATTCATAATCTCGAGGATCTGAGTTCGGATCCCACTTTCGGCGACTAATAAAAAGCACCACTGTACATTACATGTGTTTTGTTCACAAATACACTGAAAACCTCCGTTGCTAATTAGCATCGTAATAATAGCATAAATAAAGCAACGCTAAAAAAATAAAAATGTCTTGTGACTTTCTCATTGATAGTAAAACAATTTATATTCTATACATAAATTTTTTTACTTAGTACTATTTTTTTATGATTTTTAGTTCATTTACTTAGAAAACGAATTTTGATTTGAATATTTTTCACCTTTTTAAATTTTTTATAGTTTTTTTATCAATAATAATTTAATTTTTGTGGTATAAGAGATGCAGTGATTAATAGACTGTTAAAAATAAACTGAACCCTGTGTGTTATTTACTAACTTTGCGCCAGAATTGTAAGCTATTATTAACATCAACGATTATAAGTTAATAATTAGGTTAACAAGTTCATAAATTTCAATATCAAGTTTTGTATGCAATGTCTTGAAATATTGACAAGCGTATATGCATTGTATAAAATTTAAGCTGTTAAATTGATTCAAAAGCTAAACTTAGTTGTAACAATCATATGTATATGTAGATGATCTCAAATAAAGCATGCGACCTTTCAAAGTACATATTTGGATATACATATTATATGTTTTATATAAAACAGACATTCTTAAACGAAAATATATACTGCGGTATATTATACGGAAAATTAATTTTTACTATCATGAATCATCGATTTAAGAAAAATGAAAAAAATTTATCCTTTATGGCGGGGTCTCAATTAAAGCCCCCTTAAAATTCATAAAAAATATAATAACATAAAAAACCAAACTATCTGCGAGTCTTCCATATTTTTAACTTTACATGTATAGTCAACCATATGTTATGTTACTCATAAAATGTTTCATCCAGCTCAAGATTAATTATAAAAGTTATTATTTAACTTTAGGGAAACTAACAAGGAAAATACTAACTTTGTTGAGCTCAGATTTTCACTACCATGTAATACAAGCTTTTATGGTCAAAATAATGAAACTCTTGTTTCTGGCTTTATTTTAATGGGCTTTGGGATTAAAACATGCATCTATTGTTATTGATTTTATAAATACAGAAATAATTCGAAAAATTAAAACTCGTTAGAATAAATCTTTAAACTCGAATTTTATTATTCCGGTCAAACAAGATAGTAAATCATAGATAATTTAATAATTTCTTCTATTTTACTGTAGCTTTTATTATTTATATTTCCTTCTCGGTTTCTACAACTACCTTTCGAACTTCGAAGGCTTTGTGTTTCAAGTTTGAATAATCTTTTTCAATAGTTCATTATGATTATTTTACAGTTATATTTATGATTATTCGGAAGAAATGAAGATAAAATTAAATTTTATTTTCGCTATAATAGTTATCATTTAAAACATTTTTAGTCATAATTTTTCATAGTAATACAACTTTCTATCAATTTCATCTCAACGTCGAATAGAAAAGAAAATGAAAAAGTTACTGTTTAATATATTGTAGAGAATATAAAAAGGATTCAGTCATGAATAGCTTTGAAGTTTTCCTTTATAACCGTCCGGCATTAAAGGTATAATATATCTTTTACTTTTAAAGTCGAGCAACGAAAAAAAAAATAAGTATAAAAGTACTGACCTCATTGACGTTCTATATAAAAATTACAAATCGTAAATTGCAATTTCAAGTAGCGACTACACAAACGCAAATTCAAAGAATATAAAAAAAGAGAAAAAACTACACATTTTTTCATCCATGAAAAAAAAATTTTGCAATAAGTTTAAAAAAAAGCTTTTTCAGACGAATAAGCTAAGACGTAAAAAAAAAAAAAGAAAATATAAACTGCTAGTATTTCTACTGTTTGAGAAAGCCCATAATTTTCCTCAAGCAAAAGTTTAGTGTATCGTTATATTTGTTGGAAATGCACTTAATACTTAATTGCATCTTCCGCGGTTCCTTTTAGTGCGCTTGGCGATAACCGCGTGCTTCCTACTAATGCAATAGCGGCGAATATCATAATTCAATGACGCGCCGAGAGAAGAGTTTAAACTACCCGTCTTTTTATTTTATTTTTCCTTCTACTTTTTTTTTATCTTTAATTCGGTCGATATTACGAAAGAAAAAGCTGAATGACAAGAAAATCTATCGAATTGTAAAAGATTTCATTCCTCTCTCCCGGCTTTTTCATTAGACACGAAAGAGAACGGCAATCGCCGCAAAAATTTAAATCTGACGTGATTGCGATCGATGTGCAGAGTGAGAGAGAATGAGAGTGAATAAAAGAGAATATTTTTTTCAAGAGGTATACTTGCAGTGAAAAAAGGTCGTTTAGGTCGGACGATGGGTGATTTTTTTTTATATGACATTTTAACTTTTCGCTGCTCAGCTTGAATTATACGAATGAAAGTTGTGATAAAACTAAAACTTCTGTAGCTGGAGGTAAAAATTGTTTCACAAAAAGAAGAAGAATAAAAAAAAAGTAAGAGAATCAGAATTATAATTTTATTATATGATTTATGTATATTTAACAACGAATTTTATTTTTAATTATAAACTTAATCGTAACATTCCCGACTTTGATATACTTTGACTTTAAAATTATTTACGAAAAGCTTTTTAAAAGTAAATTGATATTTATAATGGCATTATATTTTGTAATTTTAACTTTTACAAAATTATGTTATTATGAAAAAACGTTAATGTAATCTATTTACGGTAAATTAATATAGCTGAAACAAAATTATATACAGTCAAAGTCCAGTCAATCTTTTACATATAATTTCATCAAAGTTTTACTGTATAACTTATATCTTAAAATAAGTATTTTTATAAATAAATAAGTAAGAAAAAAAGTAATACTAAAATACAAAATTTATAAAACTAGACCATTTTAACAAAAATGTATAATAGAACAATGAAAAGAAATAGCTTGTAAATTATTGAATGTATGAAGACTAATAAAATTCTTTGAAAAAGGACATTTATTTTTTCGATTTAAAAATAAATGTCCTTCGTTCAAAAATTTCATATCCACCCAGTAGTTATTTTCACCCTTTCTGTTATTGTAGAATTAATTGAAATGAAACTATGTTACTAAGTAATCGGAATACAATTTTCTTTTTTTAACAAAAAATAATACTAAAAAATGAAATCGACTTACCAGGATCAAAAGGTTATTTTTAGATTTTGATAATCTACATCACCTACTTTTTTAATTTTGCGGGCATGTTTCTTTATTTTCAATTTTCTAGATTTTGACGACAATCGATTAAATGTTATTAAATAAAAGGGTCATTTAAAAAATATGACGTGAAACATTTTAAAAGCATTACTTCAATATATAAAAATTCAGATAGGATACCGTGAAGTTTTTTAATTAAAAGCATTTTTCTTTATTCCAAATTATTTCGTATTTCTAAAAAAATCGTTTGCAAATATAAACAATTCACATAAATTCTGTGTGTATATTTATTGTAAAAAAAATAAGAATTGAATTAATATGTAATTAAAAAAGAATACAAAGAAAGAAGAAATAAAATTTCCACCCTGTGAAACACAATCGACTAGCTTCGTAATTATGTAGTCAAATCTATTTAAATCCACGAGCTCATCGTCTATACGAATCCAATTTATTCCGATCTTCTCGTGCTACTCACTGAAAAGAAGAAAGAGCGAAAAAAAACGAAGCAAGAAAAGGAAAAAAAAAAGAGAAAAGGAGAGAGAGAATAAAGAAAGAGAAAGAAAGAAGAGTGATACAAACGAGCCTAGATAAAAGTGACATAATAACATTTCGTAATCCGTATAATTCCTCCCTGGGTATAGTGCTACGCGAGAGAGAGAGGCGGGAGGGCGCGAAAGAGGCCAACCGGAAGATAAAAGCGACACGCGCACGTATAAAAAAGAAGAAGAGAAAGAGAAGGCTCTCTTTTCCCCAATTTAAATATAACGGAGTCTAGCGCGCGATCGTTTATCGTCTTTTTTCTTACCCTGAGACTTTACAAAGAGAAGAAGAAGAAGAAGAATAAAAAGTAAAAAAAAAAACAAAGTAAGATAGAACACGAAAGAACGAAATGCAGCTAGTATAAAGAGAATAGATTGAAGAAGGTAAAATAAAACTACTTGTATGGCTGCCATTAATTCTTGGAAGATTTTGTAAAATTCTTAAAGCCTTTTGTATTTTATTAGGACTTAAGTAGTGTCGATATAACGTTACATTTTACTTCATTGCACTTTAAAAAGAAATAATGTTATACCGTTTAAAATTTACTAAAAAAGATCTTTAGTTTTACAATTTTAATTATCATTTAATTTTAATTTCTTATTTTTAAAATCGTTAAAGTATCGATTTGCAATTTTATTCTTAAAAAATACTGTATTTGTTTACTTTGCTAGTTAGTTAACTTAATTTGTTATACTTTTATAAGATTATGTCAATATTTTAAGAAAGTTTTGTAGTCTGTTGTTAAATAAAAACATTTTTAAAAGCATGACACTTTTCTAGATTGTTTATATACTGGAAATGTTCAAGTAGTAAAGGATTCATGAAATGTGATATTGCATCTGAATTAAGGAAATCTAATTTTATGTTAAAATTTGATAACAAGAGTTATAAAGTTTATAAAAACCATATTTAATTAATTTTTTAAAATCTTTTATTAAAATTTTATTCGAGCACTTAGAATTAAAATTCAATATCATAATTATAATTGAAGTAATTTTGAAAAAATTCCTAAATTAAGTTTTAAATAATTGAGAGTAAAATGTTATATTTAATGTACGAAAATTTAAATTTGTTAAAAAAAAAACTAAAATAACAAATACTTGAAAAATAATAAAAATTCGAATGAGGTATTATTATATATAATAAAAATAAACTGTATGTAAATGAGTTAAATCTTTTTTTTTGTTTTGCACTCATTCATATTAATTCATTTTTCAAATTCCTCTCACTTTGCAGCACGCAAAACCTTCTGGGCCGTTGCAATTCATCATCTCGCAAAACTAGAATAAAAAAAAACTTAAAAAAAAAGCAGGCAAAAAAGTTTTCAAGCAACCGCTCTTTATTTAACTTTACGTAAACAGCAGAGCATACTAGGCGCTCTTGGCGAAATTAGAAAAATAGCCTCCCTCCGTGCTTTGCAATTTCTCCTCTCTTTTTTTTCGTTGTTGTTATTTTTTTTCCTTTTTACTTTCTTTCTTTCTTTCTTTCTTTTTTCGTTCTCATGCCCAAATAAAGAAGATAGAGCACCATCAGGTCGGTGTTGTATTGCACATTGTTAAATTTACCTCGTATTTAGTTGAGAGTCCAAACGTATATACGTAATAGCGTTGGACACTCACAATTCCATTGAGAATATGTACAGCTATACGTGGCTTTAAAAAGTAAGTGGAGAATACAAGGGAGGAAGAGAGTCAGATGTCTACGAGCGTAATTACATTTTCGATGATGTTATCAATTTTATTGTACAGCCAGAAGCGACGTACAACAGTACAACTGTCGAGCGGCATAAGTTATTAGGTGAATGTTGGAGAAAAATGTAACTGTATTATAAATACAATATAAGCTAATAACACCAATAGTATATTATTAGTTTGAAAAAATTGGGTTAAGTTTAAAAAATTTAATTAAAATTAAAAACATAGAATTAAATGTTTTTTAATTACTACAAAAAAGGTCTCAACTTTTAACTCTATAATGCTAGGAATAATTGAGTTATAAATCTGAAAAATATTAGGGATAATTTATAACCATTTCATGGTTATTTTATGCAAAAATCATTTTTATTTTTTTTATGCTTTTTTTTCAAAAATGTGTTTAAAATAATTTTAATTTGATAACGACGTATATAGTCACGTATTTATTTAATTTTCAATGTAATTGACTTTATGTGTTGATTTATTTTAACTAGAGCACAGAACTCTATGAGGAAAAATCTTGGACATAAGTCTAGTTAAGTTGGAATAAATTCAACTTCACTTTGTACATATTAGAATGTTTGTATATCTTGGAATATAGTAATGGCCAGCTTCACGCTTCTCTAACTTGACGTTGGACTTGCGAGAACTCTAATGTTGAGATTTTATGTGTCCGAGTTTCTCGGAGTTACGCAAATGCCAAACTACGCCATCTCTGTTGTTTAACATCGAGTCAAACGATGCCATGGTTTGTTTACTATGAACTCGATTTTTCTTGGATTTCGCACAACTCTAGCTTTACGTTTAAATAATAAAAAACATTGAGTTATGTTATTTATGGTGATATTAGAGTTGTACTAATTTCCAAATTTCTTTCCGTGTATATGTAAACAGCAGAATTAAGAAACTTTAAGGAGTATTGATTTCGTCGAATATCAATATTCAATCGAACATGTATTTTAGTAAAAAATTGTTTGTAATCCATCTTGTACGAATATTCAACCATAAATTAAAGTCATTAATCACATAAATCTAATTTACATCAATTTAAAGCAAAAAAAGATTAATTTCAAATATTGATGCCTGATCAGATCGTTATCTTATAAAAATTAATTATACAAGATAACAAAAAATTCTTTGTTTTACTGTTAAATTATTCATTAAAATGGTATTTTTAGAAATCACAGTAAATTTTGTTACTACATCGTAAATAATAAAATAAATTCGAAAAAATTTTCACTAGCCATTGTTTTTTGTTTATAGACTAAAGATTGAATTGAAAATATTAAATAATTAAATAATGCCAAGGGCTTTCTTTCTTTTAAATTAAGATAAAATTAAACTTCTGCAATGTGAATATCCGTTTAACGGTTTTTCATTACTTTAAATTAGTGTCGTTCGCAGATTGCTTTACGCCACTGGCGTCCATTGATGAAAGACAATAATGAATTGAACGAGTAAATAATACGTCACCTTTTTATTTAAAACTTCTGTAATTTTTAAAACTGACGATATTCGAAATTCGTACAATATTTTGAACTGGGTACGGTAACTCACCTGAAACAGAAAAAGAAATTGAATGGATTAATATCATTATATTAATTTCTAATAAATGGAGAAAAATTATATAGAAAAAATTGTTATGTTTTATTTGAGTCGAGGGATACACTTGATTTTGTCTTAAAATTACAATCAATATAGCAATAATAATATTATAATTTTTCCTAAAAAATTTTTTTCTGTGTATAAATGAAAAATAGTCTTTAAATTTAAGCACTGTCTAATAATCTTAAATATTGTAGACGCGTCAATTTAAAATTTTCAATAATTCATTTTTAATTTCTAATGTCCTCTAAACAATAATCATTAGTATTTTATTTCATACAGTAATATATCTTAGCCCTATGATTTTCAGTTAAGTCCTTCCGGCAACATACCGTCTATTTTAACTTATCAGACATATCTCTCTCGATTCATCAAAAAGCAGTTGTCTGCATTTTTCTTATCTTCGTATGGACAGTAAAATAAAAAAAGAAACCGGCAAAGAGAAACCTAAAAAAGAAGAAAAAAAAGCCAGCCATATCTAACAGAAGGAAATAATTTTTTTTTCTTTGCACTTGATGCATAACGATCTTGCTCTCCTCACTGCTTTTACACCACGAACGCTGGTATATGCCATGTGCAAGTGCAAGTGAGAGAAGCTTGGAAAGGGAGAGATCAATTACATTACACACGCACAGTATATATACCGCTGAAGAGAACAGAAGAGCGAAAGAGACAGAGAAAGACGAAGTTAGAACAAGTGGTAGCACAGCGATAGAGAAATTTGACTTTCAGATTATCACAGAGGTTCTGCAGACCAACGGCCATAGAAATATATAACGCCTCTCCCAGTTAGGTAGAAATGACAGAGAGAAAGAGAAAGAATAAAAGAGAGAGAGAGAAAGAGAGAATGTATAAGAACTGATTCAACGTGAGGGTGAAGGCGGGGTTGCAAAAGAGAGAGAGAGAGAGAGAGAGAAAAAGGGGGACTTGGGTCGTTAGGAGCTCCTAATGAGAGTCTACCCGTATATACACCTCTCACCCCGTTTTCCTTTCCCTTTTTCTTCTCAACTCTCTTGCTTCTCTACTCTCTTTCTTCAGCACTTATACAGCTCTTCTATCCGGGTCATTTTGCTTGCGCAAGATCTCAGGGATTAGAAAATCTCTCTTCTTCCTCTCTTTTTTTTCTCGTTTTTGACGAATCTGCGATAATTGTTCTACATCTTAAAAGAGAAAGAAAGATAGAAAAGCTTGGAATTAATGCTTTTGCCGGTAATTATCGAGCTGTGTATTAATGCGATAGGGGCATATAGACGCTCTTTTCGAAAGACGATGTTTCAAGTGTGTGTATATATAAAGCAAGTAAAGCTTAATTCCCATCCAGAGTTGCGAGCGTTAATGAATGTGGAAATTTTCAAGGCGACTTAACCCAACGCGTAACCCACCAATGAGAATTCTATACAAAAGATCTTTTAACTTTATTTATATTAACATTGCAGCATGAGGGTGTAAGCACATATTTAAAATAAGATTATTCAATACTTTTTTGGGGTATAGCAATTTTTAAACGTATTAAGTACCGTTGAAATTAAAAAGGGAAAATGGAGAAATTTCGATTACGAAACATGGTAATTTTTTAGGTACACAGAAATACATTTTATAACTTTACAAAAAAATATTTTCCAATGCTACTGTTTCTTTTTAACCAACAATTGGTATGCTTCAGGAATAACAAATGTTTTCCAATTTTTCAAAACAGTATTTCTTTTGAGATAAAATAAACGAAATTTATTTGCACAACGTTACGAAAGAAATTGATAAGCTATTCAAAATGTGATGAACAAACAATTGCAAATTGAAAATTTGCAAGATATTTTTATAAGAAACAGTAGTATTTCCAAAATAAAAATTTCTGAAAAAAATTTCAAACACATAAAATTGAAACTGATAAACAAAAATTTTCATTGAAAAAAGAAAAAAACAAAAATTAATAAACGTATAATATACTTATCAAATAAAACTTTTATAATTACATTCAATATAATTATATTTTTAAGAATGCACATACAATATAACAAGTATAACGGTTATAATATAAAAAATAAAAATTTCTCGAGGCCAAGCCAACGGGTTTTTATCGAATATTTCAAATCATTTGTTCACGAGCGGCAACAAACGCCAAGCTCTCCCCTTCCCCTTTTTTTCCAATGCGCTCCTCTTCGAACAAGATTCGATATATGGCTTTTATTCAAGTGCATCGTAATATAACAAGTACGTACATGTATATACGCGTACGACAACGTAAACGCAAATATAAGAATTTTGCTAATGCAACGCAATGCACATATTGTATACACATATCCGTGCATATAAATTCCAGCTGAACAAATTCACATTTATTCGTAATATTTCCTACTTCCAATTGTGTATAATGTGTAATATCAGCCTATGCTCTCATAATAATTCTCCTCATTGTATTTACGTTCTTTCTTACAATTCTCATTGTACGTCTTGTCATTTTTTAAGGAATAAAATTGAAAAAAAAGAGGAAATGTATCAAGTCTCTGAAAGAATACGATATAAAGTTATAATAAAAGAGAGGAAAAAAAAAGGATCGAGAATAAAAAGCTTGGCGGTGAAGCTGTACAAGAGATTTTATCATCATAAACCGCGTACACTTCCTCGGGCATTCATTTTGCCCTGGTGTCTATATAGCAAAAGTAGAATAAAAGAGAGAGAGAGAGAGAGAAGGGGGTAACGAAAAAAAAAAAGGAGAAAAGAATTAGTCGCCTGCAGGGTTCGCGCGGTCATTCGTTCAATATTGTTTCTACCATTGTAACAGACCTTTTCTGATTAACAAGAAGCCTTCTGCAAGTGACGTCATGTACCAACAAGTGTATATGCTAGCAAATGAAACTCGCTGGATGGACGGATGAACAAGAAGGAATGTATATATATAAAAAAAAATATGAAAGAAAGAGAGACAGAGAGAGAAATGTTGGCTATACATGGCAGTAGCGTGAGAGAAAATATTTTAGTTATGATTGGACGTTTTGTAGTTTCAATTAAAATACGTCGTGTGTTTGTGTCTTTTTAAAAGGGTTTTATCAAAGGCTATATAGTCAACTATAAAAATAATACTTCTGTTTGCGAGGCTATATATATACATAACTGGAAAGCTTTCAGTTAATTGATTTTTTATTTTATTAAAATATTAGGCTTTATACTTTTATGAGCCTACTAAAATTGAAAGAACAATTTTCACAGTTTTACGACACGGATACAAAAGTGTGAAAATAATTATTCAGAATATTATCAAATAAATAAGGTCTCACATGTTACAATTATTATATTATAGTTAATTAATCAAAAGACGTGCATAACAGCTCCAACACAAGTATTAAAAATAATTTACTGTTATAAATATTTTTTACTTTAGTAAGTAGAATGTTTTGTATTACTTAGAGTTTTAAAATTTCATGAATTTGATCATTAATATCAATTATTTTACATCGAAGTAATTGTATCATTAATCTTGGTGTTTGTAATTTATTAATCGTTCTTTTTCAGCAAGAAATTTCGCACTTTCCTTTTCACGTTGTACAATTCTAAAAATAAATTCTATAGAGGCAGTTTAAATGATAATTTAAAGGCACGTCTTTGAAGTACGCGCTTCTGTGCGGTACTAGCGCTATAAAAAAAAGAGGATGTTAAAAATAGTTTACTTGAAATCAATCCAAGCACAAACATCATACGCACATATAAGTATTGGAAGGCATTTGGAAATTCTAAATGTCGTTTGGATAATCATGCAAAAATATATTGTATTTTCTTTTTTGATTTTAGAATGTTTTTTTTTAATAACGTTTATTATTTAATAATATGAGATGAGATAATTTTTAAAGATCAAGTATTTTCTTTTTCTGAATATGATTTATAGAAAAAGAACACAATAGAAAAAAAATATAAAACATTATTACAAGTTAAATTTTTTTCTTTTTTATTTTGTTTAACGCCGCTGAATTTATGCTATCATTACGATGCTTATTAACGACGGAGGTCATTTCAATGTATTTGTGACCAAAGCATATGTATCGTATACAGTGATGCTTGTGTCAATCGGCAGCCGAGAGCGGGATTCGAACTCGAGTCCTCGAGATTACGAATCCATCGCTCTACCGAGTGAGCCACAGAAATCTCATGATGAGGTAGTTAGTTTATTTATAGTCATTTTTCAAAAATATTTTTTTGCAATACTTTAATAACTATAATCATAAAATTATATTAAATTGATTGGGCATTGGAGTCTGATAAAGAATTACTATTTATGTGTTACGCTATATTATTGGCTAAATTAAAATGTTAATTTATTGTATGGTCTTTATGAAGACTTCATTTATATGATGATTATAAATTATAAATATTTTAAGAAACGTAAAAAGAAAGTTAAATAAATTTTTTCGAAACAAGGCTTACCTTTTTTATGCAAAAAAAATATATAAAAAAATTATTCTATACTTTTTTAAACTCCCAAGTTAATATTTTATCCTTTTATTTTCAAGCTTAACATCGGTCTTGAATAATTTAATTCTATTTTTAAAAAAACAGACTGCTTAAAGGTGTTTAAAATGTTTTAAAATTATATTATTTAAAAATTCGACTTTTTACAGAAACTTTCTAATATTAAATTCTGGGCTATTTGATAAAATAACGAATAAATTATTTACATGTTCTTATTACTTAAAAACATCATAAGCAAATAAATTTCTATGTTAATATTTAAAAACAATTTTATATTTTCCCTGGCCAAATATATGTTCAGCAGTGAAAAAAAAGACTATGGTTATAGTGGTTTACCTTACAGATATTGTACATTATATTAGATATTTCCCAGTTTTATTTCATTATAAAGTTCGCTAAATCCCTATAAAATAAAACTTTACCTCGTTTTTTTTTTGCGGAGGAGGAGAAAAAAAAAACGTCATTGTACTAACGGTTTTAGATATTCTCGTAAAGAGCTCACGATGCTAAAGCTTATAAGTTATTTATACAGTGGCCATTGCGAGCGGTTTACGATGAAATTTCAAAATATTAGCAATTTAAAACTATAACTATTAGATTATTAAACGGATGATATGTTCGATCTATTAAATATTGTTTAATCTTCTTGATATTTTGAACTAGCGCAGAAAATAATAATACTGAACCAATGATAATTCACTTTATAATCCACTGTTTATGATTTTAATAATTAATCAATGTTTAAATTAGTGGATTGAATGATAAATTCATAAAAAGAATAAAATTATTATTATTTATCCCAATATTTATTTATAAACAAGTATAAAGATCATTAAGTATTACAAAGATATTTTAATTAATTTTGTTGTTATTGCAAATTTTATATCAATATAAGAACGATAACTAGACCGTAAAATCCATTTTAATCAGTGAAGCGTAAATTATTTCATAAGACAAAATTAGTTGAAATCAACTAGATTAGATTATTAATGAAATTAGTACTTTAAATATGAACTTATGCATTGATTAAAAATAACCCAACATGTGAATCTAGTTAAACATTAATCCATGACTTTGATGTAATATCTTTGAAAAAACGTAAGCAGCATGATTCTTTTGATCTTTCCGACGAAATTGCCTAAAAATAATCTTAACTAGGTATATTCACATTCGGTGCTTAAAAAAAAAAGGTGAATATTTACAGAGAGCAACTGACATTGTAAATGCATATTTGACGCATCCTAGAAAACTCTCGAGCCGTCAGCTAATTTCGCTTTTTCTTCTTCAAGTAGTGCAAAATAAAAAAAAAAAATAAAGAGAAAGAGTAAAGAACAAAAATAGTACACGACACGCGTATGCGCAGAAATGAGAGATAAAAAAAAGAAGGTAAACTTACAAGCAAGTTGAAGTAAAAGCAAAGAAAAATAAAGAAAAAGGAGAAAGCTAGGGAAAAAGAAGCTGAAGAGATGAATCGAGACAAAGAAGAGCACGAGGCACAAGCGCGTGGCAAGAAAGGAAGAGTAAAGTGTGTAAAGCAAACAAAAAGAGAAGAAAAATAAAGGAGAGAAAAAAGTAAGAAGTATAAAAAAAAATCTATGTATATACGTGTAATATGAAGAGCAGAGAAGGCAGAAGTTCATATGAAGAAAAGGGGTTGTGCTTTAGCTTTACTTTTAATTTTTCCGCGAGCCTCATTTACAGGTCGTCGCTCTCTCAACTATATAGTGTATATGTATACATATATTTATATATATATATATATATATATATATATATATATGCACGTTTATATACGGTTAGTTATCGTCCGGTAATTCGCTTGGCTGGCCCCTTGGATGCAAACGGCCATGCATGCGCGCTCATTTTATGCGCGCGCGGGAGAGAAAGAGCGAGCTTTGCGAAGAGAAAGAGCGAGCTTTACAGAGAGAAAGAGAGAGAGAGAGAGAGAGCTTGTGTGCTGTTGTGTTCCTTCCTATTATACGCGCATTTATGGGGTGTATATTTAGACGGGCGTATATTACCTACGCCAGTACCACAGATATCTGGATTTCTCATGCGTGCCTGCATGCGTGTGCACAAGAGAGAGAAAAAAATAATAATAATAAAAGATGAAAAAAGAAAAAAAAAATTTTTTCCTTTATTTTTTTTTTATAGCAAGCATACTTTTGCTTCCTTTAGCTTGTTTTTTTTTTAGTACTGTTCTTTGTTCTTTGTGAATTTTTAAGGGCTGTTCATTAGGTTGGAGAGGCTTAATACAACGGGCGTCGAGACAAGTACGCTGAATTAAAGCTGTTTAAAATTATGAAAAGCATTATACTTGTGTGGCCGTACCCACTATGTGCGCGTATATATATATATACGTGTACGCTTATATGCAAGAGAAATATGTAGAATATGCTGTGGATTTAGTTTGTTCATGCTGGCAATGAAATGAAGCTGATTTTATTATATGCTCGTGGTCTCTGCGCTTGCAATTTGGTGTATTTGTTTTTAAAATTTTTTACGTAAATATTTTGATTATTTGAAAAAGAGAGAAAACTTTCTATTTTTTTTTTGTTAGTCTTTTATGGTTAACTTTTTGCATGACAAAAAAAAATGAGGATAAAATTGCGTTCGCATAAAACTTTAGAAAGTATATGTTGGCAATTATATTTTAATATTTTTGTTTTATTAAAATGATTTTATTTCGTTTTAAATGGGGTCACATGTGCCGCTTAATTGCGATTAAGAGAAAATTTATAGAATATGCAGCGACAAAACAAATACAATTGTGGGATGGGAAATTAAGTTAATTGGTAGAACATTTGTCTTCTATGCTCTATGCGATAGGCCCGAGATTTAATTTAGACCGTGAACTAATTCCCACTTTTTTAACCTTTTTGTTCAAAGTGAAATATTGTAATTACATATAAAATATTGTAGTTTACATATTAAGTTATTTTTATAATGAGAAGATCATTAATAAAAATTTTTGCAAATAATATTATTTTTATAAAAAATTTTAAAATATCTCTAATGAAATTTAAATATTTATATTATAAATTGTTTTTACTAATTATCAATTGTATTTTGAAATATCAATCAAATTTAAACACTGTCTTTCAAAGCACAAAAAAATATTATTTCATAAAAAATAATTTTTGCAATAGCAATACTCGCACCTACCGCACGTATTCTCATCTATTTTAAAATTGAATGACATGCGCTGCTACACAACATTAGCCTTTCTAACGCATACCCTCTAAAAATGGCTAATGAATGCACACAAAGCTCGAAAAAAAAGCAGAAAAAAAAATACAGAGACAGACGCGTAAAATGTGAGAGAATATTTCGACAACAGAAACCAAGAGAAATGAGAGAGAGAAGTCGGAAGAACGCGTTCGGAAACTTCGCTCGCGGCAAAACTGCGGATGAAAGCGAAAGGGATATACACAAGTAAATATATATATACATATATATTTAAAGGCTTTTGCTTAAAAGTTTCACAGTAGCGGTAAAAAAAAGGCAAAAAACGCATTGCGGGCTTCTCTTTCTCTCTTCCTCTCTTGCGGTTTACACACGCACAAGCTCAACTTTTCCACCTATTACGAGAGTTTACGGGTTTAAAAGAAAAAAAAAAAAAAAAATGTGACGATTTTTTTGACACTTTTTTTTGTATCGCAAAATTTAGTCATTGTGTTCAACGAGTCAAAAGATTAAAAAAAAACCATTGGTTATAACGTATAAAGCTTTTTAATGATTGCCGATGAAAATTGATTGGAAATTTGAGAATTATTGTTCAATTGTTTTTTTATGGATTCCAAACACAATAATTGACTTTTTACTATTCTCCCAAGCGTTGTTTTTTTATTACTTTAACAATTATTGTTACGAAATATTAACAATAGTTTTGTTTCCATTGTTCAAGTTAAATGGATTTTTAATTCGTAATTTAATTTTGTAAAGCAGTAAACAATTTGAAAAAAGCTTTATAATAAATATGCAAAATTTCAAGGAAAATTTTTATAATATATAGCAAACAATAAAAATAAAAATTTTTAGACTTCATTTAAAAATATGTATTTTATGCAAAAATTTTGAAATAAAGGAGAAAATAATATTTGAATAAATTATTCCGAAATTATTTTTTATCTCTTCGCAAAAATATGCTTTATGCAACTTGCAATTCTCTTTTTTTCCCAAATTCCAAAATAAAACTGCATTGTTTAAAATAAAAAAATAAAAAATCCTTTAATCAACTCACACTATTCAACAAAACTTTCATTATTAAACGTTAAAAGAATGTACCAACAAATGCAAAAGAGAATAAAGAAAGAGTTTAAAACGTATATACCGAAAACGGAATGAAAGTCAGCCCATGGAGAGAGAGAAGGAGAGAGAGAGAGTAGAGAATCTGTTCTCGTGAAAGAAGAAAAGGGTATATAAGCGTCGGGCTATGTGCCGGAAGCATTTTGTCAGGAGTGTACGAAATGCGGGAAATGCCCGAAATTAAAATGCCGTTAGTGCTCTAGCGTCATAGCGACGAATACTAACGAGACACACACACACTTATACACACTCGTAGAAGAGGACTTGTCGTCCTTTTAAAACCAATGGACTAAGTTGGCAAATACTATTTGCAAAATAAAGACTTATGCGTACGCTTGTACACGTAGGAACGATAAGAGTTCACTTTTGTCGATGGAAAAAAAAGGTGACGAGGAGTTTTCGGAAAAGTTGGAATTTTCATCTCATGTTCGTGTTTTATTTCTATACTTCTTCTTTTTTTTTGAAGGGTTAGTTTAAAATTGTGGACGAAGCAAGTGTCGGCTAGGGGGATTTTAACGAAATGCAAATGTACGGAAGAGAAAGAGTTGACCCTTACTACTTTACAGCTTTAAATAGTGGCTTTTCGTTGCTTAAAACTCAAGGGAAAAGACAGAAATTGACATTTTAGGGCTAGACGAGATGATTCAATCAGTAAACAGATGGCTTTTAAGTACTTTACCGGTGAAATTTATTTTAATCTTAAGTTAATTAAGAGATTTTCGTACTTTTCTTAATGTCATTTACATCTTTGTATAATGTTTGTATAACACAAAAATTATTCCATGAAAATTTGTTATAGATTTTTCGGTAAATAAAAATAGATATAATGTCATATTTTGAAAATTTTTCTTTTCAAAATCACTAATAATTTTCAAGATTATAGATAAAAACAAATTTCAATATATAAAAATGAAATTTATATTCACGAGCGTTATTCAATTGAAAATATAGAATAAGATAAATAGTATAATAGAGTATAGTTTTGTAATAAAAAAAACTAGATATGAGATAGAGCATGATAATATAAATTTTTTAAAGCATATATAAAGTAAATATCGCATAAATTGCTATATCTTCTTTACAGCTGCCATAAACATAAATTCTTGAAATTTTTTAGCAGCATCGAACTAACGGCACTTTTCGTAAGGACGCCGCTGTTTATATCCATATCCAAAAAAGGTCTTGCGAACGGTGCATGTATGCATGCGTATATACTCGGTAAAAGATTTTCGTGTTGCGATATCAGAACGAAGTATAATGAATTGCGACATTATGCTATATACGCGCATCCTTGTTGTTTCCTCTCTTCTTTCGTTTCTTTCCATTTCTCTCTTTCCTGTTTTCCAGTCAACTATAACGTCGTTGTTGGCTTTTGGTAATGTCTTCATAATACCATCGCGTTGTTGTTTGTACGAGAAAAAGAAAGAAAACAAAACAACAAGGCTAAAAAAAAAAGAAAGAACGCAAAAGAGAAGCTGACTAATTAGGAACGGGCTTTAATCACAAAAGAAGTTGTAGTTTGAGTTATGGCGATTGTAATTTGAGATAAGGAAAAGCGAGATAGGAGAAAGAGAGTGAAGGCCTTGTATGACGGAATTTAATAGAGAATAGGGAAAAGAGAGAAAGAGAAATAAGATAAGGACTTGTCTCTATTCGTGCGGTTGTATGTTTATGCGTACCCGCGTGCACACGGAGTATTAATGAAACTTTAGACTAGCAAGAGAGAAAGGTGGGGGGTCTTTTAATAAACAAAATAATTTAACTTAGTTCGGGAGGACAAAATTAAAGCGAGAACAATGAGAAATTTTGAGATTTTCATGATAGAACTTTTGAAACGAGTGTATGTTATGAATGCTTTATTCGTATAATGGAATCTGAATACGAGATTATTTTTTTAAACTTCATTTATTTTCATGTTTTATCATTTCAATTTTTTATTACTTGTATCACGTTGTACGTTTTAAAATACATTTTTTTGAGTTATTTTTAAAATATCGTTTACCTTACGATATTCTTAGCAATAATATCTTATGAATTAATAATTCGACACAACTTTTCGCTTATTTTTGTTATTTATATCATTGACAAAAATAAACGCAAACTTAATATGTTCGTTTATTAACTGATCCTCGAACACTTGAAATCTCCTAATATATCTTTTTTGGTAATGCCAACCACTCTTGATTATATTTTTGAGGGCATATTTTTAATGTTACCACTCATCCCATTGACATCATTGACATTCAACTCTCGCAAGCCAAAAAATTTGAAAGACATTTACTTCTCCCCCTTCAATAAGGTCCTCGAAAAATTTCAAAGTGATGGGGAATCGAATTCACGACCCTCGACTTACAGTTGTTTTGAGAGCTAAGTGCGTTTTAACCACTTCAGTTAATTGTCCCTCTCGTATATAATTTTCATCGTATAATAAAAGTCCTTTTTAGAATCGATCATTTTAAAATGTAGATTTTTTAAATGCGAAAATGATGTTAAGGATTGATTAAAATTTTTTAATTCATAAAAAAATTTATTTGGTCGGTTTAAAATATTTGACATTTAAAAATTAAACTGAATTCAGGTTTAAATTATGATAATAGGAAGAATTACTATTTATTTGAAAATATTAAATAATAATAATATGCATGTCATAGCCATGCAAACTACATAAATTTTTTCTAAATGTCATAGATTGAGCGTACAAATAACAATCATTACTTTTCTTACCGTTAATAAAATATAAATCACAATAAAATCTAGGTCCTTTCTTTTTTTAAACGTCAAATTTCATCGAAATTTAAAGTCTTAGAGTTGAAATAGCAATCGCGCCATGAAAATTCATTTTCTCGTAAAGAACTAACCGAGTTTAATTGATCGTGCTACGATCCACTCGAATCTCAGCTTCGGTATTCACCCTTTCTATTTCATGGGGAAAAGCAAGGTTCAAAATAAGCGTAAATAAAGCTTTAATTTAATTTTCTTTAGGATTGGATGTCTTTTTCAAGAAAAATATAAATTTTCTTTTCATAACCTTTGCATTAGAATTGTCAATTAAATACTTTAACAAAATTAATAAGGTTCTTCATCGTATCTTTATTATATTTCTTTTTGTATAAAAAAAAATCTTTCTAAAACTCTTAATTTCCAATATAAGGGATTACAATAAAAGGAAAGTTCGAACCGAGATTTACATAAATTATAAATCTCTTTTTTGTAAGTTACTTTTTGATAATAGATAAATTTTATTGAACTACTTTTTAGAATACAATGTCTTTAGTTATGTATCTTTAATAACGTGTAAACAATCATAATTTAGTCAGTTTAAAGATATTTGATTTCTTGAAGCCTCAGTGGCTCAGTCGGTAGAGCGATGGATTCATAATCTCGGGGATCCGAGTTCGAATCCCGCTCTCGGCGGCCAATTGATACAAACACCACTGTATACGATACATGTGTTTTGTTCTAAAACACACTGAGAAGCTTCTGTCGCTAATTGGTATCGTAATGATAGCATAAACATAGCGGCGTTAAAAAAAAAAAAAATTAAATCATTTCCCTCCACTGTTTTCTGGGTATAATTTTTTAATTTTTTTTTTCAATATTAGGATTCGACTGAAACAATAGCATTTCTCTTTGTGATTTGTATTCGTTTTGAATTGAATGATTATTTGTTTTCTATGAATACGAAAACAAATAATCTTTTTACGATTTCAAGTATTCATAATTTTATTTTATCAATTATTTTAATATTTATATCTATTCGGCTATTCCAGATAAGCCTTCAAGTATTATAGCGGTAAGGTTATTATAAATACTAATAACTATATTATAAAAATATATTCAATAATAATAATAACATGAGCTTTTAATAATATTATCTATTTTAGTTAGATTTCACTTTCAAAAGGCTAAATACTCTAGTAGAAATCGCCATATTAAAAATTTTTATAAAATAAATTTGAATTGGAAACATGATTAGTTTCTATGTTTCTTTGAATATTTTATGTCCATTTTTCGAATTTATTTAAATAATTTAATACCAAAGCGCTTAGTTTGAAAGGAACAACTTAACAAAATGCGAGTAAAAAATTTCGTGGACATTAACTAAATATTTACAAGAATTTCCATCTCATCTTTATAGACAATCGCATGTTACTGGCTAATTGATTGTGAAAATGTTTTGCATCTCCAAGTTTTTAAGTTGCAAAAAATTGACATTCTTTTATTAAATTTTTATGAAATAAATAAAGTATCTATGATAAACCCATTCACCAATTTTCTAAATAAATATATAGCTTTTGGTACTTAATATTTTATTAGCAAATTTATAAAAAAATGATTACATAGATTTAAACTATTTCTATATTTAAATTCGATTTTTCAACATTTGTATCATTTTTACATCTTCTCAGTTTATATAGCACTGAAAATATAAATTTTGTTCACATCAAACCTTTCATATACTTCAACGCGTACTCTCTATAAAATTCCTTTCGCGCTTCAGTTCGATCGCGAGCTCGCGCATAGCCAAAGTTTAATCGTGAAGCTATGAAAAATAAAGGAATAAAAAAAAAAGAAAAGCTAAAATATGTAGAATAAAAATATTGCAATAAAAGAGCTTTTGCTAAGTGGCGTACGTAGTCTTTATACAAATCTCTCGTCGTTGAATTTTCCCCCCCTCGTTAAAGCAATCATCAGAAATATATTCGTCGCACGCGCGAAAACTCTCCCTATAACCTCTCAACGAATACGATTTTGGGGAATTGCAGACACACACACACATACAGTTAAAAAAGAAACGAGAGAAAATTCAGCAAGTTAAATTCAAAGAGAAGAATTCAAATGTCTTCTTTCGGGTGTAAAAAGAAAAGAAGAAGAATACGCGTTGCATGATGTGACGGCTAATAATAGCTGGCAGACCCCTTTTTTCGCACACGACTCCTTCCTTTCTTCAGAATAAAGAAATTTTAAATAGATTTTTTCTTTGGTTGCTTAATGTACATGTGCGTATTATTATGTATATATTTAAGAAAAAGAAAATAAAGAAAAAAAAGGAGAAGGACATGATTCAGACGTTAAGAAGTTTAGCAAAGCAAAGCCGCAAAAAAACTTTTTCTCGCAGGGCTATGATTCAACTAACGACGCCATTTTTGGGGGGCGGCTTTCTATTTTCAAAGAGGAGAAGGAGGAGAGTTAAAGTTTTTCACGTCGTTCCGGAGACCAAAGAGTACCGACGTATAAAAAAGTTTAAAGTTTATTCTTAAACGTTACTTTTATTTTTATTTTATTTTATTGCCCAAACAAAAAAATTTTCATACTTTTACGATGTACTTTCGAAACGAGGAATAGAAAATAAAAGTTTTAATTTAATATTAACATTATTTTTGTTGCTTATCATCTCAAAATTATTATGCTAAAGTAATTATGAAAAATTTTCTATAATTCATCGATCCACATGTACATTGTAGAAATAAACGACTTTTAAATTACGCTGGTATTTCCTGCGTACGCGCACATATACACATCTCTAATAATATCGACTTAGCATCCTATAATTTTGCTTTCTTTCAATATATACGCGAGAAATCGTTTTGAAAGGCAGGAAACGTTCCGAGAGGAAATAGAATTGTCAGTAGGTAGCGTGGGAACATTCGCGTATAATAGTACCATTTGAAAAAATAAAAGAAATATCAAAAGAATTGAAAAACTGTGCTTTTGCAATATACACTATTTTACTTTTTTCAATAATACAAGTATTCTTATTTATAGAAATATTTCGGCGATGCACTTAATATTGTTTTGCAATATAAATTACTTTGTTTTTAATAAGACGAGTCTTGAATAATGATAAAAATTGTTTTTTACGAGGAATAAAAAAGAAAAGTGCATTTTAAGTTTACTTAAAATGCTGTTCGACAAAATTAATAGCTTACGTAGCCTATATAGTTTAAAGAGTTTTTGTTGAGATAAATAAAAGAAAAAGAAATAGCCCAAGTCTTATTAACAACTTAACAAGAGGAAACAAAGTTTTTTGGTAGCTAGAGAGAGAAGAAGAAGAAGAAAAAAGAGAATACAGTACTTATACGGAAGGATGGAAAGTTTAGTAAAACCTTAGCTCGTTGCCTGCAAGCTTATCAAACTGAAAACTGCATTCGTTAAGGGACAAAATAGAGACAAAAATCTTCTAGCGAAAGTAAAAAGTTATATTACAAAGAAGGAAAACTTTTTTACGCTTCCAACCATCCATATTTCTAGGACGCAGTTTTATTTAAGTAGTCGAAAAAAAAAAATTTACAAATTTTTACAAAAAAATACGTATATACATTTTTTTCAAACGTAAAGTATGGCACGGAGAAAAATAAAAAAAAAATTTCACATAAAAGAAGTTACAATTACGAGACAATTTTTTAACAGCTGTTTACTTTTTAAACCTACTGTTGAAAAAGAATGTAAAAAAATAAAAAACTAAGGTTCAACTCGGTTATAAAAAAATTTTTTAATTATGACTCGTATAGCAAAAGAAACAAAAAAAAATGTTCTTGAATTAAATTAAGCGTATCCGTCAGAGCTTTGAGTTTAATTTTTCGTAAGTTGTTTTAATTTTCAGTTAATTAAAATTGATCAAATTAAAAATTATTATTTAAAGAACCTTAACAAATATCTGCACACTTAATTAATCATCTCCTCGTAATTATTTTAAATTGCGTGAAATTCATCGACATAACGAAAATGTAAAAACCTAAAAAAAACTTTCGAGTTTACCAAAGAGAAATAAAACATTAGAGCTAAAACTCTTAAGCTACCCTTTAAATAACAACGAAAGAAAAAGTAGAACTAATCCACCGCAAATTCGTTCACTTACAAAAAATATATAAGTAATTAAACATCAATCCACTCTAATGACCCTTTGCCTCAAAATCTTTATGAAAAAAATGAAGAAAAAAAGAAAAAAGTCTAGAAAAATAAAAACGATTAACCTGAAACAACGATTTGCCAAATGAAAAAGCAGATAAATAGAAAATTCTCAGCAGTAAATTCCATCTTGTTGTTAATCGAATTACAAGGCATTCCTATAATTGACCGAGTAATCGAGCAATCGTCAGACGAAGCTTCTACGCTTAAACTCCTTGAGGCGAAAGTAAAATAAGAGAGAAAGATAAAAGGAATCTTCTCGTCTCTGGGAAAACTTGTGCCACTGACACTTGGCATTTCGAAGCTTTGGAACTTGAATTAGAAGCACTCCACTATATATCTTATACGTTTCGAGTTGTTTCCTTCTCCATTCTCCTCCCTCTTTCTCCTTTCTCGATTCTAATTGATTAACGTTTTCGATAGAACGGTTAATCGCACGCGAGTACCTTGCAATGTTATGCACAAGTCCGCCGAGGCTTCTATCTTTCTCTCTCTCTCTATTATTCTCGCTCTGTCTTTCTCGTATATGTTGAAGGAGAAAATCGGGTCATTCGCTCGGTCTGATCTCCCTTGACATGAGCGACTGGCAAATGAAGGAGTAGATGAAGACGACGCGACCTAACAACAGGAGATCAATTAATTGTCTTGACAGCAATGGAATGCGTTTGATAAGTAATTAATTGTAAACAAAAAAATTATCCACTTATTTCTTTAAAACTCATCAAATTTAACCTGTTTGAAAGTTTAGAATATTAGTAGTAAATGAAAAATTAGTAAATACAATTTTAAGATAATAATGAATGTTGTATAAATTAACTTTATAAACGTCTATAACAAAAGGTGCATAAATAACTTTGATAAGTGAGATATTATATTTGTATGGCAAGTATTGTATTTAGGAATTCAAATTAGGAAAACCCCCTTTACCCTGGCGCATATCATATAACCGCAATTCTAACAGTTTAAAGTGCTTTTGCACATGGCGCATATTTGTATATGCATATAGCTGCAAAAGCCACATTTGTTAACGCTTATTTATACACGTATACGCAAAATTTATATGCAATATTGCAATTGTTAAAAATCATCCTGTTATTTTGCCTGAAATTTCAGAAATTTAAAATATATTTTTAATTATTTATCTTGAAAAAAAAAGAAATGAGTTATTTTGGTATTTTTTTAATGCTCAAAGACTTGCTTTGAATAAAGGTTATCTTGGATAAATTTTTGTAAATTTTAAATTAACAAACTCAAGCGTCGTTGAATTTGGAAATGCCCGAAAAATAGGAAAAAAATTAATTTGAGAAGTTTTTAATTAACAAAAAAGTTTGAGAGAAAATGTTTGTAATTAAAGTTTTCTACTTAAACATTTAAAATTTAACCCCATGACTTTTAAGCAATGAAAAAGTTTATCATTTAATAACGAGTATTTTCTATCAATATTATTCCTCTGTAACCCCAAAGAGTTAAGTTTGAAAATTCGGTACAACACATCGGTTGTTTCTCAATTACTATAAGCCGGCTCCGCCCAGAGTTGTACATATATAACAGAATTGAAAATTTCTCGGTCCGAAGAATTGAGTTTAGTCCAATAGTACATTGAAATGTAAATTCTATATCTCTCGGTACGAAAATTCTCACATGGTACGGTACTATCTCTCCTCGCGTGTACATATACATGGAGGAGCTTTGGAATTTATGAGGAAGTGCAAGTCTCAACGTGTTCTGTGGAATTTTCCCCAAAAGTTACAAGTGCATCCAGTAACATCCACTGGTATATTCTCGCGTTCGGACTTCGGAACACGACGATAAATTATACCACCAGAGCTAAGAGAAAGATAGAACCAGTTGAAATTCTGCTAGTCGTAATTCTAAACTTCCTTGATCCTTTTACGTCGCACTTCTCTCTCTTTCTCTTGTCATTTTCTCTTTCTCTTTTTCCCTCTTTCTCTCATACACACATACAAGAATTTACTTCTAGCGTTATATGAAGGATTTTCAAGGAAATTTCAAAATTTCTAAAGGCTTTTCACCTTGCAAATTAAGATTATATTCACCTATATTAATCCAACATTTAATTTAAACGATTTCGCAAATTCAAGATGCCATTGTTAGTGACAAGAACAAAAGCAAACAATAGTATTGAATCGATACCCTATATTTGTTGTAAAGTTAGCTATTACAATTTCATTGAATTGTAAATAAATATTTCAATTATACATTATTCACTTTACATTCAAGCAATCATTTGTAATTTGAAGAAATTTGTTTCATGGAGAAAGTTTATATTACGCATAATTATATGGTTTCTTTGAAGTTTCCAATGCAGTTTTTATTAAACAATTTTGTGAATTTAATTTTAACGATAGTTTTATTAACTAGAATATTTCAATCAACACATTTATGGACATATATGCATTTTTTTCATAAAAAAAATTGTGATTTCCAAGAAATTCAGTTAAATCATTCACAGAGTAAAATTTTAATAAACTACGAAATCAAATTTCCACGAAATTCAATTCACTCAATAGCATAAAATCTAAAAACTTGAACGGCATCCTCGGAGAAAAAAAGTTCACTGCGAGCAAGTGCATCAAATTACTTTATTAAAGGAAAAAATAAACGCCTCGGTAATTGAGCCTTATTTTGGAAAATTTTTAAGTAGAAAAATTTTTTAAGTTTAATATCGTAATATTAAAGATAATTAAAGACAGAATTTCAGAATTTAATTTATTTATAACAAAGTCTTTCATGTTTATTTAAATGCACGAAATTTCATATAATTACACGATATTTACATAAATGAAAAGATAATTTACAAACGAATTTTTATGCTATAAAAATTTCAGAAATTAAATTAATATATATTTTTTTTACTTTAATTAAAGCTTTAACATAAATGTTTAATAAAACGGTGAGATATTCAACATACAAGTGTGGTATAAATAAACTAAACTTTTTCAATTATATTTCATAAAAATTTAAAAAAATTAATAAAAACAAAAATAAATAAAAAATCACCAGCATTTATAAAATATTTATCTCGAAATTCATATAAACATATATTCCTCAAATTAATGTATATAAATTAATTAAAAAGTTTCAGTTTTTTTACAATCAAATTAAATACTATGATGAAAAATAACTTGTCTGTGGATTTCCATAAAAAAAAAATGAATTCGTTTTAAAGCCGTTCTATCATTTCAATCACTTTCACCGCAATTAGTCTCATCAATCCTGGTTTATGTGGAGAAAAAAAAAAGAATTTTTCGTGCATCTCGTCGTCTCGTCATTCAATAAATTTTTCTCACGCCGTACCGCGTGAATCGCTCTTTACATATTCCTGATGCAAACGCATACATAAGTCACGACTATCGCTCGTACCGCTACTTGCTTCGTTTTCCTACTCCGCCATTCTCCCCCTTCCTTTTTTTCTCTCTCTCTCTTCTTACAAAAACGTACATTTCCAACGTGCTTTGACTGCGAGCGTGGCTCCAAAAAAGAAAAAAATTGAAAGACAAAAACTCAGAGAAAACATACATGAATGTGTATGAGAATAGTAAACGCGTTGTAGACTTTGAATGTGTTAATGTAGAATTAGGTTCTCATCTATAATGAGAAAAGTGTAGGATAAGAAAGTTAGAAAGGAAATGACGATGGAATCGATTTGTTATTTCTGCAAATCAAGGAATAAATTAACTACTTTTTTATTTATGAAACAAATAGGAATTGGGATAATTCAATATAAAGTAACTTTCATATTATTGTTTGATTATTGATTAATCAAAATATTGTTTGTATTTAATTTTATTAAAAAATTAATGCAATTAATAATTAGGATTTATTTTATTCTTTCTTCTAATAAATTATTGAAAACCATCAAGTTAAGAGCATGACGAAGCTGTCCGCCTTCTAATAATATTTCCAATCTTAACTTATGAATAAACGATGCGTTTAATCGAGTTTCTTTGCTACAAAGAAAAAATTTGTAAGATTAAACTCTAGTGCGGACAACTCAAGAAATCCACCAAAATATTATACATCCCTGGTAGAAAATAAACCATTTTTTGGCCATTTTTGTTGGCCAACGCATGTTAAAATGGCACTTATCTAGAAATTTTGGAAACTCTTTGTACAGAATTTCTAGATAAGTGTCATTTTAACATGTGTTAACCAGCAAAAATGGCCAAAAAATGGTTTATTTTCTACCAGGGATACAAAGTTATAATAAAAACTTTCAATATGTCGTATTTTAAGGTTAGGTTTGTCGAGTTTGATATCTAATTTCCAATCCAAGCTCATAAAAAAATAACAAGTCCAAATGATTTTTTATTTTAACAAAAATTATTGTATAAATATAGCTTTAGTGCGGACAAGTCATTATATTTGTTTCATTTAAGAATTTAAAAAGATATTGATAAAATAAAAAAAGCAAAACTCGATTGCTGCAGCTCCGACATGCCGTTAAGCTTTCATTATTTAATTTATATATGGTTAAAAATGAATTAGACATTGCATTAAAATATTTTAAAAATTATTTCATAGAATATTACAATTGACTTGGTATTTAAGAAATTATTCAGTGAATAAAAGCTTTTTATTTTGCAAAAATTTAAAAATTGCCTGTTAAATTTTTTCTTAACAATCAAACGAAAAAGCACTTTTTATAAATAAAACTTAAACATATAATTCAAATTTTATTGTGTGAATGCAAAAAAAAGCTGAAATGTTTTAAAAATAATAGGTTTCTGCAAACAACAGAGTAATTTAAAGTTTATCTAACATTTCGTTCACGTGACTTTCATTATTCATAAATTTCCATAAAATCCGTAAGAGATAAATGTCACACATAATAACGCACACGTATACGCACGCACATACACACGGTATTTGCATTAACGCATATATCTATTAAAATTTTGAATACAAGCCAAAATTCATTATAATTAGTTAAAAAAAGCTTGGAAATTCATGCTTCTTCGTATTATAGAAATATCTGACATAGCATTATAATATTCCGGATAGCTAAAATAATGATATGCCAATATTTGCCTAAAATCTGGCGTACAACGAATAATTTTATAATTAATATAACAATGGAGAAATTTTAAACAACCGAAAATCAATTTTAAAATAAACAAGAAGAAAAATATGTTAAGATATTAAAAATAAGCTTTAAATTTAATTTTTATTACTTTAATTCGGCAATTAAAATAACATTTATTATTTACGTTATTTTGAAAAGTATCTTTTATTCTTCTCACGTATTACGCGTATGTGTATATGCGTATACAACTTGTACGATCGTTCATATGGCGCCTTAATTTCGAGAGCAACGCCTTCGTGCGACAATAAAACCAACAAAAAAAAAATATATATATATATATATATAATATAACCAACAGTTGAAACGAAAAAGCTTGTAATACAACGATGAAAAAGAAGAAAAAAAAAGAAATAACAAGAAAAACGAAAAGAGCCTTAGGAATGGAAGGAAAAGTAGGCGCGTATATATACACTCTTTTTTACTATTTTCAAGCAGACGCGTCTCTCTCTTCATATATAAGCCTATGTATCTGTGTGCGTGTCTTCCTCTCTTTAATTTCGACGATTTCCCCCTTGCTACCCGCGCCCAGTGCTTGTATATATATATGTAACGTCGTCGCGTTTGAGGAAAGGGGGAAAAAAATATATATGAAAACGTGTGCGCTACGCATGAATTTATACGGTATACGTAAAGTCGTGTAGGCGTGTATTTATTTTTAAAAGAAATGGTCTTTACGAGAAAAAGAAAACTTTACGCATGTATATGAGAACGACAGAGTTGTTCAAGGGATTATTTAAAGATTTTCCGACTTAAGACAGATACTTTTGATGATAAGTCAAGCGGTTTTTAAAAAGACGTTTAAACTCAAATAAATACAATTTTTAATTATATTCTAAAAATGTAAATACAATTAAAATTATAAAAAATCTATGGCTATTTTATTGTTGTCGGTTTATTCAAGTCATGATTCGTTTATCTCTTCGTTAAAAAAAATTCATGGCTATTTTATCGCTACCAATTTATTCGAGTCATGATTGCTGGGCGGAACTCGATTATTAGAATGCTTTTTTTACATTTCGTTGGAAACTTTCGATTTTCAACAATTGGAATGGTCGTTTTGATCATTAGAACTGAAAAAAATATGTCGATTGCAATTTCGACTGTTAAAAGGTAAAGGAAATATTAAGATTTCATAAAATTTAAAAAAAAAAGAAATTTAATCATCAAATTTTCAATAATTTAGGAATTTATTGTTTTGAATTTGATTATACCGGAAAAAATATTGAAATTCTTATTTCGTCTTGTTGGAAATACAAGTTTTTTCGGAACAGTAAACTTTTTATTGTTTTGAATAATTGAGATTCCACTTTATATTTAAGTCAATATATTAATTAATTAAATGGTTTTATTTGCTTTTTCGTATTTTAAAGTTAGAATTCAATATTTTTGAAACGAAATAAGTGGAAAGATTAAAATGCGCATTCCAATTTTTAGTAAGCCAAAAGTTTTCCAATGCAATATGGAATAAAAATTCTAAAAATTGAACCGTACGTTAATTGGTTTAAAAAACTAAAAAATATCGTTCGTTTATATATTTGTTTTTTTTTTCAAATTTTTTGACCAATTTCAACTAATTAAAAGTCTGAGCTCGAAATGTTCGTGTGATCTATCTTTACAAACAATAAAATTTTCTACTGACAAGAAATAAGTAATTAATTGTTACAAAAAAAATTCATGTTATAAAATACTAAATAAATCGCCTATAATGGAGTTAACATTTTTCTTTTATTTATATAAAATAAATTCCAATTAATTCATTTACGATTGTTAACAATGAATTTCAATTTTCATCTAGAATTTGATTATTACAAATTTACTTTTTATCGAACTGTATTGTTAATTTCGGAGGAAATTCGTACATGCACAACCCTCAAATAAAGAATTTTTATTATGCATGCTGTAATTGAAATTTAATATTACTTTTGATTGAATGCATAAGGTATTAATATTTCTGGAATTCAATTTGCATTTAATATTAAAAAAAAGTTTTGTGCAACGGATTCCAAACAAATTTAATTTTTTTATTTGACGTTAATTTGATATGTAAATCTAATCTTTCGTGTGTTAACATTTTTGTTATGTAATAACGTAATAAGGTTATGTCAAAGCAACAACATTCAAAATAGTAATTTAACATTTCGGGAAATTTAAAATTAACCTTGCTAACGATAAACAGTTTTATTTCGTACTTGTATTTTAATAATAAAACAAAAAAATATGATAACTTCATTGTGTAATTATACTTCAAAGTAAATTTACTAAAAAAAAATCTAAATTTTTTATTCAAAAACTTTATATAAAGCCAGGAGGACCTTAAGCATAAACGCGACATTTCTCTTGTACTTTGCTATATAGGGTAGTCGAGATATCTCGCGAAATATATACATATACGCCTTTTCTCTCATATTTTTTTCCTTTTTTTTTTTTTTGCTATCTTGTTCTCTAAAAGGGCTTATGAGAGAGAGAGAAAGCATTTGCTCTGAGCTCAAATTTTGATAAAACGCACTAGACGAGGGTAGGTAGGAATAGGTAGGTAGACGTTTGTCGTGAATTTCTCAGACTTTGGCTTTATTTGTACGCTGGTAGATTAAACTTTTGCCCCCTATGTACTACTGTATCTCTCTCTTTCTCTCGTTTTTACTCTATCTTACTCTTTCTGTGTCGCTTTTATTACGAGCAGCGGATTTTCAGCTGAGAGAATTAAAGTTCTTGCAAAAATATATATAATAAATAAATATATATATATATATATATATATATATATATATATATATATATATATATATATAAAATGTGTACCTACCTACAAAATATGAGAAATGTTTTAGTTGGAAGTTTTGCTCAAAGTGTGGTTTAGTGAAACGTATCACTGTTGCTATGTTGAAATTTTTTTAGTTTTTATTTCGGTTATTTTTTTCAACGGATTTTTTATTGTTAATTTTTAATTTTTTTTTTTTGGCAAAGTTATCGTGATTCGGAAAAAAGCGAGGAAACCATACATCAAGCGAAAATTAAAAGGAAGATACAAAAGTGCTTTTCAAAAATGATTTTCGATCATTCGTATGTTATACGATATATTAGTGATATACGGTTTATTATATTACTGTTATTCGAATGAAATAAAATAGTATTTTAATAAAATAATTGTTTTATTTTTTATTAAGAAAAATTGTGAATTTATTTTCATTTAATTGAAACGAAGCCTATATCATTCAAACCATTATGCGACGATTCAAAAATCGCGCTAGACATAGTTCATATACTTAGCCGCTACGAGGCGCTACTCCCGCAACGGGAATAGCGAGCTCCATAGCATATATAAGCAAGCCGCCGAGCCAGCCTTGGGACTCGTCTCCCCTTCCATTGTGTAAGAGTGGGATTGCTCGACACAGTGGGAGTTACCTTCACCCGTATTCCTGTCTTAAGCTACGTATAATTTTGTTAAACTGCATTACCGGGTTTATTTAAAAATCAGTTAGCATCTACTCCTAAATTTACAAGAATTTGCCTAATTTGGTCAAACCTTGTTCTCAAGTAATTTTTGAATATAATTACAAATAACAAGGAATTTAATATTACTAAAAAATCTAAAAAAGCAGCTAATTGGTCAAATTTTAAGTTCTGTTCACTGTCAAAATTAATAATTTTAAATAATGGAAATATACATTCCAAGAAATTATCTCTCGAGGAGTATCTTAAATAACCCACTATAAATTTACAAGCTGATATCATCAGAAATAGAATCATCAGTATCATAACATGAGACATCATCTATTTGAGTCCCAATTGTCTGATGACTTGGTGCAATTAAGGTTAGAAAATAATAACAGATATATAAAAAATACAAAATACTAAAATTGTAAATTAAATAATAAATAAAAAGAGTAAACATATTTATCATGTACCCCCCCTCCTACTTAGCCTGTAAATAGTTTATTTTTCTTTTTACGCTAGTTTGTAACCGATACCGTTCGGAATTTATTATTAAGTATAATTATGAAGCTGAAGCTACCCGCTGAACCTATCCGCCGTACATAGGCGTAGAAGCATGAGGGACCCGAAACTTTTTATACTCTCATTTCTACCAAATATCACTCAAATAATGTTAAATAATAATGAATCATGTATTTTTAGCAATACATAGAACTAAGTAATCAATTATCTTTAATAATAAAAGTTTAAACAATAAAATAACCAAACTTTAGAAAATCGCTGATTACCACACTTAATAAATATTAAACTTTATCAATGATTGGATTAGCACAAAAATCAATAGAATTAATCCCTTAATAATTTCTAAAGATCATCGCGTCGTATAATTGCTGGCCCAAAAGTAATGACTATAATTATTTTGTTTATTAACCTCAAAATTTTCAAGATTTTATCAATTTTTCGGAATTATTGATTTGTAACTATTTAATAAATTGTAACTTTAATATAAAAATCATGCAAACAGATTCTCATGAGTTTCCTTGAGTCAAATGCATTCCGAATCAGCTGGCCCAAAAGTTATTAGTCCGGTTATTATAAGAAAAATGTTTGAAAATTATCGAATTTCCTCAATTTTTTTGAATTTTGAATGTATAACTATTAAATTGATTATGACTTTGATATGAAAATTATGCGAATTGATTCTCTAGAGTATCCTCCAGACAAATGCAGTCCGAAGCAGCTGGCCCAAAAGTTTTTATATCGAAAATTTATAGAGGAATGTTGGAAATTTATCTGATCTTCTCAATTTTTTTGACATTCTTATGTATGATTATTATACTGATTATAAATTCGATATGAAAATCATGCAGAATGATTCTCTAGAGTTTCCTTAAAACAATCGCATTCCAAATCAGCTGGCCCAAAAGTTATTAGACCGGCATTTTAAAGAAAAATGTTGGAAATTTATCTAATTTTCTCAATTTTTTTGATTTTTTTATGTATAATTATTTTACTAATTATAACTTTGATATGAAAATCATGCAGAATGATTTTCTAGAGTTTTCTTGAAACAAACGCAATCCAAAATTTTCTCAATTTTTTTGAATTTTTTATGTATAATTATTATACTGATTATAACTTTGATATAAAAATCATGCAGAATGATTCTCTAGAGTTTCCTTAAAACCATCGCATTCAGAAACAACTGGCCCAAAAGTTATTATATCGGAAATTTAAAGAGAAATGTTGGAAATTTATCTAATTTTCTCAATTTTTTTGAATTTTTTATGTATAATTATTATACTGATTATAACTTTGATATGAAAATCATTCAGAATGATTCTCTAGAGTTTTCTTAAAACAATCGCATCCTAAATCAGCTGGCCCAAAAGTTATTAGACCGGCAATTTAAAGAGAAATGTTCGAAATTTATCTAATTTTCTCAATTTTTGGAATTTTTAATGTTTAATTATTTTACTAATTATAACCTTGATATGAAAATCATGCAAATTGATTTTCTAGAGTATCCTCGAGACAAATGCATTCCGAAACAGCTGGCCCAAAAGTTATTATAACAGAAATTTAAAGAGAAATGTTGGAAATTCATCTAATTTTCTGAATTTTTTTGAATTTTTTGTGTATAATCATTATACCGATTATAACTTTGATATGAAAATCATGCGAATTGATTCTCTAGAGTATCCTTCAGACAACTGCATTCCGAAACAGCTGGCCCAAAAGTTATAAGACCGGCTATTATAAGAAAAGTGTTTGAAATTTATCTAATCTTCTTGATTTTTTTAGAATTTGAATGTATAATTATTTTATCAATTATAACTTTGATATAAAAATCATGCGAAAAGATTCTCTAGAGTTTCCTTGAGGCAAATGCGTTCCGAATCAGCTGGCCCAAAAGTTATTAGACCGGCTATTAGAACAGAAATGTTTGAAAATTATCGAATTTTCTAATTTTTTTTGAATTTTGAATGTATAACTATTATATTGATTATAACTTTGATATAAAAATTATTCAGAATGATTCTCCGGATATGGCTTGAAATAATTGCATTCCCAATAAGCTGGCCCAAAAGTTATCAGACCATCTATTAGAAAAGAAATTTTGAAAATTTATCCAATCCTCTTAATTTTTTTGATTTTTGAAGGTATAATTATTTTACAAATTCCAACTTTGATATGATAATTATGCAAAATGTTTTTTTAAAGTTATCTTAAGACAAATACATCCTGAACTAGCTGTCCCATAAGTTATTAGACTGGCCATTTAAAGAGAAATGTTGGAAATTTATCTAATTTTCTCAATCTTTTTGAATTTTTTATGTATAATTATTATACTGATTATAACTTTGATATGAAAATCATTCAGAATGATTCTCTAGAGTTTTCTTAAAACAATCGCATCCTAAATCAGCTGGCCCAAAAGTTATTAGACCGGCAATTTAAAGAGAAATGTTCGAAATTTATCTAATTTTCTTATTTTATGGAATTTTTAGTGTTTAATTATTTTACTAATTATAACCTTGATATGAAAATCATGCAAATTGATTTTCTAGAGTATCCTCGAGACAAATGCATTCCGAAACAGCTGGCCCAAAAGTTATTATATCAGAAATTTAAAGAGAAATGTTGGAAATTTATCTAATTTTCTGAATTTTTTTGATTTTTTTGTGTATAATCATTATACCGATTATAACTTTGATATGAAAATCATGCGAATTGATTCTCTAGAGTATCCTTCAGACAACTGCATTCCGAAACAGCTGGCCCAAAAGTTATAAGACCGGCTATTATAAGAAAAGTGTTTGAAATTTATCTAATCTTCTTAATTTTTTTAAAATTTGAATGTATAATTATTTTATCAATTATAACTTTGATATAAAAATCATGCGAAAAGATTCTCTAGAGTTTCCTTGAGGCAAATGCGTCCCGAATCAGCTGGCCCAAAAGTTATTAGACCGGCTATTAGAACAGAAATGTTTGAAAATTATCGAATTTTCTAATTTTTTTTGAATTTTGAATGTATAACTATTATATTGATTATAACTTTGATATAAAAATCATTCAGAATGATTCTCCGGATATGGCTTGAAATAATTGCATTCCCAATAAGCTGGCCCAAAAGTTATCAGACCATCTATTAGAAAAGAAATTTTGAAAATTTATCCAATCCTCTTAATTTTTTTGATTTTTGAAGGTATAATTATTTTACAAATTCCAACTTTGATATGATAATTATGCAAAATGTTTTTTTAAAGTTATCTTAAGACAAATACATCCTGAACTAGCTGTCCCATAAGTTATTAGACTGGCCATTAGAAGAGAAATGTTTAAAAATTATCTAATTTCGTCAATTTTTCAAAATTTCTTATGCATAATTATTATATCGATTATAACTTTGATATAAAAATCATGCAGAATGATTCTCTAGAGTTTCCTTGAGACAAATCAGCTGGTCTGAAAGTTATTAGATTGGTTATTAGTAGAGAAATGTTGTAACTTTGTTGAATTTCCTTAATCTTTTTCAATTTTTATGTATTATTATTTTTCTAATTATAACTTTGATATAAAAATCATGTGTAACGATTCTTTAGATGTTCCTTAAGATAACTGCATCCCCAATCACTTGGTCCAAATGTTATTAGAGCAACTACTGAAGAAAAATGCTGAAAATATATTCAATCTTCTCAATTTTTTATAATTTATGTATAATTATTGCACTGATTATAGCTTCGATATAAAAAAACGTGGCGAATGATTTTCTATTGAAATAGGTTTGTCAATATAACTGCATTTCGAATCAGCTGGCCTAAAAGTTATTTGACCGTCAATTTGAAGAAAAATGTTAATTATTTATGGAATTTTTTCAATTTTTTTGAAATTTTGATGTATAATTATTTTACTAATTATAACTTTGATATAAAAATCATAGAAAGTGATTCTCTACATTTTTCTTAAGAAAATTACATAACAAATTAGCTGGCCCAAAATTATTAGACTGTCTATATACAGGGAAATGTTGAACATAGAACGAATTTACTTTAATTTTTTTAATTTTTTATTCATGATTATTTCACGAATTTCAACGAGTTATAAAGAGTTTCCTAGAAATAATCGTATTCTCAATTAGCTGGCTTAACATTATTAGACTAGCTGTTTATGATGATTTTTGACGTTTTTTTTATTAAATCGGCTCAGAAAAATTTCTTATTAAAGCTAACTGTAAAAAAATTTTTACATCTTCTGTTACAATAATTTCATTCAATTTCTATTTCATGAAATAATTTATCTATTTTATTTAATTTTGCGCTTCTTGTTTAAATCTGAATTTATTAGTGAAAAAATATTTTTTTAAAAAGTGATATGTTCATTGAGTATTATGAAATAAAAAATTTTCGAACAAATAGTTCTATAATGAAGAAATTTTATTATTAGAGTTTTTTTTTCTACCGCACATAGATTCATAGATGATTAAACTTAAAAAAATGTGATATTTCTTTAAAAAAATAGGCCTAATGTTTGTTCGATTTGCTTGATTTGCTGCGATGATAATAATTTCTTAAGTAATTAATTTCAGAATTTTGTAAGTAATTATAATTTTTGTGACTTTCCTTAGTTGCCTAATAGGTCGCAACCGGTTTCGCCGTTTACTCCACTAAATGGGCACAATTCAAATACTAATATGTCTGATATATTTTTTAATATATTTTGGCTCAGAAAAATTTCTTATTAAAACTAACTGTAAAAAAATTTTTGCATCTTCTGTTAAAATAATTTGGTTCAATTTATATTTCACAAAATAATTTTTTTATTTTATCTAATTTTGCGCTTCATGTTTAAAACTTAATTTATTGCTGAAAAAATTTTTATAAAAAAATTTCTATTTTTATTGTGTTATGAAATAAAAAAATTTTGGAACGAATAGTTCTATAATGAAGAAATTTTTTTATTAGAAGTTTTCTACCGCACATAGATTCATAGATGATCAAATTTGAAAAAATGTGATATTTATAAAAAAAATTTTTTAAGTAATTAATTTAGAATTTTGTAAATATTAATAATTTTTATGACTTTCCTTAGTTGTCTAATAGGTGGCGACCGGTCTCGCCGTTCACTCCTCTAAATTGGCACAATACAAATATTAATATGTCTGATATATTGTGTAACAACAACTAATTGGTAATCCAATTTTATTACATCCTGCCGCTACCATAGATATTTATCCCAAATAATTTAATATATTTTGATTGGGCTTTGAATAATTTTTTTAAAGGCCAATTATTTACATACGTATTTAGTCTTTTGCTTTTAATATTTTTCAAGATAATTGTTTTCTTTGTAGAAAATATATTTATTTTTATAAGAAACACTATTTCTCGTCATACACATTTATTATTTGTCATTAGTGGTTTTGTTCTACATTATTATATCGATCTTATTCATATTTAAATTTTAATTATCATATTAATATGATTAAAAAGAAGAAGATAACTACAGAGGAGATTTGTAGTGCAATACTGCAGTATGAATATCCTAAAAATTTGAATGATTTTTTATCATTTCTTAAAAAAGAAACTTATCGAAGAGATGTTTGGTTTAAATTATGCAAAATTATTCTACCTAAAGATCTTAAAGATGAAACTATTGCTACATATCAAAAGAAATGCTATAACACATTTCATCATAATTATAATAAAATTGCGACAAACGTTTTAACGAATATTCATTCTACATCAGCAAAAAAAGTAAAAGATGCAAATAAAAATATAGTATCAAATAAGTTGAATATTGATAGCACCATAATAAATGATATTTCAGGAAATCATGATGAAATAATGGAAAATGTGTTGAATAATGTTGAATCTATATCTGCTAGCAAAGAAAAAGATTTAAATAAAAATATTATAGCAAATCAATTGAATATTGATGGTACAGTAACAAATGATATTTCGGATCATCATGATGAAATCACAAAAAATGTTTTAAATAATGGCAGTTTTATATCTACAAGAAAAGAAAAAGTTCTAAATGATAATGTTTTAACAAATGAATTTGACATAGCAATAATAGATGATGATATTTTAGCTCATAACAGCGTAGTAGAAAAAATTTATGAAACTGAGCTTAATGATTCATATGATAATGAAATCTTGAGCGAAAAATGTTATTTAATATCAGAAAAAGAAAACGAAATACCTTTTGTGCAGCCTCATCAAATTAATAATACTGATATTTTGATAAATAAAGTAAACATTAATAGCGCAATAGTAGATATTTCAGGACATAACAGTAGAACAGAAAAAATTAATGAAACGGAGTTAAATTATTCATACGATAATCAAGTCTCAAATGAAAAATCTCATTTATTAAAAAAAAATCAAAAAGAGGAAAAATCTTCTCTGCAGTTGAATGACATTTATAATGCTGAAGAAATAATTACTGAAAATGGTATAAATAACTGTGACATAGTAAGCAACTTAGCAAATCCTTTAAGTTGGACTGAAGGGTCATCATTTATACTGCCCACCGAATTTTGGAAAGAATTTGTACCTAACAGTGGTAAAAATAGGTTAAAAAAAGGTTGGACGGATGAATTCAATAATGAATTTCAAAAAATATACAAATATTGTGTTTTGTCTTTTGAAGACCACAAATTTTATAATTTTAACAAAAAGAAGAATAATAATTATTTTGTAGCCATTGCGAAATGCAAACATTCTTCATGTACCAATTTTAAATTTGTAATAAATGAATGTGTTACTGAACCTTATCTTGATTACACCGTTAAGACATTTTTACAAAAAAATATTGATCATTCTGATGGAGAGAAACACAGAAGATTTATAAAAGGTAAAAAGAGACAACAATGGGCCGAAAAATTAGATAATAGTTCACCTGCTCTTATAAAATTAAAAGCTATTAATGAGGAATCAGTAGACATTCTGCAAGAAGGTAATTTAAATAAAGTACCGAGTTCTTCTATATTGCAGAAAATATGTAGTGATAATAGAGGAAAAAATGATCTAGATAAAAACTATTATTTATTCATGGAAAAGCTTCAAAGGCAATATAGAATGTCCTATGGTGAGAAGATTCCTGGCTATATACAATTACATTCATTGGATCCTCTTATGATTTTTTTGTTTACAGAAGAGCAGTTAAAATACTTATCATCAATTAAATCAATTTTTTTGCATCTTGATGCTACTGGTAGTATAGCTGCTCAACCGCCTTATACTAATGATATGACAATATACTATTACGGTCTCTTTTTACCTGGTAATAATGATTTTAGCCCTTTAGAAGTCGCCGAGGCATATATGTCAATACATACTGAAACAGCTTTAACATTTTTTTTACAATTTTTTGTAGACAAATTTTGGCTTATCAGTAAAAAACAAATTAAAAAAATTGAAACTGATTTTAGTTTGGTATTATTGAAATCTTCATGCTATGCTTTCAATAATATTAATTTGTACGATTACATAAATACACTTTTTGATGAAGTTGAAAATAATAAACCTATTAAAAAAGATCTCACTATACTGCATATTTGCTCATCACATGTAATTAAAAATGTGCGGAAGAAAGTGATAGCATTTTTTCCAAATAAAAAAAAACAAAAAGATGAAAGATTAACTTTTACACTTTTGTTAACTGAACTGATTCATTCAGCAAATGTTAATGAAGCTAGAAGTCATTTTAAAAATATTGTAAAAATTTTTGGATTGCCCACAGAATCTATAGATCATAATGATCTTATTAGTCAAATATTAAATAAAGACGTATCGGATATAGATAATAACGATATTGAACCAACTATTACACACCCAACTGATATGGACATGGATGAAGTGACAAGTATCATGAAATCATCGTTATACTACCAACGATTCAATGAAATCAAAGATAAGGTATTGGAAGAAACTAAAGTAATTGAAGTAAAAAACAAATATTATTGCAAAGAGTTAATTAAGTATTTGATTGATTATTTAATGGTTTATTTTCCTTTATGGTCAGCTGTCGGTCTACGACCAAGATTTGGTCTAAATAGAGACAGCAACGCAACAGCAGAAAATGCTTTTAAAATTTTAAAGCATCAAATTTTAAACCATAAAGAGAAAATTATGATTCCTCGATTAATTCAAAATAACGAGCCGCTTATCAAAGCTAAATTAGTAGAGCGAAAATATCCTTTAATTACTGAAAGACAAATGAATAACAAGATTAATAAAAACAGTCAAGAAACTTTAAATGATGATGGTGAACCAAAAGAAAAAAAAATAAATATAATGATACATGCGTAAAGCCTCTCACAGAAACATGGAAGAAACGTAGAAAAAATGTACGTAACAGGTATTTTAAAATAAATAAAACTATTAAAAATAAAACATCTGTTGATAATGCTCTCTTAGATTTAGAAGGTAATATGTTAAAAACTTTCAATAAAATAAAAGAGCTTTCAAGAAATACCAAAAAAGAATCTAAAATGAAAAATATAGAAAATATTCAAAGAAACAAACAGACTTGTGAAGTTCTACATCTTGTTGAATCCGATGAGGAAATCGGTGACATGGAAATTGACAAAGAAAATGTGATTTCTTCTTCTTCAAGTATCGCTGGTCAAAATAAGTTCACTATAAACACTTTTGATCATAAGTTTTTTATGAATATATCTGACAGCAGTATACTTTTTATATCTAGTATTGAATACCCTATTGGTTTCCCTACTATATCTAATTATGTAAATGGATACTTGATTAATGAGAAAAGTTATAAAACTTTGATGCCCTATTGCAATAGGGATCAATACCTCGATGATGCTGTCATAAATGCATTTTTCAGTCTATTACCCAATATTGCGAAAAGTAAAGGAATTAATTTATCTTGTTTCGATACACTGTTTTTACAAAAAATAGAAACAAATAAAACAATTAGTGATGGTTTTAAAAAGTGGGCAAAAATAGAAATTGTGCAAAATAAAAATGTTTGGCTTATACCTATACATTATGATTTAAGAGATCATTGGGCTTTATTGTTATTAATTAGAAATCAAAAATGTATGGTGTATTTTGATTCTCTCCATGGTTCTCTAAAAAATCTGTACATTCAAGCAGTTTGTACATTTCTAGAAAATGTAACAAATACATCAGAATCTTGGAATGAGTGGACATTGTATGTACCAGATGACATTCCATATCAAAAAAGCGAAGATGGTGTAATTACTGGAAATTGCGGTGTGCACGTATGTTGTTGGGCTCTTACAATTGCTTCTTGCACAAATATACAATTTAAAGAGGAAAATATGAGTACTGCTCGTAAGGCAATAGCCAATATATTATTCTATGCAAAATCAGATACGAACATAAAAAAACGCACAGTAAAAAGTAGAAATACTATACTTACCGCTGAAAAAGAAATACAGATACCAACAACTATGCATGAAATTCTAATAGCGCGTACTGCTCCGTTGAATTTTGAAAGCACTTTTGAGTTTTGTGCAATTTTGAACTTGTTACAACCAGAAAACTATTCATCAAAAACGAGAAATGCTAAAAAATAATTGAGATAATTTTTAATACAAAAAGATTCTTCTTTTAAAATATACTTTAATACGACAATATAGAGGATGGCCAGTTATATAACTTTTGGGCCAGCTGATTCTAAATGCATATATCTTGAGAAAAGTATAGATAATCATTTTACGTATTTTTATATCAAAGTTATAAGTAGTAGAATAATTGTACATGCAACATTCAAAAAAATTAAGAAAATGTAACAAAATTTACAATATTTTTCTTCTAATAGCCAGTCGAATAACTTTTATGCCAGCTGATTCAAAATGCAATTATCTTAAGGAAAATATAGAAAATATTCTGCATTATTTTTATATCAACGCTATTATAAAATAAATAAATATACATAACAAATTTTTAAAAATTCAGAAAATTCCAAAAATTTCCATTATTTTTCTTTAAATTGACAGTTTAATAACTTTTAGGTAATTTACAACTTTTGGACCAGCTAATTCAAAATACAATTGTCTCAAGGAAACTGTAGAGAAACATTTCGCATGATTTTCATATTAAAGTTATAATTATTAGAATAATTACATCAAAACAAAAAAAAAAAAGTTCGATAAATTTCCAACATTCCTTTTCTAATAGCCGGTCTAATGTCTTTTGGGCCAGCTGATTCGAAATCCATTTGTCCTAAGAAAACTCTAGAGCATTATTTCGCATGCTTTTCATATCAAAGTTCTAATTAATACAATAATTATAAATGCAACGATTAAAAAAATAGAGAAACTTTGATCAATATCCAAGATTGTTCTTCGAGTAGCCAGTTTAATATCTTTTGAGCCAGCTAATGCGAAATGCTATCATCTTAAGGAACCTATAGAGAATCATTTTGCAAGTTTTTCATATCAAAGTTATAATCAGTAGAATAACTATAAATAAACAATTTTTTTAAATTGAAAAAATTCAATGAATTTTTAACAATTTACTTCAGTAGTTCGTCTGATAAAATTTGGGCCAGGTGATTGATGGTGCTGTTATCTTAAGGTACCTTTAGAGAATCGTTACACATGATTTTCATAGCGAAGTTATAATTAATAAAATAATTATACATAGAAATTTTAAAAAATTTAGAAGATTTGATAAATTATTGTTTAATTTGCCGGTCTAATAACTTTTGGGCCAGCTGATTAAAAATGCATTTGTCCAAAGAAAACTCCAGAGAAGCATTCAGCATGATTTTTATATAAAAGTTATAATCAGTATAATAATTATACATAAAAAATTCAAAAAAATTGAGAAGATCAGATAAATTTCCAACATTCCTCTATAAATTTTCGATATAAAAACTTTTGGGCCAGCTGCTTCGGACTGAATTTGTCTGGAGGATACTCTAGAGAATCAATTTGCATGATTTTCATATCGAAGTCATAATCAATTTAATAGTTATACATTCAAAATTCAAAAAAATTGAGGAAATTCGATAATTTTCAAACATTTCTCTTATAATAACCGGACTAATAACTTTTGGAACAGCTCTTTCGGAATGCATTTGTCTGAAGAATACTCTAAAGAATAATTTCGTATGATTTTCATATCCAAGTTATAATTAGTAAAATAATTATACATTCAAAAATTGTAAAAATTTAGAAGATTAGATAAATTTCCATTTCTCTTTAAATTTCCGATATACTAACTTTTGGGCCAGCTGTTTTGGAATGCATTTGTCTCGAGGATACTCTAGAGAATCAATTTGCATGATTTTTATATCAAAGTTATAATTAGTAAAATAATTATACATTAAAAATTGAAAAAATTGAGAAAATTAGATAAATTTCCAACATTTCTCTTTAAATTGCCGGTCTAATAACATTTATGAGGGCCAGCTGATTTGGAATGCGATTGTTTTAAGGAAACTCTAGAGAATCATTCTGCATGATTTTTATATCAAAGTTATAATCAGTATAATAATTATGAATAAAAAATTCAAAAAAATTGAGAAAATTCGATAAATTTCCAACATTTCTCTTTAAATTTCCGATATAATAACTTTTGGGCCAGCTGTTTCGGAATGCATTTGTCTCGAGGATACTCTAAAGAATCAATTTGCATGATTTTCATATCAAAGTTATAATTAGTAAAATAATTATACATTAAAAATTCAAAAAATTGAGAAAATTAGATAAATTTCCAACATTTCTCTTTGAATTGCCGGTCTAATAACTTTTGGGCCAGCTGATTTGGAATGCGATTGTTTTAAGGAAACTCTAGAGAATCATTCTGCATGATTTTTATATCAAAGTTACAATCGGTATAATAATTATGCATTAAAAATTCAAAAAATTGAGAAAATTAGATAGTTTTACAACATTTTTTTTTAAATTTCCTATATGATAACTTTTGGGCCAGCTGTTTCGGAATGCATTTGTCTCGAGGATACTGTAGAGAATCAATTTGCATGATTTTCATATCAAAGTTATAATTAGTAAAATAATTATATATAAAAATTCAAAAAATCGAGAAAATTAGATAAATTTCCAACATTTCTCTTTGAATTGCCGGTCTAATAACTTTTGGGCCAGCTGATTTGGAACGCGATTGTTTTATGGAAACTCTAGAGAATCATTCTGCATGATTTTTATATCAAAGTTATAATCAGTATAATAATTATGCATTAAAAATTCAAAAAATTGAGAAAATTAGATAGCTTTCCAACATTTCTCTTTAAATTTCCTATATAATAACTTTTGGGCCAGCTGTTTCGGAATGCATTTGTCTCGAGGATACTGTAGAGAATCAATTTGCATGATTTTCATATCAAAGTTATAATTAGTAAAATAATTATACATTAAAAATTCAAAAAAATTGAGAAAATTCGATAAATTTTCAACATTTCTCTTCAACTTGCCGGTCTAATAACTTTTGGGCCAGCTGATTTGGAATGCGATTGTTTTAAGGAAACTCTAGAGAATCATTCTGCATGATTTTTATATCAAAATTATAATCAGTATAATAATTATGCATTAAAAATTCAAAAAATTCAAAAAATTCGATAAATTTCCAACATTTCTCTTCAAATTTCCGATATAATAACTTTTGGGCCAGCTGTTTTGGAATGCATTTGTCTCGAGGATACTCGAGAGAATCAATTTGCATGATTTTCATATCAAAGCTATAATTAGTAAAATAATTATACATTAAAAATTCAAAAAATTGAGAAAATTAGATAAATTTCCAACATTTCTCTTTAAATTGCCGGTCTAATAACTTTTGGGCCAGCTGATTTGGAATGCGATTGTTTTAAGGAAAGTCTAGAGAATCATTCTGCATGATTTTTATATCAAAGTTATAATCAGTATAATAATTATGCATTAAAAATTCAAAAAATTGAGAAAATTAGATAGCTTTCGAACATTTCTCTTTAAATTTCCTATATAATAACTTTTGGGCCGGCTGTTTCGGAATGCATTTGTCTCGAGGATACTGTAGAGAATTAATTTGCATGATTTTCATATCAAAGTTATAATTAGTAAAATAATTATACATTAAAAATTCAAAAAATTGAGAAAATTAGATAAATTTCCAACATTTCTCTTTGAATTGCCGGTCTAATAACTTTTGGGCCAGCTGATTTGGAATGCGATTGTTTTAAGGAAACTCTAGAGAATCATTCTGCATGATTTTTATATCAAAGTTACAATCAGTATAATAATTATGCATTAAAAATTCAAAAAATTGAGAAAATTAGATAGTTTTTCAACATTTTTTTTTAAATTTCCTATATGATAACTTTTGGGCCAGCTGTTTCGGAATGCATTTGTCTCGAGGATACTGTAGAGAATCAATTTGCATGATTTTCATATCAAAGTTATAATTAGTAAAATAATTATATATTAAAAATTCAAAAAATCGAGAAAATTAGATAAATTTCCAACATTTCTCTTTGAATTGCCGGTCTAATAACTTTTGGGCCAGCTGATTTGGAATGCGATTGTTTTAAGGAAACTCTAGAGAATCATTCTGCATGATTTTTATATCAAAATTATAATCAGTATAATAATTATGCATTAAAAATTCAAAAAATTGAGAAAATTAGAAAGCTTTCCAACATTTCTCTTTAAATTTCCTATATAATAACTTTTGGGCCAGCTGTTTCGGAATGCATTTGTCTCGAGGATACTGTAGCGAATAAATTTGCATGATTTTCATATCAAAGTTATAATTAGTAAAATAATTATACATTAAAAATTCAAAAAATTGAGAAAATTAGATAAATTTCCAATATTTCTCTATAAATTGCCGGTCTAATAACATTTGGGCCAGCTGATTTGGAATGCGATTGTTTTAAGGAAACTCTAGAGAATCATTCTGCATGATTTTTATATCAAAATTATAATCAGTATAATAATTATGCATTAAAAATTCAAAAAATTCAAAAAATTCGATAAATTTCCAACATTTCTCTTTAAATTTCCGATATAATAACTTTTGGGCCAGCTGTTTCGGAATGCATTTGTCTCGAGGATACTCTAAAGAATCAATTTGCATGATTTTCATATCAAAGTTATAATTAGTAAAATAATTATACATTAAAAATTCAAAAAATTGAGAAAATTAGATAAATTTTCAACATTTCTCTTTAAATTGCCAGCCTAATAACTTTTGGGCCAGCTGATTTAGAACGCGATTGTTTTAAGAAAACTCTAGAGAACCATTCTGCATGATTTTCATATCAAAGTTATAATCAGTATAATAATTATACATAAAAAATTCAAAAAAATTGAGAAAATTCGATAAATTTTCAACATTTCTCTTCAACTTGCCGGTCTAATAACTTTTGGGCCAGCTGATTTGGAATGCGATTGTTTTAAGGAAAGTCTAGAGAATCATTCTGCATGATTTTTATATCAAAGTTATAATCAGTATAATAATTATGCATTAAAAATTCAAAAAATTGAGAAAATTAGATAGCTTTCGAACATTTCTCTTTAAATTTCCTATATAATAACTTTTGGGCCAGCTGTTTCGGAATGCATTTGTCTCGAGGATACTGTAGAGAATCAATTTGCATGATTTTCATATCAAAGTTATAATTAGTAAAATAATTATACATTAAAAATTCAAAAAATTGAGAAAATTAGATAAATTTCCAACATTTTTCTTTAAATTGCCGGTCTAATAATTTTTGGGCCAGCTGATTTGGAATGCGATTGTTTTAAGGAAAGTCTAGAGAATCATTCTGCATGATTTTTATATCAAAGTTATAATCAGTATAATAATTATACATTAAAAATTCAAAAAATTGAGAAAATTAGATAAATTTCCAACATTTCTCTTTAAATTGCCGGTCTAATAACATTTGGGCCAGCTGATTTGGAATACGATTGTTTTAAGGAAACTCTAGAGAATCATTCTGCATGATTTTTATATCAAAATTATAATCAATTTAATAGTTATACATTCAAAATTCAAAAAAATTGAGGAAATTCGATAATTTTCAAACATTTCTTTTATAATAACCGGACTAATAACTTTTGGGCCACCTGATTCGGAATGCATTTGACTCAAGGAAACTCTTGAGAATCGGTTTGCATGATTTTTATATTAAATTTACAATTTATTAAATAGTTACAAATCAATAATTCCGAAAAATTGATAAAATCTTGAAAATTTTGAGGTTAATAAACAAAATAATTATAGTCATTACTTTTGGGCCAGCAATTATACGACGCGATGATCTTTAGAAATTATTAAGGGATTAATTCTATTGATTTTTGTGCTAATCCAATCATTGATAAAGTATTAATATTTTATTAAGTGTGATAATCTGCGATTCTCTAAAGTTTGGTTATTTTATTGTTTAAACTTTTATTATTAAAGATAATTGATTACTTAGTTCTTTGTATTGCTAAAAATACATGATTCATTATTATTTAACATTATTTGAGTGATATTTGGTAGAAATGAGAGTCTAAAAAGTTTCGGGTCCCTCATGCTTCTACGCCTATGTACGGCGGATAGGTTCAGCGGGTAGCTTCAGCTTCATAGTATAATTTTGTTAAACTGCATTACCGGTAAAACTAATACCGACCGCCTAAAAGATATAATTTAATTTTTGTATTATTTTGATTATTCATATTTTTGCGTACCGCCGTTTCCGGCCAATTTTCCCGAGATTATCATTTAATTGATCAACCTTGTATTAGTTTTAAGATCAACTCAATAAACGCAAAGAACATTTATTGTGAAAAATATAAAATGCACGACTCATACTCATTTACCAGTTCCGCTAAACCCGTCCTGTAAATCCGCCCCGTCATTTACCGCTTTAGTTTTAAGATTTGTTATTTCATCAATTTAATTGTTATTTAAACGCAATAGTAAATTTCTTTTTCCTTTAATATTAATTACAGTTAAATTTTTATTTCTTTTATTACAGTTAACTTTTCATTCTTGAACTCATTTTTATTTTTATTAAATTCAGTAATTTCAATTTAGTTTATAAGTTTGAACTTTGGCTTATTCGAACCTCCGACCGACCATCTTCCAGCATCAACCCTCAGGTAAAAAGTGAAAGTCTGATGCCACCGACGTCAACGAGTTGTCTACGGCAACCGCCAGAAAAGCCAAACGTTACAATTAATATCAGTTTTATTAATTAATCTTTATAGAATCAGTATTTTTCAGTTTAAAATCAATGTTATAGATATCACTATTTGATGTATTAAGCTGCACTATTACGCCTCCGTCCAAATTTTTACTATAAATAATTTGTAAATAATTTGATAGAATAAAATAATAATGTTTTTACTACAAACAATATGATTACCATGCATCGATCCACAAACATATCTTTTCTGAATTGCAATATACTAAACGTCAGTGAAACGTCATGAGCTTATTTTCCAAATCCAAACTCATGTATCACACAAAATGAAAGCCAAAAGAAAATAGATTTTCGCCAGATTCGATAAATAAACACACAAAATACGCGTATATATATACATATTATAACGTAATCAGGATAAAAGAGTATATCTAATAAGAATGACCTCGAAATTCGAATTAATTACAAGTAAATTAGCACTTTCCAAAGGTGGTTAATTAAATTTAATTACCATTCGTGCGCATGTATATTTAGTGTATGTGAGTATATATATATATAAATGTACATTTAACATCCGTGAATATTGACGGTGAATTCTATATATAACGACAAATGATGGTGAGACCTGCGAATAAATAAACATCGGAATGGTGGAAAGCTTCGATTAATAGGAAAACCCATGGAATTGTGATCGATCTGTTTCAGACAGTGAGAGAAAGAGAGAAAGGCATCGCCTAACTTCCGCGTTACTTTAGGAGTTAATATTATTAATTATTCAGTAAAATTTTCAATGCTAAACGTATATACCTATTAATTCATGTTTGATTAAGTTATGTTTCGTTTAATCGATGTTTTAGCGAATGCTTATGTGTATTGATTACGCTTTTCAACTCTCTATATTAAACGATATACTTTCTATGAAATTGATATTTTAGAAATTGATTGTGATAGATCGCTGATAATAATCCGATTAATTACTATGTAAATGTAGGAAGTTTATAATGACTTGACAGATTTGGCTTAGTTCAATATCGGAATAATAGAAATTTCGTATTATTTCGATTGTTTGCATAGAATTTAATGAGCAAAGTATATATAACTTCTTAGAGTTTCACCAGTTTCGTTGTATATTTTATTTTTTATTCATGCGAATACTATTTTAAAATAAATGACAAACTCAGATGTAATGATATCTTTTTATAAACAACCATTAATCCTTTCATTGTTACACTGAGAGAAGAACTTGTATGTCGTAAGTCAACGTGCGCGTAAACTATATACAATTAGCCTTTTAAAGACCGCGCACAATCGTACTTGTAAGTTACAAACAAGTGAAATGTTTGCCGTTTACAAACGATTGAAGGTATTTTGCTTAGCAACAGTTATTAGTGAGCAGGTTACGTTTATATTTGCGTTTTGATAGAAAAATAAGTTATAAATTAACAAATTTGTTAAATTAAAAAATTGGACTTGTTTGATCGCAATTTTAAAAATCAATTTATTAAATGTAGAATATAGTATTAACAAAATGCTGACGGCAAATTAAGTTCGCGAGCCAATGTTTATTGCAGGCAGAATGCTTTTGACTATGTGTAAGTGGCTAACATTTTACTTGTAAGTCACTAACAAATGCAATGCATGCGATCTACAAAAGACCGCTTGCGTATAGTTTACGCAGTGTGTTGGTATTACGTATACAAGTTTTTCTCTCAGTGTACTAATGCAGATGATCATTGCTTTATAAAATTAAATATTGTTCATCAAATCTTTTGCTAATAATTTCTGGTAAATCCCTGGTGGAAATTGAAACGTTTTTTTTTACCATTTTTTGGCCAGTAGAAATGAAAACGCTTTTTTTAACATTTATTGGCCATTTATTTGGCATTTTTATAACTAATAACCTCAAATTTTTATACACACCATTTTTAATGCTCACATTTCTACCAGGGATAATGTAATATCTATTTGTGAATAAAAATTTTTAAGTTCACACAAATGATTTACATCTTCATATAATTTGATTTCATTAAATTCATTGTTATTATTTATTTATTCAAGAAGAAAATTTAATCAGCGGAATGAACAATTGTCAGACTATAGTGTAATTTATGTTTATCGTGTTAACTGCAATTTATCTACCAAGATAATTAATCCAGTATACGTTGATGTCGATAAATAAAAAAAAAAGACAAAACTAAAATTTATAACGTTCATTATTAACATTCTAAAAAAAAAGAACAACGGATTTCTATTATTACGGTAAAGCACAATAATGGAAGATATAAAAAAAGAAAAAAAAGAAAGGAAACAATATGCCCGAACGTTTACTTGGAAACATACATTGGTGTCCGAGACTAAAGCGTAAAAACTACTATACTGTTATGTACGACGAACGATCATTCATCGCTAGAAATGGAAATGTACAACGAAAAATTGCTATTGCAAAAGCGCTTTTGCTCTACATATATACATATACATATTGTAAGAGAAGAATCGTTGTTGTTTCCTCGTGGCGAAAAGTGAAAAATCGCAGAGAATTTTTCTCATGACATAGTTACGTTATGTGCACCCTCCCACCCCGCTCTCAACGACAACGAATGTCGATTTTCATGCAAACTCTTTCGTGATTCATTTTATACTTTTTTTCATAACTTATGTCGGATATTTTATTTATTTTCTTTTACAAACTTTGAAAATATTTTTTCGATGACCAAAAAACCATTTTTATATTTTTTTTCAAAAAAATATTCAAATTAAAAAACAAAAAATTATTATAAATACTTACAAAGATGATCATTAGGTTTTAAATTGTGGATAATCTTTTTTCACTTACCTAAAACATAAAAAAGATACATAAAATTATTAATGTTATCAATTTTTCAATCACACTGTATAATATAAAAATAAGTAAAGATTTATTAATAACAATAAAAATTTGTAAATGCATATTAATGAGCACAGCCGTGCAAATAAAGTGCGCGCATATTTTAAACGTAAAATCTGTAATTAATTTTACATCGTTTTACATAAGGATAAATCAGTGTTTACATACTCTTCGTATATAATTATTTACGTTAGCCTGCTCCAATTAATTTAATTTCCGCCACATCGTCTCGCGCGCAAATAATCGCTCGCAAAATTACTGATATACCTAACGTGCTTGCGCAAGCCACTTACAGATAAAAAAAGAGCGCAAAAGTACGAACGTTAATGGCTGTAATATTGAAAAAAATATATATAATTAAGGCACTTTATGATATTCATCGTAATATTTTAAAAGCATTAAATTTTTGATTATTTCAGGATTTCTGTTTTCAAAAGGAAAGTTCTTTTAAGAGGTTCGATCGCGCGCCTAACGATAAATTGCTGAATTCTGTATTTTGTAAACTGGAATGATTAAAATTTTCGAAAAATATTGTTTTTCTCAAAATAAATATGAAATACTAATTGTTGCAGGATTGAAATTAAAATTTCGCATATATGCACGAAATGAAAATTAAAATGAAATTTAAGTAAATTTTACATTAGGTATTTGAAACGCTCAGTTGTAATTCAACACGCGAAATTTATCCTCGGCATAATAATTACTGTTTTACTCTTCGAATATTTTATTACAGCACTATATTAATGTAATTTAATATATGTAAAAAATGTATTTTAATCTGAAAAGATATACTTTTTTGTATACTTTGTTATTAATGATAATTTGGTCGTATATAAAGCTGCGTTTTTTTATATCGAAATATATGGGTTACACAGGGGCCCCTGAGTTTGTCGCAGGTATCCTCCGAAAATAACACTTGAGAACTGGACATACGTGTACACAGAGGTCCTTTGTAAAATCCCGAGGAGGGATATAATAAAGTTTTAATATAAACCATCGTCTCTCCTAGGCATATGAATAAAATAGGAAATGCTTTTACCGTGTGTGTTACGTGCACATACTTTGTGCTTTGCAATGTAAATTTTCTTGAACCGATTTACAAGTTAAACGAAGCCCAACTTTCTCAGAAAAAAAAAAACACCTACTGGCGTTAGTATATCGTGTCATAAAGGGACCTTAGCTATATGTTGTAACCCAATTTTTTTTTAATGTACACTTTTCATATTTCTGTCTTTAACAGAAAATATTGTTAATATGATGGGAGTAGAAACGGAATTATTATTATGATGGAGGAAACTTTAACCTTAAAAAAGTTAAAAACTTCAAGTAAATTTATAATTGCAAAACATGTAGTATCTGTTCTTAATCTTTGATTATGGAAAATTATTTCGTTCTTGTTTAAAATACAGCTGAGCTTACTTACAAATAGTATTTTTAAAACAAAAAATATGATAAATTTAATATTTTATAAGTTAATCAATTTTATTTATAAAAAAAAGAATTCATTACAGTAACGGATCGAGATTATGTGATAATTTTATGTCTAAAACATCTCTAAAATATATTTTGAAATTTTTAATTGATTTTATACGAGCTATGTAATATGTAACACAGATATTAGTAATTTACTGTGATTTGTTTTGTATTCGTATTGTTGTTTTTCAATTTTTTATTGTGCTGAGTTATGGTTATGTTATATATTCGTGCATATTGCTGTTAAAAAGTAAAATCTTAAGGTTTTAGTTATTGTTCGCCTTTGAAGGAAATAAAATAATGATAGAGATATACTATTGTTTCTAAACAAAACAAATTTTAGCAATTCACTTTAGTATAGATTATATTTCTATTATTTTTGTCATTCACTCGATTGTAAAAACAATCATCAATATGTTTTTGTTAATTTTTATATGAAATTGAGTGAATTTATTTGTTCTGATATAATTTTTGGTTAGAACTCGAAATTTCATAACAATAAAAATTAATCCTCATTTATTTCATTAATTTAATAATTACAAACAGTATTGGGTGGATATATGTGAATAATACGTAATAAGCAGTTAGTCAATTTCCCTAACCTAATAGGAATCTAACCTAATTTTGAACTAGTTTATAGATAGTTGATACGTGAAATAGTAAAATAATGTTTACATTTTGTTAACGTTCCTACTCTTTTTTATAAATTTTGAGTATGAAAACTTCTAAAAGTTAGTCAAATTAGTTAATCAAATTACAAAATTAACGTTTCTTTAAATATTTACTCAAAGGTTACTATAAATCTCTTCATCAATAAAATTTTTTGTACACACTTTTTAAACTATTTTTTAAACTATAAGTACTATAAATTTTAACGTTAAATGATAAGGAAAATTAACGACAAACATTTTGAGATTTTCATTTCAGTAAAAATAAGCATAAAACACTCGAAAAAGCGTTTCTTTTAAAATTGGAAACTAGCCATTTCTTCCGATCATATTTTATTTCTGCAATTTCTAATGGGAATGAAAGAAATGTTATTAGAATCTGCATAATATTATAGAATGTATATTTATCTAACAGAAACATTCGTTTAAAATACTTTTGCACTATATATCTGTAGAGCACGTTATTCATGACCAATTTACTCGAATTCGTTTTGAAAGCTTGCATATTGGGTTGACATATTCTATTTCATGTCAATTCAAAAAGTGACACGTGCATTGATATACAATAAAATAAAAAATTGTAAAAAAATCGTTCTTTAATGAAAGAGCTAGAAGCGTATGTTTGAACTTATAAGATGAGATGAAAAAGCTGTTTTCGTACAATAGAAGCAACGTTTTATCTCTCTCTGTTTCTCTGTCTCTCTAAGTCCCCTTATACAGAACGTCGTCGCGTTGATTAACCCGAGGGCAGTTATTTCGGACATGTTCCCTTTCAGAGCTATGGGGTCTATGCAATTAGCGGTACGTGCTTGGGTGACTGATAATTATGTAGAGGTCAGGGGACACGGTACCTACTACCACAGCACCTTCTCTCTCCGACTCCCTCTTTCTCTTGCACATAAGCCCTGCAGGCATTGCTGCTTGGTTAGTGACCGGTAACTACATACTAGAGTAGTAACTATGGCTGTGCAGCCAAGAGTAAGAGCGACTAAAAGAGAAGGAGAGGTGAGACACATCTCTTGTTGATAACGTTAAGAGAGAGAGAGAGAGTATATGCTAGTAATATAGGGAAGCTTGTTACGTCTATGTCTACCTAGTGTATACATACTCTATAATTCTTTGCAAACCTTCTAGGTACTTATGTTTTTTCAGAAAGAGCTTATATACGCAAAGAGAACACGTACATTGGCTCGTATACGAAGAGGCCTCACGAGCGACCTTCCTTTTAGACTTTTAAATGAGACATTCAAGACTTTATTACAATGTACATTTTCAATTTTTAGCTCGAAAATTTTATAAAAGTGCACTTAAGTTCTACAAAGTTTTGTTTATCTTACAGAGAATTAACGTGATTTCAAAATTCGATGCATTATATATGCTTGTAATAATAAAGTTGTTCAATTTTTTAGAATTTTTTACAATATGACTAAGGTAAAAGGTTGAACGTTCAAACATTGCATCAGAATGTATGATTTACAAAATTTGAAGAAAAAGTTTGGGAAATCTAAGTTAGGGAATCGAGAAAAAATATTGAACAGAAAATATTAATGATAAAAAACTTGAATTGGAGAAAAAGAAAAAATTCAACACTGAAGTAAGAAATCTTTAATATTTTAAAATAATTTTAACATAAAAATTAAGCGGTGTAAAATAATTTGTAGATTATGTATTAATATTTTACAAAGAATAAAAAAAGGACTGCAGTAACTGATACTACTGTTTCCTTGAACCCACAAAACTGATACCTATACTCTATTAGAAATAATATCCAGTTACTTTCGTTTTACTAATCTGTAAGTAATTTTTTTAATTTCTCTTTTCATGTAAATTTAAAAAAAACTCTCACCAATAAAAATTATTTATTTTGGTATTCTTAATTGTTTTAGAAGATTTTTAATTTAAATATTTAAGAACAAATTACCTTTTATTTTAGATTTTACAGATAAAATTTTAAATATTTATCAAAATAAAGAAAGATTAAAAATATTATAAACAAAGGTAGCATTAAAGCAACTCTTGTGAAAAAAAATTCAATTAAGTTTCAAGCGTACAAACAATTTCTCTACGTACACTTGTTTAAAATATACTCTTTTAACAGTTTAATTTTAGAATTAAAAAAATTATTTAAAAATGTATTATAAGCATTCTTGAAATGATATAATTATAAGATATTTATATAAGAAATTTAAAAAAAAAAAAGTAAATAAAGTGTACACATGTGAGTTTGCACTGAAAATTTCAAGCCGTACTTTGTTTGCATAATGAAACTAAGTAAAAAATAAAGAAGGGTAGAAAATATGATAATAAAAGTTACATTAAAACAGAGCTCTTTTAATTCATACGTGTATTTTTACAAACAAATTAACAAAATTAATTCCATTCCATCAAGACGTGAACTTGGATTAAATGTTTAAGTTAGATATCAAATTTAATATATTGGTTATCTACGGTTTGTAAGTAAATTTATTCTCATTATACCAGTTTTTGTTTCTTAATATCTCATAATCATTGCTAACATAATAAAGTTAGTTTCTTTTTTCGCTACATTAGAACTCTCAGTTGATTAATTTCATCGCGCTTGACTGAATCTTCAACTTTTATATAGTGAAAATAATAGAAAACAGGTCTAGTTCATTGCGCAGTTATTCAAGTAGAAAACTATCAAACGAAAAATAATTTTAATGTCTTATTATGTTTTATTAAACACAGATATGATTTTCAGTATTTAAGATTTTATTTATACAAACAGTTAAGTATTGTTATTGTAAGGTATAAAAAATTCTAACTTTGTTTTTCATCTTTCCTTTTTTTTAGTTCTTATGTCTTTATTTTTTTTTGTTCATATCCATATATTTTTCGATAGATCGGTACCTATCCCTCGGCATAAAAAGTGAAATATCGAAAAGTCGTCAGAGGAAAAAGCTCGAGTCCAAAAACTTTATCCGACTTAATGCTCGCCGAGTGCAAGCCGACTTTTTTTTGGGAAGGGTAGAAGAGGGAAGTATGTTCCAGTATACGATGCTACCTAGTAGTATTTGGACCCAACCTTTTGCTACTACTACTCGATCGATATGTTTCCTTCTACCAGAATTCATTTCACCATGAGTTTTTGCGATTACTTTTGCCCCGTCGCTTCTCTTTCCTTTTCCGTATTTTACTTTTTCTTTTTTTGTCTTTTTGGTTCTTCCTTTCTTTTTTTGTTGTATATAGTTGTTTCACTTGGCTGTCCGTTGTCGTTTTGTCTTTATTTCTAAGAGAAAGAGAGCAGAGTGAAATCGCTAAAATGTGTCTGGTATAAGTTTTGCGAACTATGAACTTCATAGGCCAAAAAGTTTGATAGACATGAGAGTAAGAGGGTTTCATAACATTTTGTATTTTGCTATCTCTTTTGAAATGCTATAAGTATCAGCAAAATTGAATGTTCAAGTTTTTTTTTCTTTATTTTTAATTAGCTTTTCTAAATTATTATTTTTAATAGCGTTTTAAAAATTAATAAATTCCATTAATGAAAATAAAAAACAAGGGAAGAAATTTAGTAAAACTGATGAAATAAATTAATTTGAAAGATGTAATAACTTATGAAACTAGAGGTCGTCAGTGGCTCAGTCGGTAGAGCTCAGGATTCGTAATCTCGAGGTCCCGAGTTCGAATCCCGCTCACGGCAGCCAATTGATACAAGCACCACTGTATACGATCAAGTGCTTTGTTCACAAACACATTGAGAATCTTTGTCGCTTATTAGCATCGTAATGATAAATACAGCGACATTAAATAAAATTAAAAAAAAAATTTCGAAATCAATAATAGGAGGTAATTTTTTTTTAGTTTTTGAAAATAATACCAAAAAATTAATTTTGAGTTTGTAAACTTGGTAGAAATTATATTTTTTCAAACGCGTAACTCAAAAACGCAGTGGTCCATATTTTATCACAAACGTTGAAAAATTTCTAATAATCTTATATAAAATTATTAAATTATATAAAATTATAAAAAGAATGGAAATAAAACCGCGATACGAAATTAACTGCATCATTTGGAATTGCAATGGCGATGTTGCCATTTAAGATACAAATTAGAAAAAATATCCTTTCTGTCAAGTATCCATTATAAATATTTGAATTTACAAAAATTAAATGAAATGATTGTATTTTCTTCAAATAAAAATCTACATATCTTGGAATACCGAGTTAAGTTATTTAATTAGTTAAATCGTTGGTTCAAGGCAACCTCAATGTCCTTTTTTTATTTCTTGAAATTATTTATTAGTTAAATAATTTGTCATAAACGTGTCATTTTTCAAGACGACATTATAAAAACTGAATTTTCTTGCAACGATTGACAACTTAACTCGGTTTCTCAAGTGAATCTTTTAATTAGAAAACTAATTAATATATATTTAAACTTCCATAAGCACAGTATTTTAATTTTAAATACATTTTATCTGTAAGCAAATAAAAATTCGTTGAAGACATATTTTTAAAAGCTCCAATCAAAATAATCTTTTCTTTAAAGCAATATAAGTTGTAGCAAGTTCCCAATTTTTCTATACACGCTTTCACCATCTCATATTATGCTTTTTTTCTCTAAAAAAAACTTCAGTCTACAATAAAAAAAAGAGGAAAGATGCAAAAACGAAACTTTTTCTCATGTTAAAGTGTATGCACCTGTTCAGAAACGTACGCCTAAAAAGAAAAGAAGGAAAAAAAATAAAGAAAATACGAAAAGAAAAGAATACGCTTTCCTCCAATTGGCATTGAATAGGATTTTCGCGCGTGCTGCTACTACTCTTCTCCGCTCTTATGCGCGTTGCATTGTATACGAAATCAGGCATGTTATTCAAAGAGAAAGAGATAGAAGCTTATAAAAGCTTTCTCTATTGTGGTTTTCTTCGTTTCTCTCTCTCTCTCTACTTCTCTTTCTCTTTTTGTTTCTCTCTTTTTGCACGAAAAGGATACATGAATTTGTGTAATGAATTTTCCGAGCCGTTGGTCCATACTGCAATTTCCTACGGGAATGCATCAAGCTTTTCCCATTCCCATGTTTATATATATACATATACATATATCTTTTTTTTTTAACAACTCGATATATATATATATATATATATAAGCTTGATGGCAGTTGGATTTTTGTATACTGCCAACGCTTCGTGACAGTTTGCAGTTTTTTTCCTTTTTTTCAAGGTAATCGTTACTGGAAAACAAAAACATTAAACAGTCTAGGACTTTGGTACGAAAAAAGATTTATATGGCTGTTATGTATTTAAAAACGAAAAAAGTAGGAAAACTTTTTATAAGAATACATTAAACTTTTTCTTTGTAATTGGAATAATTTAATGATACTAAATGTATTCGCGAACGTTTTATTTTTTTTTCTCAAATAAATGATGCATAAAGGAGTGTTTTATACAATACATTAATGAAGTTAAGAAAATATTTTTATGTAAAAAAAAAAAGAGGGGAAGCCTCTTTGTTAAGTAAATATTGAACAAAACGAAAAGTAGTTTGAAATTAAGTCGACTTCCTTTCATTCAGTAAACTTTGCATCGGTAAGCTACACTGCTTTTCTTACATTTGAATAATCCACAAGACGCGCAAACTCTAAAAGAAAATACAACTTAGTGATTTCATTTACAAATCTCTAAAAATAAAAAATAAAATTTTAAAATAACATTGTGAGATAATTTGAAATTTTTTATCAAATAATAATAACAAAGAAATTTAAAACACAATTTAAATATTGATGGATTTTCACTTGTATCTAATCTTTTAATTATAATTTTTTTCAAAATATCAATTACGTTATTGAAAAAATTGATAAACTAATCTTTTATTTTTCAAATCATTTAAAAATACCGAAATTTTAATGTTGTAAACTTCACTTCTCATATAAATTGAAAGTTTAGCTATTTATGAATTATAATTTATTTTCAAAATAGTAATCCATCAATACGTTTTGAATCAACAAAAAAAAATTATTGTATATATCAAATTTTGCACAAGTTTTAAATCTCAATTCATTATCTTTTAAAGCAAATCCAACATCACGTTGTCTATCCTTTTTCCTTCTATCTGAACAATCTATAAAATGCATAAACTCTTGACAGTAAAGTTGGCTCGCTCTTTGACAACAAAAAGACTGCTACAAAGAATACAACTCTAGCGTTAACTCGATGATCGTCTAATGTGCGGCTTCAACGTGGTCTTTCGCAAGAAAAAAAAAACAGAAAGAAATAAAGCAAAAAGTAAAGCAAGAAGAAGAAAAAAAAGGAGAAAAGAAAAGTGTAGAAAAGTCTTGAAGAGACGAGAATTTAATATCCTGCGTAATGACAGTCGCAAAGCGTAGAGAGACACACAAGCTGCCGTCACACTGTAGCAAAAAAAGGATAAAAATAAAAAAAAAAATAAGAGAAAGAAAAAAAAATGAAAAAACTTACCGCTAGGAGTTTTATACTCGCTAAAACTCGATCGGCAAACATCGTCGACCTCAACTCGCTACTGCTTCGAGCTTCTACGAATACTTCTTCTTCTTCTACTTCTTCTTTCTACTACTACTACTTGGTTATGGTATAGCAAAAAGAAAGTTTGTAGCCTGCTATACGCTCATGCTTTTTGCGCCGGCGACTTTTTGAATTCCTGTGGCATGAAGAGAAAGAGAAAGAAAGAGAGAGAAAAAGTGAGTGAAACATTCGGAGCTTGCACCATAGCATACCGCAAAAGCAAAGCGAGCAAAAAAAAAGAACAAGAAAAGAGGAAATGGATGAAGAATCGAATCTCTGGCCCGGTGACTCAGTTAACATTTGTTCGAACAAAAGAAAATCCCCGTCATTTGATAGATAATCCATTTGATGAAGTTAGCGTACAGTAACTTACGTTAGAAATAGTAAAGCACAAGTTGTTTGTTAATTCTTGCATATAAAACAGTTTTTCTTCGATCTTGAAACGTATGTGATTTTATTACTGACATTCGTTTTTCTTCTATTTTTTTTATTTTATGTAAAAGCTTTCTTTATTTTAAATCCTGTAATTAATGGATTGGAAGTTTTTCAGCCGGTCAATTTATAAAATGGATTAAATTTAAAAGTAATTAATTCAATAGGTTTTATCAACATGTTTTCGATAAAAAAATTTGCAAAAAAAAGATTAATTCATTTTTAAAAGTATAAAATGTGTCAAATTAATCTTTAACAAAAATCACATTTATATTCCTTCCGTCATCCATCAATTAACTTATAAAATTTTAGATAATTCGAAAAAAATGTATTTTTTAATATTTTAAAAATTGTTTTTACTATTTATATTGTTTTGAAACTCAACAAATAAAAGAGGTCACTCAATATTTCGAAGTAGTTTTTCACTCTTTTTTTTCTCCAATTATTTTTCACGAACGTACAACACGCAAAAACTTCAATTTGAATATTTAAAAATTATTTGAAAAAAAAAAATCAATCGCTAAACTTTTAGCCCGATCTTTCTCTGTCTCTCTTTCCTTTTTTTTTTGACGAATGACTCCTAGGGAAGTTTGAAAAATACTTTTTCATTCAAAATTCAAATCGACTTTAATAAGTATACGGTAGCGCGATGCAAAAAAGCGAAGGGTAGTACTTTCTCTCAATCGTATTCGTGAATCGCCAATAAAAATCTAAAGGCAAATTTATATTCGCTTGCAGAGCAGATTTTATTTCTATGCAAAAGAACTCTTCGTGGATACTGAACTACGCGATAAATTCTTCGCTCTTGTGGTATGGAAAGGTCGACGAAAAAAAAAAAAATATATATATATATAACTGAACTATTCGATTGGACGTTTTACGTAATTTCTATAGCACATATATGCATATACATATATATAGATATGGTATTTTAGTTTATAGTACTTCCGAGCTGATCGACGATGACGTTTTTCAATGCAAACTGTTCTAGATTTACTGACGGATGCTCCAGCAAAGGCAATTGTTCCAAGGGGAAAAGCTTGTTTAGATATACATAGTTGATAAGTTACATTGGACGAATTGTGTTTCGTATTTTTGTTTTTAACAAACTTTTTTTTTATTCATGGAAAACAAAAACAATGTTTGTTAAGAGTTTAGCTTGAGATATAACGAATAGATTGTTAAAATTTTAAGAAATAATGAAGATGAATAAATGAAAATAAATTTTCAGGTCAGTTATATAGAACAACGTGAAATTAAATGCAATGAAATTTATAGATTTAAATGGAAATGGAATTGTGTTTTATAAACCTTCATTAGTTTTATAAATATAAGTTTAAAATATATTTCAAAAGTAATTTCAATTATTCATCTGTTGAATTATTTTATAAATATTCTTGGAGTGAAAATACATCCAATCAACATTGATTAATTAATGTTAAGTTCAATAGTTTCAATGAAATATACATTTCATGATTCCCATCAATAAATCTAAATTCAATAATGTAAAAACAATACTGATTTAAAAATCTTGAGTATTCGGTAATTACTTATTCATGTATGTATAATTCAAATGAACGTGCGTAAATAAACATTAAATGAATCAATTGACATTAAAATGACTAATTAAATTCTTGATAACTGATAAATTTTTAATGAATTTTCAATAAAAGCGCACGTTAATTTTTAATTACAATGTTAATTTTATTTTCCAGTTTATAATTAAAATTCAGAAATTCTTATGCTCAGCGTACGAATCGAAAGGAAAATTAATTGATTTTATTTTAAATCGAAAATTCTTCCTTAAATTTAAAACGAATTAAAAGTTAGGTAAAAAAAAGAAAAAAAAAATGAGAACACACACGTAAATTTAAACCCAAACGAGTGAGTTCGTCGCGCTTAAAGAGGACAAATACAGTATAGCAACGTTAACGTTTCAATCATTCGGGAAAGGCGATACGGCGAAGAAGGTTAGAAAACCGTTCGATTAACGACTCAATCTTCCCACCCGAGGAGAGAAAAAGAGAGAAAGAAAAAAAAACTGAAAGAAAGAAACTCCGTATAACCAACTCTTTTTCTTTACCAAATAAGCTTTTTATTTCTATCGTCGTTTGCAGTTTTTTCCAATTACCAATTCTCAAGAACGATTCTCTTTTTTTTTTCTTCCGCTTTTTTTAATGTTGTATACGCACATGGTTAAATGTAAAAATGTTACCAAAGCATGAGAGAGCTTTAGAAATACGATATGTATATACTTTAGGAAACCAGAATTGCGAAAAACGTAAAGATTCAAACTATACTACCAGAATGAAATCGAAGACCTATTTAAAGCTCACTTTTTTTCTCGTCTCCTTTTTTTCTCTCTCTGTAGATTTTCTTCCGCATGCACGTTTAGCTTTTTTTTTATTTCATTTCCTATCTTTTTTTTTTCCTCATTCTTTATAATCGTATCGCTGTTCTTAATCTTTCATATAAAGTTAACTTTTATTTTTGTAAATATCAGTTTACATAGAAAAAACTAATCTCTTGGAACAAATAGGTTATTGTTAAGAAGAATATTTCTTTGAAATCGATATTATTTCACTTGACTTAAAAGCCATTTACTTTTTTAAAATGTCGATTAACATATCGACACCGAGAAGATATATTTGTACTTTAGATTACGTAAATTTATTATGAGTCTAATAATAACAGGAATGTAGTATTATGTTTAGCACGAAAATTGAATATAAATTTCTAGTTTTATACTGTATTGTTAAAGCTTACATATGCATCAATAGCATGTGTGATTATGTGTACGTAGGTGTGCTACTTTTTGCCTTAGCGTCGTCCCGCGCAAAGGGGCGTGGACATCCCAGTGTAATGAGCATTGAACATTCACTCTTAGCTTTATACTTGCTTTTGCCTTGGCTGTTCCCTGGTGATTCTTATCGTTTTCTCTTTAATCCTTTTTTCGCGCTCAAACAAGAAAAGAAAGAGAAAGAGAGAGAATATACTATAGAAAGCTTGCTGCCAAGCGAGGCATCTCCGTATTCTTTAAAGCTCTGTAGAACAGCAGCTCGTTTCTGTCGAGATCTTCCCGCGAGTAACGTCCCCATTGGCTTTCTCTCTCTCTCTCTCTCTTTTCTTTATGTATATGTGCACAAAATACAACTACTGAAGAGGAAACTTGCTTCTTTTTACATGACATGAAATCTCTGCTATCTTTATATAGTAGACTTTATCCGTTTCCTTTAAACTCTTTGTGTTACGCTTTGTGTATAAAGTATAAGGTACATACATTACGATTCAATATTGTACATTTTTTTTTCACTTGATGTACATCCTTTTGCCCATGTAAATTTTACAAGATTTAAAGTCCTCGATGAATAGATCGATCTTCTTTGTAATGTTACTTGTAAGTTTAATGTTGTTTCTATTGTTGTATGATATTGCCGTAAGGTAGGAAATAAGAATGCCGTTTTAATACTTTAAAGTCGTACAAAAAGGTAAACGATTAAAAGATTGAAAATACTAAAATATACTGAAAAAACTAATATATTTTAAACTGAAAGTTGAAGTTTAAAGATTCACGTTTAACAAAGAGAATAAGTTTTTTCTTATTGTAGTCTGTTTGCATTTTCAACATCGAGATGAAAAAAAAAGAAAAATAGTCTGATAATAAAAGTGTCCAATTCATATCTCTTTAAAGTCTAAAATTCATTAGAGATTCACATTTGAACAAAAAGATGATATTTTACCTCCTCGTTGTTCTTCATGATTAATCTCATATTCATGCGTAATTATGCATTGGTGCTCCGTTAGATCGGCATACAGAGGAGTATAAAATATTATAATCTCTCTGTTTCACATTTTCAACGTCTCCATTCCTTCTCTCTTTTCTCCTCGTACAATCTGCTTCTCGCGCACGTTCGCATAAATACTTAAAGAAGACTTGACGTACGTACCGCAGTCGCCCCACACATACACGTACACACAGCCATACTCTCAGAAACATTGGTTGCACTGCACTATATGCGCAAAGCAGAAAGAGAGAGAGAGAACTGACTTGGTTACATGCATACATATATATATAGTAAAGCGGAGATTCACGAGGCGCTTAGAGAACGCCCTGCACTCGTACAATTTGCATGATGAGACAGTAAAAGCAGATCGTCCGAATGGTCTATGCTGAGGAATACTACAGCTTCGTTGTGCCCCCCTTTTTATCCTCTTCTTATTTCCCCTTAAGCATAGTCGACTTTTCTTTTCCTTCTTTCTCTTCTACTTTTATTTTTTTTTTTTCTTTCCTTTTGCCCACTTTGCTTTTTCCCGTCCTTTCAAACTCCCCTTTAAACATGGCTTATATATGTACAGATGTATATGTATATAAATGTATATACATGCAGACACTACTGTGACCTCGAGTTTATACCTTATCTGAGCCTATGCGCAGTCGCTAGTTATGCATACACACATACATTGGTCCATATCTTGTACGTTATAACACCACCTATAGTACTTTGGAATCACATATGTATAACGAAAGCTTGTTTTTCCAATTTCTGCCCTTTCCTTCTTTTAACTTTTTTTTTTTGCTTATTTTTGCTCTTTTATGCTCTCTCGCTTACTCTTATAAGATGAAAAGAGAGATGAGAGCCAAAAAAAAAATTTTCGGTTTCTCATTCGTTGAGACTAAAAACTTTACCCATCTAAACGTATGCCGCTGTTGCTGACTCAGCTCAGAAAGTACATTTATTCAGATCAAGCTTCAAAATGTTTGCCACGAAAAGAGAAGCACTTTTATCCAAGCACCACGCATTTCGAATTTGCGGTAAACAATTTTTTTTTCTCCTCTTTTTAATAGTCTTGAAAAAAAAGCTAACCTCGATCTTCATTCGCTTAATGCCAGCGGGAAAAGTTCCATCTGATATACTTGCAAGTTGTGTATATAAAAGGCATTTTCAAAACTTGAATTCTTCCTGTGCACTCATATACATTCATAGAATTACCCTGACTCTATGCATATGGTCCATTACTGTCCAAAATAATAGGTCAGAGCAATAAACTATTTTGCAATGTACAGTTAATATATGCACGCATTTGGATAACACTTTTTAGTGTTCGATAAGAGTAAACGGCTTAAAAGTATCTATTTAGTGGTCCTATAAATTTATTGTTATGCCAATTTTATTATCTGCATAAAATGAAATAATAATCTCATTTTAAAGAATATACAGTTTAGCTTCGATTTTACATAAAAATAATGAATCACTTTTAAGTTAAAATAATTTAACTATGCTGTTTAATAAATATCGGTATTAGCGATACATAATTTGGAATGTATTACTCGTAAATATTTTCGAATTCATTGTTTTACCAGCACAAAATGTGTTATGATGTTCTACGTTGCACCATCTCTGTCATACTGATAATATGCATATTAAATGATAATAAAAATATATTTTTTAGTATTGTTTATTTTGAATTTGCTTAGAAGCTCATCCAGTAAGTTGATCCATTGCTATTTCATTCCTGATAAACCTACTTAGTCCTTATTACTCCATTAGAGTATTCTTTTGTGGTAGCAATCCTCATATGCCCTGTGTTTGCATAAGTGCGCAGAGAGTAGTATGGCTGCACGCAGAATATATTGGGTTGTAAATGTATATATAGAAATAGGGGAGGGTAGGAGGTCACACACAGCCACATATGCGAGGGGAAGAGAAATTCGAAAATCAAGTGTGTGCATGTGAGAGAGAGAAAGAGAGAGAGAAGGGTAGAGAAGACATTGGGAACGGCAATCGAGCGATAGTGGCATTAACGCATACACTATACGCCGTCACCGTAAACCCGTTAGAACGCCATTGTAACCACCCTTTCAGACATACAGGCATATACATATATACATATATATAAATCCTGTACAGAGACAAAATCAAGAGAGAGAGAGAGAGAACTACGTATACTAGGAGAAGTAAATCCACTGGAGGCAAATGTGCGGTATTACGGTAAAGGCAGATTGAAGCCCAATCGAACCTATCGCGGTGATCCTCAAAATGTCATGTTCATAATTTTCTACTAGCACATATACTAGTTTTAAGGAATATTTTTACAAGTTTCAAGAATTAATCTTTATGGTTTTATTAATGATTAGAGATTGAAAGTAAAACTATTAAATCATTGACTTTTGATGTTCAATTTAAAGCTGCTTAGAGTTTGTAGAATGTTGATATTTTTATAAAATGGTACCTAATTATTGTTTGTTATTTTGAATTCGATGGATATTGGTTGTATTATAGCCATCCAGTATTCATGGTAATATTTAATAAAAATCTTTTTTTGAATTGGTAATTATAATTAGTGAGCTTTTAGCTAAATAATAAGTGATTAAACATGAGCTCATAATTTAAATCATTATTCCATTTCCATGTATTCATAATTTGGCTATATTTAAAGTTATTGTTAATTTTATTAGCAAACAAAACAATTTTATTTACACATTATTGGCAACTTTATAAAATTTTAAAGCGATATCATAAATTTAACACTAAACATATACTTAATATTACAACACTACAGACCTGAGCATATTAAAAAAATTGCTAATTAATTGTAAATTATAAAATTTAATTTTATCTAAAAACAAAGTTTTATTCTCAGCTTTTTAAAGCATTAACATCAACATCAATGAAAAGTTTGAAAAGTCAATATGCGATCAAATGCATCATAGATTATAGCGTAATTTTTTCTAAACAGAAAGAATTCTTTCCGATTGTCTCATCGTGGGCGATCTCGTTGCTGCTGTCTCGGTCGCGGACGCAAAGCGCAGCGCAGAGTATTGATCGCCGGGTCGTGCCGCCGGCAATATAGCAGCAGCAGTAGCAGTAGCAGCAGCAGGAATATACGAAGGACCACATGGCGACGGCAACTCGGCAATCCTCGTGTGTTTCCGACACATCGCGCCAACTTCCCTATAATGTACGCTATGAAAAGCCGACGGCCAGCAAAGTCCAAGATGGCGTCTCCGAACCTCATAATCGTCACGTGGTCCTACCATAAACTCCATCCTTGCAGACTATGTCGAACTTGTTTCTCCTTTTTTTTTATTTTCATATGTGTGACTTTTTTCCAGAATGCGTGGAATCTCGTATTCTGGAATCTTTATCCGTGTTATTGAGTTCTGTAGTTTTAATAAAAGCCATATTGCCGTAACGGATGTTTTTTTTTCGAGATAAATTGAGATATCTTTATTTCCTTTGCTTAATACTTTTTTAAGTTTTTGTGTTGTAAAATTTGGCTGTAAAATTAATCATTTTTAGAAATTTGTAAATCAGACAAATTCAAAAGTCAAATTTGAAAAACTATTTTTCATTCAGCAATTTTCCAAATTTAGTTTTAAAATAGTGATGGTAAAATTTCAAATTTTAAATGTAATTGAAAAATATGATGAAGATTATATTTGTAATTATATAAAAGAAAAGCTTTTTGTTCCTTTGAAAAGTCTAAATGGATTTATTACTACATTTTATTCCATAAAAGCAATTCCATTATTAAATAAAAGGTAATTTGAAAACAGCAACACACAAAGTTTCTCAAATAACTGATTCAATTACATGAGAAAACGTTTCACATTCCACGGTTTTGTATTTCATCGTTAACTTTGTTTACAGCATTCTAAATTTTTTAGTATCAATATATGCCATCACAGTAAAAGGTTCAAAAAGCACTACAGGATTTTATATCTTTTGTTGATTCCCATTTGTCCCGAATCAACAAAGTTACATCCACGTGACACAAGCATGTCAATATTTCATAGCTTTTACGAAAATTATTTATTTAACGTTGTATATACTGTCTATGCATCAATCCTCTGAATAACCATAACTCACCAATTTACATTAATTCTGTATTTACGATCTTTTAAACAGATTGCAAAGTTTCAAAGTTGAAAAAGAATCTTATATTTCTGTAACAGTATTTTATTTCCAATGCTGTTTATCAATATTTTACTATGCACATATGATGCACACATCGATTATTAAGTCCAATCGCATCTCCTACATCTGACCGATGTCCAATATCCACGTAACTGTCCTAAGGGATACTGAAGTACACATATTCTCATCTCTATATCTGGTTATAGGTCGATCTTGTGAGAGTACCCTACCGAGTTGCATCAAACTGCATTGCACTGGTCTCCATCTAACCACCAACCAAGCCTAAGTTGTTGTCGTCTGTGCGGTCGGGAAGAGGGTTATGGCATTCTCGCGATCCCGCAGGGAGAGTAACATCCTCTCGGAATCCAAGCAATCGGATATCGAAGGATCTCAACTCCCAATCTCCCTCTCAGCCTCTCTCGTTTTTCCATCGTATTATATATCGAGCACGCGAGAGAACCAAATGAACCAATATTCCTTTCATATATGGAAGAAGGTTGCATCCACATATATGAGTTCAAAAATCTAATATAGATATGCATATAAAGCAGCATCAGCATATACTCTTCGTATATAAGTTGTAATAAGGCAGACTACATGTGCGAAGTAAATTGCGAGCTTCTGCTACTTTGCTCGATATTTCATGCAAAGCATCTTGTGCACTTTCACATAATATGACTTTAATGATTTGAATACTATATTTTAAATATATAAAGTTTTGAAGCGAAAAATTAAATGATAAAATCATGAGAAACGAAACTTTATTAGTAAGTGTTTTAATACCAAGTTAAATCATATATTTCAAGAAAAGAGAAATAAATTAAATTACTTTAATTTAAAATTAATGGTGGAATTTTTTGAAAAAAAAAAGATATTAATTATGTAGTTTAAATAAAATTATTATAATGAAGCATATATGATATGATGGTATTTTATTCAATTACATTGTAAATACGCTATTCAAATATTATTCAAGGATATCCAATGCTTTTTCATATTTTCTTTGTAATTTACTATGTTATCAAAGCATTAATTAATATTATTAAATCTTTTTTGATACGTTGTTTTAAACAAATTCTTATTAATAATCGTTTAACTAAAAAAACTATATTTTCCATAAATTTATATCAAACATCGAGCTTTTTATTGTACAAAGTATTAAAAATCACTTTTAAAACCTTAAAAAATATCGATTATTTTTTTAATAACTCTTTATTCTTCCTTAAAATAAACGTTCAACTCATCGCCTGGCAATAAAGCTTTGGTTAATACCCAATGGTTCGATCTTTCGCTTCCAACAATTCATGCGATCCATAAATACCAAGCGATCCTTTCATGTATTTGAATCCAAAAGTTTTTAAGGTCACTCTACCGTAGCATCGCCAGCCACCACACTTTCTCACTCACTCCACAGCCAACATTTATATGACATTCTTGAAAGCTCATCCCACATCTATATACAACGCCTGCTGCCTTAACGTTATGCAAGCTCATACGTGTATATGTATATATACAACCCTAGCGCGGTTATCTAGCTCTTTTGTGCAGTCAAAGTCGGTCGATGTTCTCCACCGTTGCTTACTACTATAATACTCACCCCCTACAGTTGAACGACGACAGCATAAGAGGATTTGCATGGAGACTAAAACGGAAATGAGTCGGGAAAAAAAACGTTAGCAGATCTATCTTCGTTCTCGCTTCCTTTCTCTAAAACGTGCTTCGATCTTTTACGTAAGAGGGAATGAAACGAACGTTTGGGTTTGGGTTTTGCCAAAACGGAAGCCCTCTAGAAAATGTTAGTTCCAGACTGACTGAACCCCCTCGAACGAGAATTAAAGTCTCTATCTTTCGCTTACTCACTCGCTCTCTTTTAACTTTGATTTTGCTAGGAGAAAGCGAGATGGAAAGGGAGAGAGAGATTGCGTAAGCTGGAAATGCTCGATTAAGTAGTCTGATTGGAAATTATGCACGACCTGCTGAGTGTTTACTCGCTAGAGGGGGATAGTAACCAGTAGAGAGTAGGTTTTATATCGGCAAACGGATGGATTCAGTAATATTGAATCTACCTCAGCTTCTTCTTCTTCTTCATCTCTTGTGAAGCGTTGAATTTTCTGATGAAACAAGATAACATTCATTTAATCTCTTCTTTTGTAGTTATCAATATTTTTATACTGACAAATTAATATGAATCGAATATTATATTTAATACACTACTAAAATTTATCCAATATTTTAAATATTTAAAGTCAATAAACATCATAAATTGAAGATTACTGAGATTTATAGCGAGCACCCTTGTGCTCGCCAATAATTTAAGGATGATATTTATATTTTAGATTAAATTTTTGGTATTAAATTTTGGAAATTTCCATTCTTTCGTCCAGACGAATATCCTTTTGGGAATTCGCTGTTCATGATTTATGAGGCGTACAAAAGATTAATTTCGATAATAACTCGGTGTTGCGCATCATCATCATGCAAAATATATCCCGAGCGATTTAACCTCTTTATGGAGATTTTCGGATCTATGAACGCAAGAGCAAACTAGATTTTCTGTGTACAAAAATAAATTTATGCATAGTACAAAATTCATGAATAAAGCAATATTACACTTAGCTATTTCAAAACTCTATTACGAATACAGTACAAGCAAGCTTTTCCACGCATATCACCAAGTTAAAAAAAAGAATTTTTTAATTTTTTATTCGGATGATGACAAAGATTGAGATTTAACAAATTATTTTCTCAATTTTTTAATACAAAACGAATATTTAATTTATTTGTTTATAATATTAAATTAAATCTAAAATATAATTTTATACTGTAGTACACAAATTGTATTAAGCACATCAGGTTTATTAATACAAATAATATTTAATCATTTGCCCAGTATACTATATTTTATGGATTTATCATTAATAGAAGACTTTTATTTTTAATGCATTATAATTTAATATTTAATGAATATTTTGTTCTAAATGATACGGTTGAATGCATCACATTTTACATTTATTACTGCATAAATTAAATTATATTTTTATATTTTATATGGCTCATTTTATTTTTAAAAAACAAAAATTAATTTGCTTATTGAATAATTCAAATCATAATATTGACGAAAATAATGTTATGAATTCGTATTGGATTATGAAGAATATACAACAATTTAACGGTAAATTATCTAAATCAAGCAGCTCATCGTCTATATTGAAAATTCCGTTAGCCTCCTTAAATTTTTAATCATCGAGGAAGTTGGAACGTCCAAAACTCTTACGACATCAATAAATAAAGGCTTTACTTGCAGCAGGCGACACTCTCGGAAGCGGCAAACTAGTATAAAGGAAACTATTGGCGCCATGCGCTGCAGGGTTATCTTATCGTGATTTCGTTGGGAAGAAAACGCTTGCTTGTAATTGACGATTCGAACTCGATCTCAAAGTAATGGCCTTAGCAGCAGCGCATTTTGGATCCTTCCAGAAATGTTCTTCTTCTCTTTAGACTGAAGATTCTGGGCCATCGCTGATAAAATTTTAACGACCTGCACAGCACAAGTAGAAGTGCCTGTAGCGCATAGAACTCGAGGCTTGAGCCAAAGTCTTCGGAGAGTATAGTTCAAGTAAGAAAGATGGACATAAAAGAAGGGATGGAGGCTTAAACGGAAATGGATGAAAAGTCGAATGTGAGAAACCAGACTATCTATATCTTTTGAAGTACTGAAAATTTTACTTTTTTCTAGACATTTATTTCCTTTTAACTGTTTCTTTTTATTTTAACAATTCTAACGTTGGAAACTGAGTTCAAATCAATGTATTTAATATAAATACAATTTTCTATTATTACCAGTACTTTATTAAACTTTAGACTCTATATTATAAATTAAAAAATTAAATCCTTTTAATATTCTAATAAACTTATTACAATGTAATATCCATATAAAAGCATTTTAAAATATTAATTTTAAAATTTTAACTGAAATTCAGAAGTTAATTAAATAATGATGTTTTCAATTTTATTATTACTTGATATTAACTTAATTTTTATGTATACATTTTACAAAAATATAATCACTTAAATAGTGAACAAATAAAATCCAAATTTTTATTAAATAGAGTATTTTTAAAATTGTTGTTCCCAGTCCTAATATGTAACACTATATAATTTTGTTGAAAGAAAAACAAAACTATTTGCAAATTACAGAACAAGTTCCATTAAATTTTAATAAGTTAGCAACTTAAAATTTCTACAGCCTTTCCTAAGTTAACAAAGTTACAAACCACATGTAAGGAAAAACATTGCCGAAACAACTGAATCAACCTGTACTATACGTATAAGAACATACATAAAGAAAGACACAATAAAGTGTTTGAGTGAGAGGGCAAAAAAGAGAGACAGAGAAGGCGGCTGGAAAGTTTAAGTTGGTGCAACAGCAGCCGCCATATACACTAAACTAGCAACGTATGGCGCTGTCAGAGAAACTACTAGAGAGCAAGCTAACTTGCTCAGAGAATCTCTACTCTACTCTCTCTATCTTGCTCTATATATCCTTCTCTCTTGCTCGTATTGATCTTCGTATTATGAGCTCTCTAGACAAGGATTCTATGGGATTGACGTGCGTTACTACGTATTAAGCCGCCTAAGATCCACGGCGTGAAACGTCAGTCAAGTTCAACCATCTTCTACTCGTGGAGAGTTCTCTCTCCTCCTCTATATAGAACGTTTTGTATTAAAACAAAATTGACAAAGACTAAATCGTATAGGTGTGTGTATATATAGAACTTGAAGCAAAGTGCACGATCAAGGCGCCAGTGAATTAAAAGGATAGACAGTTTTAGTTCGATCGTTGAAATATAAAATGTTTTAACGTTTATGATCGATCACTTAGCTCAAGAAGGAAGATTTCAATTGTACTTGACTATTTTTATCATATTCGTTGAATTATTTCATTTGAATCTTTTTAAGAGGATTTCATTTTATATTGCATATGTATTGACTAAAACTATAACGTGAAGATTTTAATTGCAGAATCAATCATATTAAAAATTTATGAAAGGAAATTAACTAATCAATCTGAATTTTAATTTTAATAGAATTGATGGTGACAATAATAATTGCGAATTGTTTAACTGAATGATTCATAAAGTATTCCCCTCGTATTGGAATTCTCTTAAATGACATTATTTTTGGCTGTGAAATTTTTTACATCCCGCATGAATGTTACTCACTCTTTGTACACGATACATATGTTTTATCGCAAAAATAGTATTCCAATGACAACATTGAAATAATCAGTTTAACCTTACAAAGAACAAAAATAACTTTGACTCGTACGTACTCAAAGAGACTCCGAAATAATCTTTCGATTATACAAATAAAAAAAAGTTTTTTCTTAAAATGTTTGTCCATCTGATTTTGATAAATTTTGGATAATAGATATTTTTAATGATTATCAAACGTATTAATTACGTAAATTTTAATGAAAATTCGTTAAAGTACGAAGAAGTGAAAATGAATGTTATCAAATCTGTTATACTAACCATGAACAAGTCGGTGAAAAGCATCAGTCTCCACAAAAACCTGAAGAAGTATATAAACTCTTAGATAAAATAAACGACGTTTTCATTCTTTAGAGCAAAACTTCAACCTTGAGCGACGTCTTTTTCTTTCTCCTTTTCTCCGGCAACTTTCAATTTCTAAGTTTCTACAAGTAAATGTCAGCAAACCGCAAGTCAATGATTTAAACCTCTAACAAAAAGAACGGTAACGCACTTTTGGTGTCTGTCAACAAAATTCCCATTGCGACTATTCTCAATATAAATAGCGTATGGTTTTTTTTCTTCTTCACCTTCCCCCTTAGTGAAAATCGATGACGAGATGAATGGACAAATCGGTTCACTAAAATGACGAGTGTTCAAGGGAAAATACTATATCTGTATATTTTTCTCTTCGTACATTTTTCTTTTATTTTTTTTTTTGTTCTTTTAGTTCTCTTTTTTTTTACTATTTTCATCTGTATGTGCGGACACACGAATGAGCGACTTTACTATTATTCTCCTTTAATCCTAGCCGTAAATCGACGCATCTCTCTACCCTCTCACATACAAAAGAGAGAGAGCCAACGTGACTCGTTCTGACTAAGCCATTTTTTCTCATCCTCTTTTCCAAAGCTTTTTGTCATCCTATATATATGGATGAGAGAGAATGAGAGAGTAAGAGAGAAAGGAAAAAAAAGCGTGTATGTAAGGGATAGTATAGTTTGGCGACAAACATGGTGTGTAAAACGTACACGCCACTAAATGTTACCCAAAATTGGAAATTTATCATCTCTTCTGTGTCCACATGTGTACGTATACGCGTACGTTTTGGCTTTGGGAAAATATTTCGAGCGTGAGGATTTTATTAATTGTTGACTTTGCGCTCGTTATTTTTTATTTGAGGATGACCTTTTTATGACGTTATGTGTTTGATAGACATATTTTTTGTTATATAATTGATTAGTTGGATAGAAAGATTTATTGGATGCAATGATATACTTTTTTATATATAATGGCTAAATAAAATCAATAAATTTCGTTGGATATTAAAATAAATTTATATCGATTCAGAAATAACATAAATATGAAACTTGATACATTATTGTGACATAAAACTTAACCTAAATAACATTATTATACTCCCAACAGAATAAATATAATCCATCAATAATAAATCAATGCTTAATGATAATAATAATATCAATTACAATTATAAGCAAAATTTTCAACCAATAAATTTTCATTGCATATATAAATAAATCCATATAAATCAGTAAACAAAATATCAGGACTTACGTATTGTTCTTATGTTTGTTAAAGTAAAAATTTTTATGGAATAAAAATTTTTGTTATTAGTTAATTGATATTGGAAAATGATGTTATAAACTGAATATATAGACAAATAACCTACTATGTGATCGTAATTAAAAAAAATACAAAACTCAACGTAAAATTAAAAGTACAGTAAAAGGTTCAATTACTATTCACATCCCGATTGTATTGACTTTATACCGTTTATATTCTATAGAGTAAAATATTTATTAAATAGAGATAAAAAATTATTTTTATTTATTTGAATATTTGCACCTGAATTATACTTTCTTGCTGGAGCAGCAGGAGGTAGCACGAGATTTAAATTTAAATTAATGTAGACAATGGTGCTTCCAGTAAACGTGCACGCCAAGAAAATGCTTCTTTATTGCTATCATCTAATTAAATACCAAAATCATTCTTCTTTAAATTTTTCAACAAATCAAAATGATATATTTGTGTATGGAAAAATTAATATTTGAATATTTAAAAAAATTTTCGTGGAAAAAAATTAGATAAGAAGGAATTGCGAAATTCAAATAGCAGTACACCTCAAGTTTGATTAAGTAATTTTAATATTTATGTATAAGAAATACGTATAAGTCACATAATAGAATTAACTAAGAAGAAATTCAACAAAAAAAATAATTGCGGTTATGGAAAAATTAAAAATTAGATAAGAATCTTTCAAACAAAAATCAACAGTTAGAAAATATTAAGAACTTAAAGTGCTGCACCAGATGAGAAAGAAATTGATTGAGTTTTAAGCTGGCTTTTCTCGACGTACACTTATTTTTTACTTTGAAAGTTTATTTTTTTAATTCATGTATTTCATTATATTTTTATTATATCTATTAGAAGTATTACATTTTTTCAAACAAAATAATTTAAATTAAACTTAATTCGTATTTATTTAGCTAAAAATGTTTAAATGATAAATGGGTATTTAGGACAAGTGCACATTTGGTATGAGTAGTAATTAGGATAAGTGACGAATAGTAATCGAAATACAGTGCTTTTACACGAAAAGTAATTGGATGTTTTATAGTGCTGTACATAATTAATGATAATTAGTAAATGATTGTTTTAAAATTTTCTAAATATGTCATTATTCGATAGTTTAATTATAAATTTATTTTTTTAAGGATGGCACGTTTTAAAATATACTTTTTGTTTGCTTTATACCATTCGTGAATGAGTAGTAATTGAACCCATGAACTTATGATAGTTGTAATTAGCCAACACGTTTTTTACTTATGTATGCGTGTATACATAAGAGAACATTTTATTGTTGCTTTTATGTGTTATTGATTAATTTAATGACTAGCTAATAATAGACTTTGTGTACTAAATTATAAGTAATATTTTATGTTGATTGTTTATTCCTCTTCATCTCTGTAGTTATTCTTCTTTGTCCCTGCGCTAGAAATTTTTTCCAATAGAAACTTTACGTAACAAAAATATAAACTAAAATTTAAACTAGAATTGTTCTTTTCAATAGACAAATTCATCATTATTTATTAATAGTGCTGTAACATTTCATTCGCAAAATTTCGATTTAACTACGTTTTGTAAATGTACCTTACATTGCGTAATTTTCTATTATATACTATACACGAAGTACAAAACAAAAGCATCTTACTCTCTTACTATTCATACGTCTATGCGAATGTACGTGCTAATTGCATGTAATCGTTTTATATAGTAGTAAATACAACTTTGGAGTTGTATTTATCAACTCTAAAATAGAAAAATAAAAAAAATATACGCAATAATATGAATGAAGAGCCCTAAGTTCATTTTAAAAAATTTGGGAATACACTTTTTAAAATGGACTTTGCATGCACCGTCTCATACATATGACTAATTATGGTAATTTAATATATTATTACATATCGTACATAAAACTTGTATTGCAATCGGATAAATACTAACGATGAGATAAATTTTTATAATATAGAAGGTTATGTTTGCATTTTTGTTTAAACAGCACATGAACAGTCATCATGAGATATGGGCAATATAGCTGGTTTTATGCTATTTGTCATTTAACTGTTGAATGTTTTTTCAAAATAACTGAAAGGAAAATCGATATTGACTGCCTAGCCAGTTTGGGCTGATTGAATTTCTATCAGGATCTATCCTAGTTTTTCTTTACTTCTTTGTAAATTTTATTTTTTAAAACGGAGTAATTAACATTGCGTGATATGCTAAGTGGAAAAATTTTACCTAAGACTTTTTCTCTTGTTTAATACCGTTTCTTTTTTTTCTTTTCAACTTAGAAAAAGTCTATAAAGAGAGATTTTGAGATCAGGATAGAGCTTGCGTAAGTAGGGCTCTTCTTTAAAAAAAAAAAGTATTCTCGCGAATGTACATAAGCTTTCACATGAATGAAACTCTTACATAAAAGCCTTTTACAAATCAGAATAGTTCTTTACACTTGAATCTTCTTTATCTTTTCATTTTGAAATTTCAAAAAAATTTTTCTATTCTAAATGGGTTAAGTATGATTTAGTTTGTGCCGATAGTTTTACTTTTTATTAGCTTATTTATTATACAATTAAAATAATTAAGGCTCATTTAATTATTTCGATCTAGATTCATTTATATCAATCTGAAGTTTTTTTTTCTTAATTAAACTTAAATTAGCGGAAAATACGAAATTACAAAAAAAGCACGTTTGTTGGATTTTACTTTTAGCTTTTATCGAACGTATAATAAAAAAAGATGATAAGAAAATCAAACTTACGTGACCAAGAAGATTAAACAAAATGATTGTTTCAGTAACTCACCTGTAACATAAAAAAGTCATGATTACGTATGTACATTTAAAAGTATGGAATATTCAATTTTAACTAAAAAATTGAAATTATCAATAACATGTTAAACAATAATTACTAAAAGAGTTATATACATCATGTTAAACAATAATTATCGAATGAGTTTTTATACATCACCGACTTTTATAGCAAAAAGAGAGATACATTTGGAAATAAAAGGCTGTTATTTAAAATTCTAAAAGCTTTTGATTTGCAAATTGTTTTTGTAAAAGTAAATCAATATCATGCAATACAGCAAAGTTTGTTTTATTTCGTTTTAAATATCCAAAATAGTTATTCTTTCCTTTGTTACTCAATATAACTATAAATAACATATTGACTTATATAGAGTAAGCATGAAGCAAGATTCAATAGACAAATGTCATTTCCACAAGCTAATAAATCGTTACTTTTGCTATGCTTATACCCAGACGTATATACCAGTAGGTTAAAGTTCTCCTTCTCTCTCTCCTATATTTCTCTTAGTCTCTCGTGAGCCAATGTACGTTTTAATGATAATCGAGAGACTAGCGCGTGTCATGCCTATTTTCCTCTTTCATTGTTATATATAAACACGAATCCCACAAATATTGATTATACTATATGAAAGTTTACTGTTATAATAGAAATATTATACGGCAATACCTTTCAAGGTATTTCACAGTTTGGGATTATTGAAACCCATCAAAACTAAAATGTTTTAACACTAACGATTATCGTACTACAGGTATTTTGTGCCCTCGTTTGCCTCATGCAAACACATTGTATTGGGAATACTTCGAAATTTTGTATTACGATTCAAAGACAACGTTATACGAATAAATGGTTAAAATTTTAAAACGACTAAACATTCCTAAATCAAGATATGGAACTTCGAAAGTGCAATTTTGATATAAATTTGTTCCTAAAATTGCAATTTCATAGTTCTGTATCTTGATTTAGGAAAGGATGAATAGTCTTAAAATTTAAAGCACTTACTAAGTACGTGGTTTTTGAAACTGTGTGTACGAAATTTCTAAAGTGTATGGAAATACAATGGTTTTTCTATGATCTAAAAGGAGGGTTATAACTACCTTAAAAGCTCCCATGTTTCATTATACAAAACATTATCCTAGTTTCCAAACACGTATATAGCAAACTTGTTCGCGCGAATATGGTTAATCGATGTAATATAAACTTTACCCCCTAAAGAGGGATAATAATTATACTGTGATTGCATTGGAAAATGCTGAATTTCTCAGTTTAGTTGATGGAATTTCGATTTTTTAAAAAAGTTAATCCTATCAAATGTTGATGTGAAATTTGTTTTAAAATAATTTTGTTTTGACGATGGGGTCAATTGGAAATTAAAATTAACACGGAAAATTGGTAATATAAACCATATTTTCATCCTACATTATATGGTATGAAAAATAAAACTTTATAGAAAAGTTAAAAAGTAATTTTCAATGTTTTTTATTTCTATAATTAATAAATCAAATTGAAACTTGTATCTAGATTAAAATATGATTTTGAATTAAGAGTTTTATAAGATAGTCATATCTTAAGCTCTTTTAAATTCGTTATTTTAAATACCTGATATATGCATCGATATTTGTTTAAAACTCGATTATTATTATCATCAAGGATTTGCAAATAAAATACTTTGTTTCTTGATGTGCGATTGTAGAACAAAATAAATGTAAATGAAATAAAGGTTCTTTTTTCAGAATAGGAGATGTTATCACGCGACAAAAGAAATAAAATGTGGTTTTAATTTAAGATACAAGTTCAAAAAGCTAAAATCATTTGAAAAGGCTCTGGTAAGTTTCCGCTATCTAAATGGTGTGTTGGTCGATTAAAATCATTAAGCCACACAACTCGCCTTTATGGTACAATACAAGTAATAGAGAGAGAGAGAGAGAGAGAAGCAGAGAAGACAGGGGAATCAAGAGAGAAAGAAAGAGAGAGACAGAAGTAACGAGAGGTCTTAAGATTCAATCCTCTATAGCAACTTGGCTTGTATGTCGGTATACGGTATAGTATATATACATTGAATGTACAAATACATAGTTGCATATGTATTGCATATAAGTGCAAAAGCAGCAGACAGGAGAAGTAAGAGAGAGAGAGAGAAAGACGGAAAGTAAATTCAAGGGGAGGAAACATTGGCAAAAGACGAAACGTTGTACAATATAGAAGAGAAGGAGAGGGAAGATGAGAGAAGCAATATAGAAAGGAGGGTTTCTCGTGTATAATACGCTCGACTTAACCATCTACATTTAGCTCTCTCTCTCTCTCTTTCTCAGAGAGCCCTCGGGCTCTATGTTCGGTAATGACCTAGCCCCTTTGCACACTGTCTCTTTCTCTGTATGTATATATATATATACATATACATGTATCTTTATATGTTCATGTGTATATATGCAACTCGTTCTGTCTTATTCTAACGTCGTAGCATACAAGTTATAGTTGTAATGGTTATTTGGAATTAAGTTACGGTTATTGCTTGAGACACAAACTTTCTGAAATTACAAAATAAAAGGAGAACAAGCTTAACTTAAGATGGATAATATTTTATTGCGTAAAAGATATCGTGGCTTTTTAAATAAATTTATATTATACACGCGCGAATGGTTGACGATAATGGAAAAAAAAAGAATTTAAATGTAAACTGGAGTTACAAACAATTTTGGATAATAAAGAGATTAAAAGTACACGTAACATTGATTTTTATGTTGTTGTTATATATTTATGCTTTACATTGGCACTTTAAAAGAAAAAGTTTACAATATCGGCGTGTAACGCGATACGAAAAAGTAGATTGAAATTTGAATTTCAACTTTCAATTGTATTGTTCATATACAATTACAAAATTTGAATTGCTTGTTACATCGGATATCTATGTATTTTATCGAACAAAAAGATATTTCAATTATAAAGTCGATCCTGAAATTTAAATCATTCGAATAAAATCTTTTTTAAAATAACAATTCCACGTCGTATTCACCAAAGCAATTTAAGAACTAATGACTTTTTAACTTTTAACATTATGTGCATGGCAAGACAAGCGTCTTGATTCGTAACCACCTCAAAATGACAGTATCGCTTATGAGAATATCATACAGCAATGCATAGCTATTATGAAATATGTTTGAAATTAACCAAGGATTATACATTGACAAGTGATGGTTATAACCGTTAATTCTATTCTTAAGCTGGTTATGAATTGGAATATTTTACCTTAAAGAGACACCCATAGTACTATTCTAGCCATACTGACTATATTGTAGTTTATATCGCAAACCATATTTAGATGTGTACATAAGTTATACTGCACTATAGCAGAAACATTATATTTTGTTGTAAATGAACTTTTACAACCGGTGTAAAGATATTTTACGAGAACTATTAAAGTTATACGGCTATTTTTAGATATTTATTTTACATTAAAAAAAAAGAAGCATGAACAAAATCGTCCTTGCCTGTTGCTGAAATATTAGATAGCAAAGCTGTCAAAAACATAATTTCCCATAAGACGCCGGATTAAATTAAATACGTTGGCTGAAAATACAAACATTAATAACGCTTTTTAGATGCTCCAGACTAGCAAGAATTTTGATTGAGTACTTTTTAGATTTATATCTAATCGTGCGTCAAATTTAAAAATTTTCGTTAGAAATTTCGTTATTTCTAGATTAGATTAAAAGAGAATGAATGACTAAAAAATTAAAACGCAATACGAAGTAGCCCAATTTTTGTCTTTTTCTGAAATTAGGAATGCAATGTTATCACTAAATCACGATAAACATTTAATTTAAAAATAAAAGCTGTAAGAAAAATTTTTAATTACCATATCACATTGTGTCTACGCTCGAAAAAAAAAGGATCTCTATATTTTCAACAAGACTATTACATAGAGAATGAAAATCACGCGACAATGCTCATCGACGAGCAATAACGAGCAACTGCGTTTCATGACGCCTGTGCGCGCACATTTCCTCCAAGCAATTTAACAAAAACTACAGTTCTTAGTTAATGTAGCGAAAACTTGAAATGCTTTCGACTAAATATTCCCTTCATCCTTTCTCTCTCTCTCTCTCTCTTTCTCTTTTTATCCTCCTCTCTCTCCCTTTTACTTTCCACTAACGCGCGCACCCCTCGCTTATACATACATATATATACTATATAACGTTGCTTTCAATCCAAATTGATTGGACTGCGAATTGTCCAGCTTTGAATAATTCATACATTATTCCGCGATAAACCAATTTCAATGTAACTGAATTAAAAAAAAAAAGTGAAGAAATAGTAGTGGCTTTGCGAAAGAGGGAAAAATTCCAAATCAGAGTAAAAAGAAAACAAAAAAAAAATACAGCGAAAACATCTATAGGGGATTAGCACATTATTGATATAAAGGTCTTACGATAAATATAAATTTAAGTCTTAGAACCGAAAGATTTAGACATTTTTTTTGTTCTTACTGCGAGTAAAGAATTAGTGCTATTAATTTTTCTCGGGTTCTGATTATCGATAACTCCGTTGAAATTGTCTACAAACATGTTTGAGATATTATCATTCGAGAAAGTTTTTTTTTTGTGGTTAGATTACTTGACGTCATTGTAACTCTTTGAAAGTTTTTTTATTTCTTCTCTCTCTCTGTTCCTCTTCTTTTATTACGTTGCGTAGCGAATATAAACGAGCGTCCTTTTTTTTTCTACTATAACTATAGTTATACCCTAAGGTTTGGAATGAATTTCTCGAAGTTTACTTTACCGCGCTATGAAGAAGTTTCAATGTTCGTTTGAATGAAGTTGAATTACCGGATAAAAAATTAAAAAGCAATTATAACTTGAAACGAGTCAACGAACTTCTTTACAATAACATTTCAGAATATTATGATGAAAGAATATTTCAGCTTTTTTATGATCGATGGGAATCTCGATATAATATTTGAATTATTTAATGTTTAGGGCCGTCTTTATATGAAAATAAAAATAACTAACGCATTAGAAATGACGTTTTTAATGCACTATTACATAATCATTTGAAAAATGAAGCGCACATTTCTTTTCAAAACAGATTTTTAAATAACAAAAAACAATTTAATGCAAGATTTTATTACAAAAACTTAACAGTAATTTTAAATAAAACAGATAATATGAAAAAGATAAAGGGAAATATGAATTTGTCAAAAGATTAGAAGATTAAGAAAGTTTTTGAAAGTGATAACAGTTTTTTTATTACCAATATCTTAGACATAAAACATACAAATCTTTACGGGTTTATACTTTGATGAAATATTAGAAAACTAGTTTCTCGATTAGAGTAATAGTTTCATCGTTAAATAGTTCAACCTGTACTTTAAATAAATGTTTGTTCTTAACTTTCAATAAATAAATTTCCAAACCTTCGGTGAATAACTTAAATGAAAAAGAATATTAGACGACGTTATTTATTTCTTTATTTTGTATATTTTTACTGTTTCAAACAAATGGTAACATTTAAGCCGAAAACCCTTTTAAAAAAGAGTTTTTTGTCAAAAAAAAATATTGAACAGCATTCATATTTTCTGAAGATACTTGTACAATTGTTTTTTCATTATTAAGAAAGATAATATTGATTGCTATATGAAAATATCTGATGAAAACAATTTACAACAGAATATGAAAAAAATAATTAATTTCTTAGATTTAAAAATAATAAGAAAAAAATATTATGACTAATTAGTATAAAAAACATGGTTTTTAGACAATATATTAATTTTATTTCTCATTAACTAATATCGCATAAAATTGTAATAATCTATAATCTAGTAGATAAATGTATTAGTTAGCATATTCTGATTTTCATTTGAATAATTTACATAACATAAAACAGGACTTAATTACGAATAATTTCCCTCATAATGGCATTGATAAATATATTAAAAAAGCGATATAATAAAATTAATATAAGAACACTTTGCTAATAATATACAATAATTTTTTTTGTAAGGTTGATAGATTTTTGAATAATCAGAATATAACAAAAATCAGTAAAATCATTAATATAAAAAGAATATAAACCTTTGTAAAACTATTTTGATATTTATTACCTCGAACTTTAAAAAACAAGCACATATCTTTCTATTTTATTTTTTTAATAAAACACTAGTTTCGTAATTACATATATCTTTCCATCTACTTTTTTCAAATCATTTTTTAATAAAACACTAATTTTGTAATTACGTAAACTCGAACGTTAAAAAATGAGTTCATGCATCTTTCCATCTGTTCTTTTATTTTTAATCAAACACTTATTTTGCAATTACGTAATTCAATGATAAAAAAATTCCAAGTCCCTTTTACGATGAGATAAAAAATAATTGAATTTTGAAAATTGTATTGATTGAAAACCTCAAAAGGAAATAAAATAAGCTTATCCAACGATATCCCTCGAAACGTTTGAAAGCTTTCATTTACCTAAAGTATCCCATTAAACAAATCGGTTAATCTTAACATTTAATTCTTTCTATATTATCTAAATGAGTCAGCGCGCACCATATCTATCGTATATATCCTTATCTCAGTCGCAAGATCTGCACAAAGCATCCTCAAAATCTATCTCCCCCTCTTGCTCCGTATTTATATCCATACACATTACAGACGTATATATGTATCCATACGTACTTGCGTCCCCTAATTAATTTTCCACATATCTCTCTCTCTCTCTCTCTCTCCCTATCACTTGAAACTATTGTATAGCAGCAATGTATGCTTGAGCGCATAAGGGAAGATTAGATACGCTCGATATATCTCTTGGCAGCCTATAAATCGTTAGCAAAGACTATACACGCTTTTCATATATATGAATCCAAGAGAAAATTCGAATGTTTAGAAAACCTTATACATATAAACATACACATACACACAATATGCACACATACATATATAGTAAGCATTTCTTATTTATACAAATACCATAGTTTTTGCCAAATGTTGTCTACGATAAGAAAAAGATAATAAAGTAAATGTGTACATGTGCGTGTGTATGTGTATATAGAGAAGACAAGCTGTCACGCAGATGCGCATATAATCCATAGCAACGTGTCGTCCTAACTCCTTATCAGCATGTGAACAGGAGACTCGGCCCAAACTAGGCAGCGTAACATTTTACTATCTCTGTCTTTCCATAATGTTTTTATATCCGGTCAAAAGTTACGGTTATATTTCCTATCTTTTTTTCATTAATTGTTTATGTGTTTGTTATTTTTGTTTTATGATTTTACTATCGACTATTAATTTTTTCTTTTTAATATGAATATTCAAATAACAATACTTTGACTTGGAAGTTTTTAAATAATGAAAAATAATATATAGTTGATCATTGTGATATTAAAAAACAAAAATAAAAACGTCATTGAAATATATTAAAAATATATAAGCTTATTAACTTCTCTCAAACAAAGAATGTAATTTAATTTCCATTAAATTAAAAAGTTCCTTCACGAAAGAATTATTACCTTATGATGATATCTTCTGAATAAAAAAAAAGTTTACAATAAATCCAATAATTTATTCGATAAAAAATTTTTTTAATTGAATAAAAAAGAAAATCAAATCAGTGCTTTACTATTTTCCGATAAATTTGAAAATATATCTCCAGCGCGGAAAAGCTGGGAAATATAAATTGAATTAGCATTAGAATCACGAACTTTCGCGTGAATTTTGCGTGCGCAATACTATAGATATAGTTTATTAAAAAAAAAAAAAGAAGATTTAATTTGGATTTATGGGGCCGCACACAAGCTCGTGACATAACGACTGTCCTGGGTTAATTATTATGCTTTCTATAGGTAGTTAGTAACAGAGGAAGTGAGAGAGGGAGAACGATCCAATATAGAAAATCGAAATTTAATTGAGGAAAATTGAAAAGCGAACGAGCTGAGAATAAAAAAATCAAATTTTAACTGTTCTACATTTTGATATTTGATGAGTATTAAAGAAAACGAATTTTTTTTATTTAACAAAGTATAAGTGTTCTTCTTTTTTTTTTGTTTTTTTTCTTTTATGCGCACTTATATGTATACAGATGTCGATGTAATTCAGAGAAAAGTTAAGGATGGTAATTTTTTTCGAAACTTTTTCTTTACATTTAACTGCGCAAGCGGTCACGAGAAAAAGTTTTTAAATGGGAGAAATTTAATCTTTGAAGTTTCCTTTTTATTCTAACGCAAATTAAATATTTTTTTTTTTCAAATAACAAGAAGGAAACTCGAGGAAAAAATTTTATTTCATTAGAAAACAAGACTATTTGCACGATGAAATTATATAAATTTAGTAAAAAATTAAATAATAAAATGATTTAAGATGAATTCTTTTGCTTTTCCTTAACAGATTTTTAACCTAAATCAATATTTATTATATTACGGTGAAAAGAAAGATAAGGATCAGGACTAAATTACGATATGAAACTTTTTCTTTTATTTTACAAACAAAACATTTACATGAAATATATTAACAATTTTAACAAATAGCAAAAAAATCTTTCAAGATATAATAACTCTCTTTTATCATTATTTCTTTTGTTTTTTCATCATCAGAAAAAAATCAGCAATCGATACATCTCCACGTAAGAATTACCTAACGTAAATCAAAAGCCAAAAGGTTTGCACGACACGTGATATGTTCAAGTTCAAAAAAATCCACTCAACAAAGAATAAAAAAAAATAAACTTTTTCTATTAAAAAAAAACGTATCTTGCAAAACTCAACAGACAAAAGCTGAGGTGTGAGTATCCAATTCATGATCAATTATATTTGCTTTGGTATGCGTGTACATGTGAGTTTGCGTGTACGCAGCCACGGATGAGTGTGTGTGCATGAGCGTACATATCGAGTGACTGTGTGTATCGATAGTCAAGTCAGTAACTCGAAGAGTATAGAGTATTGATAGTAGCAGAACTCGTTGATAATCAATCTTCGGGTTTGGTGCTGCTCCGCTCTCTCTCGTCTCTCGCTATTTCAATGTCATTAATCAAAAAGCTCGCTATATCTCCAGCGACTATATTCGTATAAACATACATATATAGCATTCTAGTCTAATATAGCCAACGCTACCACTGTGTAATTGACAATTACTGTAGTTCACAATTAAACGAGCTCAAGCTTCTTCTCTCGCTCCATTCGACTTCTCTCCCTCTTCAAAGTCTGTATCTTCTATATAATCTACGTTTCAACATCCATACAGTCATTTTCCTCCTATATACATACACAGATCTTAATGCGCATGCGCCAACTAACTTGTATGCATGTTAATGCAAATTCGAATAGCATCCAGATGATAATGCGTTTTACTTTAACATTGTGTAGATCAAGAGAAAGAGAGAGAAAGAGAGAAAGCTCAACTAGGAAGATGGTAGACAAAGAGAAAAAGATTAGTTTCGAATTGGGTAATTGATTTATTGTTAGTACCATGGTGCGAACGAGGCTGAGAGAGAATATGTGTATACTTTTTTTTTATCTCTCTATACAGAATGTTTTTAGTACATTAGCTTTTGAATGAGTTTTGTTTTGTCAATCAAACTTTATTTTTAAAATTAAAAATTAAAAATTAGAATCCAAAATAAGCTAAATTTAAAGTCATCATTTATCAGAACGGAGATTTATTGAATAGTTTATTAATTAGTTTATTATTTCTGTATACTATTTTAAATCTAATTATATGACTCTATAAAGGCATAAAAGATTATTAACAAACTTAATCTCCAGATTTAATAAATTAAATTTATCACAATTAGCGTTTTATAATTTGACAAATCATATTTTCTTAAAGTTTCGAAAAGTAATTCATATTATCTCGTGTATTTTTAAATTTTATCTAATCATAACCGGAGGTCAAAATCCTCATTTCAAAGCGGTTGATAGTACAAACAGAAAGTTCCTCATTTAAATTTTATCTATCTCTAGCAACGCGGCTAGCTCCCGAAAAATTTTAAAAGAAAATTGCATACTATATAAGCCGGAAATTGCATAAAAGTTCAAGCGAAGCTTTGACTAATATCCAGCGACAAGAAATTCTTTTCTGCAAGCTTGCTAATTATGAAAAAAAAAATAATTAGCCAAAGTAAATTTATGTTAAGTAAATTAAGATGACTCTCAAATTATGCATTGTAACATTATTGACGTAACATAATTCCTAAATCTCCTAATACGTGATCCGGAATATTAAAATAATAATCTAAAACACGCTCGTTCTGCATAGCAGTTTGCTAATTAGCAATCAAACGATTATATAGCTCTGCATTAAGAGTCCAAAGATATTTTTGGAATTATGGATTTTGTAAAGTGTGTTATGTTAATTTCAGTGATTGCCGATTTGCAAAATCGATTTCGCATATGAGGAATGCATTAGTTTACATCTCAATGAATTTTGAGGTTAATGTAATGGAGCGTGATGCTGATAATGAGATTCGAGATGAATTTTGAATTTTAAATTAATGAGCTTTATTATATTATTTGTCACTGATATAAAAAGATGTTTTTTACCATCGTTAAAATTTTTAGAATAACTTTTAAGGACAAAACAAGTTCTTATTAAAACACAAAATTTAGTTTTTTGATTGGTTAAATTTAATACTATCGATAACAATTTGAGAAAAGTCAAGAACTCAAGTTTATTCAATGTATTACAAAATTTCAAGTTCGGATTAAACTTTTGGTTCTACCATTGATAAGCCATGGCAACAGAAACATTCGATTTCTCGTTCTATATAAAAGTAAAAATTTTCTTTTCTTTTTGGTGGCGAACCAATACTCGTGACCTTAATTTATTGCATTCATGTAGCGTAAATGGCAAAAAGAATCGTGAGTCATTCAGAAGCTCGAAAAATATCAGAAGCGAAAATTTCCAAAGGGCTCGTATAAAGCTGAACTGTTAAAAAAAAATTCTTGGTTTCGTGAGTTTTAACAAATGACAAAAAATTTTTAACCCAATCAATGAATAAAAATACTTGCAAAAACTAATTTTACTCAATCAAAAATATTGCTTACATATATCGATACATTTTTTTCTTTATTTACAGTTACATTTTTTAAAATGTAGTAAAAAATTTTTAAATCGTAATATTTGAATGAAAAGAAAATTTTTTTAGTACATACTATTATATTCACAAAGCTTAAATTTGATTCAAAAGAATTTCTTTCTTCAATGTTTTAATTTTTGTTTAGCTTAACTATTGTTCATTTGAAAATGCATAGCATGAAAAATAATCTAAACTATACAGTATGATGCGTTAAAAAAGTTCAACCATCTAGAATAATTATTTTATCAACGATTCCCATGAAAAGCTTAAAGCTAATTCTGATTTCTATTTTTTAGCTGCGCAAATACGCATTATATTATTGTCTACTGACTTCAAAGGTAGAAAATAAAAAGTTAAAAGGAAAGGATCACCCCCTGCATTCTTAAAAAATCGATTATAAAAACGTGTACTTCCAGCAAATATTTCAACTATTACTACAAAGTCGACGTATCTCGAAAGTTTTAAAAAAGCTAAACAATAAAAACAAAAAAAAAATAGAGAGAAAGAGAAAGAATGTATGAAAGTACGCGATAGAGCAGACGCGAAAGAATCGTAGAGAACTAAATTGCCCGATGCGTCAAAACAAAGAAAATAAATCTGTACTCGAAAAAAAAAAAAAAAAAAAAAAAGAAAAGTGAACTGACGGTTTTGAAATAAACCTCTCTTTTCTCCCTCTCTCGTTCTATGTATATATAAATTCGTGTGTGTACGTAACGACAATGCATTGTGGGAACAACAGGGCTGCTGGTTTTCGAGTATACATGTATACATTATACTCTTCTCTCAATGCATGCGAGAGGCGAGAGAACCGCGGTAATAGTCGTTGAGGTGAACACACGCGGTGAAAATGATCCGTTTTGAAATGATGCGGGACTCTAAAACTCTCTCACTCTCTTCGTCGTCTCTCCCTCCTCACTCTTTAGTTCAATGTCCAATTCGAGTGTATTTCTTTTATTTTCTCTCTTTTTTTTTGGGTGGCTCTTTTGTGTCTATATATGGCATGTGAACACGTTTGATTAAGTGTATACGCGTAAATTCTAAAAGTTTAAAATGTACTCTATTGCTTTGTAATATAGAGACTGAAAGTCAATAATACATAAACCAACGGTATTTCATTCCAGAGAGTAAAAACAAAAAAAATAAAAGAAATTATTTCAAAGGAAAGAATGAGAGAAGAGTTTTTTGGTTTGGTTTAGTTAAACAGGTTTGAGTGTGCCAATGAGAGGATGGAAAAACTTGTTTTTGACAATAGGTCTGATTAACTTTTATTCGGCTTTCTCGTTTAGATATCCTTTGAGTTTTCTCCTTGGAATTTTTATCTAAATTTTATTCTCTAATGTAACATATGATTCTCAATCTATTATTTCCTTTTGAAAAGGTTGCATTTTCAACTGAATGAAACAATATACAATACTAACTTTACTAGAACGATTCTATATACAGATTGATTACCAACAAAAATTTCTCTTTTTTTTACTTAAAACATTACATGAACGCAATCAAAAACCGTATCAAATGCTTAAAAAATAATTATGTGGTATAAAAATAAAATTTCTTCAACGCACAATTTTATTAACCACAGTCTCTTCACACTTTACTTTTGCAATTGTTTCAGTAACTTTGGATACTTCTATCTAAAAAAAAAAGAAGAAAAAAGACTCGTTTCGTCCAGTTTGTCTGGTCGATGGTGGTGGTCTTTGCACCAGGCAGAAAGAAAGAATTGTCCTCGAACAAACTATATATACACTTTTTCCCCCCTTTTCTTATCTTAATGAGCAAGCGTTGCCTTGACGACAAAAGCACTCGTTTGTGCAACACCTCGTTTTCTAACTTTGACCGCTAAGTTCAAGAAGTTTTGACTATTGAAGTTTCAACATTTGATTTTAAATGATTGTTTTTTTTCTTTTACTTTTTTTGGTTTAGTTTCCCGGGCAACTTGCAACAATATCATTAGTTCGAAAAAGCATATAATTCAGTAAATGTGAAAGGAAAAGTTATCAAAGTTTCAAATTATTCATTATTTACTATTTAATTTATATAAATTATTTTATTACCATATTCCATAACAATAGCGAATATAAACAATGTTCTAATACATTTTATATTTTTAATTATGATTTTTTTTTTATTTTTCGATTCTCACAATTTAAAACTTAATATATGTACACGTCTTTATAATTTATGTAGTATTTTATAACGTTTTAATAATTATGAATAATAATGTTTTTAATTAATGAACTGCGGTCTTATCCGTTAGTTAACATACATACACATATATATATATATATTGATAAACGTTATTGCATTTATGAATAAACTCATACACTTAAAATTAATCAGGTGTTTAAATGCGCAATACGAAATAATATACAAAAGATATTAATTAATTATAAGTAATAAATACTCAATGTATTTATTTATAGTCGTGGAAAATGTATTAGCGATACTAACACAAAAAAAAAGAAACAAAAAGGTTAATAGCAAAAGAAAAATATTTATACTAGGTATATGTTTAGATATGAAAATAATGTACGATTAACTTTGAAAAAATGTAATTTACAATCATTTAAACGTATATATTTTCCTTTTACGAGCATGACTAATCTAAACATTGAAATGCACTCATATATTTTATGTACGCGCGGCGTATTTTCTTTTCTTCTTTTTTTTTTATTATAAAATTCAAGAACTGGACTTCTACTCATAAAATACATTTCCGGAAATGATTTTAATCTATAAGAAAGTTTCATAAGTCGTGCCAGTATAATCCATAGATTTACGACCTTTAAAGGGTCTCCAATTTTAGATAGCATCATTATTCCAACAAGAATGAGATGCTACGTTTTTAAAATTCTCAACTTCAATACTTTACAATCGATTTAATACGAAATTTATTTTTAAATTCGTTTTAATGGAAAACTTTTTATCGTTATTAAACAAGCTTTTAATATTATTTTTAAAAGAGAACAAAAGATTTTTAATAAAGAATAAAGTTTTAAAATACAAATTATACTATACATTTAAAATGCGCATTTAATTATTTAATAATATATCAACGACTGCTAATTAATCTTATTTATTACTAATGTTACTAATTGGTGACTAATTTAGCAACCTATTCATTTATTATAATCATGTATACAATTTATTTCAAAATTACAGTTTTTATTCCTAAACGCGTCATTAATTATATATTTAAAATTTAAATTGTCAATCGAACTTCTATTATAAGCTAATTAATAAATAAATAAAAATATATCAAACAACAAGTTAATTTAATCCTATAAAAAATGTCATTACAAACATAACTAGCTCGCCACAGCGGCCCAAAGGGCCGCTGTGGCTCGCATCTTGGTCCTTTCAGAGCTTCGCTTCGCTCAGCTCTGAAATGCCCTCGGGCCTTGCATCGCGAAGCGATGCAAGGCATGCAAAAAGCTCCGCTTCTTGCATATAAGGCACGACCGAAAACGCTCGCACTTCGCACTCGCTATTTGATATTTAAAAAATATTAAAACAAATCATTTACAAACGCAAAAGCCTTAAAAGTTAATCTTATTTCTTTTTTTCATTGTATTTTTTACCGCATCTTTCAACAGGAGGTTTGAATTCATTGTATTTATTTGAAAAAACAAATTTATAATTATTTTAATTTTTCTTGTGAATTAAGTTGATTGATTTCGAAAAAATTTATGTTATGTGAAAAAGACATATTTTCATTAATGTATATTTTTTAAAGTTTTGGATAGGATAATCTATCAAAAGTTATAAGAAAAAAAATAGTTCAGTAGCTTAAAAGTAAAGTTTTGTATTAAGTTTTTATTTGATCTAAATCATTCCGGCGGAGGATGATTTAAAACAATAATACAAATAAATATTGGCAGTTTAAAAAAAAATCGTTCGAGCGGTTTTAAAACAGTTATCCCTTTAGAGGTTAAAAAAATGATTATTTGGTGATAACTTGAAAAAAACGAATTTTGAAAAAAAGTATATTAAATAAAATTTATAGAAAAAAATAAGATGCATCTTTTTAATATTATATATATATTTTTTTAAATAATATTTATCAAATTATCATTAAAAAGCCTTTAATTTCAACATTTTTCATGAACAATTTGAAAAATATTAACTTTAGAGAAAAATGTATACTATAAAAAAGATTTATTTTTTTATATTCTATAACTTTTATGAAATATACTTTTTGAAAAAAAATCGTATTTTTCAAGTTATTACCAAAAATCCATTTTTTTGACCATTTAAAAGGCGCCTATTTAAAAACGCTTCCAACGATTTTTTTCAAAATAGGAACGTTTACTTGTGTTATTATTTGAAACAATTTCCCGTTTGAATAATTCAGATCGGATAAAAACTCGTCGAGAAAATTCATAAACTTGATTTCTCACACACATACATCCATACATACATTTTAAGGAAGCCTCGTAATAGTCTTATTTTGCTATAAAAATAAGTTTTTTATCATAAAAAAACATATTTTAAAGGGTTACATTTTTCGCGATGTCGAAAATATAAGGCACTTCCGTATAGCGGTCGTGCCTAAAAACGTTAAAATAATACAAAAAGCTGATGTCCTTTAAATCATCAGCGCATTATATTCTCCGTCACTAAATTCATCTTCTCTTTTTTTTCCATTCTTATCATCCCGCTTGTCAACATGAGCATCAAAATTGGGGGGAAATGAGAAATAATAGACAAAGAACGCTATTTCTCAGATTGAATGCGGGTTGGTGAAGGCACGTAACAACGACAAGTACTTATGTACATAGCTAAAAGTTCATACAGGAAATTTCATTTTACGTATTTCACATCCTTTTCCAGCTGTTGTTATCAACGGAAAATATGACTTTTCTAATGGCTCTCGCTAGTTGCCGCATTGCATTTTATTCTGAGCTTAATGTTTGCTTATATGGAGACACATGTGAAATTCTGGGGATGGATGTATGTGAATTACGTTTACTGTGTTAGGTGTTGTTTTGATAATGGTTTTTAATTTATTTATTTTATTTGTGAATGTCTACTTGAAGTGAAAAAACATTTTTACTATAATTTAACATATTTTTTTTAATAATTAGAAAAATTAAGTAGATTTTTATACTAAATGTGGTAGAGTTAATCCACCAATCATGGAAAACCTAATCTTTATGCTTTTTATAATTTATCGCATAAATGATATTATTAATTTTGTTTTGAAAGGTTTTAATTTAATTGAAATTAAAGTAATTTTTATTCAGTTTAAAGTTGAAATGTAAATGTTTTTCTTTTCCAAACTAATTTGAATATCCATCAAAGTTTATTATCAAAGTTTATTCATTTAAACAAAATAACAGAAAATTGTTTAAGCTGTAAACTAGCTAGAACCTTTTTATCTTTTCACGTAGCCTTTTTAAACTTTGCAGCAAAGTTTTAACTCATTTAATGATATAAAAAAAAAACATCTTATTAAAGCTTAATTAACATTGTAAAATATTAAAATTATTATTTAAAATGGGTCAATTTACCCTTATTCATTTAACTTTAAATCCGTTTATCACTAATTTGTAACGTTGAAATGTTAAATAAAACTTCTTTTATTTCTATTTTAAAACTTTAACGTAAATCTATCTTATTAACGTGGAAGGAAAAGTCAATGCCTCGACAGCTGTTGCAACAAACTCAAAGAGAAAGAGAAAGATATAGAGGATGAAGAAGATTCCTAGTGTCTTTCACGTGTGCCCCAAACCGAAAGATACCGACATTACACCGATGTTATGAGAAAGATTTACTTAGGACGAAGGGTATACGCTAAGTTGTGATGAATAATAAAGCAAACATATGTGTATGATCAGCCGAATTAATATTTTTTTTCTCTTTTTTTTGTTCAATGAAAATGAATATTATATTTCTGAATGAAAATGATATGTTTTCAATAAACATTATACGCATAGTATAAATAATCAGATAAAATTGTCAATTTTGTAAATTTAAAATTTATTTTACAAATAAGAAGAATTTAATTAAACGTCAGTCGTTGGCATTATATTTTGAAATACTACTCTTATTTACATTTATTTTATAAAATCGAGCAGCACAGAGGGATAATAATCGATAAAATTGTTTATTCAAAATTTATTCAATATATTACAATCAACAATAAAATTGAATATTTTCTAAAATAAAGTGTCTGAATATGCGATGTTATACATATATTGTAATATTTATTCATGTAACAGAAAGAGTATTTTTAATGGATTTTAAATATTTAATTTGAATACATACATATGTAGGTCAAGTAGAGTGAAGGGAATATCATCGCAATGAAACATAAATAAAAATTCTTTGTACGTTTTATATGAAATCATATTTTATTTACATTATGTGTCTATGAAAACATGTTGGAGGAAAAATTTTAAATATCACATTATGATATAAAAATAATAGTCATGAGAAAACCAAGCTATCACATTTGCATATCAAAATGTGAAGCGTAAGGGAAGAAAAAAAAAAGAGAAGAATCTAGCAACTTTTTCAAATATAGAAGCATAATAGCGTAAAAATAATGATCGCCCTCATTATCTTTGAAATACAATCTTGTATTTATAAAAAAAAAGGAACGCTTAGTTATTTGCAGAAATACACTAGTTTCCGGTCAACTGGCATGGAATTTCAAAAATTTTTCTCAATTCTACAATTTTATCCACTATCAATGTTCCACAAACTAAAAGAACATTATTTATAACCATTTGAAAAATTACAAGAACGAGGAAATCGAATAATTCATCTGCATAGTCTTTGCATAAAAAATCGTAATAAAAATTTTGTTTACGGTTTTACTCAACATTAAATTAAATAGTCGCCGAAAGAGAAAAAGAAAAAAGTTACGAACTAATTTTTTTTTGCTATTTTATACACGATGCATGCGACGACAAGTTGTTTAAAGTAAGAGCGATGTCAGAAATATCAAGCACAGATTTAAAATGTTGTAAGCGCACGCGTATATACGGGGTGCTGTAATAACATTATTTTTTTTTTCCTTATTGTAGGAAAAAGCGCGGACTTTGATAAATATTTCTCGTTCTTTTCTCTACTTTATATATTTATGTGTGTATGTGTGCATGAGCGTATATAGACGCGCGTGTGCGTGCGCGAGTCCCTCTTACACTCTCTTAACTCCTTTTTTTTACGAGCTGGAATGCGCATTGTAGATAAGAGTTATAACATTGTGGCTCGTGAAATTTCCATGTGTAATACAACGTTGATGCATTCGAAAGTTTATTACGTGATTAACATTCGCATTATGAAAAAAAAGTAATATACGACGATATATGAAGTAAAAATTATCAAAAAGAATAGAGTTATTAAAATAAATTTCATTTTTTTCTACCCTCTTTTATTTTGCTTAATAAATTATGCCTAAATTATAAAGCTAAGTTATGCCGGGTATTTAAAAAATAGAAATACCTAAACTACATAATGAAAAAAAGCGGATTCGCGAGGATGTTATTGTAAGAAATAAAAAGGAAAAATATTGAATTCTTTAAAATTTTAAGATGCAGTGCCGTACCGATGCAAGTAAGAGGAGAGAGTTTAAAAAAATAATAATAAAAGCTTTAGATATATCGTGAAAAGCTCTTCTTGATAAGTAAATGGAGTTTTACATTTCAAGAACAAATGGAGCTCTCTCGGGAATTCCCCAAGCAAAAGTAATCCCATTGAAACGCTAACTTATCGACGTCGAAACGCTTCGCCTCTCTCTCTCTCTCGCTCTTTTCTTCTTTCTTTTGACCTTATCACGTATACCCTCTTATACGGCCGCCAAACATTATAGGGGAAATAGTATAGAGAAAACTGAAAACGTCGTCGCCGCTTTCTTTGAAAAAAAATCGAAAAAAACCTTATCTTTTCTTTTCTTCTTCCAAACTTAAATTTTTCAATGACACACTGTCGTTGTCTTATTTCAAGTTTGATTGTTTACTAAATTTTACCATTTATTTTTACTTCTTTTTTTTTCAATGTTGAAAATGGTTCTTTGGGAGAAAGATAAATGAATTACATACTTGTTATTCATCGCGCGGAACATCATGAAATCATATGAAATTGTAATCATTTGTTAAATTTATTGCGAACATATATTTAGTACGCTTTAAGAATCGAATAATATTTCACTTTGAATACGAATTTGTAAAATATTCGATTATTCGCATTGATTGAAAGGTTTAAATATATTGTAATATTTAAAATTTTGAATATAATCTCAAATTTATACGTATCTTTATGGTATTTCATTTTTGGAAAAAATTTCGAATATTTTATATAAAAACATCTTTTGAATTATTCAGTTTTGCTTTTTTAAACTGATATTTTGTATGAATTATATTTGAATTTTTGATAAATACGAACGGTAACATTAGTAACCAAAGATAAATCTAATGATAATAATAGAAAATAACATGTAGGAAGTACATTTATAATTCATATTTATTTCTATATTTATATTTATGATTAATTTAAACAATTACTAATGACTATAGAAGCTATCTGATGTTCAATAATTAATAAATCAAGCCAATCCAATGATACAAAAACTATTTCATATTAATTTAATTTCTTTAATATTTTACAATTTAATTTTATATTTATAATTTTATTAGAAAAATGCTGGGATTGCACGGTAATTGCTTATTTTTGGATTTATCATCACAATAGTTATACGTATATTGTCTAAACGACTTTACAGATTCAATTCAAAATTATTCTAAAACTTACCCACTTTGATGAAACATTAAAGATAATGCAAAGCCAAAATATCTCATGTTTCCATTTAATTTAATAATGCGTTTTTAATAGACGTCTTTAAACTTTTAATGTTACGAATTGTTGCTCTAAACAAAATTTATAGTACGGTCGAATTACGTTCAGGTTACTGCGCAAGTACATATATTATTAATAACGTTAAATTTTTTATTTTTATCACTCGAGCGTACTTTTTTATTTTACAACTTTCATAAAGAAAATTTATTTTACAGAGTCGAATTTCACGTATAATATGAATGTAAATTCGGAAGAATTTAAATTAATGGTTCAATGACATACGCAAATATCCTCTTTAACGTTTATTTTTTCAATTTCATTGATTTATTAATCCATAAAGTCATTATTTACATTGTTCTGTTTTTACACAGTTTACGTGTCTTTATTTTCATTCATTTATACAAAAATTTCAATGATATCGAACTAAAAATAACATTCCATATCCGATCAATTAGTATTATTAATACTTGGGATTTCTCCAGTGAATACCGACCTTTTAACGAAAATACAATTTTGATTGATAACGTGACAGGTTGGATTAAATATCGAACGAACAAAAGAGTAAAAAAAAAAATGATAATTCTGTTCTTAATTCGCTGGCTAATCAGTACAGCATAGGTGGTCCCATGCCATTAAATATTGTCACCAAGTCGATCCCTTATCTTAATAAATATCAATCTATCCGTTCCCTATAACGTAACGGTATTAAAACTACGGAAAGCTAAATAAGAATAATAGAAAGCATAAATTGACACTCACCTAATTGGACGTACATCTTGGGCCTGACATTCTCTTGCCATGCAGCCAGAGCAATGCTGAAACCAGCTATCAGCATCATCAGCAGCAGCATCGTCGTTCGCTTGTTGGTATTCATCTTGTGTTCACTTTATTTTATTTTTTTTATTTTTTGATCTTCAAAAAACAACACACATTAATTGATCGTTATGAAACAAAAACTCCAAAGATTCGATGAATAATTTGAATTTATGATTAAAACTTTTTCACGCGCACAAGTCACCAAGAAAGATCATACAATTCACAAATGGGATTTATTTTCCTCGTACGAATCAAGTCGAATTAGGGTTTCTTATTTTATTTTTTATTTTAAGGATAGGATGTTAAAGTCAGGGCAGAAAGTGAATTAAGAAGGGGATAATAAGAAACGATAGATTATGAATAATGAATTTTTTTTTTAACGAATAAGGTTGTCAATAATAAAAATGGATGAAAAAAGGGGGGAAAATGACGAACGAGATGTAGGAATTATCACTTTACTTTGAAGTAAGCAAATCCAGCGTCCTTATCTTGATCCAGGACGTCGATGATGTTTCTGTATGCCTCGTCGTAATTTACTGCAACGTAATGGCAGGATTGTAAAATCGTCCTCCGGCGCATATCGTCGTTGCGAACACATGTATATCGAACCAACACCCCCCTTTTTTTTTTATATTATTTTTTTTTCTTCTTCTTTTCTCTTCGAACTTGGTTTATTTTTTTAATATTCTCACACACAATAACGAAAAAAAAGCACTTTGAAATCCTGCCCCCTTTTTCTTATTATTTTTCCAAACTCAAAAAGGTTATATCTGTTGTTGTTAAGCACATTTAAAGTAAAACCGATAATTTAACACTCACATTATATTAACGATATTAATCTAAACGATCACGTGTAATATTCTTCTTTTTGAATTGATGTTAAAATTCCTGTTCTCGCTGAACGCACACACAATATATATAACGTTAAATGTTTGGAGCGAGATAACTAAAATAGAAGAAAAGAAGGGACGATGATCGCGCCTCGCGGACGATCAGCGTCAGACTAACTGGTTGGTGTACCGTAATACGTATGCCGGCTGCTACAGCGCAGGTTCCAGTAATACAACAAGCATAGTCATATTCTGCGCATGCGCAATGGCTTTTCAGCTCCTCTTTTAAATTACTCCTCTATGTATGTATGTATAGATATACAGAGATGTATACGTATACTGCTTTATATATCGTTGACGAAGGCTCCAAAGTCCGAAAGGATATGTATGTATGCGTGGGCGTAGGCACGCTTGTGAGTTTTCCAGCTTCTTCTTCTTCTTTTGTATATGTAGATGTGCGTGTTTATGAGTTGCTGCATATACACACTAGTTTAGTTCGAGATGTATCTTCCTTCTTACAGAGCCTCTGCTTGTGTTGGATTATTATACTCTTCTGCTACAGTAATGCGCAATCCCCAGCTATGGTGGCGCCGCAAACCTGCAACCATACGAGAGAGAAAAGAGAGAGAAAATTAATGTTATTGCATATAACAGAGAAATGAGAGTTTAAAAGAAAAGAATTAATGCTAATGGCCAAAAAGATATTTAACTTATACTTTATTTTCAGATCAGGATATTATGTAGTTTTTTTTCTGCTCAAACAATGCATAATTAATATTAATTATGCATCATATTTTCAGTATTATGGATTGCTCATTTCGCTCAATGTTTAATGTCAAAAGAATAATTATGAATACATAAGGGAAAGAATTACTATTTAAAATTAAATTAAATTCATATAATTTATTTCTTTTGAAATTAAAAAAAATGCTTTATACTGTTAAAATTGATTGTGATTTGATGCATTTTTAATTAGGAAGTTTTGAGACACAATTTGGAATAAAAATACATTGTTTTAAAATTGATACATATATAATTAAATTTTCATTTTTATTATACGTGTGTGTATGTATATATATATATATATATATTCATTTAAAAATTTTTTAAATTCTGAAAACATTTTAACGTACATTCAGAAAGAATGTTTAAATTTTAAAATATTTATTAGCAGCGATACGTTATAACACATTTGAAAATTTCTTTAAAAATTTAACGAACTCTCGAGAATTTTTTTGAAAATTTTAAAAATAGCCTTTATTAAAGTAATTGAAAATGAATGGAATGCTATCGATATTTTTTCATAAACTCCATAAAATTCGGTTATTTTTTAAAAATTCAAAAACAAAAAAGATTAAAGAATTTATCATTATTGTTATTTATGGGGAAAAAAGAAGAGCATAACCATTACAAAAGTGTTAGTTCACAATAAGTAAATTTGCATACGTATATAAAAAGCAAAATTTATCTGATGGATGCACCCGTATAAAAGTGGTTATAAGTATAAGAAGAAAAAGCTTGGTATATACGGCTACAACATGATCGTAAAACAAATTTTACAGGATACATAAGTAAACGAAGAGCGTAAATATTTTCGCGAGCTAAGAGTAAGGAGAATAGAAGGGGGATGAAGTATTTTATTTTGAGTGCAAGACTTTTTTTTTGCTTTAGTTTAATAAAAAAAAATAGGAAAAATAAGAGTTTATTCGGTATGTTTTCTTTGGTTGCTTATACGTTAGAAAAAAATTATTCCGTTTCATGAATTCATGAACAAAGTATTAAATATAAAATAAATGTTGTCTGAAATAACAACATAAGAATATAAACATCACACATGACAATCCAAGTTTCACTTTTAAATTTAGCATTTCTTATTTGTACATCAAACAAAAAATCTCCTAGTTACTTAAATAAATGAAAGTTTTCAAATTTTTAAAATGAAAATCATATTTTTATTTCAAAATCTACTAACGTTTACCCATTTAAACAACTCTCGTAAAATATAAACTAACGAAATTGTCAATTGTAACAATGATTTTTATTTAATTGAATTGCGTTGAAAATATCAATTAGCTGTTTCAATATTTTTATATTAAATTAAATCAAATAACATTGTCATTTATTAATTTAATATCAAGAAGAATAATTAAAAATGGTTTCATTAAATTCTTTTTGGATATCTAAAAATATTCATTAAATTCTAAATTATTATATCCCAAATTTAATCCAAAAAAATTATTTACATAAAATAAATTTTCCAAATATGAACTGTGTTATGCAAATGAAAGAATTCTAAAAATTTTGTTTTAAATTTTAGGGATTTTTATACTTGCATAAATATTGTTTATAAACTTTTAAAAATTACAATAACAAATTTATAAATTTATGGACACTAGGAGGAAAACAAGGGAACAAAAAAATAAGAAACATTAAGCCTATATTAAGTCTCTTAAAAGTCTAAATAGTATTATTCAAAGTCTCAAATGTTGATAAAATTTTTTAAATGTATAAGTTACTTTGTAGTTACAGTACCATTTAATAATAATAATAATAATTTCGTATTCATAACTTTCAAACTTATTATAAATAAAATAACAAATGCATCTTTTGGTATTTATAAAACTGATTTTAAATTTAATAATTTAGTATTTATTTAAATATTAAGGGGATCACATCCAAACTGAAAGAAATTTTGTAGCATAGCTATCCAAACCATAAAGATAGGTTCCCTTACTTAAAGTATCAGAGAGCCCTGGAAGAAAATTGACCATATCTTAAGTATAATTGCTGGTCAACAAATGTTAAAATGACACTTATCTAGAAATTTTTTTTATATCATTTCTAGAATTTCTAGATAAGTGCCATTTTAACATTTGTTGACCAGCAATTATGCCTACAATATGGTCAATTTTCTTCCAGGGAGGCGAAAGTTAAACTATAGAGTAATATTTTTAAATATTATTTGCATTACAACTATCTAGTTGTATCGAGGGTAATCGAGGGCTTATCGAGGGCTTCAGTATATTTATCAAGTTACTATAGTTAATTTTACTCTAGTCTAGTTTTGTCTAATTAAACTAGGAAGGCTTTTATTGTATATGTGCTAATTCTACTTATCTGCCATACTTGAAGCTAACAATTATACAATTAGTTCCTTATAAACATTCTCTTGCAAACATTTTAATTTAAAATAATCAACAACTAAATTAAATCCTCATACATGATAATAAAGATTAAAATAATAGTACAAAATTTAATGAAATTTACTTATCATTTTGGAATAGCGTATAGTTAAAATCAAATTCAATACCTATAGTCAAAACAAAAAAATTAAAAATCGTATCAAGATTCAATTTAGATTAGGAAAAATTAAAAGATACATTTTAAAAACAACGTGTTATATACCGTTTAACATAGCTCTACTCAAATGATGTAATCAAATTAAAAAAGGAAAAAGGAAAAATAAAAGACAAGAAGATTCAGCCAATCAGAAAATAAAATCTATTTTGTACCTTATTTCCTTCCAGCCTATCTATTGCTATAGGAAAGAGATAGCGAACAATTCTATCTAGTTGAATCGGCCTATTTCACCTTTGCCAGAAGCGCAGCATCGTTCGAGATATATAGCTACACTTAGCCAACGATACATGCATTTATAAACGTGCAGCTTTCTTTCTCTCTTTTTGTCTGCCTCTCTCTCTATATGTATGTATGTATATATATATGAGTAAGCTCTTCCTTTAAACGCTATTCGACTGGAACGGTCAGCGACGCGAAAGGATAATGGACGATCCGACGCGACAAATGGAATACACAGTAGCCTATAGGAATAGAAGAGGGAGTAGAGAGAGAGAGAAAAAAAAAGAGAGAAGAAAAAAAAAAGCGATTGCCGCTCGGCCGAACACTTTTAGGAGGGAGAAGTATAGTTGCAAAGAGAGAAAGAGGAAGAGAAGGATCGAACTGAACGCCAGTTTCGCATCAAACGTGCAAAAGCTCTCTCTTTTCGATAGTACTATATAACCCTTTTTTTTTACTCGTTCTTTTTCACTCTAACATTCTTCGTTCTTTACAACCGATGCCGAAGTTAGAGAGAGAGAGAGATGGAAAAAGAGAATTTTCTATTGGTACCGTGTGGTCACGGATCATTCTTTCTTGTTATTTTTTTTTATTTTTTGAAGATCACTTTTTTTTTTTTTTAAACTTCAGTAGAAGAAAATGTCTTTGTGTACTTTTCGGTCGAACAACGTGGAGGGTTAAAAAAGATTTCAACTAACCCTTTTGATTTTAGATATTTTCGTGTGGGATTATAAAAAGCTATGGATTTTTTTATTCGGAGCTTTAATAGATTGGATTATCTCAATTTTATTTGAACAAATTTCTTCTACTCGATGTAAAAGTCAATTTTCAGAGCAATAATAATTTGAACAATTTAACTTGTTTTATTGGTTGGGGTAAGAGATAATGCGCGTATATATTTAACATTTACTTTGAATTAATCAAAGAATTAGACAATAGTTAGACAATTCTAAGGTACACATAACTCTGTTAAAGGAGGTGTCCTGAATTTGCAATTCTAATTACAACTTTGGTTTGCGTGTACTGTACCTTGCTGTTACAGTGTAATCATGAAATTCAGATAAATAAGTTGAATTTCTAATTGATAGTTCTAATATTACGCTCCTCTTAATCTATGCATTATTTTATTGTAAACATTTTAATAGATCTGTAATGGTTTATTGCCATTAGATAAATAATGAAATGTTTATAACTTTTTTATAATATTTTGGTGAATTCCTTGAGTTGTAAAAATGTTCTTATTGTAGCAAAAGAACTCGATTTGATGTACCGTTAACTCATAAAATTTGAATGAAAACATTATTAAAAGGGAGGAAATTCTGTCACTCAATATAAAAGTAAAAAAGTCAAGTAGTTTGAAAGTTAACACAAAATATGGTGTGTTAATTAATATACTGATACAATTGAAATCACGAGAAAAACTTTCGTAATTTAAAAATTTGACACTTTCTAGATATTAGTTTTATTTTTTTATTAATATCTTTCGGGTGTGCAATCATATTGTTCTTTTTACATGTTAGTATTTTAATACATTGAAAATATTTTTTATATTTCATCAATTTATTTTAAAGCTATCACTATGTTGTAAAATAAATTTAATACATTTATTGTAACTGTCAATAAATGACAATTTGAGTATAATATAAAAAAAAGTTGAATATACAAAAATATTTGGTTCAATTAGATACTTCTGCAGTATTATGATCTAAATATGCAATTTTTAATTTGTAGTTAAAAATTTTCTCAATATTATTACTCATATATTCAAATACAACGACGCTTTGAATGATTTTTCATTATCTTCATCTTCTTTCTAATTTTTCTTATGTACATGTTTTAATTTACAATTCAAAAAATGAAATTTTGAAAATATCTAGGTTTACAAATATTTATATTTATATTATGAATTTTCACATATACATCCATACTAGTGAGTATAAAATGGTTAGTTACAATAATACTTGAATAAAGTTGCGTTACAAGTGTTTGCAAACTTGTATGACATTTCATTGCATGAATTTACTTTGAAAGCAGCGAAAATTATAATTAACAAGAGCACCTAGCACTTCAATATTGCTCAAAGTGCAAAGTAAGGCCAAGAAGATAGTTCTTTATTCAGATTTATGAATTTAAAGTCAAGGCTTCTAAGGAAAATCATAAGAAAGACTTTAAAGAAATTTTAATTAATCATGTATACTTATTATGCTTTACTTAACTTTATTAACGTTATAAACAATTCTTCTTTTTACCTGAATTGTTGTTTATCTGGTGATTTCAAAATTATTATTACTATTTTTATAATCATTTCCTTACATAGCGTTACCATATTAATATTCGATTAAGGTCTCTCGCTCGGTATCTCATATAGTGCTCAGTTACTTGTATTGTCGCTCCTCAAAAAGGTCAATATACTAAGCTTTTGTTATTACAAGTCAGCAATAAGTGTTTTTTAGATAAAGCGTTGATTGCTCTTTGGTTAACGAGTGCTGTTCTGTGAAAAAGTAACATTTTCAAACGTATTAAGGAAAAACTTTTGCAAACAGTAAAATTAAGGTTAAAAGTCTCATCAACTTGCCGTCAGTTCACAGCACTTCGCTGAAAATGGCACCATCAAACGTTCGCAACAAAGAAAATTTTAAAACGATACACGTTTTAAGCTTAACATGAGTTGAAAAAACAGGGAAATGCTTGGAATCATGCTCGAAAAGTTTAGATAATTTAACAAATAGTTTTAGTACTCTATTGAAACGAACCGTATCTATACAAGAAATTATTAAAGAATTGTATAATTTTAAAATAGAATTTTGTGAAAAAGAAGAACAATTAGCAAAGAGTATGAGCATTTTTAAATGACCTCATATATCATCTTGAGAAAATAATCAAGATCAGAGATAGAAAAGAAAGAAGAAATAAACTTAATGTTAAAGATCAAAGAATAAAGTTTGTTGGGCAGTGTTACTATTTTTGAAAAAAAAATTTAAATTTAATCAAACTCTTCAAAAAAGTGATCGAAATTGAAGAAAAAACAAAACATTATTGATCAAAATGGACTGAGCAAATAGTTGGGATAAAATAATGGAAAATGAACTGAAACTGAATTGCGACCTCTGTACGTGAACTACGATAAAATGCTCAAGAGAAAGAGATTCACAGAGCAAACAACGCGATTCACCACAGAGGACAGCAGAACAAGAGAAACATATAGAAAACAATAAAGTGATCCTGCAATCCAACAAAATTATAATAATCAGACAGCAATGCAGATGGGAATCGGGCCATGGTCTATAGTCGTGCTCTCTGGTCATAGAAGAATCTAATCACACATTTTACGGTAAAAAAACGCAACGATTGCATGGCCTCAAATCCAATACTCGAGGTTTTGAACAATAGCGTTAGTTCTATGAGCAATACGCCTCTTACGTTGCACTACGTAACGTGCGAAAAGAATCATACTCCCCTAGATACTAAGAATGGCTGCAGGGGAAATGAGAAAAATCTCGCTATATTACACAATTATTATATAATTCTATGAGTATTGTAATTAGGGTGTATGTCAAGTGTACAATATATGTGTGCCACCTCTGTAATTAGTAATAGGCTATGACTTGATTTATCAAATTACACCTTCGAGTACATGTCTAGAACTATAACTAATCGTTGAACTATGTAGAGTACAGTGTAAATCGATACCTAATACAATATTATATGCTTATGAAAGATTAGAATTAATTTTTAAATTATATAAATTATGTAATAATGCAGAACAAGTGTCCAAGTATGTTTTCGGCTGTGATAGAACATAAGATATAGATGTGCAGACCTGTATAGTGCAACCTCTGTTACTCGATTTAATATTTTGCTTTTTTTCACCCAATCTTAGACCACTTTTATTAATAAAGTTAAAAAATCTAATTGGTATTCTTGTTGCCATGATTATTAAATGTTGGATTCTCTGACATAAATTGAACTGCATGTAATGTTTACAATCATTGTAATGGATGTAACCTACTTAGTGTTATAGTGCGACGAACAACAGTATATGTAAAACTTGATGAGAGTCCAAGCGATTTTAATCTAATTGTATAATCTCTAGTATAAAGCTACATCATGAATTGGAACACTGTAATAGGTGAAATGCTTCAAATGCAGTAAGGCAACAAATAAAAAAAAACAAAAATTATTATTCAATTTCTTTTCGTTTAAATTACTCAAATTAATTTAGTACCGCAGAAATCTTTTTTAAACCGCAAAAAATATAATTATTTATTTTTTTTTTAAATGCTGAAATCTAGAATCTATTAGATTTGACTAAATTAAAATTAAAATAATTTATTAATCAAGCAAAAAGATGTTAGTTTAGGAAAGATATTCATCTCTCGAAGCAAATATTTTATTTAAAAGGATTTATTATTCCAAATGAATATACAAAATGAATTAACTCTTAAAGGAAATATTTTATTTATGAAGATTTATTATTCTAAATGAATCTACAAAAAGATTTCTAAATTAATGTACAATAATAATTAAAACTAAACTATTTAAACATAATTTAAATTGAAATATTACACTTCCTTTACAGCTACGAGAATCCATAGTAAATAAAAATTCTATCTTTTTACAGTAAACATAAATTTACTCATAAGTCACAAAAGAATATCCTCTCTACGGTAATCTTTTACCTTCCAAAAGTCCCTATTTTCCTTTTTCTCTGAACATTATATCCCCAGTAAGGTTTTTCTCTTTTTTTCCTTCTTCTTCTTCTTCCTCGTGGTTAACATCAGTCGTTAAAATGTTTAACCGCGCACATCTTATCCCTCAGAGAGTTTTTCCTCCCATGCGACTAAAGCATCGCTCCTTCGTTATAACCGAAGGGCGGTTATGCGCGTTAATTAACACGGAACACACGTATATATGCACATATACACAGATGCGTATGATGTATACATAGATATATAACGAGGTCGATGATCGCATAGCTAGCATCAAGCGATTTGTAGGTAGATCGCGCCGGCCGAGTATATAGCAGCAGCCAGCGCATCGTGCTATGTGACTGCAATGTCCGATCACACTTCCGTAGTAGATGGCGCCGGATATGCCATTGCCAACCGCTTGTTTCAACTCTACACCACAGCTGCCCTCGACATGTCTAGCCTTTTACTACTATTATCTACTATTACATATATATATATATAGAATACACACATGCATAACATTGCTTTCTAACCATTGCAACGTTGTATTGGTCTACACTGCCTATGACCCAAGAGAGAGAGAAACTATCGCACAACATTAAGTTTGTTTCAAGCTTGCCTTTGACGATGTTCGCTGAATCAGCATTACTATATGAACCCCGGCAAAGGACTCGTGAAATGGTTAGATGCCAAATGGAACTTACTATATACGAATAATCAAATTTTTTTTTGGGTTAATAGAATGGTGTTTAAATTTTTTTTATAGAGGTACTTTTCACAATACGCTCGTCTTTTTCATAAAAAATAAGATTCGCCCGTCGTAAAAAGAACCTTGTTTTTTTTAATATAGAGAAGAAATAATTTTGAAAAATGTAATTTAATAAAAAAAGACTATTGTTGGTTTAAATAATTGTTCAAATGGTTGTAATATTGTTGATTCACTAAAGTAAATATTTTCTTGTTAAATAAAAGTTTAATTTATACAGCTTTTGTTATATAAATTATAATTTTCATTAAAATTTCAACTGCAATAAAATTTTGTACGTATAGTAATAAAATTAGTAAATATAATTTTATGCTGAGAGGTCGTCAGTGGCTCAGTCGGTAGAGTGATTGATTCATAATCTTGAGATCCCGAGTTCGAATCCCGCTCTCGGCCGATTGATACAAGCACCACTGTAGATTACATGTGCTTTGTTCACAAACGCACTGACGACCTCCGTCGCTAATTAGCATCGTAATGATTGCATAAGTACAGCGACGTTAAATAAAATTTAAAAAAAATAAATAATCAATAAACCATTTTCTTGTGACTTTTTATTATTTTTATTACATTAAAAAATTATTGTCAATATGTATAATTATAACATTTGTAATTTTATACGGTAATTTTATAAATTAGTTATCTTTAAAGCTGAATTACAATAATGGAATATCCTAGTAGAAAATAACCTAGTTTTACCAAGGTTATAACAAGCGAGGAACTTCGTGAAAACTAGATTATTTTCTACCAGGTAAGTATCATTTAATTAAAAAAAGGTAAGGAAAAAAATTTTAATTGAAAAAAGATAAAATGATTTTTTTAAAAAAGATGGGTGTGTCGATAATAGGAATTTGATTTGAATTCATTATGAGCGGAAGGGCATTTATTGACTTCCAATTAAAAAAAAATTGATTGTTCTGTGTCATTTAAAAGTTAAATTAAATCTGTGATAAGAATAATACGTCAAAAACAGTAAAATTATCTAACTTGGAGTTTCATGCATACTAAATATATCACGTGATGTTTAGGAGTTATAGACCTATAACGTCGTTAGTATAAATTGTTTCATTTTCATCAGATGTATTATTTATTGACTTTACAGCTTTAGCTTTGATTGCCCGGTTAAGACGGCAGGAAGTAATAATTCATCGTGTTGTTACACTTTAAATATTCATTCATATACGCGTTTGGAAAAATTACATTAAGAATTTTATTCTTATGTTTGTCGTGATGAAATGAATTTTTTTACACTTTGTGATTAATTTTTTTTTGTTTATGTTCCAGTTTCTCTGCTTGAATTTAATTCTAGGGTTTATATACACTTGGAAGGCACAAGATTAAGTTCAGACATGAGAACCGGGACACACATTCTAAATTCAAGATTTATCTAATTTACATAATATAATTGACTTTAAAAAATGTAACGTATTACTTTGTTTTGCGTCTTTTTTCTTTTCAGTTGAAAAAAAAATAAAGGAAATTTTTAAATCTACTATTCTTAAGTCTTTATTACTTTTGTTTACAAAAATGAAAATCTGAATTGTCTTGAAAGTTTCAAAGAAAATTTTTGAATTATAAGATTGTTTGCTACATCAAAATAGTAGCAATAGTTTTAAAAATCCTCAAAAATTTAATAGACATTCGCATTTGTATAGGTTACACATACATATAACTTTCAATACAGATCCTCCTTTTGTAAACATGTGACATAAGAAACTCATTTTTCCGCAAAATAATGGAAGCATTTTATATTACATCAAAAGAAATTCAGCCATAAGCAATTTTTATAAATCTTACAAAAGGACTTTATTTCAACAGATTTCATAATCCAAAAAGCCATTTTTCTTCATACTGCCAGACAAATGCTATTTGTAACAGTTACTTGAGTGTATAAAGAACATTAAATTCTTACGATACGACGGAATCATTAAAATTTTTTATCATCTCAATGAATCATAATGTGCCTTAATAAAAGTATGTAATTGAAAATTTAATCAGAAGCTAAAATTAAATTTTATATCATTAATCAATTGAATAGCAAATGAAACGATGCTTTTATGATTTGAAAAATAGAAAAGCTTCAAAATTTAATTTTTCTTTAATTAATCACATTACAATATTAAGGTAGTCCTAACGTGATTTTTTAAAGATTGATGTTTGTTGTTTTAGTAATTTTCTAAATAAATTTATGGGAATTGATTTATCGAAAATTAAACGTAAGTTTTCATAAATATAAAATTGAAATTTAAAAACTTATATTTTCTAACATTCTAATTGAAATTGCACATCATTGTACTAAATGTCGTTTAAGCACTTAATTTTTAGAAAAATTTTTTAAATCTTATAGTTTTTTTAATGATTATAAAATATAGAGTGCGATCAAACATCCAAACAATTTATTCTTAATAAAAAATTAAGAAAATTTATTTAATCTAAAAAAAGACGGAGAATAGAATCAAAGTAGTGTTAATTAAAAATTAGTTTTTAATCAAACGAAAAAATTACATACATAAAATCACAGAAAATAAATTTTTACGTAGTTACAAGATAAACTCACAGTTTACAGATTTTTATATGAATAAATAAAAATATGCATAATTCAATCCCGCAGACCCTTGTCCTCAATAGTCATGATTTCAATAATTTATACAAAATTTTATAAATAACGTTGGAGTGTCATATTCGGCAGCCACGAGTTTTGATAATCGGAAACTTTATTTGTTCAAAAGTAATGGACTTTTGAAAATGTAATAGAATTCACTACGAAAATCATCCATGTTAAAATTAACTTTTCATTTCAATTGCTAAACCCTATTGCATATTTAAAAGTTTATAACTTTTGAATAAGTAAACTAAGGTTATATTCTCTATTATTTTTGTCAAGATAAAACATTTTTTATAAATTTCTAAATTCGTGATTATTCAAAGAAACAGAGTATATGACATTATATTATATATTATACACTGAAAAACCATTCTGAATTTTTAATTTAAATTTTTGATTTGAAGTTTATGATTTTCGTTTACTAGCACACAAAAACTAATTTTTAATTATTGTGTGAATTCCGTATTAAAGTTCCAAAATTAAAGAAAAAGTAGCTAATAGTCTTCTTTTAACACTTGATAATTCAATGAAATTAACTTGGAAAAAAGCCCATTCGTAAACTTTGAGTACAAATATTGCAATCAAACGCAATCTCCAGAAAAAGCAAAGAATCAAGTTCGTCGCCCTGTTTTCCAGGACTCCCTATATAGACTTTCCTCTTTCATTCGACATCTTTCTACTATACCATTACTAATTCCATCAGCTGTCTAAGTATTTCGCTATCGTCTTTCCGACTAAGAGTATATAGGAAGCAGAGAAGTGAAACTTCCCTATATAGATAGATAACAAGACTAAATTTAAGTTTCGTTCAAACTCGCGAAATTACAAATTAAAGCGCGTACATATCTACAGAACATTTCACCATCAAGATTTCAATAAGATTAAGTCTCTTACATGCTTACACGTGTTTAGATCCCTCTTTTACTTGTAACGATCAGACTTTTCATTTATATTTCTTCTTTTTTCAAAATATGTTCCAATGGTCATAAATTTTTTTTATGAATGAAGAAACGTTACTAAAAAATAATTAAATATTATTCAATCAATAAAAAATCACGAGTCTAGTAAATAGAACATAAAATAATTTATTTACTTTGCGTTGTACGTGGCAAGAACCATTTGCAAAAAAAGTATGTTTAAAATATTTCTCCCTTTTTGTTAAAGAAATATTCGGGTGATTGTATTTCTCTTTTTATTGAATAATGAAACTCTCGCATGAAATAATCAAATATTATTCGATAAATAAAAAATCACATATTTTATTTATCCTGCGTTTTACACGGTAAAAGAAAATTTGCGAAAAAGCATGTTTGAAATGTACAGGTTTTTAGAAATGTATAATAAATGACGCTTTGTTGGAAATATTGATTCTTAACTTTAAAATACGTGCGAGTATATAGAAATTTTTTGTTTTAATACGGCGAATTTACTTTAAAATTGTTTTTTTAAGTGCAGTCGATCATCGATTGAAATAATAGAATTTTTATTTGTTTTTTTATTACACGTCTAAAAGCTAAAGAATTAATTAATTGTCTTGCAGTAATATATGGAAATTTCTAACATTTTATATTTTCTTTACTTTTACTATCAAACTTTTAAGATGCCTATACGAATCTTTTGATAAATAAAGCTCAAGAAAGCTTAACATGTAATTATTAACATAAAGATAGGATCCAATTTTAAATAAAAGCCAAATATTAACCAGAAGATCACTAACATTCTAATGACTGGCGTGAATATCAAATATTATAAAATTGAATTTACAAACTACATAAAAAAATAAGTTTCGTGCAAACTTGCATTTATTTAAAAATCCATTGATAATAAATTTTTCATAGTACTTTGACATCATAAAATGAAAATACAAAAATATTGAAATATGTATAACATAGTAAAAATAAAACGTCATACAGCAATATAGATGATTTTTCACTTGTTCTAATGCAACTACAGATAAAAGTACTTGACTTAAACATAAAAAGCTTCAAACATTCGTTCGCATGCCCCATATAAATCACTTTTATTCGACATTCAGCATTTATAAAAAAACAACACGACCAAAATAAAGTCGAGACTCATCTTTTTCCCTAACAAAAAAAAAAAGAGAAACAACAAGAGCAAATAGCAACATTACCTCGTCCTCCCCCAAATACAATGTTTGGTGCTCCGTTTATTATCCGACTTTATTCTGTGCCGTATACAGGAAATAAAATTTCATAATAAAATTTTATCTCAAGCACATTTTCTGAATACACAACTGAAGCGCGCACGCGCAACTAAAAGAGTCTCAAAAGTACAGTTCTTTCCCTTGAAAAAAGGAAGAAAAAAAAAAGAAAATACGCGTACTTGCCATAACCAAAAACAAATATAGAAGGAAAAGAAAAAAAAAATTTTTTTTGAAAAGAAAAAAAAAACAAGAAACGCATAGTAGGTACAAGATGAGAGGAAAAGTAGACATAGAAAGAGAATCATAGTAAAAGCAAGCTTGGTGTATCCACGGAATCACCGTCTTTTGTTTTCCAACCAGCACTCCATTTTTCATTTTAGATATCTTGTATATACATATATATGTATAAAAGTGCTGGCTACCCACTAGTACACACACATACACCAACACTAAACCAACGGCGAAAACAACGTCCAATCTTATTACCGCTCTGCGAACTCTTTGGAATAGTTGAGATAATAAAGAGAATAACCCAGATAAAGCCTGTAATGAAAGAGAGCGCGTTTGCTCAACTGAAAAAGGAAATAAACGAAAATAAAAAAAAATAACAAAACGGGCAAATATAGAAGAGAAAAAAAAGAGATTCGAGAGCATTGTTGTGTAGGAAAGATTGATTTTTAGTACATTTATCATTGCTTGTCTGTTATTAATGTTTCTTTAGGTTTTTAAATAGATGCATAAGAATTAATTGTCGAAATACAGAATTATTGAAAATATTTTTGCTAAAAAGAAATAAATTATTCAGTTGTAAAAATCATAATAATAAAGATATATTAGTTAGTAAAAATAAAAAGTTTTAAATGATAAAAGTCTTGTAAATAGAAAATAATATTAAATTTTTAAATGTTTTGTATCGTATGTACAAATACATTCTAATCAAAATGTTTGATTTTTATTTAATCATACATATTTGACAGGTTAACCATTTTAAGAGAAAATATATTAATTAATAAGTTAATTTAAAAATTGATAAATTAATTTTCAAAATAGTTTACCTGAAAAAGTTCAATAAATTTCTTATTTATCGTTTGCAAAATTTAAGGTATTTGTATATCAACTCTTTTATAATTTTCTGATAATTTTTATTCGTACAGTCATTATATCGTTTAGTTATTTTTACCTTTGCAAATCTTCTGCATCAATAACATAAAAATAAAAATTTTGTATAGTGCTTTATTTTATTATCAATACTGAATGTTTCTATAAATATGGTATATAACATTTTGATTAAAAAATAATCACAAACTAAATAGTGAAATTATACTTTTTCGATTTATAAAATATTTAATATACAAACTTGCTGAAATTGAACGAATTCGATTAAACTTTTTTTAATACGTCATGGTAAAAAAAATCAAATTTTTTTTTTAAACTGTTACATTTTAATCAAAGAGTTTTCAAACATTTTAGTATATATCTGGGCAATGGTTTTAGTTTGCAAAAATGGGTCACATTTCAATTTCGCCGGGTTTTACATCAGCGACAAACGTAACGTTGTTAAGGGGATCAGAAAATTTGATAGAGAAGTTAGCGTTTTAATAAAGTAATATTTATCCAGTAGCGCTTAACTTTTATTTTAATCTTATTTTATATGTAAGCATAATCAGTTAATGGTTAAATTTTTAATCACTACAGTAAGAAAAAATTTATCAATTTGACGATAAATATTAAAAAATTGATGAAATGATTTCTTTCAATTTAATTTTATTTAACATCGCTGCATTTATGCCATCATAACGATGTTAATTAGCAACGGAGGTTTCTCAGTGTGTTTGTGAACAAAGTACATGTATCGTATACAGTGGTGCTTGTATCAATCAGCCGCCGAGAGCGGGATTCGAACTCGGATCCTCGAGATTATGAATCCATTACTCTACCGAGTGAGCCACTGACAACCTTAGTTTTTGTTTTCTATTTTACTAGAGATTTTTTACAATTTTCTTCGAATTCCATTTTTTTATAGAATATTTTATGAATAGTAATGATTTAACACATTTATTTACAAGAAACTATATCATATTATAATATTAAACTTACAAATCAATACATATAAATTAACATTTCGTCTATGAAATCGCATTTCTATTTATAATTATAGGCCGCACGCGTGTACGGTTAATAAAATAACCGGTTTCTAACTTATATACTAACTTGAGATATATCTTTCGAACAAAACGCGCATTCAACGCGCGTCCTTCTATCGGCTTCGCGCAAAGAGCTCAAAGTAAATCTTTGATAATTCAAATTTATAAAATTAACTTAAATCTCTTTATTTTAATAAATTAGCTGTTAATTCAACCATTATCTGGTAGTTCAATCGATACACTGTTGTTATCTCATTTGATAATACGAATTCCGTTAAATCAATAAAATTTATCTTATTTTATTTTTTTCTTAGCATATATTAATTAAATATAAAAATGGGTACGTAATAAAGAGTAAAATTATATATATTTATAATAATGTAATATTACATAATAAAATTGACAACATTAACGAGGTTAATTTAAAAATTAAATGTCGTACTTTTATTCAGTTATTAAGCGTAAAAAGTTAATCAATAATTTATTTCTCATACGTTCATTGTAATTATTTCATAATCGACATTTAAAACCTGGTAATGAAGTTAAATTTAACATCCTGATCTAATATTACATTCCGATTGAAATTAAAAAAATAATCCTCTACGATAAATCATTTGAAATCATTACATCATGCCAATTTTGTCATTAAGGAATATATATCGGTTTAAAACTACAACGTAATTTCTTTAGAAAAGTTAAAGGAAAAAAAGAAAATGTATGCGTTTGCAAGAAAAAAAAATTACAGTAAAAATTGAACGAACGATAGAAGAAGAGTAAAATGCTCGACTGGTGAGAAAAAGAAAAGAGATGAGTGGAAACATTGAAAATACTCTTCATTCCAGGCTCTTTATTTCCCAACGCGCAAACTCTCTTTCGAAAATCGCTGACACCGAGCGTTAGAAAATTCAACGTCGTCGTCGTAGTAGTCGTCCTCGTCCTCGTCACAAGAGCACGCCCCAAAAAAACACGAGAATAAAGAGAAAAAGAGCAAGATAGTATATGGTGTGTATAGTAATAAAAAAAAAAAAGAAGAAAAAGGAGAAAGGAGAAGAGAACGCGCTTTTTGCGATTTCTGATGTGTACGCGGCATGACTCCGCTGATGCGAAAAGCAAGTGAGAAAGGAGAAAACAACTTCTGCGGATTTTCGTTTCAAGGCATGAAGAAATTTTTAGCTACTGCGTGCTTCACACTTCAGTTGGATATTTTTTCCTTTTTTTTTATTATCATTATTATTATTATTTTTCAACGAGCGGTAGCAAAAGATGAAAAAAAAAGAAGAAGAAAGAAAACGTTGGAGAGGAAGAGTGATTGAGGATAAATAGGATGAGCAAAGAGAAAGATAAAGGGGTGTAAAAAAAAATGCTATGCTGCGCGAGAGCGTGATGATTGAAGGTTGAGAGGATGAGACTTTTTAACCCCCCCCTCTCCTTTTCCATTTGCCTGAATGGAAAAAAGAGACGCGCGAGCATTATTGAACCAATTACTTTGTAATCGTATGATGCATCCTTTTATCTTGAAAAATTTCATAGAAAATTACAGCAGGGCAAAAAGGCATGCTAGTCATTATCTTTCTTATTACTTATATAATGAAATAAAAAAAAAAGAGCGTTCATGATTATCATTTTTAATCTTTCTAGTTGGAGTGGCAAAAGCAATATTTTCTTTAATCCTTTTAAAAGACTCATTTTAATCTGCCTTTTTAAAATAAGCTTTTTAATTTTGTATAAAATAAATATTTATCATAAAAATTTCATCCATGGGTAATAGCAGTTGTACTTTTTTTGCAAGTTTGTTTTTCTGGAAGCTTTTCAATGAAATTAGAAACTATTTGTTGAAACTACAGATTTAATATCCTTTTTTATAAATTTTAAACTATTAAAAAGTTTAAAAATATCAGGCTCAAAATAACAAATGAATAATATTTTCCATCGATATTAAAGGAAAATCCTTTGGCAAAACAACTTAAACAATCATTGAACATCACATTCCCTTATCGTGAGTTCTAATCCATTTACAGTGTGTGTATCACTAAACTCTATACACACAGTATAAATTTCAATACCTTTATCGCCTTCACGAATATTTGACGTTAAATTTTTCCTCAACGACCAGTAGTGCCGGTATATAGCAAGCAGCAGCAGCAGCAGCAAACGATGGGAGATCAACGAGTGTATATAATATAGGTATATATAATAATGCTATGATCCCTCAGACTTTGAAAAGCCCTGCGCGACGCACATAGCTTGCACGAGAAAGGCACATAGTACATATAACAGAGGAGGAAGCTTTTGCCATCGGCAGTATAGAAAGGGCTTTTAATCGGAGCTCGATCCTTTAGCAAAGGCACAAAAAACTGCTGCGCGATATGCCAGTCTATATACATATAGTATATAGATAAAAAAGAAAAGAGGATATAGTATATACACCGATGGTATTCCCTTATGCGCTGCCACTTTGGAAAAGCTGTCTGTCTGATAAAAACCACATTGAGAAGGATGAGAGGAAGTAGAGATCTATATATACTTTATAAAGTATATATATACGTATATATATTTTTAACTCAACGAATTTTAAGAGAGCCAAAGACTGACAAGAGAGAGAGAGGGTGGGATTACTTTTGCCGTCCGTTTTGTTATCCTCCATTTTGCGATTATAATGCTGAGGTCGCGCAAAAGAAAAAAACTTATATTCTCTACAATATTTTTTTTCCTTCTTTCTTTTTACTTTGCTTTCGCTATATTTTCTCATTTCCTTGGAACAGAGTAAAACTTCATTATGATTTTGTTCAAGATCTATTATTCTTTTTTTCTTCTTCTCTTCTTTCATCGCTCTGTGCTCTTGGACATTATCTTCTTATTTTTAAAATCGACCGCTTCACGCAAATCGTTTTTATCGCGATCATTTATTATACGACAGACGATATAATGGCCGAGAAAAATCTTTCCTGTTTAGTTCACTTGTCACGAATTTTCTTTCTACAAAACTGATGATTTCATATGTGTAACGTAAAAACGTGTTAGCTAAAGTGAATACTTTTTATTTGATGCGGAATTAATAGTAAGCTCGACAATCCTCATTCATTAATCAAACGTCGTATTAACGATTTATATACAATACTTTTTATCATTTTTTTACGAAGCTTTATTATAAAAAATACAGTATACTTTTATATTAATAACGAACAGAACGAAAAAAATGAATTCGACTCTTAAATAAAAATGCATTTGGTTAAATTAAAAAAGAATTATGTCATGTTAAATTTCACTGTGCATATTCTTTTTATATATTCAGCGCTTTTCAGGAATATCATACGTTAAATATATGTTAAATTTTTATTTTTAATAAACTTTTATTAAATTGCTATGAGCTAAATATTCATTGTTTAAATAGGAACTTTATTTATTTAATACCATTTTTATAAATGTTTAATTAATAAAAATAAACTTCTTTTATATAATATTTTTGAGCTTTTACTTACGCTAACTTGAGAAAAAAATAAACAGCTAAAAGTCGAATTAACTTCTTTCTAACTATTGACTAGTTAAATTCAAATTAGCTTAGTCACTCAAATACGACATCCATTAATTAAGTTTTTAATCCAAGACATTTGAATTTTCAAATGATACAATAATTACTTTCTTATAAAAAATTAAAATCAAATTATGCGCTTTAGAATTTTGAGTAACCTTACATTAAAATAATCGTGAATTTAAAATTTTTCAACAATGCTAACCAATAACTTCCTTGCGCGCGTCTAATTAAGTAATAAAAATTTTTCCCCATATCTTATTGCGACGCTTGTATTTTCCTCGTTAATTCCTCCCTTCTAAGTTCCTTTCATAAAGCTCTTTTACTTTTCAATTCTACTCTTTTTGCGGTTCGTTATCCCGTTTTTCTCTCTTTTTTTTCAACTCTTAATAGCAAACGTGAAAGTCCATGCATATTACAACGATGGCTGCACGGGCTGTTTCGATATGGATTGAGGCCTTCCGCTTTTACTAATGAATTGGACGTTGAAGCTTTTTTTTTTCACTTCTTTCTTTCTCTTTTACGAATTACCGATACATGTGAAACGTTCAAGAAAAAACGTATGAAAAAAAAGAGGGATGCGTTTGAGCATATGCAAATCTTTAATGCAGTCGATGTTTTATGAATCTCTTTGTACTTGTCGCTTTTTTTTTCTTGCTTGCCGTAGACCGTATATTTGTATAATGTAATTGGACAAAAAGAAAACGACTGATATTTTTCTTCTTTTTAAATTTCGATAAATTTTCTACCTCATCTTTTTTTTTGTTTTAAATTGGAAACGATTCGTTGGTAATGTAATAAATGCTTTATTAACATCTTTTAAAAGAATTATTCAATTGAAACTTTACAAGTTGAAAGTTATAATTTTGTTAGATTAATAAGCAACATTGAGTAATGTTATTTCAAGTATCAAGTAACTTTTCATATCTAGTCCAAATCATAAGTGATATATTTTATAAATATTTGTACAGCAAAAATAGCGTCAAAATAATTATTGTACGTTTTTATGAGTAAAAAATCACGTTTGTATATTTTTCTTATTTAAATTTCGATTGTTCGCATTAAAATATCGCACAAACAAATCTTTTGAAAAGTCATTTTTTTGTCAAATTTAGTAGCACTATATTCGGTTTGACAGCAAAAAATATATACAAAAAAGTCGTAAAAATAATTTATTTTGTTGAAAAAAAAAGAATGAATAAACAAACTTTTCTGAATGAAAACCCAATTTATGCATAGCCTCAAGTTATAATGGAATGTTTGCCATAAAATACATAAATTATTCATAAGATTTTTGCATAAACATATTTTTTTAAAATCATATTTTGTGAAATCCGACAGTGTCATTTAGATACAGGAAAAAAAAAATAATACACTAAAAATACTCATAACATAAATAGAAATAATTATTTATTTAGTATTCTCTTTCTGTAACAAAAATCCTGCTTATCCTGCGGCTGTATTATTAGAGATGGTTGAAAAATTATTTATTCACATTACAATATAATTTACATTTAAAGCTAAGTACTTTGTAATTACCCGTGGGAAGAAAAGGATTCATTTCTGGGGTAATTTGTTTGTTAGCTCTTTTTTTTAGTAATATTAATAACTTTTATTATCTTGTTAAGCGTATTATTTTACGGTAATGTTAAGGTTTGTCCCAGGTTCATTCTAAAGATATTAATGGCTAAGTTCAGAATTGTTGACAAAAGAAATAACATCGCGTAACAAAGTAAACAATAAATACAAACACAGTAAAGAATAAATATAAATAAACCGAAAAGCTCTTATTATACTTATTTTTATACTTATTTTTATACTTATTTACTTACTCAATATATTGGAATTTTTATGAAAGCTTAAAATTTTTAATACAGTTTTTTTTTCAAATTATTGATATAAAATAAAAATAAATTTAAAAATGATTTTCTTCTATTTTTTATTTTGATTAATAAATAAAGAAAAAAGAACTTGCATTGGCGCTATTTTTTCTTATAAAGTTTACTGAATTAATGAAATTGAAAATTATAAAAGTATTCTAAAATAAAATTTCCCCTTTCTACAATTCATAAAAGAAGGAATTTATATTCAGTCCCTTAACCATACCCGTATAACTAAATGAATTTAAATTATTAATTAAACCAAATTATTAAATCAATAATAATCTCATTTAAATTCAATATTTATGAAATCAGTCCTTTAATTATAAAATAATAAAAATTTATATTTAGACTCTTTGAAGTTTTATAAATAAATGATTTCGAAAAATTTTGTAATTCGTAACAGACCACTAAAATGCAAAGGTTTTTGAAAAATCTCGTTTCCCTTCAAAGATATAAGATAACTAGAAAATATATACTTAAGGTACATACATATTTATTGATCTAAATTATCACAGGTTTTATAAGAATACATAAATAAATACTAATTTTTACGGAGCTCAGTAAATAATACTAATGTTAATAATATCAAAAATAAAAGTAGCCTTTTACTTAGCAAAAGAAATGTATTTTTAGATCATCTTAGATTAAGCAGACAGTTCACTAACTTCAGAAAGTGTTATATTTAGCAACAGACATTTTTCATTAAATATTTCATTAGATAATATATAAGTATAATAAAATCTTCGTATAAATATCTGCTAAGAAAAAAATAGAATGAAAATAAGGAGTAATGTAAAAGAATTAAATAAGTTACATACTTTTCAAATTTACGAATTCTATGAAAATAGATTTTAAAAAAATATCACATAAAATAAAACTAAAGTAAATAAAAATATTACGTAAAATGTCAATATTTACAAAAAATTATAACAAAATATATTACTTATTTTTTTAAAAACCACTAAAATGACCCGAAAATCCAAACGATTAATGCACTTGAACAGCATCCTTTTTATAAATAATAAAACTTTATTTGTATACAATATTTTGAGCGAACCCACTGAATAGATTTTCAAATAGTAACGAGTTAACGGCACAGAGATACACGTACTCGCAATCACACATTTTTTAAAATTGCTTTTTTGAATTATTTGAGTCTAAGCATAGTTTTCGAAATAAATAACTAAATAAAAATTGTTACTATAAAAATTTACTTTGATGAGATAAGGTATTTTCTGTCTTTAAAAATCTCTTGAAATTTCATTAAATTATAATTATTTTGGAGAAAATTAAATTTTCCTTTATAACAACGATAAATATCGTTAAAATTCTTGCAAATATTCACGAAAATTAACGTTTCAATAATTAAAGAAAATTGTATAATCTAATTTTAAAAGAGGTTAATATATTTACTCATTCACGCGAATACACACATCTCAACGGTTTACTAAAAATATTTCTTTTCGATCTCCACTATATCTCAAAAACATGTTTTTATAACGTTGTATCGAGAGCTATTCTTTTATCGGCACAAAGAGTTTCATCTATGAAAAGTAAAAAAAAAACCTATGATAAAAATGAAAGTAACGAAACCACAATAATTTCATCAAATTCATAGTACCTGCACATATTTCGCAAAACTGGAAAAAAGAGGCTATTGATAAAAATGTGTTCAGCAAATATAATATTCCTCCGAGCCATCGTTTATCAAACGACTTGCAACAGTTCACACGAACGAATTTCGACGTGCAACAGCAACACCCATATATATGCCACACACATATAGAGATATATGTATATGCTACGAAAATCGTTTTTTACCGTAGTTCTTTCATTTTTTACAGTAGCAAACGAGATTTTACTCTCCTTTTCTATACCCTACAGGGCTTTTAGGATACCACAATAGAGTACAATTAGCGTTAAAAGCGAGTTACGAATACTGCAACTTGCACCTGTACGGAAGAAAATAACGAAAAAAAAAAGCTAAAAATAAAAGAAGAATGAAAAAAGATACCAGAAAAAGATAGTTCATACGATTCTTCCACCCTATCTTAATTCTCCTCTCGCTAAAAAAATGTGTGCTGTTGAAGTTTAAGTACGTGCTTACACGTGTGTAAGTATACATCATTTTTATAGAGTAATAGTTTGCGAAGAAATATGAAAGTTATACCAATACTCTTTTTTCCCTTAAATATAAATTTTAGCGAAAAAAATATTATCTTATTTTAGATCAACGCGTAACATGATTAACTTAATTAAAATAATCTCTTATTTCGTATTATTTAAAATGTATGTAATTTTTAACTGTCATAAAAATTTTAATTATTGTACCGAGCAACAATTTTAACATGAAAACATGTTTTTCGCAATTTTTTTATGAAATGCTTTCATTAAAATTTATATTTTTCCAAGGTTTCACAATATAGCTTAAAAAATGAGAGTGACAGAAATTTGGGTCATAAATTTTGATGAAACTTTGGGATATTTTTTATTATCTAAAATTATGAAGATAATCACGTCTTTTTGGTATTAAGCTCGTTTTTGCTAAAGTTGGGAGTAATTTTATTTAATTATGAAGAATTTTTTGAAAAATCATTATTTATGTAAATAAAAATAATTTTTAATGACAATTTTCAAGTTTATTCTATAACTTTCTCGTGAATATATAATATTTTAAGCTTATTCTATAAGATTTTCGTAAAGATAACAAATTTTTTAATTCAAAACAAAATATATTCAAAAAATTCAATTCAGGCAATGTTAGAAAGACATGAATGAGGAAAAAATCAAAATTAAATCTTTTACAGATATATTATGTCAAATATTTTTATATTTTCTACTCTTGTTTAACTAAAATAAAATGAGCTTTTTAAATACATTTTTCTCAATCTAAAATTTTTTATCTCAACTTTCACATATCCGTTGCAGAATAAATTTAGAAGAAACTGTTGATAAATCATTCTCATTAAAATCTCCCAAAAGAATTTTTCTAAATCAATGAGTATAATAATAATTATAGAAAAAACTAGCGATTTGACAAAAGAAAAATAATTTTCTTTATAATTTCACGTAATAAATAGTATCTCTCAGCTTTATCCAAATCAGTGATTCAAATCTCTGTACGTCTCTTTAAAGTTGTATAAAATTTGACATGCTGGAAATAAGAGTATCAAACTCGTACAAATTCAATATCAGTGCAGTAAAAGATATACGAATGTTTTAATAAAGGCGAATGTTATTTATATAGACACGAGGAAACCTTATAACGTACATATCAGTAAGAATCTAATAAACGCATAATATAAAGGTATAGAAAATGTTTTTATTCTAACCTAATGCAACGGCAAAGGTATAGAGAGAAAAAAAGAATGATAATCGAATTTTCTCGACGTGCACGCGTCGATACTTTCCTCTCAAAAAGACATCCGATAAAAAACAGTCGATTCCATAGAGACCGAGGAGAGGAGGGTGCATCCTTGCTAAAACCACAAGAGAGCTTCTCTCTTTTTTTTTTTTGCAATCGGAAATACATAGCCCTTTATTTTTTTTTCTTGTGGCGCTACTGATGAAATCAAGAAAGCTTTTTTTATTTTCACTTATTGGCTACCGCAGGGTAACCTCGTTTTTTTTTTCAAAAAGAAAAGTAGAAGAAGAACTAGAAAAGAGAAGTGAGAAAGAGTTGGAGAGACAAAGAAATTATTGGAAATGTACATGTAACAGTTACACTTTGTGGTGTAACAATACTATTAAAGGAAATTTCAGTGAAAAAAATAGATTTTCATTTAATTAATTCGAGTTAAAATATAGTAATTAAGTAAAGGAAATATTATTTTTAAAAATTTAAACTAAAAAATAAAAATTAAACTTTAATTAAATAAAATGGTCGTATTGGCTATTATATTTAAGAATTCGAGAAAAATAATTTAACAACTATTTGTTTTCAATAAGAGCCAATCTTGATATCCGGCGTATATTGACTGGCTTTTAATTAAAACCAAATAATGTAATATACACGGTAATATTATAAAAATTATTTGACATTTCGGAAATCGTAGGATTCTCGCATCCTTTAAATTTATTTATTTCCAATAAGTTTCGATGCCAAATATATCTATATTTTCCGTAAATAGTATGCTAATCAAAACGTATTACTACCGTTTGAAATAGATTTTCAATTTTAGTTCAAAGAAGTTTATTTTGTTTCTCTCTTTCTTTTTTTTTTTCTTTTTTTAAATACTTTTAGTATTTCTGTCAGATGTATATTTCATAAAGTCAACGAACAGTTTACTTGAATTGTCGGTATTGATTTTCAGTCAATCACAAACGCTTTCGGAAAATTTATTTCTTTTGCCTCGTAGAAAACTAAAATGCACTTGGCAGCAAACAATCATGCATTTGATTATTTTTAGTACTTGTGTTTACTTTTTCAATTTTAACCCTTTTTTTTTTATTAATTGAAAAAGTATTTCATTTCCGATTTAGATCTTCTCTGGAGAATACCAAAACTTTTTGGAACAAATGTAAAACAATACCAGTAGAGATTAATAAAGAAAATATTAGAATCGTTGCTATTTGAATTTTTATAGTCGGTAGTTCAATTCCTTCAAATGAAAAATTCTCACTTCAGATTAAGGTCAATTCAATCACGTAAATAATACGTATACCAAGAAAAATAAATTGTTTTTAGTATAAGTAGAAATTTTTGATAAAACTGACGTAAAACGAGCGATATACATCAATTCCTGACGCAATATTTTCTGCAGAAGGATTACCACTTTCAGGTTTTCACAGAGTTGATCGTTAAATCGATCTTTGCGCGTTCTTTCTCTCTTGAGAAAAGCGTTTCTCCTCTTTCTCCGGCTGCATCGTAACCCATCAAAACAGCATCCCGCGAAACTGAACTCTCTCTCTCTTCGTATATACCCTCGCGAAATTCTCTCGTTTTCGAGAAATGGGAGAATTGCAAAGTCGAACTTCCCATATCCGGCGTCCATTCCATGCATACTATCCTATCCTTTCTCCCTTTAGAGACTAACTCGAAAGAGCGAGCGAGAGAGAAAGTAGCAAAACGGAAATCGAACGAGAAACGGAGAGCGATCCGTAAATGAAGATTAGAGATTAAGGAAAGCTGCTAGTAGTACGCGTATACGTATGAATGAAGGGAAAATGAAGGAGTATGAGGAAGGTTTATATATCGAAAAGGTCCGAATTATTTTGAGAGAAATAGAGGGAGAGAGATATGCCAAGACTTGAATTTGTAGACTATGAGTCGAAATGGACTATCAGTGGAGCTTTTGCATTGGTTATACACCAACCAAAGCAGTTATATTACTCGAGAAGAGAGAAAGAGGATTTGGCAAATGGAGCCAAGCGTTAACGTTATCATATAAAAGTTCTCGGAAGTTCACCCGTTTCTACTCTAAACTGGTTCAAAGAGCGATGCAATATGCTTGAAAGAGAAAGAGCACTTGGTTGTTCCCATTTTGTTTTGGAACAACAGTTTGGACCTAGCGTTACTTTCTTTCTTTTTTCCTCAAACTGGTTAAATGAGATAGCAAGCGCAAGATGTAAAAGTTCAAGATATTAAATTTCTTATACTTTCTAGAAGTGGATGAAATTTATTATTTAATATTAATTTTATGCTCTTTGCTTATTGCGTAGATCTCGTCACTATTTATTACAAATACAAAAAATATTTTAATTTTTTTCATTTCAAATAGCTAGAAATCTTTTAGAAAATAAAAGTAATATTTAGATTTAAAATTGTTTTGCAAACTACCATTAAATATAAAATTTTTTTATAACTTTTTCTAACTGGCTAATTAGCAAACTAAAATACTGTATTTTTTAATTAAAAGTCAAATATTAAAGAAAAAGTAGTACTAGCAAAAGAACATTTACAGTGGAGGTAATTATAAAATAAATATAAACATCTTAATGTAAAATGAAAAGAAACAATCAGTGCGTATAACAATAATATTAAACAACTAGCAATCCGATAAACAATAAACAAAGCCACAAAATTCACATTTGATGGGTCGATTCAGCGTTGCGGTAACAGCTCCTTGGACGCGATGAGGTGGAATCCCTTGAGTCACCTCCTCCAGAGCTGGAGAACAGCAGCGTCGTTTCTATAGACACATACAGAAGCGAATACACGCGCAAACACACATACACGTATATCTAGGTATGCATCTATACGTAAAGCTTGAAACGCGAATGTCTCTGGTTATGCAACGAGGGGATATAGGCTGAGAGTACTGTGTATGGGTTGTGGGTCGAAAGGAGCTTGAGAAAGAGAAGAGAGTAAGAGAGACAGCCTAGGGACATCTCTCTACACCCTCCCTTAACTGTACTACAGTCACGACGCAAGCCAGAATGACAGTAATTAGCAGCGACGTTATGTACACCTGTCTCGGGACGACACGTTAGCTTGTGCTCTATAGCTGCTTTCTAGTCTTCCTACGACAAACTCCGTCATTCTCGCTTGCTCTCTCTATTCCTCTTTCTCTATCTCTCGTTCTATACGAAACTCGAGAACATCAGACGATAGTTTCGCCTAATACGCATTGCACGCGTGACAATATGTATATAAGTATGTATATATCCACGTATGTGTATGTGTGTACACGCGTACTCCTTATGTTTGACTGACTGACTATCATATATACATGCTTTTAGTAAGGTTATATACTCTGGGAGTTTCGAGCCTAATCAATTGACTTTTCAAGAGATTACTTTTCACTTGCTACTAGTCAATTTAGGGCTTTCATTCAGTTAATTATTGAATTTTCGTTTCATTTATATGTATATGGATCATTAAAAGGTTATTACATATATTTATTTAAATAATACACTGAGGATTTATTAAACATGGTTTATACAAAAATTGAAATATTGCTAAAAACGAAGATTAGATTTTTATTAAGAGGACGCTGTATCTCTCTATCCTTTTCTAATTAAAAAATGTAATTTTTTGGGAAAACTAGTTATTATTGATAGAAATTAAGGGTTGTCCGCTACTTGTTTAGTAAAAATTAATATTTTCTCTGATGAGGACCAACTAATTTTGTTGCTTTTTTTTCAAGTAAAGTTTGACATACTTAAATAACGTATTCTCTAGCCTTACTTAGGATTTTGTAAGTATGTCAAACTTTACTTGAAAAAAAGCAACAAAATTAATTGGTCCTCATCAGAGAAAAATATTACTTTTACTAAACAAGTAGTGGACAACCTTTAATTTCTATCAATAAACACTAGATTTTCAAAAAACTTACATTTTTCAATTAGAAAAGGATAGAGAGATACAGCGTCCCCTTAACGCAGAAGCATGATTGTTTTGAAATAATTTAGTTGAAATCGGAACAAAAATATTTTAAATTACTTAATCTTTATATATCAAAGAGTTCTTTGACCGACTGAGTAATTAACTCATCAATCAAGTTGAAAGTTTAATGGTTTATCCTTTCTTAGTGAACACCTATTACGCTGAAGGTACCATCTAAACGGAGTGTTATTTTTTTTTTTAATTTTCGTCCTTAAAAGGGTGAAATGTGAGTTGAAGTTAAGTTTTTCTTTTTCTAATCAATATTTTATTTCTGTTCGCAACAATTTTTCATGCAAGCATCTAAAAACCAGCTTTTGAATTTTTAAATTTCCATTTTTAAAGGGTCGTGTACATATTTTTATGAATTTCTTTATTTCATCCATATGGAATGAAATATCGATTAAGTTTTTGTTTATAAAAGTTTTGAAAAATATCTCCTCCAATGCGTATTATTCACTCGCATTATTATTTTGAAAACGGAGAATGTTTTGTAAATAATATAATGAAAAATACAAAATGCAAGAGCTCATTTATTTTTCAACGTTTACTTTATGCCAGATGAAAAATCTGCGTAAAAATGAAAACTTTTTAAAATCTAGTTTGTTTGATATACTGTTACATTTAATTATTAAAATATTTTAAAACTTCTGATTATGAATTATTTGATTTTTTAAGATTTTTTTAAGAAGGATGACTGAAACTTGTTTCAATTTGATTAAAATAAATTGAACTTTAATCATAGTTTGAAAAGTTAGTGAAAAAATGTTATTTTGAGTAAAGCAGATTTAGATTCTAATGGACACTATAATCGCTATAGTGAATTCTATTACACCAAAATTACATTTGATATAAATTGTACTCAGCTACGATGATTATTTAAAATGGTTTTTAAATTTGCAAAGCCGATGAAAATTTTATCAAAATTTTGACAAATCGTTATTCTAATGATAATAATGAAAGCATTGGGAAATCAATTATGTATATATGATGAAATAGATACGAATTTCAATCAATTAAGGAAATCATGTGTGAAAACGCGTTCGAAACACATCAAAATTAGGTTGTCCCTCCCTCTGCCACCCTTTAAAACCTCCTCTCCCTCCCCCCTTCATGAAAGTTATAATCACTTCGCAAATGCCGATTGGAGCGCGCACATTTGAATTACAAAGTGGAAACAGACGTGGGAACATCTAACGAAGATTGATCGACGTAATTAGAGCTCATTTTCTTCCAATAATAATAACTAGTCGCAAACCTTACTCCAGGAGCACCTTAATACTTTATTCCTTTTTTTCTAAATCATATTAAGAACTCGACCAAGTGAAATCTATCAAAATGTATAATTTATGTGAAAAAGAAAGAAATTTTCTTGCTATAATGTAAACATTACATAAAGCAATTGCAAAGCTTCTTAAACAAGAAAATCTGCCAGCGGCATCCTACGACTTATAAGTCATAGTATTTCATATGCAAATAAAGTACTAAAAATAAAGTCCAGAGAGAGAGAGAGAGAGGAGGAAAGGCAAAAATAAAAAAGATGAGAAGATAAAATAAAAAAGGAAAAACGGATAGAATCCAGAAGTTTGGAATCTCTATGCTGCATCGTTTACTCGAGCGTGGAAAATACGCGATTTACGAGGCAGGACGATTTCCTTGTTTCGCGTGGCCTCCTATATAGGGACCGTGCTACAGTCATAAACGACTCGTTGGCTTTTCGATCCAACGTTTCAAGATGTAGACCTCGTAAAATTTCGCGCATAGGAATACGCGTGCACGCAGCTAATTTACTATATCGTACAAACGTTTCTTGTATATATATATATAGATATATACGACTAAGGAAGTTAGGTGAGAGACATGTAGTAGGTTTTGTTTATGATCTTGATTTATTAAACAATTGCTTCGTATAAATTTCCATATATATTTATTCGTAAATGTTTACGTTTATAAAGAAAAAAATTTAAATGCTGTTTGTATTATTCTATTATCTGTTAATTGCGTTGAAATCGTTAAATAAAGTTAATAAAAATTGCATAAATATTTCAAATGAAAATCCAGTTAAAATAATAAAAGATACATCTAAAATATATCAACGCGAATTTGTGTATTCTTCACTTTTTTGTGAATTTAAATTTTTAACTTTAACTTTTTTTTTTGTTTTTACGTCGCCTTTTCACTGCTACTTACTTTTTTATATACTTTTTAAATCACATTTCATGCATGAATATCATTTTTAATAAAAAAAGAAAAAAAAAATCAGTGCAAACTTAAATTTTGAAAAAGTAATTTTCTGTCCTCCTGAGATAAAATATGAAACTGTGTCTCGTTATGTATACTCCTTTTAAAAAAAGATTTTCTCAGCGTTTAAACATTTGAAAATTCAAAATTTTGCAAATGTACGAGAAATCTTGATATTGTACTCAACGCTAACAAAGTTTCTCATTCATCAAATTAAATTCGCGTTTACCGTTCCTTTTTTCTTCAGCTTCTCCAATTCAGCAAGTACTTTTAATATCAAGAATTTTGCTCCTCAAGTAGTATAGCATTTCTCATAAGAAGAAAATACAGAGTAGCTTGTAATATTCGTAAGATTATACTTGCTGCAGATATATACGCTATATACATGTAGCATCATACGTATAATAAAAACACGCCACAAAGCAGCTCCTATACCACCTAAGTACACATATAGTTGCTTCACTTATGCTATAACTCCGTTCCTCTTCCTCATCCTCCTGCTTTACACACGTACACTACACACACACACACACACACACACACACACACACACACACACACACACACACACACACACACACACACACACACACACACACACACACACACACACACGTATATGTACATATAGAGTACAAGAGCTTTGAGAGACATAGAAAGCATATTGAGAAATGGGTTAAGGAAGCTTCTCTACAGCACATAAATCAACGCCACCTTCTCTCTCCTCATCCTTTTTAAGCAGAATGTATATGCATATCCAAAAGCCCGTTACGTGCAGCACGTGAGAGAGAGATGATATGCACAAAAGACCACTACTAAGGTAATTCGATTCGGTTCTTTTAACTTATTCTTTACTGATCATCAGTGTATATGCTCAGGATTCGTGTCCAGTTGATGCCTTTTTTTATTCCATTTTTTCTTTTTTTTTTCTTTTTTCATTTATAACCTTTAGTTCCCGTTATAGCATGCAGTTGAAAAAAAATGTATATTTATATGATAGTATAGACTTTAAAGGTATAACAAGCATGTTGGTAGCTTAAACACATAATGCCAATGTTGATAAGATCTTATAAAGAGAAAGAGAGAGAGAAAAGCAAGGTAAGTTTGTTCACAATGGAAAATGCATTTGCCTTTGTGCAAAAAGCAGTTATACGTATGTGTCTGTGTGTGGGTAGGGTTGGTTTATGCGCGTTGCGCATTTTCAACGATTTGTCGTACTATATACGTGCACGACGGCACACGCTTCTCTGAAGCTTTTCATGATTCTGTTCAGGCTTCGGTTTTTGCGGTTTTCAATGAGTGTATGTATGTGTGTGTGTGTGTGTGCGAGAGCGAGCTAGTTAAATTGATTGTTGAACAGAAAGATGGTAATTGCATATAAACAATTTTAAAATTATACTTTTTTTTTTGCTCTGGTATTATGATTTTAAATAGGTCGTTCCTCTTGATTTTTTATTTAATTTAAAGTTTTAATACAGTTTTCTGTCTAATGAGGAAGTTGAAATGTTACAGATATTTATATACTCTGTAACATTAATGCGAAGAGTGTCATCATAGTTTTGCATAAGTTATAGATTTTTATTAAACTTAGAAAATCTATTTCTAATATCTTAGAAATTAAGCAAATTTCATATATTTCTAATAAACTAACCGTATATTACGAGATTTTTTCGATTAATTAAAAAAAATCTTGATATATAGACATGAAACTTGTCCCGTAACATTTGTACAGCACTTAACAATTATCTTGAATGAAAATAACGTCTAAAGTAAATAATGAAAAATTGGATCCATTTTTTAAAGGATCCAAAAAAATTAATTTTCAGAAAATTTATGTTAATTTTAAAATAATACTCAAAATTATGTGCAGGATTTAGTAAATTTTTGCATATTTATTTTTATGTTTTTTATACGATGATTTATAAATGTCACTTTCAAACAAGCATAAATGTTTAACATTATTTATTTAATATTTATGAACTTCTTTAAGCAAAAAGAGATTAAAGCTTGCGTTCATTGAATCAAACGTTAGATCATTTATGCTTGTTTTAAAAAAAAAAAATTATCATAAAAAATTTCATGACATTCTTCTTGAAAATCATTATAAAAATAAGCTAAAATTAACTGTTGAAATTTTCAATTAAGCATTCGGATAGTTTCAAAATTAGTTTAAAAATACTTAAATAGATAAAGAAATTAGTTTCAATCCTCGTTAAGTTTTCAAGTTTTGAACAGCGGAACTTCGATTTTTTTATCACATAAAAAAATGTTAATTAAAAGGTTTCGTCAGTTTAAACTTTTTTTCTTCATTTAACAAATTATTTAAGTGATTTAATTTAGAAGATCAATAACTTCTTTCTTACTATGATTCAATCTTGTAATAAATTTAAATTCGTCATTTTGTTGGTTTAAACAATTGCTTATACATTTTTTCACGTTTCTTAATATTTTTTTCTAAAAACTATTAATTATTCAAAATGATATTTGCTTTTTATTATCTATGCAATAAGTTCACATGCGATTTTTGTAGCTTCGATAACTTAAATTGGCTTATTTTATCGACTTTTCCTTTAATCGATTGAAATACGTTTCTCAATTCCACGAGTATTACGTTTCTGCTATTATTAAATATCGTTTGTTACACTATTCTCTGAAGTTTTTATTTCTTTCATTTTATAGCCTTTAATTAACTTCTTAAATAAATTTTAGTTAATAGGTTTAAAATAATGAAAATACAAAAAATATCTATTTTTTTATAAACCCTTGTATAAAATTGGTCATATTCTGAACAGAATTTCTGGTTAACTTTTAGTTAAAATAATATAATACTTTGTTTAAATAATTTCTAGATAAGTGTCATTTTAACTTACGTTGAGCAAATATTGCCCAGGGCATGGTTGATTTCCTACTAGTTTAGGTTCATTAGAATAGTAAAAAAAAAAGGATTTGAATGTTGATACTTTAGAAGTTTATTTGTAAAGTTCAATAACTTTATAAAAATTTTCTTAAATTAAATTAGCCTAATTAAATTTAATAACATCAGTTTGTCAGGTAAGAAAAAATGTTAAAAGTATAATCGACCGTCAAAACGTTAAAATATATTGCTAAAGATAGGTTAAAAAAAATTTTTTTTCAATACTCGTCACTTTAAGCGAATGCGCGTCTCCTGTCGTATTTACAGTGAATCCGAATTTGAAATGCCACTTTACCTGCCACAACCACGTGAAAATATCTTTACTTCACCTTCGATTTTTTTCGTACCCCCAATATTCCCTTTTTTGCCTTGTTATTTTCAATACCTTTTTTTCACTCATAAAATTTACAAGAAAATTTTATTTATTTGACGTTTATTTACAAAAAAATGAGGCTGAAATAGTTTATTTAACGGAAATTTCATGATGGGGTACAACATATTGCCTATCAAAGTTGCTTATTTTTAAAATTGAAAAATTCAGAAGAGCTAAAAATTCTAATTTTTTTACTTACATTTATTTAATTATATTTAATATTATTCAATATAATAATCGAATTTAATTCACTTTTTAATAAATTAATTTTGTTTAACTAAATAATTAATAAGTGCTCATTTTAACACTAATAAGATAATATAATATATAATGGAAACGAAACGATTATGAATGTACTTCCTTATTAGCATAAAATATGAATTTTCATCAGTGCTTAATGCTCTAAAATTAAAACTACCTTTGATTACCGTAATATTACTGTTACATCAGTTAATAAATTACAGTTCAATTAATTCAATATATTATTGATGTAATTTACATTAAATATTAATGATTAACCAATACATTAACAAATTCATAATAATTTGAAATTCTCAAATAATTTCTGTTTATTGTATAATCAATCGTATCTGATGTAATAATTTTTAAAAAGACAATAAAATATCAATATTAAAAATTGTCAAAACAAAAATTACTGTACGTTTTTTTCTAAGTCTAATATATCATAACAAAATAGAGAATAATCACGCGAAATCCATCAAATATATATACATCTATATATTTATAAATACACATACATAAAAAAAATGAAATTGAATTCCATCATTTCATGCAAAAAAAAAAAACAAATTTCGTTTTTTTTCATCTTCTTATATACCAATTCTTGAATCCTTACGCATTCGATATCGAAAGCATCGTATACTAGTATTCTTCCTTCCAAAAGCGTTTTCTCAGAGTCTTGCAACGTGCGACACAGCATCAGCACTCGAGTAAAAAAAGGAAGAAAGAAAAGAAAAAAAAAGGAGAGTAAAGGAGAAGAAGGGAGGAGTCAACGTGCATAAAACCGGAAAGGGGATGAAAAAGTACTTTGAAAAGGAAAAAGAAGAAAGTGAGAGAGAGAAGGAAAAAAGGCCCGATGAGGCATCTCAAGAGTACGAACTTCATGCTTGCACGCGTTTATAAGCGAGGTGACGAAAATAGACGCGTATACGGAGAAAAATGTATATATACGCCCAAGAAAGAGAGAGAGAGAGAGAAAAAAGAAGAAGAAAAAAAGCTCACAAATCCTATACTCTATTCTGACTTATACATGTATATGTATACATATATATAAGTGTATATACGTTTGTGAAGTATGCGATCGGGTGACTTTTGAAATCGAGTTTACTCCCGCGGACAACGGAGAAAATGTTCCGGAAAAAAAATGTGGATTCGTGAAACGTAACCCTTTTCCTTCTCGAGCTTCCTCTTTTTTTCTTCAGTATTTCTTTTTTTTTTTATAAAGAAAAAAAAAAGTAGAGATTTCTTTGTCGGAGGAGGATATATATACCATCAATAGGAATCTTTTTAAAGTGTTGGAAGCTTGTTTCGTGTCAAGTTTATTGATGATGCATTGGTTTATTTTCAAGTGATTTATTCTAAAGACGAAACTGTCTTGAATCAAGAAAAAAATAACAGTTTGATTGATTTGAATAAATATACATTGTACTCGAGAAAAGTGTTTTATTTTTCTCATTTACCTTGGCGGAGAAAACAAATATAATATTGAGAATAAATTAAGAGAAAAAGTCATTAATCGTTGAATAAAATAAAAATAAAAAAAGAGGAATTGATTTATGAATAAAGAATAGTTATTTGCATTATTATTTTAACCATGAAATTCATGTCGCGATAAAATATTCCACGTTTCTAATAAATTCTTAATAAAACTATTGAAACGTGTATTATTACGAGACGTAATTAAGAAACTTCTCTTAAGATCAACATTGGCCTCTACATCTTTATAAACCGCTAATAAGACGTTGAACAAATTTTCAAAAAAAAAGGGAATAAAAAAATTCTTTAGAAAACAACAGACTGCATATAGTCAGTACTTAATTATTTCGCTTGCGTAACTTTAAAAAATCCCTTCTTCTTCCTCTTACAACAGCAGAGAAAGCCTTTCGTTTTTCTTATTCAAGTCTGTAGTACAACGCACACACACGTACGCGTGTATACGTATATACGGTAAACAGTAGCGCGTAAAATTACCTGGAAAACACATTGGTATAGATATACAATTTGGCGAGAAAGCTTCCTAAAGCTTACAAATACAACGCAAACCAACCTTACAGCTTTTAAAACGAACGAATTTTCTTTTCTGGATCTCCATTTCCTTTTGCTATTCAAAAAAAAAAGAGAGAGAAAAATAGAACTTTGCTTCGTATATACTAAGGATACTAAAAATAAAAAGAACAAAGACAAACGAATGCAGCTACTGCTTGCCGAAATTCTTTTTCGAACAAAATGAACCGAATAGAAACAAAGAAAAAGAGGGAAAAAATATAAAAGGAAACAAGAAGAAGAGAAGGAGAAAAGAAAGCTTCTTTTTTTTTTCTCGTAAAAACCAAAAAATCAAACGCAACGGACCGAAGGCGACGAATTTGTACACACTCTTTTTCTTGCACGAGTGTAAAATAGAGCACGGAGAAAGAGATAGAAACGAAGCCGGTAGATGAGTAAGCGACTCGTAAAATTTTCTCGGCTTCACTCTCGTAAAGCACACGACAACGACGACGAAGACGAGGTGAAGGAAGGAAAAAAAAAGGAAGATGTGAGCTTTTTTTTTCTGTAACGTTCACCGTGAGAGATAGAGTGCACAAGTGTGATAAACGCGTACGTGTTGTATATGAACGAGTTTTTCTTTTACGTTTTTTTACTCTCAAGTCCTTTGACTTTACCTTTCTTTTTTTTCTCTCTTGTTGAGTAAAGTAATTTGTAGTAGTGGATAAAAGAAATGGGGAAAAAACGTTGCTGAAGTGAGAAATCGAGCTTTTACTATTCGACAGGTGTTTTCGTTATTTTAATTCATGTTTAATCTTTCGTCAATCAAATTCCAAGCAAATATTAAAAGCTGAACACATTTTGTGTTTACGATATTCTGTGATAAATTATAAATGCATTATCAATGTCGAAAAATTTCAATAAAAATCCTTTGAAATATTCTGAAGAATATACATTGTGAACAAACTACTCGTAACGATTTTTATCTTTTACTATATGTACAGCGCATCTAAACTTATGAAAAAAAAAAAGAAAAATAAAGCTCTTTTGCACGTTGTGTCAGCAGGTCTATTAAAATTCATGACCCACGCAAGATCTTAGAATCTCCCCCTTTGAAAAAAATGTTTTAACATTCACGTGTATACATGTATATACATATTAATATTTAGCCTTGTATAAGGCCCGTGAGGCATTATCCATCCACACCTGGACACTTGAGACGATACATCATATTTTTTGCTCTCTTCCTCTCTGTCTCTCTTTCTCACTTTGTTGCATCGTTACACTTTTGTCACCTGCACAACTGGTATAAAAAAGCATAAACTTTCGTAAAATTGAGTATTAACAACACAAGTATTATATATGTATATATGAAATTTTAAAGATCCAGTTTTTAAGATAATAAAAAAGTATATCTTACGAAAAAATACTTTAATTATGAATGTGTTTATGAATATAAGAACAGAATCAGGTGTTAAGTAAATAATGATACTGACAAAATATCGATTAATAATCAGTTTATCAATATTAACTAATATAAATAATAATAAAATAAAAATGTTTTAAATCTAATTAAAATACAAACATATTTACATTTTTATTATCTAAATAAAAATTTGTAATATTCTACAAAAATGTATGTGCAAACCAAGAAATTAAGAAAAAACTAGATTTTTTCTGAACATTAGTTGTATACCCTTGCGTGGTGTCCCTTTTCTTCACGAAGTCGATCTATATATACGTAATGTTTTGGGAAGGGAAAAAGAAGTGCTGCACGCGATACGCTGTGAGTTATCAAGATTAGAAAAAAAAGTAACTTTCTAACAAGTTAGTACTTAACTTTGACCATTTCATTAGCTTTGGTTAATGTCGAATCATTGCCTTTAATATATTTTTAATTATTTCGTTGGATTAGTTTAATGTAAATTATACGCACACGTAATAACGAATGATGGATTGGTTATTATTACGTTTTTTTTTCTCTCTCTCTCTCTCTTTAATTTATAAATAAATATTTATAAAAGATGAAGAAGAGGATGGAAAAATTTATTATGATTCTTTGCGATGACAAGACATTCTTGAGCCTTTGGGAAAGTGTGAAAGTTTTGAATATAAATCATTCAATATAAGATCCGGATGTCTTCGAAATGAAATATTTTCGAAGCAAAAAAAAATGATGTTTGTTTTTCTATTTGCGTGGTGTTAGTTTGGATAGAAAACACACTTCGGAACATTAATCTTAATGAAATTAAACTCTTAATTTGATTGCTTAGAATTAGTTTGTGTAAAAAATTCTAAGAGGAAATTCAATTTCACAATTACGTCAGCTACTTATAAATAGCTTATAAGGTTTTTTTTCGTGTATTATCAAGTAAGTCTGTGAATTATTGAATCCGTTGTCAGTCAATTGTCAGATTGCCTTTTTCATTTTTAAATATTGTGAGCTTTATAAATAATAAAAGAAAAATCTAATAAAGGAAAAAAAAAATTTTATTTAATTCTATTCTGCTTCACTGAAATAACAATATATTTGTACGTAAGTTTTATTAAAGCATGATTCATGTAAACAAGTATTTTAAATCAAACATTCGAATTCACCTAGAAATATATTAATTGTTACAATGTTATTTATCGAAATATTGTTCTGATCAAATAGACAGATTTTTTCGTGTATACATGAACAACAATGAAATTTAATATAAAAGAGTATATGAATAACAATATTGAATATACACTTTTTTTCTTTTGTACATACCGACTTACTCATTAAAAATAAAATACATTTTGTAATCTCGTCTATCCACTTCTTTTTCTCCAACTTTGTCTGAAAAAAAAAAGAAAAACTCCTACGACACGAACTAATTATCCCGACACTTTTGCCCACTCTAAACTAGGCCAACATGAAAAAAAAAAGAAAAGAGAAAAAGAAAAACGAGGAAGAACGTCTAAGAAACATTGTTACACATGTATATACGTATAAACGTTGAAGTTGACGCACGTCCTTACACCTACGTATAAACAATAGAAAGAAAAGGTGCAAGAGTATAAAGAAAAAAAAAAGTGTCATGAAGTGCGTCGAAAAAAAAAAAAAAAATTAAAAAGAAAAAAGAAAAGATATAAGAGCCCTTCTTTTGGATATACATCAATGTATAGTAAAGTCGGGCTTGCCCTTTATCGACCCTCTCTCTGATAAAAATGAAACGGCTGTCGTAAAGCCGTGCACTTGACGCCCCCGGCGTGCGTAAAAACCAAAAGAGAGAAGAGGATCCTTTTCTCTTTTCCTATAATATATATATACATATAGAAAAGCTATGTCTCGCTTTTCTTTATGGAGGAAGAAAGAGGCATGAGAGTAATAGTAGTAGTAGTAGATGCGCGCGCGCTCGCGCTTTCGTTACTCGAGAGGAATCGATAGTTTCCGTTTCTACAATTTACGCGCCTTTCCGACCAACCATATCTTCTTTCTCTCTTATATAGCTTTACTTGTATCTGATTTTCTGTGAAGCTTTTTTTTTTCTTTTCTATTGATTGGTGCTTTTGTACGTTTCATGAATTGATGTCTTTGACTCAGTTTTTTTTATCTGTTGGTTTGGTGTTGATACCAAAAAAAATTGATTTCACAATAATAAAAATCATTATTCCTGCACCATTAAAAATAAAATTTTTGCATTCATCTTAAGTACATTTGTTTTTATAATCATCGTTTTTAATTTTTTATAAAAATTCTTATTAATTATTAAAGAAAGTGCGCATCTTTAAAAATGTTGTAATGTCTTAATTAAAACTTATAATTAATAAATAATAGTTTGAAAAAAATAATGTTTAATTTGTAGCGCACTTTTTAAGGAATAATAATTCTTAATATTTATTTTATGTTTGTCAAAAAAATAAACAGATTTGTCGTGACTTAATTAAAATTGATTGCCGATAATAACGTATAAAGTCAGTCTTAAATGACTTGTAGTCAATAAAAAGTAGTTTTAAGAAAATTGATAGATTTTTAAATAGCTTATAAATCCTTCTTAAAAGTCACGTTATAGGTGTAAAATCATCGAAAATTGGCTGTTTAGCATTAACTGATCGTAATCTAATTTGACCATTATCATAACTGGTTTTTCAACGTAATCTCAAGATGATACAAAATAAAAAGTTTTGTGTATACTAAAATGTTCTTTTTATATATGTTTCTTGATACGTTTATAACTTAATATTAAAAACAAGTAAGAAAAGAAAATGTTAAATTTTTACATATTTGTATAAAGAAGATATGTGTAACTAATCTTACTATATTTAAAGTCGTTCTGCTATGACTCGACATCAACACTCACCTGAAACAGAAAAATAAACAAAATTAATTTTTTTTTATGTTAATATTTGGATTTTTTGGGGATAGATATTTTTCCCACGTTAAATAAACACCGAAAAGAAAATTTGGTTGTACTCGATAAATATTTATTGAAACGGTTAGAAGTAAATATTTGTTCCGATCAAACAAATGTTAATTCGATTCAATTTAAAGTTTGTTGAATCAAGCAATCCATATATAAATAATAATAATATTCGAATCAATGACTTCTCTCCTCTAATTACCGAAGAATTCAAAACTTTATCCATCCAATATATTTAAAATAATATTTTTTCATAAGTCAAATAAATTTAAAATAATGAGAAAAAAAGTTTTCCTCTTGCAACCCCCTACAAACTTTTTCATGTCATAATTTTCAACTGCGCTATCGTATATATTTTTTCCCTTCTTTTTTTTTCTCCATACACATAAACACGTTTATATGGGTTGATGTATGGATGATTTTAGCAAGTCGCGACAGAAGCCAAGCATAACTTAGTTCTTCTTCTTCCGAGATTCTCTCTCTTTTCCTGCAGAATAAACAGTGAGGATTGTGAGATTTCTAGGATGTTAGTCATCTTATGAGTGTATAAGAGGGGAAAAGAGATTGTATACGCGCATTTCCCTTTTCGATTTTTTTCTTTCTTCTAAAAAAAAAGAGTGAAGAAGAAAAGTGAGACAGAAAAAAAGAGAGAAAGTTGATTTACGCTCGAATAATTTTCGTATATATTTTAACGTTGAACGCGGGGGCTACTTTTTCAATGCTCGGCCAACTGACGAGTGAGATTTATGGACGTTATTGACTTGAACGTTATAACATTGAGTTCTATAAGGTATACTGCTATATGAAATAGGATTCCATTTTATTAAATGATTTTGAGTTAGGTTGATTAAAATACTTTATGATAGCTTTATTACTGATAGGAGAAATCCTCTTTTTATTTGCTTGCTTTTTATAGTTATATTTTGAAGTATAACTTTTTGAAGTTTCGCTAAACTTTTTAAATTAAATAGATCAATGAATGTATCAAAATATTCCAGTTTTTTAAGCATTGAAAAAATCAATAAACTTTATAGTATTTATATGAAAGTTTCTAAAAGAAATATGGGGCTGATTGAAAACATTTTCTGATATAATTTTCTTGTTAATATAATAAAAATAAATATATGATAAAAAATTACTATAATAGTCAGTGTAATAACAATTAATTTTAAATATTCAATATGCTAAAAATTATGGTTTGCAAATACTTCTTAATTTTATTTTCCTAAATTTTTTATTTATCTAATAAAAAACTAATTAATCTTTATGAACTCATTAGCTGAGATAACCTTTCATAATTTGTTGAAATAATTTTAATGAATAAGAATAATTAGTATTAGTTCAAATATTAGATTAACATTACAGTGATGTATATATATATAGATAAAAAATTTTATCATGTATTAAACTAAGAAAGAATGTAATATACAAACAACATTATTTGATAAAACTTAAGTATTTCTCTGAGTACATTATTACTTTAATGTAATAATACATTATGTAATTAAGGAATAAAGTCATAGATTCTCTTTATAGGTGTGGTTTGCCAACTCGAGAAGAGATAAGCTTTGATTATATGTTAAAAATACTGCTTTATTCCAGTTCGATTATGGCTTTTTGCTAATTTAAGAGAAAAAAATTCGAAATTTAATCGAATTTTATTTTATTATTATTTATTAAATTTTATTATTCTCTACTTTGGCAAGTAACAAAATATTACATTACTTTTTACTAAATTTAATTGGAAAAAATGTTTCACTTTTGTCTCACTTTTTATGTTTAAGGTCATTACGACTGAGATGCGAATAAAATGATATTATTATTGATACAAAAAAATTATATAAGCAGAATATAATTATAACATATAGTTATTGTATATGCAAATATATAACTTATTTAAATTTTAAATTTAAACCTAAAAACATTTTGAAAGATACATACAAAATAATCATATTATTTGGAATTCATATAAATATCATCACGTAATAAAAAAAACATTTTTTTTAAATTTTAATGCAATAACAACACAATAAACTATCTCAACGCTATATTAATAATTTACAGCATTTCTAGCTTCCAACAACAAACGGCAATGCAATATGCATTTCCTTAGAAAATCCGCAAGCACTAAGCGTAAGCGAGAGTACATTGACGAAAGTGCGTCAAAACCCCCGTTGCAGCAAAGGGGATTTTGAAAAGGCGCATATATTCTATATATATGTGTGTATGTAAGTACATACATATATGCATACTGTACTGTATTTGTACAAAGGCACTGAGAAATTCTCAATACTCTACGATATACACCATATGCAACGTTACAAGAAAAAAAAAAATAAAAAGAAAAAGGGATCTAAAAACGACTTTGTAAAAGTAAAGGAAAAAAGGGGCCTGCACATGTACACACATAGAGCAGCTCTCATGTATGACTCATTGCTGTGTCGAATGAAAGAAAAACCTTGGCTCTCTTATATATACACATAATATGTATGTAGAGTAAAAAAAGAGAGAGAGAAAGAGCGAAAAAAAACATGAAACAGAGATGTATGTATGTGGGTCGTGTATATAGAAGTCGTGGGGTTATTATGCCAGCGGGCGTGTACCCATTGGGAAAAATGTATGGGATGGGTTCCGGGCCGTTTTAAGTAATGTTATAGCTTATATATAAGGGTCATATGTATAAAAGAATTTACTTGAGTACGGTTTGTTTTACCTTCTTACTTCGATATGTGACCCCGTTTTTAACCGTTATAACAATCTATTAGGACACAAGGGGTTAGATTACCCGTAACACATTTTACCGAGAACGAGAGAGTTTGACAATTTATTTCTTTATTTATTACGGCTCGTGAAATATTGGTCCCCTGATTTTTTTTTAACGAGTTTTTTTTCGTTTATTTAGATTTTATAGTTTTTTCTTATTTAGGATATTATTAGATCTGAAAAATACTTATAAACAGATTTATTTATATGACTGGAAATTCAATATTTTAAATGTAATGCTGAATCTGATATGAAATTTTAAGAACATTTTATGTTAGTATTATGGATTTCTAAAAAGATTTTTAAATTCAAAGATTTAAGGCGACTTCAGAGATTAGATTAGGTTTCATTTTTTAGTTGACAAATCAAACTTTTAATATGAGATTTTTCAAACCTTTTAATTTTTCATCATTTTTTGTAATTCGCAGAATGGTGAAAAACTTCAAAATCCAAAAAATTTTATAAACTAAAAGCGTAATTTGTAAAATGTTAAATTAAAATTTAACCTAACCACCGTAGTCACCTTAAGATTTATTGAATTTTATTTTTGCCTCACTTTGTAAATTTTTTAAATATGATTTTAAAATGTTCCTGATACGAAAGACTTAAATTTTAGCTTTGATATTCGGTAATAAGGTAGGCTATACACCAAAGTTCGTACTCTGTGAACTTAGAAAATTCATAATATCCGATATTACAAGTTCGATGAAAGTTTTGAAACTTCAAAATTCATAAATTTTCAATTTATTTAGAAGTTGGAGACTAAATTAATAAAAGAAAATAAAGCTTGAATAAGAAAAAATCTAAATTTTACATTTAAAATTAATGATTTATCAGAATTCGTTGTCTCTTATATAGACATAACGTAAAGAATGAGGAAGAAAAAAAGAGTCCGATATTTCAAAATATTCAGAATTCATTGAGCAATGAAAAAGTATTATCGACTGTTTTACAGTCCATTGTTTGAATTCTCGATATTTCTATATACTTTTTATATTTTTTTTTTAATTTTGTTCAAGAGGATGGAAATGAAAGTAATATTGGATTGCTAGTAATACTTGATTTTCAGATGAATCGAAATGAAATGTCCCACGGGGTTTTATAGATTATTTGTGCTATGTTGTCTATATATGTATAAAAGGTATGTTGCATACCCGATAAACAACCCTTTAAGCTTTAGGTCTTTCGTTGACTAATATAATCATAATTTAATTAACCTCTTTTGCCTTGTCCACTTTAGCTTCGGCACTATATACATGTATATGGGTTACGTTAGAGAAATTATTAATTGTTGCGGGCTTTTCAGCTGTTGTTTTTCAGGAATTTTAATACTATGAAAAAGTTTTACCTCTATATAATGAAGCATAATGTTTAAAATAACAAACTTCCCTTTTTGACATATAATTATTTTATTAATTAGGCGAAAATTTCGCACATTTGTTTTAATAACTTATTTTAAGCAAACGTATACTTTAAATATACGGAATGTGTGTTATGATAATATTTTATAAAAGTTAACAACAAATTTTTATTGCTTCATCATAGAGGTTCAATTAAATTACTGCACGGTAATTACTAAAAATATTAAAAAATAGCCATTGTTTGAAAATGTATAGTTGATCAATATTTGAAGTTATTTGCGTAATTGATAATATTAAGTTACAGTTAATTTTGTTTTCTGTTGCACAGATTCACATGCTGTTTAAAAACACATTTATTATTAAAATGAAATAATACTAATTTATTAATTATTGATTTGTGCAATATTTGAATTTATTGGTTTTTATTTATAAATATTGACTTTTTAAAATTATTGTAGTTATATAAGAGTTTCAAAATATTGATTATATTAAACCGCTTAACAATTTGTTTCATTGAAATAGGATCAATGTATTGTTGTTATTGCTATTAATTAATATACACAATATTATTCAAACACGAACAATAATTGTTACATAATTTTAAAAAATCAATTAATAATTATATTTAGAAATCAATAGCTACACAGAAATACCAAACTTGCAAGTCAGCCGACAGACTTTGATCTTAATTCCAGTACTTTAATCTACTGATTCTTTGATGTGACATTATGCTATTTGAAAATAATACATTAATCTTTGTATAGAAAGCAGGATTGTTAAGAAATCTAACTTGATAGAAAAGAAGCCAGAAAATTAATTGATTTGATTTATCTAGATCTATGCTGTCAGTAAAGTTACATAAACTCGTATAGCTTTGTTTAGGCTCAAATTTTTCATCTCGGAGTAAAAAAGAATAGTTTAATAGTTGTGTTTTAGATATTTTTTTAAATAATTTATATTTTCTTAAAATTTCTAGAATGTTGCTATTTTTATAGAATATTCATGTAAAACCGTAATTTTTGAAGGTGTTCAATATAGCTTTAAAAGCCAACTGAAATTTTGAGATTGAATAAAGTTATGTGATCAGTATTGTAAATGTTGAAAGATATTTGCCAATCCCAAATATCTATTTACTGAATTTTAGTTAAAAAAAAGTTCTTCAAGTAAAAGCGGTCTTTAAAATTGGTTGTAACCTTTTTTATAATACTATTTAATCTTAAAATCAAAAATATTCTTCTTTTACTGTAACAAATTTAAAAATACCTTTTTGCAAAGTATATTTAGGTATTTATATACACACAAAATAAAGTTACATGAAAACAAATTATATTGAAACTATGTCACTCAGCGAATCGATTGATACAATAATTTGAGCTTTAATATTCCAATTTAAGTTTCAATCTGACCACAAACAATATGAATACTCCAAAGTTTTGGATACAGACTTCTGTGTGTCCAACAATATGTATAGCATAAACGTTTACGCTCAAGCACAAGAATAATATGTACCCACCTATGGTACTTCTCATTTTAGTTCATGCTACATACAGGACTAAATCAATCTCGCGCTTGAGAAGAAACTAGTATACAGCTCACGGCGATAACAGAAAAGCATAAAATTCAAAATTTTTAATTTTCGACATTTACAAGTTTATTTCAGTATTATCTTAATAGCATTATGATGGGAACAATTTAACATAGTTCTTAGTAACGTGTTATTTTTGAAATGTTGAGAAGTTTATTGATGGTTAATTAAGCTGACGTAGCCACTTCATAAAATCACCATCAAAGCTATTGCATAACTTGAGATCGTTAGCTGATGTTTCTTAGAAACGACTGGAGCAACAAAATTTAATTTGCGCCAACAAATTAGCAACAAAATTGCAACAAATTATGCAATAGTTTTGATGGAGACCTTACCAAGTGGTTATATCAGCTTAATAAACATTTTACAAATTCATAATGCAAAACGCTTTTATCCTCAGGAAAGTGTATAAAGTTAATTATTTTATACACTTATAATCTTATAATTTTAATAACAAATCTGCAACTTTTATAATTAATAAGATTATTAGCGGAAATTATTAACGGAAATTAGCAAACGAAGTTTATTAAACTGTAATGTTAAAAGAAATAAAAACTTAAGAGTTAGATTTGATAAATTAAAAAGAAATGTTATTTTTGACGTTACATCATATTCCACTTGAGATAAAAAGGAAAAAAAAAGAAACTATAACGCATAACGAAAGTTTGTAAAACAAGGCCAAAAGCAGCAGCAGCAATACACGTCCAGAATGTAACATGGGAAGTATTGAAACAACAGTAAGGAGAGAGTATATAGCAAAAGTTTAGCAGGTAAATGAATTCGAACTTAAAGTCGAAATGGATTTGTCGGCTAAGTGTACTTGCACGCTTGCTACGGGATATACAGCCAAAATTACTCTCATCAGAAAGTATAGATATAGGAAAGAGAAGAAAGAGCGAGCTTGAGTTTGGTATTCGCGTGACTAAATTCTAGTTAAAATATACAGGTGTACATATATATATAAAGTTCTTGAGGTTCTGGCTAATAAAGACGCCGAAGCGTCAAAACCTCGTACAAGCTTTGGCCTTAGTCTAAAGCATTGAGTTGTGGTAGTTTCGTTAGTAACTGTCTATCTCTCTCTATCTGAAAGCTCCAAGTAGCAGTAGCAGTAGTAGTAGTACTAGCAGCACAGGCTGCTGTGGCAAGGCGGCTTCATACATAAATTAAGCATGTGCAAGTATTAAGGGATCTTGGAAAGTCCAAGTTCTTCACTCATTGAGTACGCCCCCACTTTTCCTCTTTCTTGTGTACTACGTGATTTAATTTTTTACTTGTTTCTGTACAGAGTTTTATGACTCAATTCGCGGATGTATTTACCAGTGAGAATGAAAGTTTTCTTGCTACTGCACTGCTGTTGCTAAGAGTTTAAAGGTAAAGTATAACCGGCAAAGAAAAGAATGAAAACAAACAAAAGTACCGATCTCCTTTTCTTATACGTTCCTTTTTTCGTAATATACTTTTTTCTCTTCTTAGAACAAATTTCGTTTCATTTTCGTTTGTACAACTAAATTAGGGGTTGAAAATACTGATAAATTTTTTTACTTACGGACCTATTTAATTAAACTTTTCTTAATAAACATTAGTCTATTTTCAAACACTTTCATTAATTTTTTCTCATCCACAAACGTAATTTATTGAAAAAAGTCAAAACTAATAATCTAAAATTAATAAAATTATAAAAACGTAACAATCATCGTTTTAAATGTTATATATGAGCTTTAGATGATCTTATAATCAATTATACTTAAAAAGTATTTGCTTAATTAATTATATGAAAAAAATAATTTATAATTTCAATTAGGCAAGTTTAATATATTCGAATGGTTTATATTTCCTTGAATCTTTGCTAATCGCAACGGGATTAAAAAGTTTTACTTTGTGTACTTTTTATCCCTACTGGAGAAGGAATTATGTTTCCTCAACTACATTAGCGAAGAATTATTTTTCTCATTATGAGCCTTTCTTTTATGATTTCCTTACACGGGAAGAAATTCCGTATGAAAAATTAGTAGAATCCCGAGGAATGAAAGGACAAACTTGACTTATTGAGAAATTTAGCATGATTCTATCAATTATTAGTATATTTTTGCTGAATGACAATAAACAAAAAAATAAGAATTACATATTCATACAAGAAATATTGATAAACTTTATAGTAAATATTTCACGTATAAAAATTAAAAGGTGAAATTCTTTATTTTAATCAAAAGTAGAATAAATTTTACTAGAAAGTGTCTGTATTTTTGGTAAATAGAATAACAAAATTTGTCATTTCCACATAGTTATATGTAAAATTGATAATTTTGCTAGATAATCTACCAATATATAATTAATTTTCTTTTAAGTATAAAGAGGGCAGTTAGCCAAGTTTTACGTTTGATGTCACGTGACATAAATGTTTCGTAACGAGTTTCCACACTTGCGTCATTTACCGGCCGGCATATTTGTAACGTTCAACGTGCTAGTGAAAAAAATATCTAAAGGTCCTGCAGTTAGTCATCAATCGGAATAAAAGTAAGTATAATTCATTTTATGTTAAAATACTTTCATTAGAATAGCAAAAATAAAAAATTAATTTAATTAATATACTTTCTTTCTTATGAAAAACTAACCTCAATTTGAAGGTTAGTGTTTCGTAAGTAAGTTTTACTTTTGTTGTAAAGTTTGTTTTATTAAATAATTTAATAATGTATTTTAAATAAATATTATAATTAATTTATTAGAATAAAAATGGAAGGAGACCTAGTAGAGGTAAGCTGCCTATAAATTCGGAGATGGTACTTGAATGTATAAGTATATATATATACATATATACACAGAAGGTATCCTATCCTATTATCCATACTTTCCTTCCTTTAACTTATTCATTTTTATAAAATTTCTTTTCTATCAATTTTGGATCCTACTTTAGTGCCTTATACTTATAAAAGTTTCTACACCTTTCCAACTTGATTTATTTGTTTATTCTATGCAATTTTTTTGTATTTAATCTAATGTTGTTACTTTTTTCTTAATCTAGCTTTCCAAACAAGGAAACATTCAGATAGGAGAACAAGAAGAATTAAACCTACAGCAAGAATTAGAAGGATATCAAGGTGAAGAACCAGGTTCATTGAATTCACAGAACGTTAGTGAATCCCACTCCTTAATACAACCTCAAGTAATTGTAATTGAGAATGGTACCGCTCATCAAGTTGAAGAAAATTCAAGTTCAACAGAAAATGTCATAACAACAGTACGTATTAATTTTATTTTTATTAATAAATTTTTATCAATTTAATAATAAATAAGTGCAAGATTGCGTGCAACCAGTAACGTTTTTTTTTTACGAGAAATGTTTAAACGACCGACACCGATATGCCATAGACTCTAATGTTTTAAGTTAACCTAGAAAAAAAATAATAAAAGTGAAAAATAGAATTATTAAAATTAAATGTGACTAAAGATTGCATGAATGTATGTTCAATTTTTCTTGTTGAAAATAATTTATAAAAAATATGGAATATATAGTCAACACTTGCTAACTTTTTTATTTTTTATTTTATTCTTTTCTCAATGGATAAGAAACCCTAAGTACGTCAGATTATACTCTGAGTTTTTTTTACATATTATTTAACGAGCTGATTTTGTTATTTTTATTAATAAATTTTTATCAATTCAATAATAAATAAGTGCAAGATTTTCAATCAAAATAAATAGTGTATTTTTATTTATTGTATTGTGTATCTGCAGTACATGTGTATAAATTTTTATTATCAACGGTTAATGATTTTTTATAATTATGTCTTTGTTTATTCGTCATTTATTTTTACAGGGTTTACTTGAATATATGAAAAAAGTAACTGTTGGAAAAGAAATTCTTAAAGCGTATGATAAGTGTCTTAAGAATAAAAAGTTACTTCCTAGAAATATAAGATCAAAACTAGTCAGATTGGTGATTCAAAGAGAAAGAGACTGGCTGATGAAAAATATCGATAGCACACAACAGCTTGAAAAATTCGTGTATGTTTTTATATCAATCTTTGCATTAAATATTAAACTTGATTTTAATTTTTAAATTTGTTTATGATAGAATTAAGAAAGAACGTTTTACAATTTTGGCTGATGAAATAGCTTACATCTTTGAAGGAGAAAATCCAGCTACATACTATAACCCTTTTATTCAGGAAGGTAATTTAAAAGTTTCAGCAGGAGGAAAGTTATGGCATCATTATAATTACATGAAAGAACGTATGAGGCAAGCTGAACTTCTGGCAACCAAACATGGGAAGAAACCATCTTATTCCATCTCTGAAAATGGTAACTATTTTATTATTTAGATCAAAGTAAGTTCAGTAAAAAAAAATACATATTAAATAATAAATTCATATTTTTTTCAAGATTATAGCCAAATAGAATGGTTATCGTCTCATGTAGAGCCATGGGAAGAATTGATGGAAAAGTGGTCTGATTCTTTTGCAGCAAGATTTCAAATTTTACAAAACGATATTACCATTCACGAATACCTTGCTAAATTTCCTTGCTTTGACTTGCAAGAAGCTAAAAAATTGGTAAGAGTTATTTCTTTTTTATATTTTTAAAAAGACAAGTTTGGTTTCTAACAAACCTAAAGATTGAGTATGTTTGTTATTAATTATAAATTGTTAAACTTTTTAAAAATATATTTAATAATATTATAAAATTAAATTGGAAGCATGAAATGATTTAATAAAATCTAAAAGTATGAAAATATAAATATTTTATATTAAATACAATAAAATTATTTTCAGTTCCTCATTGATTTTGCTAAAATACATCCTGGAATAAAATACTTGGACCCTAAGTCTTGGAAAATAGCTAGAGTCTGTCTCATCGAACATTTAAGTAATTCAACTATCAAATCAGTAGAAGATGTGGCACTGTTAAGGCTTTTGCAATCTGGAGACTTGAGCGAATGTAATCTTGTTTCTATACAATTTATATACTTCAGTAAAAGTAAAAAATAACATTAAATAAACAAAAATATCTTTTTAGCAAAAGAAAACTTTTTAATATTTTACTTGTTGACCTATCTCATTCCTTCTCAGAGAGGAATAAAAAGAAAAAAAAGGAGAAAAGGAAAATAATGATACAAGACCTCATCGACTTTCTTTAGAGGAAAGAAGATCTTCTTTCATTCTAAGAGTTCAGGTATCAATTTATTTCATTTTAATAACTTAGATAGAATAAATTATTAAATTTACTTTTAAAAATCTCTACGTTGTACAACATATAATATATTTCATTTTTTAGACTGCTAATGATGTGAAACTAAAACTGGAAAATTATATTGAACAATTAAGACTAAATAGTGAAACGTTTCAACCCCTTATTGTAGCCGTTGGATCAGTTACAAATATCAATGCACTATACGTTGCTTTGAATGATAAATTGTACTTAGTTGTTAATGTTTTTGAAGCTATTAAGCTAGCCTTAGCTATATTTTTTAGTTTGGATTGTAAATATCCTGAAAATACAAGGACCATTTGGGTATTCCTGCAACGGCTCTTCACAGGTATTGAGCATCGATCCGACGTAGTAACAGTTCAAACCAACATAATTTTAGGTCATATAAAGTCATTATTAGGTTCTCAAAATGAATAGAGTTATATCATGTTCAATTTGTTCGACTGAATTTGATGATACTCTTTTATTATATAATCACATTGTGGATGTACATCGAGATGCTGATAGTTATACTTGCGTTTTTAATGATTGTCAGAGAGTTTATTCACAAATTCAATCTTACAAAAAACATGTATTGCGTAAACATAATATTGATAAAAATAGAAAACAATTCTTTCCAAATGATGTTCAAATTCATGAGAATGAATCGACTTCATCTGATAATGTAATTTGTAAAGAAACTGAAGACATTATTTCTGTAGATAACTCTAGTGATAGTGATTCTGATGAATCGCTCGTGTATGACTCTAATGTACTTAAGATATTCGATGATATGAATGATGTAGATGAACCTGTAAATGATGAGTTTCGTGATCTCTTAAATGAAGAGTGTTTGCAATTTACAGCTTCTCTTTATAGTCAAAAAAATATTCCTAGAGAATTCATAAATAAAGTAGTTTTAGAAACAGAAAATTTATTATCGAATATATTAACTTTATTAAAAAAAATATTTGTTTAGCTATAAACAAGATTTATGAGCAAAATCTAATAGATTTGAATGCGTTATTTAAAAATGTTTCCAACTGCTTATCTAATTTTAATACAGAACATAAACGTTTTACAAATTTCAAAAAAATGAAAACGTTTATATATCCTCAAAGTTATAATATAGGAGAAAGAGTGGAATATAAAAGAAAAGAAGGCGTTATGCTATTAGTTCATGTACCTGTTAATGCGCAATTCATTCCTTTGCGAAATGTACTAAAACTTTTTTTGAGTTACCAAATGTTTACGACGATACTATTAAATATATGGCTGATTTGAAATCAAATAAAACTATTATAAGTAATGTAATTCAAGCGAACTATTGGAAAAATAGAACACAAAGTTTTGGAGATAAAACGGTTTTTCCAATCGTATTGTACTATGATGATTACGAAAATAACAATCCCCTTGGCTCGCACAAAGGGTTAGCAAAAACCGGAGCCGTATATGTAAGCGTACCAGTTCTTGCGCCTCAATATCAAGCGAAATTGGAAAATATCTTTTTATTTATACTTTTCAATACTCTAGATCGAGAGTGCTTTAAGAATGAAATAATATTTTCAAAAGCAATCGAAGAGCTTAATTATTTAAATAATGTTGGCATTGAAATAGAATTAGCTTCAGGTAGTAAACAAATTTTTTTTGAAGTGATTCTATTTGTGGGTGATAATTTAGGGATGCACACAATGTTGGGATTAACCGAAAGCTTCAAAGCTAATGTCTTTTGCCAACACTGCTTAATTACACAAGCTGAAAAAAGTAAAATATTTCAAGAGAATAAGTGCACCCTTCGAACAGTTAACAATTACGAAAGTTTATTAAATCAAAAAGACAGTAAAAATACGGGCATCAAAGATTTTTGTATTTTACATAAGATCAATCATTTTCATTCAACAACAAATATTGCTGTAGACGTTATGCACGACGTGCTAGAAGGCATATGTCGCTATGACATTGCACTTATGTTGAAATATTTTATTTATGATATGAAATTTTTTACACTTCATGAATTTAATACAAGATTACAAGGCTTCGACTATGGACCAAAGTACAACATTAATAAGCCACCAGAAATTAATGAAAAATCTTTAAAAAATGGATATATTATAATGTCCTCAGCGGAAATGTCGTGTTTGGTGCACAACTTAAATTTAATCATTGGAGATTTGATACCATTAAATGATATGTGCTGGGATTTATTTATAAATTTAAGAGAAATTATTGAAATCATTACAAGTTCTAATATTCTTAATTCAACTTATAAACTTTTAGAGATAATTGTTTATGAATACTTGTCGTCTTTAACACTATTATTTCCTAATAGTTTAAAACCCAAACACCATTTCCTGTTACACTATCCCCGAATCATGTTGCAGTTTGGTCCATTATTAAAATTTTCTTGTTTGCGTTTTGAAAGTAAAAATCAAGAGGGCAAACAAACTTCTAAAAGTACTACAAGCCGTATAAATGTAAATCGAAGTATATGTATTAAACATCAGCTATATTTAAACTACAGATTTTTGAAACGAGAATTGACGTCTATTTTTCAAATGAAACTAGGTAAAAAAAACAAATAGTTCAGTTGAAATTTTATAAACAATTCAGCCATTTACTCAATTTTTTAATGTTTGATCAAATTATAACGATTAAATATATGTACTACTTAGGTAAAAAAATTAATCAAAACAGTATTCTTGTAATATTTTCTGAAATTGGACTTTGTTTTTATAAAATAGAACATATTATATTAAAGCAATCAGAATATATTTTTATTACTCGAAAGTTTGAGGATTGCTTTTTCGATTACCATTTACAAGCATACAAAATGTATAACACGGAAGATTATAAATGGCATATATTATCAGCAAAAGATATTCACTCATGTATTATAAGTCATGCCATTGAGTTTTCTGACGGTTTAAAGTACATACAAAAAACCTGGCTTTAAAAAATCATATTTGTTTGTAAAATTTTGTAATAAATTGAGTTTAAAACAAAAATCTTTTTATATTTTCCTATCCTTGTGCAATTTTTTTTCGATCACTTTTCTAATTTAATTTTTATGTTTATTAGAAAGTTATTATTAATTAGCTCATGCTTATACTTATTAAATAACTATTATTGATACATCTAATAATAATAAAAATGATTTGGCACCAGTTCGTTTGTTCTTTAGAAAAATTATTAAAAAATATATTGAAAATATCCGATGAATTGACTTCGTGCAAAAAGTTTAAATAAAATCGATTTTGAACGTATGAAATTTGAATAATGTTAATTTGCAAATAACTCTTGTTTTTTTCATAGACATTCAAACACTTTTGTTTTATTATTTCCTATAATATTTACATTTATTTTATCTTCATTTATATCGAACTTTTCACGATTAAAAAATAAAGCCTTTAATAACTTATATCTAAGAAGTTGATGTCTTAATCAAATCAATTTAAATTTGGCGCGATCATTAAGACAACAAACTATTTAAATATTGATTATGATTATCTACTAGATGGCATTGCGAAACTCGCAAGTGGTTAGATAAGTATCTAGTTAGTATATAAGAAAAATTCAAAATATCGGTAACAGCGAATGCGGTTGCGATTCAAAATGGTAGTAGTAAGGATAGGATTTAGGTTATGGGTTTAAATACATGCGTGCGTTCTTAGACTTGTACTACGATAAGTGAAAATCAGTAGCGTTAAAAGTGTGATATCTTAGTCTCAGTGCTTCAGAATTTAGGTTAACAGAATTTATCAAACTATCAAGTAATGAAAGTTATCGATCAAATTTTTTTTAATATTGTTACAATCTTCTTTAAAAAGTAAAATTTAGGATATTTTAAGACAGCAATTCGTTTTTTCGACATTAAAATTTGCTTGTTGAAGCAGTAAAAATTAAATCATTTCATAGTTAAATATGATACCGCGTGGAATGAAAATTGGTATATTTTATAGTAAAAATTTGGCAGTCAATCTACCAATATTTACTAAATTCAAATTTTACTAGATTTTATTGTAATATTTGATAGAAGTCAAGTTTGTCCCTTCTTTCCCATACTGGTATACCAATTTTTCAGGGAATCTATTATAATATTTCATACGGAATTTTTCTCCGTGTAGATATATATTTTACAGAGCTACAAAGATTAAAAGTTAAAAGTTTATTTCGAATGCTGTAAAAATTTACCATTTTAATACATGATGCATTAATTGATAAGTATGATATATTTTTTTATTATTTTTAATAATTAAAATCTCAAATTGAATTTGCAATTATAGTCTTTAAATTTCTTGAAATATAAAAAGTTATTGTAAGACAACTTTAACAAATAAAAATATCAACATTATGGCGATTCCAATAGATTATTCATTATTATTTACCATTATTTGCTTAAAAGTTGAAAGTTCTTTAAAGTTCTTGGTAGTATTATGAAATACATGATTCTAAAAATATTCACTTGAAAACATCAAGATGGTTAATGGCAGTCTTGAAAAGTAGAAACTATAATTTATGAGATGTTTCATTTGAGTCAATGATTTTATCTTTTGCTTAACCTAAATTACAAAAGAAAACTTTGTTTTGTTTTTTATAAGATTTGACGTTGAAATGATTAAAAAAATATGCGACATTTTAAAAAAATTGAAAAAAATTATAAACAAATTTTTTTATTTGTAAATTAAAAAAATGAATAAGGTTACTTTACATTAATTAAAAAGCTCGAATGATGAAGTAATGTTTTAGTCATAGGAAAATAATTAATTATTGTAATATTACTTAAGTAGAGCTTTTAGCAGGAACATTTCTTAATCAGTTGCCTCAAGTATACTAGAGTGGTATGTATTTAATCCTCGTAGCGTTACAAGCAAGTTTAAAAATTTTTTTTTCTACTACACGAGTCATCAAGCACCTTTTATGCGTTTCACTACAAACAACAAACTCAAGGCAGTTAGCGTTTTCTTATACCGTCAAAGAAAACAAAGACATAAACTACCTTGCAACTGTTGCAGAAAGGGAGTGTAGTTCAATTAACCGAAAGGCCAAATCGCCGAAAACCAAAAACCAGAAAACCTTTATGCCGATAATCCAGAATACAGAAAACTAAAATACCGAAAGACCAAGATCCCGAAAACCATGGTAACGAAAATCAAGATATCGAAAACCATAACCCAGAAAACTAAATTGCCGAAAACCAAAAAACCGAAAACTTATTTCCCGAAAGGTCAAAATCCCGAAAACCATTTTCCCGAAACGCCAAGATCCCGAATACCATTATTACAAAAAGGCTAAAATCCCGAAAACCATTTTTACGAAGAGGCTAAAATCCCGAAAGTATTTATATCGACTATTTAAACTGAATTTTGACAAGAAATTTAATTGGTAAATTATTGAAGTTATTATTGCAATAATTTATCAATTAAATTTCCTGTTAAAATTCAGTTTAAATAATCGATTTAAATACTTTCGGGATTTTAGCCTCTTCGTAAAAATGGTTTTCGGGATTTTAGCCTTTTTGTAATAATGGTATTCGGGATCTTGGCGTTTCGGGAAAATGGTTTTCGGGATTTTGACCTTTCGGGAAATAAGTTTTCGGTTTTTTGGTTTTCGGCAATTTAGTTTTCTGGGTTATGGTTTTCGATATCTTGATTTTCGTTACCATGGTTTTCGGGATCTTGGTCTTTCGGTATTTTAGTTTTCTGTATTCTGGATTATCGGCATAAAGGTTTTCTGGTTTTTGGTTTTCGGCGATTTGGCCTTTCGGTTAATTGAACTACACTCGCAGAAAGGCAGGCAAGCCTTAAAGGAATTACGCGTCTTCACGCCAGCCGCCCATCAACTGAACAACTTTAAGGAGTGAAAGAGAACTTTCTATTTGCAAAGTCGATATACACATAAAGAAAATCAATTTCTTGGAATGAGAAAATGGAGAATAAAGTGCTAAGACGTAAATGCGAGACGAGAATTGTTGACGTATTTATTTCAAACACATGAATTGAAAACATAGCGGGAGAGAAAAAAAAACAGAAATTTTAAAGAACGAGATAGGACTTAATATTCCTGAATAATCAATTTTTGTAAAAATAATGAAAATATCAAAATTTAATTGAAATTAAAAAGATGAAATCCATTCATTATTGGAAGAATCCTTAAAATGACAATGATGTAGAAAAAGAAGTTCATTGAACCTCCCAAGCACATTGATGATCAACAATAACTGAAAATCCGTCAACTAGAACTTATTAATATCGATATAATATGACGACCTCATTCACATCCAACAAAAGAATTGGTCTCAAACAGTTTTCATCGCCAGTCGATATTCCCGTACAAAGAAAATCAATTTCTCGGAGAGTAGTAAAGCGCTATAACGAAAAAGATATAACGGCACAAGCTCGTTTTACATTTGCTACTGCGATGCCAAGACATCGTCGTTTGGTGTATACTTAAAGCCTTAACAAGAGAGAAAATGAGTGAGAGAGAGAGAAAGAGATGATGACTACGAGGACGACGACGACGTCGAGAAACTATTGGAAAGCCTTACCGCAGCCTTTGTTCTTCGGTCATCGTTTATAACATGAAAGAGCTAAGTAAAAGGAAGAGAAGAAGGAAAGTTTTCGATAAAGTTATATATTTGCCAAGGCATCCTCGTCCTCATCATCGGCTTTTACTATTATGAGACTAGTCTACGGTGTAAACTTGAATGAAGACGCTGGAGTTTTATATACATATCTATATAGTATACGATTATCCTTTAAAAGCCTCTTCATTTTATGAAATTAAAATACTTGTCGCTCGCTTATTTTCAGGAAATATTTTAATTATTTTCTATAGCTAATATATTTGTTATTTTAGACGTAATACCTTAGAGATTTGGTGGCAATTATGCCTCGGGCAAAGAATGTGTAATTCGATGACGTTGCCGCTACTGCTACTGCTCCTGCTGCTCCTGCTCCAGGTTGCTTGTACAGCAGTTTTAGTTGAATATAGTATGCTGTTTCTTGGGGCTTTTCGTACTTTCAAAGTTTATAGAAGTAGCAAAGTTATGGGAAACAAAAATCACTTGTTTTGGGTGTCACAAGGTTAATTTAAATGTCTATGTAAATATGATAATCTAGCTTTGAACTACTTTTTGCAACAAGTTTAGAATGTTTAAAACGAATATTTAAAACTTTTCAAAAAGTTAATCTCCATTTTCAATAATATGTGAAAAAATGATTTTTTATCAACAGCAATTAATTCAATGGTTACGGTTCTAATAAATTTTCTTTTCAGGATGCTATTTGAGATTAATAAAAGTACGTTTTTAATAAAATCATCCCTAGGGCTAATCTTATATCACCATCTTTATCTTAATTTGCATTATCTGACTATGAAAAGGGTCAGTTTTAAAAAATTTACAATTAGTGTAAATCATTAAAAATTATTCAAACAAATCAGCTTGTTTTGACAATTCTATCGAATGAATAATAATTTCCTAACTTTTGCCTATAATTATACTAGCAGCAATAATTTACGTTAATTGATTTGACTTGAAGAACGTTACACTGAATGTTCATTTGAAATCCCAGAAAATTCTGAAAAGAGACACTCTTTAAACAAATAAGTGTATATTCAGACGACCTCAATTCATAAACATTTACAGAGCTCATTCATTCCTTCTCTTTATAAATAACTTTATAGTACAGAAAACCAAGCGCTACATCCAACTTTCAAACTAAATAAAAGCCAATCTCGTGATTAAGACGCTTCAACCGGCCGCTGCTCCTGCTGCCTGCCTGCCTGCCTCATCCCTTCTTTCTTCTTCCAACTCCATTCGAATTTTCCCTCTTGCAATTTTAATTAGGTATATAAAACGAAATAAAGGGAAAAGACTTTAGACTGGGATTATGAAATTTCTCGCGATTCTGTTCATTTCCGTTACAGCTGCAAACTTTCCTATCCGTCGAAAGTCAGTCGTCAGAAAAGTTTTTTGAGAAAAGAAAGCATATTGGATGACCAATATATATATATTTTTTCTTCCTTCGACTGTATAGTGCACATGATATACGAGCCCATAAGAAAGAGAGGGGAAACTAAGTTTTTTTTTTTCTTTTTATTTTTTTAAGATTCGTCAGCGAATCGTTTTAATAACAGAACCTGCCGAACTTTTACCCTCTCGTTTTATATACCTTATGATGATAAATGGGGTCGCCTAGAATTTCTGAGTAGTCCTCCCTCTTATTCCGATGATGAAGTTCAATTCGATCGTTTTTTTTTCCTCCCTCAAATTTTTTTGAGAGAATGGAATCCGAATCCTTTTTACGCGATAAGCGCTTACGTAAATTTTTTTCTCTTTCTTTTTTTTCTTAAATTTCGACATTTATGGAGAGAGCTAGCGGGTCTTGCGTGAAATGGATCGAACGCAGAAAGAAAACGAAAACCGGTGTACTATAAGGATTTAGATCGAGAATGGAATATTTCATGGAACATGAAACGTGTGCGGGTGCGAGAGTATATTTAAAAAAAAAAAGAAAGATCCTTTTTATGTAGGGTAAATATATTAAAAAGGAGCGCCGGGATGACATCCTTTTTTTTATTTTTACTGAAACATTAGACCCTAGTGGAAATTAAATTCGCTTTCGAGCGAAAACATAGCCAATTTTCTCTAACAATGTTCAAAAAATGACCTAGTTTTTAAATTTTAATTTTTTTGCTGATTTAACTTGTAATTACAGTAATATGTAAACTAAGTAAAATAGTATAATGAAAAAAATAAATGTAATAAATGAAGACACAATTTTACTCATACTATCTGCTAGAAAATACAAGTTCCTTTTTTCCAAAATTTATCAAATATTTTCTATACGATCGCTCAATTTATGCATTATTCATACATGAAGTAGTTAAATTCTCAAAGGATTAATCATCAAAGAACAAATATTTCAGTAATATTACAAGTTACGATGAACTAGATCAAATATTACAATAACTATTTGAAAATGAGCTATTTCCTTGAAATAAATTGCTTTGAAATGGTCCGTAGGATAAAAGTTTTATTTTTACACGAAATAAAAAATTTTTTGTTAAACAATATATTTAAAATAAATTTTATTAAAACATAAATTATAAAAATGTTCATCCAAAATTTCTATCATAAATCAAATTAGAACTTCACACAAAGATATTTTATCGATAAAAATACCGTGTGACAGCACAGTAAAAATTCTCAATAAATCACGTCAACTTTTACTTGCTGTCGCAATACTTTTTATGAAACTTTATAGATGTCATTGGATAATCTTCAATCAAGCATTATATTAAAAAAATTTTACGATTTTCAAAAAATTTTTAAGCAGTCAAACAATTAATTCAGCAGAGAAATTAAATATTTTTATTTTTACTAAAATTGATTTTTTTACGAATAAAATAAGTTAATGCGATGTAAAATAAAACTTTTTAAAATAAGCTAAAAAAGCAAAGTTTAAAAACAGCAACTAATTCCTAACTTATTGAGCTATACATTTCACTTAGAATTAATCCAGTTCGCAGTTTATCTTTAGGATTTCATTGCCCCTTCTCACGAAATAAAGAAGCGAAAAAAAAAAAAAAAAAAAAAAAAAAACAGAAGCTCTCCTGCAAAATGATTACGTTATTTATCGATCAACGTCTCCGGGTTCGTTCTTCCTCTTACAAACTCGTAAAACAGTTCAGCGCATTTACATATATTTGAAAGATTTCAAGCCAAGTTGGAAATGGAAAAAAATTGTTGGTACACTGCCAATAGCTGGGAAAATTGGATGACAGTATGTGCGACTTTGGTTTACTTCGTAAGTCAATGTTGCTTTTTTTTAATCAAAAATAATATAGGTGGCTTGTATTTATGATGTTGCGCTAAAAAAATCTGTTATACTTTACAATATTATTTTAAATTTATGTACGAATTATTATAAACATTTGCTGAAACTTCCAGCGATAAAACATTTCTCTTACAAAAAAGTAAAGACTGAAAGAACTAAAACTGTTAGAAACAAAAAATATGATTGATTTATTTTTTACAAAATTTAAAATTATAAGATAAACTGACTAATAAGTAATTTTAAATAATTTTTTTATTTACACAAAAAATATAAATATAACTTTTGTATACTTCTTCATGTGGCACTTTTTGATATCATTATTTTTTTGATTTTATTTAACGTCGCTGTATTTATACTATCATTATGATATGCTAATTAGCGACGGAGGTTTCTCAGTGTGTTTGTGAAGAAAGCACATGTATCGTATACAGTGGTGCTTGTATCATTGGGACGCCGAGAGCGGGATTCGAACTCGAGTCCTCGAGATTATGAATCCTGAGCTCTACCAACTGAGCCACTGAAACCTCCTTATTAATGTTATATAATATGCAGAGAATATATTTCAATGAAATTTACAATAATTGCGATATTTTGTCAGTATAGGAATTGTTATAGGTTATTTTGATGGATTTTTGTATATTTTCAGATAAATGATCCGAAGATTAACGTGTAACATTTCATGTAATAACATTATGAATAAGATTATTATATGCAATTTTTATTATATACACGAAAAAACTTTGAACATGTGAAATTCAATTAAAATTGTTTGAGTGCTTAAGTAAAAAAAAATTCTTAATAATGAGGACTTGATCTGTCTTATGAATCAAAATTTGTTTAGCAAGTATTCTTTAGTTTAAATCCACAGAATTTTTAGCTTATAAAATCGATTCAGACATCATTAAATATTAATTTGCACAAGTAATGTCTTCAATTTTTCACATTTTTAAATCTTAAAATTTTTTATGAAACAAATACTGTTTTCATTTTACAAATATGTATATAGAGATCAGTCATTTTATATGATTCTTTAAAACATCAAAAGGTAATCTTTTCACCATTTTAACATAAAAAATAATCACCGTAGATAAAAGTAATTTCGACAAAATTTTAACTTATTTGATCCATAAGGACCAATGACCTTTCAAGTTGTAATTTCAGAATTTTTTTAAAAAATTGCCAAAAAATTGGAAATTTGAAAGCATTGGAGCATATTTTGTTTGCTAATGTCTGAAAATATTTTTCTATTGTTTTTTCTAAAATCAATGTTGACATCATTACAAACATTTCTTTTTGAATCAAGGCTTTAACATTTTTTATAAAATTATTACATTTAATAATTTTCAAAGAACAGTTAATTTTTATTAAAATAAAGAAGTAACTCTACAATTATAAACAAACTATTAGAAAAATTAAATGTAACAATTAATGAGAAATATGGAGCGTTTATTTTTACTATCTACACTACTAAAAATGCATTAATTTTTAATTTTAAAATACGTTTAAAACGAATTCATATTTTAATATTAAAATTTTTATGTTGATTTTACAATCTTATTATTAATTTTATAAAATTTTATGAATTTTTATTACGTATTATAAATAAAACTTTAATATTAGAGTTTAATAAAAATATTATTCATAATTTGAATTTATATTAATTTTAATTTAATTTATATAATAAATTATTTTAAAAAATTACTTTCAAGTCTTATAAATTTAATAATACTTATAATGATCTTTGTTAACATTTAATACATTTGGCTAATATTCTTGAGAAAGTATCTTTATTAGAAGTTTGTTTCTGTGTCGTCAGGTCTTATTTCCATTATTGACATTAATATATTAAAATCGAAGTTACTTTATCGATATATTTTATCAAAGTTTTAATACTTATGTAAATTTAAATTTTACAGATTTTAACTATAATGAACGCAGTAATATTTTAATAATACTTTCAAAGCAAATTATGAAAAATATTTTCGAATTAAAAAAAAATTGATAACTACAGATAAGAAAATATTGACTTTTAAAGTTTATGCGTACTAGAACTTCGTTTATTACAACAATAAACTCTTATAGATAAAGGAAAATAATGTTACGTTAGTTGTCCAAATATAGATAGTTTCTAAATTATAAATATCTGCTCTCTAATGCTTTCTGAAAAATCGATTTGTTTCAGCAAGATCAGCAAGCATGAACCCCTTCAAACGTTGAAAATTTTCTAAGTAAAAGCAATATCGTAAATTTTATAAATATACTTAGATAAGAATAGATGTACTTTAAAGCTATTTGGAAATAACTATGGATTTTATCTAAGAAAACTTGCTAACATTTACGAAAATTCAGGTGAATTATTTTTTTAAACGTTTTTTCGACTATTTCTTGTTATATAGGATTTTTCTTATTCCAATTTCGACCAAGTTTTCTATTTTAAATGTCAAAAAGAAAAATTAATAAACCTAGGAAACTATCATGTTCGGTAATGATTTTATTTGTATATTTTTGGAAATTTAATAGTAAGTAAAGTTTTTTATCAACAAGTTTGTTTGTTGGAATTTGAATTGACAATAGCTATCAAATAGAGTATAAATCTTTCGACAAATAGCCGCTAAATTTATCATTTTACTTTTCCATTTGCAAAATTGTCTCTTTTCTCAAGTTTGACCCAAATTATACCTTAACAAAACTTTCGTTAAAACTTTTGGAAAACGCAAAACTTTTCATACGAGGTCTTATTTTCGAGTTTATAATTTAAACTGTACAATTTCTTAATAGAAGTCATAAAAATAAAACTTTAAACAAATATTACAAGCACTTAGCGTTCGTTTATTAAAAATTTAGTATCTCGATGCTATGCAATTGCTCTTGTGTAAATAAAAATAGTTGTTGCTCTAGTTTCTGCAAATTAAACATGCATGTATTGTAACTTTATATCAAAATGAAATTTAAAAAAATTTTATTTATCGCTAAATAAGATGATCCATTTTTATTAACAATATTTTCTACAAACAAAAACCAGAAAATTTTTTTGTTATCCTTATCTTTCTTTATTTCTAAAATCAAGTTGTCTAGGTAATATGAAGAATGTAACCTGAACACAAAGATTTTTAAGCAGGCAACACACATATACGCGTGCATAGAAATGTACATGCACACACCATAATACACATGAACACATAAACATAGAAAACACTCGAACTAAGTATGCACATAATCTAGGTGTGCTCTTCTGCCCTTATTCGCCTTTATGCCCGAACGTTCTCGGCCCTATTTACGTGTCGTGCTGTTCTCTCCCTCTGCCCCTCTTGTTAAATCGAGCGTACTACCTCTAGTTACTACCTTCCGTATACACACACACACACACACACACATATGTGTGGGGGTGTATGTACACACGCGTACACATATATGCTATTCCTTTATAAACATGTATATATGAAAATGAGTGGCATTGTGGATACATACACGCTGAAAATTTACGCAAACACATGGACATACAATGCAAGCGAAAATGCTCACGCGTAACAACAGACATTTTGCCATGAGTACATATATATATACAAGTACAGTAAGTTAAAGCGAGAAAGAGAGAGAGAGAGAGTACGAAAACTCTAAGGCAATTTCATTTAACCTCGAAGGTATTAAATTTTTCACGAGGCCTTTCAGAGATGATTACTTTTGAGAGTATACTTTAGGTTTGCTTAAGAATTTACCCTAGGTAAAGGTAGAAAATTAACAAAATGAGAAGAGAGAGAGAGAGAGAGAGAGAAAGAGTAAGAAAGAGGAAGCGTAAGGACGTGTAGGTTACACAGGACAGGTTTGTAAGAATATTAAAGATATCAGTTTCGATGACGTTAGTATTGTACTACATTTGAAAGCTTTTGATAAGGGAAGGCGAGCTTTTATTAGATACATTGAGATACAAGAATATTCTATTGTTTAAAATTATATTATTAGTTATATACGAGTAAAAATTATTGATTATTAAATTATAAAGCGAAATGGCATAACAAATAAGACTTTGGGTTTCCAATTTAGAATACCAGAATTCAATCCTAGGAACCTCTAATTTTTTTCAAAACAAAAGTTAATATATACATATACGTATATTTATAAAATCCGACTTTAGAAGTGACGGTATCAATAACAGGATTTTCAAATTGGTCTGGAAAAATTCGAACTGTGAAATACACTTGAGCTGAGAAAGAACTACAGAAACCGCAAAGCATAGACAAGCACTCGAAGAATTTCAGGTTGAACAGTTATAGAGAGGACGCAAAGAGTTTGTTTCTAAACATCGAAAGGTGTATCGATATATTCCACTTGATTAATAGTAGTCCATCGTTTAATTTTAGTTAAAGATATGACAATATTATATTAGTACGAATGTAATGGCTACCGTTAATGTTCCAAATTTACTGTTTATAGTTTATATTTTATTACATGAATAACACTTTATTCATATTAGTAACAATGAGGAACATTTGGGATTAATTCATTTCAGTGACATTATGTACAAAAAACTTTGTACTAAATATAGTGTTATCATTGCATTAAAATACTAAGTCATTCAGGGATAAAATATGTTCTTAAAATAAAAGTTTGACTTATTATTTTCCATGAGCTCACTGTGAACATATTATTATCATTTCAAACTAAGAATTCAATGAAAAAATTTTTAATTCAAAAAATGTTCTAATAAAATAAATCTATAAAAATGTATATCAAGAATGCAATTCATATATTCTAAATTATTTTACAAACTGCATCGATATGCAGATATTGTAGTGTAAATTGGGGCTATTTTGATTGTCAATGAAATTTTCGAGTTTGCCTAATAAAGCTTAAAAATTTGTATATAATATCGTTCCAGTAGATCTTTGAAAGCACTGCGCATAAATATCATTGGATTTATCCAACGCTTTGAAGTATGAAAATTGCCTTAAAAACGAAAAACAATTCAGTTTACATGTTCACAAAGAACGACAAAAACAGTTGATGCAAATACTTTTTTGAAAAGCTGTCAAAAATCAAAATATCAACAAATTTTCATCTAACAAGTTTTATTTTTTCGTTATCAACTCTACATCAACTCAACAATTGATTAATTTTCCTTTTGAATAAGGACCGTGTTTTGACCAAAATAAAACAATATATTTTTGTTAAACATCTGTTCAACAAATTTTTGTTAAACATCTGTTAAAATTCAAGTTCTAAATACTTTTTAATCAAGCATTTTTTTTCTAAGAGATTTTTAATTTAAAATTTTTAACCCGAGCTTTGAAGTTATAATTTTCTCTTAGAATTTCAAAATTATGTTTTTATATCTCATTTCCTTTTTCATAAATTTCGATTAAATTTCGTGATAAATAGTTCGTTTTAATTCTATTTAGTTTAGTAAAATTAAATGAAGAATTAAAGAAAAAACCTTTGATCTGAATCGTGATGCGTTAAAAAATATTAACTCTTTTCGAACATATTAACAATCTAAAATGAAGAAAATAAAATTGCTTGAAATTTACTGTTCAACAAAACAACGAAATATCAATGTTCATATCTATTTTCTTTTATCTTTGATAGCTTTAAAGCAGAACCATATTTTTCAACGCGGCAAAGCATAAAATAAAGGTTTCTCTATTAATTTCTCGTGTATGATTTTACTATATTGCATAAAACTCAACGAGTTAAATTTAGGTAATTTGAAGTAATGTTAATTTTTAATATACTGCATACTATAAATACTATTAAACCTTCTAAAGCCAAAGTTATTTAACGTTAAATTCTGTAATTATGGTTACTTCTACATTTATATGAAAGAAAACACCCCAAAAGCATAAAAAAATCTATGATCCAAAGTTACGATACTCTCCTAGTAATTTTTAATAAGTATACACTATTAATTAAAACTGGATAAAAAATAAAATTTTAAATATTTCAGAAACTAAGAGTTCTCATAAACTTCATCTATTATATTAAAACAATGTATTTCTGTGAAATTTCAAAACAATCAACTAAGATTTATTAAAGTTATCGAGAATCATAAAAAAAAAAACTTTTTCATCACCCGAGAATATTTTTTTTTTTGAAACTTTAAACAATAATGAATTTAAACTTTAATAGTATATAATATTTTTTTTATTTGTATGAACTTCTTTCTTTGAAAAATAATGAATTAATTATTAGTAAAGTATCTGGAGCAAAAATATAGTTGGCTGATTATTTATACGTAAATTATATTCCATTTATATTAAAAAATAAGAAAAAGTATTAAATAATAATACTACTGACATGTAAGCTGTTTCGCTTTAATTAAGAAAGAAATGAAAGTTACAGGATGTGCAGTGATGACATGTATATAGTTACAGGGTGGGGCGTTTGCTCACTTAACAGAGTGTTTGCCTTTGATACAGTAACCCGAGGTTCAATTCTCACTGGGGATGGTTTTCCATATTATAAATAAAGTTATTATATTTTCAAAATAAATTAGTTATGTAATACTAAACTAATACTAAACTAATAATAAACTAATACTAAACTAATGCTAAACTAAAAAAATGATAAAAGGTTTATTTTAATTCAATTACATTTATAAAGCATAAGATTTTAGTTATACAGACGAAATAAAAAACGTATTATTTTATAACTAATAAAATGTAAAAAGTTTTTTTTTTAATTGTTGCGGACAATGAAAAACAAAAAGAATATTTTAAAATTTACTTTTAGATATTTCAAAGGTTTGACGCTTTAAAATAAAAAAGTTAATCTACAAAAATCGAAAAATTTATATAAAACGAAACGCATTAACGAATCTGAAAAATTATGTCAGCAGACATCTTCACGAGAAAACAAAAACAAAATAAAAAAAAAACTAAATTGTATTCCATCAAAATACGTCAAGCCGATCTCGAGATATAAAGGTACATACACACAGAAACATTTTTTAGAAAATAGTGTATTTTTGTTCCTTATATCCCAAAACCATGTTTTTTGTAACGTTGTTTTGAAAACTATTTCCTTTCAGCATCACAAAGCTTCCTCTGAAAAGAACCTAAACAAAAGTAGTTTTTATTTATTTTCAGCTTAGAAAAATTGTAAATCTTATTTTTCTTGTTTAATTAAAATTAAACTATTTAATATCAAATTTATTTTTACCAAAAATTGTAGTTAATTTATAATATTAAGATAAATCTTAATAAAAATAAAAATTTTTGAAATCTTAAGTCTTCATAAAACGCTAAAAACTATAAAAAGATGCATCAGCATAAATCAAAAATAATATTTGTTAAAAAGCTTATAATTTACTTATTTCCCAGGCTGAATTTTCTCTCAGTTGTTGAGCTTGAAATCAAATCTAAACGCATAGTACGCTTAATATAACAAGTGCATATGTAGGTTTAAACGACTATGCACAGTTATACGCCTACGCCTAAAACCTATACACAGCATATACGCGATACGAGAACACATCACGACATATACGCAACGAAATGAGAGAATAAGAGAGAGACAGAGAGAATAAAAGAGAAGCGAAGGAACGCATAAACGTCAGGACCAGCAATGCAAAGAGAGAGCTCTGGCGCCAGGTTTTGCACACACGCCATTCGGAAACGATAAATGTGTGTATGTATATGTATATAAGTGGTAAGCATATTGTACAAGTATGCCGAGATATGAAATGCGCTTTTACATATATATAGAAGCGCTAAAATGTTACGGCACGCGCGTACTCTCTCGCTGTGCGCTTACTATAAGCTCGTTTTAAACGGCGTCGGCATATAATTGGCCCTCGTGCAAACTCTTCGGATAAGGCTTAAGCTACTACATGTACACACATATATATATGCGCGTGAAACTTGAAAGGGGTGGAGAAAAAGATAGAGCGAGAAAGAGAAAATATACGTGTAAATGAGTAAGTGTGCCTCTGTCTAAGGGTTTATGCGGAATTAATTTACCCTATAGGAAATTGGAAGCGCAGAAGGTTTGCGTGACGAGCTTTACTTTTCTTTCTCTATACTTTCTAACTTTCTCTCTCTTTCTCTTTTTCTCTCTCTCTCTTACATAGTTCTAACATTGTTTCAGTTGTACTCTGCAATGCCGCTGTTATGCATATACATATATACCAACGTTCTACGTATATTTTTCTCTCTATTTTTTTTTTTTCACTTTTTTACCAAGCTCGTTATTTCTTTTTCTCCGTTATATATACATAACGATCCCGAAGATCTCGCGCGAGCTCAGAACCTTTACCATATAAATCGTATAGTTAAAATGTATATATATATATTCATAGAATGAGAAAAGAGAAAGAAGAAAATGCAATGTGATGCGAAGCTTTTAAATATTCATGTACGAAGAGAAAGAAAAAGATCTCTCTCTCTCTTTCTCTCTTTTGTATATAGCAAGGCTATACGATTTAAAAAAAATGTTCGCACTCGCGGCCATAGTGTTGCGCGTGTGAGGAAAAGGTGCATTTCATAGAAAAGTTGCATGCGCCGGTGTTATTTTATATCCATTATATACAGCCGAACCGCTTGTTATTATATAAAAGCGTAGAAAATCTCAAACCCATATGCAGTGTAATTTTCATGTGCCAGCAATTAATGATGGATAATGACTGCTCGAATAGCTCAACTTTATATGTGTATATGCAACTCAATGTTATACATACACCAAGTATTTCTATACATGATTTATTCCGTTATTGGATCTTTTGTTAATTATAGCCGAGAGCCCAGACAAATTTATGTAATACATTATTTTATATCGCTAATTATCTTTTCTTCAATTATGAAAATTACGATTAATGTAACAATTCTTTAATTTATCAAAATTATTTTATACTTATACTTTAATGAGCTGTAGCATTTTTTCTTTTCTCGTTCATTGTGTTTTCTATAAAATTTCAGCGCGATCTAAATTACAACAAAGTATGCAAAAAATTAAGTATTAAATGGGATACGCAATCAAATTGTAAATAAACTTTGTTTATAATGTTAAGCTTACTCGGTAACGAAGATTAAACGAGATTTGAACATCAGCAACTCACCTGAAACATAAAAAAATTTCAAATTATAAAATAACTTTAGAATTAATGTAAGTTAAATTAATACACGATTATTCATAAAAAAAATTATATGTAATTAATACATGAATTCTAGATTACGTTCACTTATTAAAAATTTTAATAAATTATTATACATCAAGAACTTTTTATCAACAGTAAATTTTAATTTGCAACTTTCGTGTTATTTTATTTTATAGATTTTGCATTATAATTACATTAAATCTAAATATATAAAAATTCAAAATTTCAGTTTTATTTGGATTTAACAATTGTTAAATTTATAATTAATAGCTTTTTTATTGAAGTTTCGATGCTTATTTGCAAATCATCAGAATCATGATACATTTTAGGATTTAATTTTATCATACAGACAAAGTTTTCATTACCAATGATGTTGAGAAATTCTAAGGATAAAGTTTTTTTTATTTATGTGTATAAAGTAAATCATATAATTATAAAATTTATAATTTAAATAAACTTTTTAAAAAATGTTCACACCAAAGAATTTTAATGAATGAATTTTCGATAATCCCTTTAATTGCATTATTTATTTTAACCTTTAAGCCCCCTAATCATTTTTCCCATAATGCGGTTGAAAAAGTCATAAATTGACTTTTGTGCTTTTGTCTTTTGATTATACTCCATGGTGAAATTAATTTATTTTGATCTCTTTCCTCATTTTTTTCACTGTTATTATTAGATCCCTCGATATAACGCGAGCGAGCGAGCGAGCGATCCACCCTCGAATCTCAATTGCATTCGTTGATCTTCAAATGAAGTCATTCGCGGCAGCGTGTATATGCCTGAAATCGAGTGAAATTTCACTGGACGAATTAAACTTTCAATTTGCTCACTCGTCCATATGCGTATATGTATGCATATATATATCACCCCTAACTTGTGGATAAGGGCGCTATGTATTCTACGGTCCATGAAAATGCGTTACCTACGTGTATATACATACTGCGAATACATGATGAATTCTATTTTGAATAATCTCATGCAAAATTTTAAACAATCAAATCTTCTGGAAATTCAATATTTTATAATGAATTTATCATTTTTAATGCCAATAATGTATAGACATATACTGAAAATTTAATATCACATAGAAAAATCCATATTTCAAAACTATTTTTTTTAAATATATGTGCACTATTGAAAAAAATGAATTTTGCTTCCAGTACATTATTGAAATTTTTATTTTTACTTTAAATTTTATGCAATAAAATTTTATGCAGTAAAATTACGGTAGAATTATTAATTTTTATGTTAATTTGCATAAAGTTGACAGATTATTAAAAAAATTAATGCATTTTCTGTTTTCAGATAATTAATAAGTTTGAATAAAAAAGTATTAAAATATTTAAAATATGAAGTCTAATAAATTGCTCTACAAATGATTTAAAAAAAAACACCCACAACTTTGAAAAATAATGAAAAAAATGAGTTTTGAACATTTGAAATTTCTTTGGAAACCTTAGAATTTATTTATTTACCTAAGTAATTAACTGACTCGGCCAGCAGCTGCTTCAAAATTTTCAAGTACATACACAAGAGACGAGAGTATAGTAGTTATATATATTACGTATGTGTACCAAGCTCAACTGTACAGTGCTATAAGTACACGTGTGCATGTGCACATACCAAAGGGGGCAAAACGGGGGGGGGAGGGTTAGGGAGAAATGCGAAACGCCGTTTATGTGAATATACGTACTCGAATTTCAGACTGAAGAGTAAGAGAGAGAGCAAGAGAGAAAGGGAATATTGGCATAGAGAGGATAGACCCCCCTCTTGTTGTATTGAACTAATGATGATCATGAATCGAAGCATTCTATACACTGCCTATATATTTTCGGACAATATATGATTTTCGATCATGATAATGACGTATAATTCAATGTATAATATGAAAAGACACTAATAAATCACGATACATACACACATACGATTTCGCATGTTTTGTCATGCTCTTGGAAATTTTCGTGTACAGATTTAATGAGTTTTTGCGATAAGTGAAAACATTATTTGTGCCTCATTATAGACGCAACTTCGTTTTGCAATAATGATTTTATTATTATTTAGTAGTAGCTATTTTATTGCCGGGTTAATGATGCAATTATTCTGGCTTTAGTCATCAATTCATTTATAGTTAATACCTTTTCCATTTTAATACATTTCGCGTGCATGTTTAATACGTAAAAATATAAAAGACGTTATTTCAAACGTTTATTTTCCTTTTTTTTTTCATCGATTTATTAGTGTCTGTAGAAGTTCGTAAGTTTAGTCAATCAAAAAAAGGAGAAAAAAAAATAAAAATGCCTGATAAAACGTATATAATTAAGGGAATCGATAGAGCAATTATTATTTCAGGAAAATCTCGGCTTTTTCACTGTTATAACGACGTTGAAAATTGGGTCAATTAAAAGCTCTTGTTACTCTCTCTATGATTATGCTACCAAGTTTTCAGTATGATTATTTTAGTAGCTTACTGTGTAAACGTCATTTACTTTTATTTTTAGACCTAAAAAAAACAATATACATTTTTTCTCAACTTTTTTCAAGAATTTGAATTAAGTTCATTTCAATCGCTAATAATTTTTGTTTTTATAGTTATTTATTATATCGCTAATTTACAGGGTTAAGATTTACAAACCTGTTATATTTATTTTGAGTTTTACGATAAGCTAATGTTATTGAAATAGTTTTTATTAAAAAAGTATATATCGATATTGATAAAATTTTTATTAAAACTTTCTATTTTTTAAAATTTTATATTTTTATAACTATTTACAAGATTTTATTGAGTATATATTTACAGAAAAATTTTTTTTATTTTTAATACTCAAATAAATCTTTATTAATCAAGTTAAAATTTTGTAACGATGTAGAATTTTTACATAGTTTGGATGAATTCTTGGTAAAGTTTAGGAAATCAATTAGTTTTTGGGATATTAAGGTTATGCTTCTTTTTAATCCTTCAGTTTGTCCTTAACATAGTTAATTTTATATATTTTTGGCTAAAATTAAATTAAAATAAATATTTGAATGCATTAATTTAATACATATTGAGGCCGTCAGTGGCTCACTGGGTAGAATGACAGATTCGTAATCTCAAGGATCCGAGGTCGAATCTCGCTTTCGGTTGATTGATACAAGCATTACTGTACGCTATTAAAAAATTTAATTCAGAATAATAATTTTTAGAACTTATTTTATTTTATGTTATTCTAAAAAATATGAATTTTTGGCACCCTGTACATTTATTTATAAATTTTCATAAATATTTTATCTAGTTTACTGAGATCAGTCAGCAATTTAGTTATATTTAAATAAAGTAAAAAAAGACAATCAGATAAAATTATTTATTTCGTGTAGGCTTTTACTTAAATAAATTTATAACACGTGTATCAACTGATCAAAAAATCGATTACAAAAAGCTTTCCATTGTTATAAAAGAAAAATTTCAATACTTCTATTAAAGTAAAATAAAAATAAAAATAAAGCACAAACAAATAAAGTCCTAAAGCCCTTTATTTATAACAGCGAATTATCGTACACTTCAGAAATTCATTAGCGATGTAAGTTTCCCTTGGGGCAATTTCATGTGAGCGAAGATTTTGTAAGACGTGGTTAAACAATCGAAAAGCACGGGCTATATAGAGTACGACAACCGTCGACGAATCACTTCCGGCGCTAGCTTTGTCTTTTCCTTCCTTCCTACTTCTTCTTCTTCTTCTTCTTCTCCTCTATATACGTGCTCTTTTAGATCGATGGTTAGGGAGGACTTTTTGCTCTTTTGTCTTTTGACTTTTCTTAGTCTATATTCGACAGCATAAATGGACTTTCTTTTTTCGGTATAAGAAAAAAAGAAAAAAGTAGAATCACATTTATATTTGTCAGTTATTAATTTCATGTAATTTTCTGGTATTACTGCGGAAAGAGAAAAAGCCTATTGACTTTTAGCCAAAAAAGGTAATGACCACTCCTTTTTCATCCCTTGTAAGAACAAAGAGACTTTCATCGTCGGCATCGTCACGTGCCTTGGCGTCTTGAATATTTTTTTTTTTCTTTTACTATTTCTTGTGTCGAGGGCTAACCATCAAGTGTGTACTCAAAGTGCCTTCAACTTGTTTGTCATTTCGAAAACTGAAAAAAATGTACATAAAAAATAAAATAAAAATTTGTCACAAGTCATTAAGACAAATCTTTCGTCGACTGTGCTTATTATTAACTTGTGTAACATGACAACAATTTTTTTTATTCAGCTAAAGTATTTTGCTTATGATTGAATGTAACAAAAAATGATACAAATATGGTTTTTTATCTTTACAGCCGTATACTTAAAATCAAAATTAGAAGTTATTCAACATCTTTTCTTAAATATAATACATATGTAACTTTGAAATACCGTTACTAGTTCACTGCTATAATTACGAACAATTAACTACTCTAGTTATCCAACAAATATTCGGTGTATAACTGTTAACAATTTCAACGTACAATCCAAAATTTTGCCAAGTTCAATATTATTGTATCGGTGTTGACGTGATTAACTACTTATTTTAATTAAACATTCTATTTATTTCACAACATTAAACAAATATAATGTATTACAGCTCATTCATCTAATGAATTATCTATTAATTATTATATCAAGTTTTATAAGATTTAAAAAATTTTTCAAAACCGAAGAAAATATTTACTTTGCTAATAACCGCTGTGCAATATTACATAATTTTAACGAATATTGATAATTAATTTTGAAAAACTTTTAATCTCACTCTATACTGCATCTAATCCATTTAATCATCTCCGTTGAAAAAAAAACTTTCCATAACTAATAAAAGAAAATTAATTCTATTAGTAACATGTCAGTAAAATATTACAGTATTATATTACGCATATCCCAAATCTTCCACATAATGTATGCTTACAAGGCCAAAAAAAGGAATTTAATCACCAAAATGATCGATCTTGAAAAATAATTCGTTGTCAGCATACACATCGTTTTTTTTCTTCTCTTCTAACCGCACATAAAAGCAAATTAGCCACACACATGTACATGTATATGTATGTAAGCAACATTAAGAATAAAAAATTCGATGTCTTTCTTTTGTCATGTAACTGTTGGGCAACGTGTCCCCCTAATATGCGTCGATCTGCTCAAATAACGACGTCTGTTGTTCTCTTAACTGTGTCGTAGTTTTTCTTTCTCTCTTTCTCTCTTACCCTGTGCGAATGATTACACTTTGTTGAGGAGCACAGGACCGAAAGAGAGATAGATAAAAAAGAGAAAAAGAATAGAAAGCCAAAGAGAAAAAGAACGAGAGAGAGAAAGGAAGCATTTGGAAAAGAACGAAGGGGAATCCGAAATGGGGAAACCGGAATATCGACGAGTCGTGCTCAGCATAATGATAGAAATGTATGTAGCGCCAGTAGAACCTAGCTACAGAGGATGGTCCTGTCCGTCTTCTATTTCTTTCTTTTTTTTTTATCTCTCGCCTTGTTTTTTTTTTCTTCTTTATATCTCTCTCGCTCATCCTTACAATTTCGTTCTCTTCTCTATCTCGACACAGAGCTCCATCTCTCTTTTCCTATTCGTTTCTTTATTTTTTTTTCTCTTTATTTTCTATACTCTATTTTTGCAGTTGGAAAGCTCGACGCTTTTTTTTTTGCAGTCGCTCCTTCTCTCTTCTTTATCTCTTTCTGTCTCTTCTGTCGTTTTTTTTTTATCTCTCTGACTCACGTGCCTGCTTCCGCGTCTTCACTCGCTGTAAAGTTCCGTATCGAAAACTTGGCTTGCGAACACGAAGAAGCAAATGTTATTTACGGGGGAGTATATAGAAAAGAGAAGAGAGATGGTTACCTACTGCTATGCTACTCCGTGTATGTGTGCTACTATATACACTGCAGTAACGTTTTCGATTGAAATTCCCTCTGTCCCAATCAAAGTCCTATTTTCCGGTACTAGCCCGTGCTGAGGAACGATAATAGTGAGTAGAGCGTACATAGCAAAAAAAAAAAAGAAAGAAAGAAAGAAAAAAAAAGATTCGCGAAGGGTTGGCTTACATAGCTACTACGTACTTCAGACACATGAAAACTCACACTCGCTTGATTTAATACTATATGGATATACACGTGTATGTGTGTATGTATCCTTCGTTTTAGCTGTTACGTGTGTCTATTTGCTAGTACGAAGTGATAGACACTTGTAATTGGAAGTTATGCTTTTTTTTTTCTTTTTGAATGATTGATTTTCAGGCGTGGTAGACTAGTGTACAAAGAAACATCTTTTAGTTCCATTAGAAACAAGAGTTTTGAACTTTAAAAAAATCAATGCATAGTAGTTTCGCGGCAAGTTTAACTTTTTTATTAATATACTTGGTATTTAGTTGAAAGAATAAATAAAAAGGATTATTGCAATTTTGATACTTTTTCATAAAATTTTTTATCGGTGCGGTAGCTTTTCTCAATTTAAAAGTTTCGCTACATTGAAAATCGTGATTTTTAACTTTTTTTTTTGCTAAATCATAAGATTTATGAATTCGAAATTTATTGATTTTTCGAAAGAAGTTATAAAAATCGTTTTTCTTGGAAATGACGTGCAGAATATGTATGAATGCTCGCGGATTATAATTTGACTTGCAGCTGATATAATTGGTGGAAAAAATACATATGTATGTAAAAAAAAATCAGTGACAAATTTATTTTTGAAACTCATTTCTTGCGTTTTTTTATATAAAAAATTGTATATAAAAAAAAACATTATTTTTATATTTATGTAATGTTATGTATTGAATCAGTTAACATGAAACTTTCATAATTTATTAGGTTTGTAACTTTCATTTAATTATATTAACAAAAAATAATTTTAACAAACAAACGGTAGAAATTAAAACAGAAAACTCGACGCTATAACAATAAGTATAAATTACAAACGAAAGATGATATTCTAAGATATTAATTATATGAAAAATTTTTATATGAAACTAAAATGTAAAAATTTTCAAAGCACAAGTAACTACTAATCAAAAAGTGATATGAAATCACGTACAATTTACAAAAAGAAAAAGATATTTTATATAATTTGTTAGAGAGATATGATAAAACAAACTAATTGGTTTAATCATATATTAACAATAAATATTAAGGTTGAAAGAATATTGCAAGAATTGGTATGGATACAGATATGATTGAATAATTTAGAAATAAAAAAAATGTAGGAAATTAGCAGGTAAAGATAGAGGTAAGGAATAAATACACGCGCTAGAGTAGCATAATAGATAGGAAGTTGCCATACAAATTTGTAAGTATTATGGAAGTACAAATGGTTCTTGGAAAATATGCAATTTACGTGTGTTTGATTTGGATAATTTAATTATTGTAACTAAATAAAACAAGAAAGAAACATATAGTCAGAAAGTATGCACGGATGAGCGTGCGAGTATATTATTAAGACAAATATGTAACTAACTTTGTTTCTAGAACAGGTTGAAATAAACTTTATTATTATTGTTAATTTGCATTTACTTACGACTTAATTAAACTAACTTCATTTGATTTTTAAAATATTTTTTCTAATATACATATTTTAATTGTCTTAAATATTTTGAGCTTGTAATAAAAAGTTTTCAATCTGTTTTTTACTTTATGAAATATTTATTTTGGTTGAATGGCATATAAAAACGTTCACCTTGTATAAAAACAACGTCAAATAATTAATATCCATTTTAATTTAGTCAGCGACTTTGTTCATTTAAAGAATCTTTAAAACAGCTTTAAATTATTTATACTTTTATTGATATTATTATCAAATCTTTATAGTTTGAAAAGTTAATAAAGTTTACTTTAGAAGCTTCTTTTCACAACAACAAAATTATTATTAAAAATATAGAAAAAATTAAATATATCAAGTTTATAAAAGCAATAAAATTTTATTAATTTAAAAAAAAATTTCTTTAAAAAACTTGATTGATTATGGCCCTTTCTAATGAAAAAATTACCCCCTAAATGTATTAAAAAAATATTTTCTTTTTTATCACGAAGAAAAAATGTCAATAGAGATTAAAAATATTTTTTAGAGATACTAGAACGTTAAAAAAATATAAACAAAAGCTTTTTAACAAATGTTAATGGTTTTTTGTTTACAAAACAATAAACATAATTTAAAGATAGTTGATAATTTACAAATGAAATATATTATCCAAGTCCATTGTTATTCGAAAGGTCAATCACTCTTGTATATATTTAACTTTATTACAAAACTCGCACTTCTCTGCCAATCAACTATCATACATACATATATATGGTATTCAAAGTGTGTCAGCAATAACCCGAGTACCTTCTAATAAAGCCTAACTCAAACTTGCGATTTTCTCAATTACACAAATGTAGTCGTTCGCATGCTACTATACTCTCGCACAGGTCCCTACCCAACATTACTCTATTCGTTGCGGAGATAAAGGTGCGGCAGTTCTCTCGCACACACACGGGGTCAATTTGAAATTACAGACGTTAGGGTGCTTAGATAGACCGGACGAGATAGATAGAAGAGAAAGAGACTGAATGTCAAGTCAACCTTTTCTCTTTCTCCAGGCTGAATATATCCAACTTTCTTCTTCTTATTCTTATTCTTCGTATTCACCCTAACAACGTGTATGTGACTTCTAAGGCATTCTAATCAGAGATGAGAAAAAAGGATGGAAAAAGGGTCTTTCCTTTGATGCTTTGAATCTTTAAAAATGTTCATTCGAAAAAAATAAGATATACGAGAATTTGATGAGATAAATTATACTTAATGTATATATGTCGAAGTTCCTTCTTTTTTTTTTATATATATTTTCGATCCTCTTTATATATGCGGATGACAAACTTTTAACAACTCGTAGACGACAGGAGCGCTAACCCCGCGCTTATGGAATAACAGTTATTTGTTTATGATTGCTTTGAATAAAGAGAAAAGGAGAAATTTATGCGACCAACACTTCATGAATAAAATATATAAAGTAGTGGTCGCAAAACATTGCTACTGCTGCTGCTGCTGTTGCTACATCACTATATGAAAAAGGAAGGATGTATAAAATTATATTCTTACGGGGAATCTTTGATCTGTCAATTTCTGTCGGGGTTTGAATAATTGAATGGGTCATTTTTTGAAAAAAAGAAAAAAAAGATACCAATGTCTCTATATTTCCGTCTTCATTTTCTTTATTTTTTCGTTTTTTTATTTAGAGGCCAATTTTCCTTTTTTTCTTAGATAACGTATAATTCATGAACTGGTGATGATTCAATTTTACGCACTGAATAGCCAATTTTACTTTTTACAGAAATGTTTTATAGGTTGTAATTTATACGCAAAACTTCGTTTGGTATACATAGAAACGATACAATTTTTATTACACACCTATTGACCTATTCGTGGATCCTATTTAATTTTTTATAAGTTCAAGGAATCGATACGGAAAAAATAGTTTTGCTGGAATTTATACAATTTTGATAGTGGCATTAAAATTTGATCAGTATTATTAATATTTAAAACTAATGCAGATAATCTGATCGAAAATGAAATCAGTTTTGGTCTATAACAGAGGCATTTTACTTCATCATTTCTAAAAAAAATGACCTACATAATGTTTTTATATAATTCAAGGATTTTTTTTTGGATATATGAATGAGGCATTAACGATGATGATAAGACATAACTTTATATGAATTGGATACATGCTGAAAATCACAGATACTTAATAACGATAAATATCCTCAGAGAATTAAGAAGAAGCTTTACATGAATTTTTTAAGTTGCAATTTATATCAAGATAAAATAATTCAGCTTTTAGTTGTGGTAACATGTTCAAATATAGATTGATCAAATGTAGATGTAATAGGTTTCGTTATTGCAAAATTCTTTGACAACTCTTACAATAAAATATTTATAATTGCTGTAATAATTAATCCAATTTTTTCTTTTTATGTAATGATACAAAAGACAAAAAAATACTGAAATCAATTTAGGCATATTTTTCAAATGTAAAAGAACTTTTAAAAACAATTAATTAAAATGAAATCTGAAATGCATTTATAAACAAGTTTTGATTGATTCACAGAAAATAATGTATGGTAAAATTAAAATATTTTTTTAAATATGCTCTTTTTCATTAATATCAAGCTCAAAAAATATTTGACAATATATTATTCTTGTATTTCATATGATTTGCTATCATAAACATTTTAATTAGAATACTAAATTTAATATTTTTCAAATCAAATTGCAAATTTCTATGTTTCATTAGAACACATTAAAAGTAATAAAAATAATACCATAGATGGTCTAATATAAGATAAATTTAATGAAAATTGAAAATGAATCTTTCAAGTTTGGCAATATTTACTTTTAGCAGAAAAGTTAATCAAAAAGATGATTACAAAAGAGCAAAGGGCACAATATGTATAACTAATATGTTACAGCATGTTTGAATTTCATGACAGCAAATGTGTATACATATACAACAGCGTAAAGTCGTTGACTACCAATATCGCGCGTCACGTTGTATACTCACATTGCTTCTGGTTTACTTGGTCACTGAAAGAGAGAAAATTTCGATATATAGCGTTCCGTTAGGAATATTTATACATATATATATGTATATATATATATATATATATATGTGTGTGTGTGTGTGTGTGTGTGTGTATGTGCGGGTGTGTGTTTGTGTGTGTATGTGCGGGTGTGTGTATATGTAACGAGAGAGAAAGAGAGAGAGGGTTAAAAACAGTCGAACGAAAGAGAACTATAATGTCCGTGTATATAAATCGAACTAGCAATGAGTATAATTCCGGCACGACCTCGTTGTCGGAGCTCTCCGGAACGTTGCCGCGCACGCCTGTTATCAAGTGTGCACGCTTTTACTTGGAACTTGCAGGGCTGTATATGTATACACGAGCGCGAGAGTGCAGTGATTTACTTTTGCGTCAATGAAATATGACCACTTTTGAAAAATAAGCGTTCGCTAAATTATTGTTTCATAACATTTATTTAACTTGAACTTTAAATTTTCATTATTATGTAATAATCCTAAGAAAAAATTTTACAGTTTTTTTGTTAAAAGTACATTTACTTAAAATAACTTGCTTAATGGAAGTAATAGATATAAAATATTGTAAATAATAATTTGTAAGTGAAAATGACTGTGATAAAACATTAAAATTTGGATGCAATTTGCATTGAATTTTAGTTTGTTTCAATTTTCTTCACCAACTATTATTTTTCTTTTTATTTTTAGTTGGGAAAGAAACTTTTTAATATCAGTAAATAAGTGAAAAAATAGTATTTGAGAATTGAAAAAAAAACTGTTGAAAACAGTAAATATCTGAAAATAACAGTTTGTAACTGCAATAAAAAATTGTACTTGCATAGAAAATAAGGTATTGGAACATAAATTTTTTTTCTATCTTTTGGATACTTTACATAAAACTATCAGGAAAGCTGGGTCCTTTGAGTCTAAAATTCAAAATTTTCTTGAATTGTAAGTTATTTTTTATTTAATTTTAACATTATTTAATGAAAATTGAATTCATTTTAAAATAATATAGATTTCAATAAATATTTTTAGATATTTGTTATCGAAATAATAGGTTTTCTCGAAATCAAAACTTTTGGGTAAAAAAAAATGTTTCCAAAAAGATCTATCTTTTTAAAGTTGTGAAAAATAAAAATAATATAGAAACAAAGCATAAAATGTGATTGAATAATATTTATTTTATTTAATGTTTATTTTTATCCAAATTTTTATTCTTTTATAATTTTGAAATAAATTGATCTTCCAAATTATGTTTTTATGAATTTCAAATATTTTGATCCCAACTTTTTTCATTTTAGTAAAAACCTTAGAGAATTATTTATTAAAAAATTACACGTTTTTAAAGCACATTCAATCTTCTTTAAAAGGAAACGTTAAAATTCAAACAAAATAGTTTAGAACTTTAAAAAAAAATAAGTGCAAACCAAAAAAAATCCAGTTGTAAAAAGCAACAATTAATAACCAAAAAAGCAGTTAACAACTTTGAAAAAGACTGAATAAAAAATGGAAATTCGAACTCAAATTTCTATTAGAGTTCAATCAATATTTTAATAGCCAAATACTGTTATTCGAATCATTATTATTTCAGAATGTGCAGCAAGGAGTTGTTATTGATGGTCTTATTTATTTATAAAATTTTAAATTTGGCTACTATAGCTTTGAAAATTACTATGTTGAGAAAATAAAAGTTAGAAAATTTTTAAGTTGAAATTCAAATTCTCTTTGTAAATTTTATTGAAACTCGATATATAGTTGCTAGCTTTGAAATCAAGTACAAAAAAAAACGAGTAACGTTTAAAATTTCTAAAGTTTCGTATATACGGCAAGATTTTTCAGAATTCTATCTTTAAAATTTTTAAACAGAATTTAAAAACATTGAAAATTTTTTACATTATGTAAGAAAATGTAAAAGTTCGAATGATGTGAATTTGAATACAAATATTTGAGATTAATAAATTCGAATTGTTTAATATAAAATTACAAGAATGTATCGTTTCTAAAAAATAGGGTGCTGGATTTTTGTTTTAAATTTATGAATACTCACTTTACCATTTAAAAAATATAGACCAAAACTTAATATACTAAAAATTGTTAATTACACGACTTGATGGAAAAAATTAACAATAAAAAAATTTGTCCGAACATAGAGGAAATCACTTTTTTTATTAAAAATTACACTTATTAGTTTCATATTTGACAAATTGGATTCATTGCTATTAAATAAAAATTGGCAATTTGTTAATTGCTTGAAATGTAATAAAACTGAAAGCATAATTGGAAAACAAAAAAAATTTTCCGTGGCTTTGTCATTATCATATAAACGCAAACGAAATATTTCATGCGCGCCAGTTTTAGCACAGTAGTAAATCCATTATCGAAGGCGCAATCTGCACATGTATTTTTTTTTTTACTTTTTTTTCATGAATGTGCCTTTACGTTATTTTTAATCATACCAACATGATAATAAAGGATATAGAGATCGAAACAAAATAAAAATACGCAAAATATCAAACATACATAACACGACAATATTGAAAAAAAAAGAAAAAAATATTCATATATCCTTTATCATCGACGTGGAGATCGATGTACACGTTTCATTACTTTTTATTATTTTTTTTTCTACTTCTATCTTCGTTCTCTCAACATTTTCCTCCCGTTGCATCATGAAAACGAATAGGAAGGATGCATTGTTATTGACAAATATATCGATGCTCACATTTGCGTGTACGTATATATATGTATAAATATAATTTTACTTCATAAAGCAACTTCGCAGGCACAATATGAATTCCGTTTGTTCAAAGATAGAAATAATTTATTTCTTTTATTTATTTTCACTTTTTTTTCTCTCTTCTGTTATTTCCACGTCGTTGCAATTCTATGGCCGGACAATAATAGACGCACGCAATCGAAAATTCATTAGTGCACTGCTTTAATGAATTTATAATTGTCTTTTCTATTGGTTTCATCAATCCTCAAGATTTTTTTAGAAATTTCTCATCTTTATGAAAAAAGTCTCAGTCAGAACTTTTTTCATATACTTCAAGCAGTAAAAATAATCATTGAAAAATATTTTAATAATTTAAATTTACTATTTTTGATTAAAAATTTAAAGATTATCAGCAAATCTACATAAAATTATTGAAACAATAAAAATTCAACATTTGAAATTTTTAGAAAGAAAGAATTTTGAGCTTCTATTTGTAAAGTTATCATCAAACAACTCCCAAAGCTAGCAATATTTTCAAAAAAATAAAAGATTTTAAAGTCAAGCATGATTATATTTGAAAATTCATTCGCAAATGCATTAAAAAGGATAGAAGGAGAGAAAACAAGGATGAAGTGATTAGCTAGAGAGAATGTTAAGTAGGCAAAATTGAATCCAATTACCTTTACACTTCGTAGCAGGGAGAGAACAGTACTGAAACTGTAATACCAGGGCGTTATACGCGTACAAGAGTTCGAGAGACGTTCAAGAGAAGAGAGAGAGAGAGAGAGAGAAAGATCAAGTTTTATTAGAATCATTCTCTAACGACATAAAAGTTTTTATGTTTTGCAATGCTAATGATCCCTATGCGCGAATTACTTCTGCAATACTGAATAGTGTATATAATTTTCAGTACTTTTAATTTTAAATATAATTAGAATATTTGCTACTTCGTAATACAATGAGGTAGCTAATACCTTTTTGATTATTTTATTTATATTTTTTTATTATTCGTCACTGTATTTATGCACTATTGTAAAAACACTATATTTGTGAACAAAGCACATGTAAAATACAGTGGGGCTTGCATCAATCGACTGAAAGCGAGATTCAAACTTGGAACTTCAAGATTACGAATTCATCGCTCTACCGAATGAGCCATTAAGACCTCGTCACTTTATTTTACTTGTATATTTATATACGTATATTTTATTTGCTAAAAATTAGATTTAAATAAAAAAAGAAGGAATATACTTTGGTAATGCTTCTGTGTACGCAAATTTTTTAACAATGTCTTTCAATGAAAATCTGAAATAAGTGCTTAAATTTGTTAGAATTACGAAAAATTGTGAATATTATTAACAAATTCACATCTTATACTAAATAGAAAATTTACTCCATTTTTGAATCAGTAGAATTTAATGAAGTCATTAAAAATTTTCTTCGAAAATAATTTTCAGAATTTTCTAGTTTATATTCTGTGCATTACCCCGAATATATTCGTTTGAATGGAGTTGTTTCTGTAGTTAGAATGGAAAATATACTCGTCCAACTAATATTATGCACCAAAAACTCATAAGTTTGAAATTTTTTTGGAAGAAAAACTTGTATAAAAAATATAAAAATATCAATTTTTATTACTTTTTTAGAGATTGTTATAAAAATTTGTGCTTTGTCAGCCAGAATTTTTACGAAAAATAAAAGACCAAAAAATATTTGTGTTTTATGTTGGCAAATGCATAGAAATTGTTCTTAAATGTACGTACAGATTTATTCAATTCACGTTCTGCAACTTTGTTTTTAATGATGTAAAATATATTTTTAATATTAAAAGAGGAAAGGACGAAGTGTCAAAAATGGTTGAAGAAAATACTATTGTATACCATGTAAAATTCAAAATAAGAATAATTTAAAAAATTTGTTTGTACATCAATGTATAGTTTTTAAATAAATTATGTTTGAAATTTTTGAAATTCAATAAAATTTGATTTTTTGAGCATTTTAGAATCCCATCAATAAAAATTACTTTTATTGGCATGAGTGAACCGAATTAATTTTAAGATAGTAATAATTTCAACAATTTTCATAAAAATATTTAAATATTAATTATAATAATTGATATAAATCAATTATTTGCATTACTTGAATGAATTTATTAGAATTTTATTCTCATTTTATTTTTTATGACACCAATTAACAATTAACTTTAGCTTTATTCAGCGTTTAATTAAACTTTATAGATATTGTCAAAATATTACTTTCTTTTTATCGTTTTACTAGATTCTCACTTTCACAAAATATCTATAAACAATAATTAAAAGGAAAGTCAAACGTTAAAATAAATTGTCCCAATATTAACTTATCTTTGTTTACGTTATCTTTTATGGACCATTTATTGATAATATTGGCATTTACGAAAATTTATTACTATTATACAATCGTTTTTTCTCAAAGCACTTGGGAACTATAAATAGAATATATTTATAAGAAAAAATTCATATTATATGATTTCTTTTAATGTTTTATTAAATAAAAATATTATGAAAAAAAAAAATTATATTTGAAAACGATTAATAAATTCTACAATAAATTAAATTAATTTTTTTTTTAATTTTAATTAACGTAGCTGTATTAATGTGTTGCTAATTAGCTACGGAGTTCGTCAGTGTGTTTGTAAACAAAGCACATGTAACGTACAGTGGTGCTTGTATAAATTAGCCGAGAGCGGTATTCGAACTCAGAACCTTGAGATTACGAGTTCATCGCTTTATCGACTGAGCCACTGACGACCTCAACTAAAATAACTGCATCAGATAATATCGATGTTGAATATACTGTTAGTTTAAGTTCATTTTTTAAGATAACATTTTCTGCAAATGTTAGCGTTAAAAACAAATTTTATCAGTAAATTTAAAATATAATGAGCATAAAAATAAAAATATATATTATTATTAATTATCAATAGAGAGTAGTTTACTTAAAATTTGAAATTCATGTTTGTATAAAAAGTTATAAAAAGTATCAAGTAAAAATTGAATAAAAAAAAATTAAATTACAACTTTTTTATCGATTAGTAAATTATAAATTTTTTTTAGACAAACAACATCAATTACCTTTATTTGACATGCAAACTTTTGTCAAACTTCTGAAATTTATAAGAAATTTTAGCAAACAAAATTTCAGAATATGTTTTTTCAAATATTATTTTATGTCTTAAAAAGTAACAGAATTCTTAACATAAAACCAGTCTACGATATAATACCGTTACTACATAAATATCAAGAAGAAATACACGGCTCGGTTATATTCCTTCCCTTCTCGAACATGCAACCTTAATTCATCATCATAAACACATCACGAAAAAGTTGCACATATACACAAGGCAACCATATCGCGCTCCAAAGAAATGAAAAAGAAATAATAATAATAAAAAAAAAGGAAAGAACAACCGAAACATTCGTTCTTCATAGCAAAAGAGACGACTAAGAAAAGTTCTTTGCGTGTATGCGCTTGCGACCTCACGATTTGCTTGGTAAAAAAGAGGAATTGCAATAGAAAGAGCAACGACTAAGAATGCCAATGACTATAGGTAAACCACGTTTGAAATCAAGAGAAAAAAAAAATCGTGAAAAACGTCGACATACAGATAGACAAGGATTCAACTACCCCATCCCTACCTTACTTTTTTTCTCTCTTCTTTATACCAAGAAAAAAATTCCCATTGACGAGCTTGCAAAAAGGAATTCTCTTCGTCGCGACGTGGAAGCCTGAAAGAAAAAGTAGAAATTTCTTCTTTTTTTTTCTCTTCCTTTTTCTTCTTCTTTATTCTTTAACTCTCCTTGCAACGCAAAAAGCGCATTTTATTAGATAAGAGTTTTAAGCGTGCGCGTTGGAATGCCTTCCGGTCACACATAGAAAAAATACAACCTTATAGTGGCATTGTAAGGACGAGCGCAACGAGAATTGACGACTACGACGACGACAATCGTTATTGGATTGAGTTATAGGCCTCCTGTCTCACCCTTATTTTACTCCCTTTTTTTTCTTTCTTTTCTTTCCTTTGTATTTTTTGTTTGTTCTCTCTTTTTTTACAGGCGTGTGTATGGGGTAGGCTTTAGGAATATAAGATTTTGATTTATGAGGGAATTCCAAAAGATTAATTCTTATATCGTGGTACTGATGATGTTTATAGGCTATTATTATAGATAATAAAAATTGGTACACTTATGATGTATACGTATATAGTATCTTATTGGTGGTTATGTTTTATAGGTTATTCGATTTTTTGTATTTTATTTATAGTAAAGTAGCTTAATTCTATAGAATTTATTCAGAATAATTTTAATAATAAAATTACAAAATAAAATTACTTTTTTGATATGAATATTTTAAATAATTTTTTAAAATATCAATAAAAATGCTTAGTGCCTTTGGAAATTATTAAATAAAAACCAAAAATAAAATTTCTATTTAATATTTTAATCTTATTAATGATGACAATATTTAAATTTATAAAAATCGACTAATTTTGCAGACTTATTAAAAAGAAAATTTGTTATTCATCCTTATTTTCTAGTCTTATTTTAGAAATTTACATCTTATGCATTTATAATTTTGAATTTTTGATCTTCAATATAAGTTAAAAAGTACACAGCACAGCATTAATAATATTATTATATGCATAAAGAAGCTTTCGAAACTTTACCACTTAGCTTCAGCAGCAGCTCTCATAAAATAACGTAAAAATGTGGTTAGAAAGCTGATTTCTAAAAAAGTTAAATAAGTATTTAGCCCTCCGTAACATCTAGTAACTCTTCGGGTTCTTCCACGTAAAATATACATGATTTGTAATTCTTTATCCATGGATAATCCAGTGATAATTTATTGTTACATAATCAAGTGCTAATTTTTTAAAATTCATATAAAATCGAATAATATAGAAAATTTTTATAAATTTTTACATTACTCTACGAGTGAGCAAAAAAGATGAGTGGGGGACTTATTTTGCTACGAGTGAGGTACAGAATTTTTCCCAATAAGGTGGGCGGAATTAGATTTTTTGTCTGTTTTGTGTGAAAAAATATTGCATGCCAGTGAGTAACTATTTTGCTCACTAGTGAGGAAATGCGGTATTTTGTTCACCAGTGAGGGAGTGCGGTATATTGCTTACGCAAAACAAGCATCGAAAATCGGTTTTTGATCACCGCATTGGAAAAAATAATTATTATAAATAATATTACTGTTTTTGGTTTATTATGCAATGTTCGAAAATAGAATTTTTGAAAAATATTTCTTATAAAACTTTCGTTTCCTTTTCCATGAATTTCAATTTTGCAATAACTATATTCATGTTCAATTGAGGAAAATGGACTTGGTTTTGAAAGTCCGGTTTGAATCTAAAGTTGAAAATATCACCATTGATTTATCATATGATTTATAATATATTGACTTATTTTTCAGTATACTTAATTATCTTTCTTTTAGAAGACCTGAAACACCTTGTATATCATAATTAACAGAGTAATTTTTACTTTATGAATTCTTTTGGATTTTGCAAGTATAAAAAAATTATTTTTATACCTGTATTAATCATAATTATTACCCGTTGAATGCTTAAAATTTCTTTAAACAAGAAAAACTGATTACAAGGAAATTAGACAATGACATTTCAAATTAAAATGAAAAAGGAAAACGCATAAAAAAAGTCCAAACTTAGAGAACATTGAAAACGGTAACTCTAACTCTCTTAAAAAAATTTTTTTTTTACTTACCCATCAAAAAATCGCGTTTATAACTCACTTTGAAATCTACTTAAATGACCTATATATAGATAAAAGCGAGAAAGATAGAAGATGGAATTCGATATGACGTAGTTCGTAGAGTAACGGACATTACAAAGTTTTCGTTACCATTTGCGCGACCGACTTTATATACATCGTCAAGTTCTTTTCCTCTTTCTCTTTTTCTTCTTTCTGTCTTCCTTTTTTCATAGTATATGTATATACGCGAGAATAAGCGGAAATTGGATCGTAAAGAGACCGGGGGTTGTCTTCATATTTTTTTTTTTACCTTACAAGTTCCAACTCCTTTTTTTTTTTAGTGCGCTGAAAGAGAATCTAGAGTCAAAGCTTTCAATTCGCTTTCTTGGTTTTCTCTACTGTTTCCTTTGAACAATTCTTACTTTTACGTTGATATCTAAAACTATTGTAAAAGACTTTTAAATTGTTTTATATCTTTTTACATTGACACTTTCTTTTTTACCTTTAGTGCGTCAAGGTTATATCGTCCATTTGACACTTTGCGAAAAGATTATCGATCATCTTTAGATTAATGCTGAACTTTTTTTAATAAAATTTACAAAAATATCATGAAAATAAATTTTGTTTTAATGCACGTTATTTATTATTAATTTTTTTATAAGATAATAAAATAAAATAATTATATATTTTTGCGAATTTTAATTAAAAAGTTCAAAGTTTAAAGCTATTTTTTTTATTTTTATAGTGAATTTCATAAAAAGAAAATTATGGTAATTTTTTTTCATGCTGTCACTTTATAGAGCATCGTAGTATAAAAAGCGAACGTTAAAATAATATTTACTTTAAATATTTATTTTATACGCAATTTTGTACACATATTGTTTTCAAATTTCTTCTTAAAAATATATTTTATTGATCTATTAACTTGTTTGAAAAATGCAGTTTTAATTTTATCTTTGTGAAAAAATTTTTTACATTATTTTTTGGTTGAATTTTTATGAAAACTGTTCGATTTAATACTAAATTTCATAAAGTTAACTTTTATTAAATTTTATTATTTGATTTTTATATTAAAAAATTTTATAAAGTTATTAGAGTTAACAATATTTATTTTAAGAAAAATAAGTTTAACCTTAAAAAAGGGAAAAATTAGAATAAGGAAACTATTCCCAAAGTAGAGGGTATTGCAAAAGTAGGATTTATTCCAAAAGTAGAGAACATTACAAAAGAATGATTATTTAAGAAAAATAAACAAGAAAAAAATTAAAATTAAATAAATAACAATGAATTTTAAAAATTTTATTTAAAAATTATAACAGTATGAAATCGGTATAATTTAAAAATAAATTATATATTACCCATCATATAATACTATAGCGAATTTCGAATAACAAGCGGAACAGCAAACCAAAGAAGAGAATTAAAAGAATAAGAAAAAAAATATTGAGGCTTACTAAGTCTCTACAGTCATACAATCCTCTTCAACATTTCTCGCAATATCGCCAGAAAAGTTACGTATTCAAAAATAAAATTACCAACCAAAAAAAAAAGAAAAAACTCAGCGCTACTATAAGGTGGGAAACCGATGAATGAGAGAAATTCTATTCACTGGAGCGCATCTATACACAACAAATTTCTCTATACAAAGTTGTCATACGCTATTTTCGAATATACCACGTTGCATATTAAACACGAGAAACTTACACCTTTCCTCATAAGCGCGTGTAATGACCGCTGATATATATAAACGCTTTTACCGAGAAAAAAATAAAGATATAGCGAAAGATTCAGCACGTGCGAGAGCGAGAAAGAGATAACGAAAAAGTTGAAGATAAAAAAAAAAGAATATAAGACGTATGTTGCAGGAAGCTTGGAGAAACCAAGTGGAAAACGCGATTTCAAAGGGATGAATTTCTATGAAGTATATCTTTTTTTTTTGCAAGCGTGTACGAGCGTACCTCTCTCTGTTACTATTTTCTTTTTTTTTTAACATCAAGTTTGCGAATTTTTTTTTTTTAATTTGAAAAAAAAAATATCTCATTACCGAAGGAGTGGAATTCGAGTCGAGAAGGTTTGTTTATTTGATAGAATATAACGCGAATGAAATAGGAAAAGGGAATATTGCGGAAAATTGTGCTAAGAAATGTGCTTTTTTTAATTAGGATTTGACATGATATTCAGAAAATCTTACACTTGAATTTAGTTTAAAAAATATATAAAACGAGAAATTTTATTTCACGATAGTTTTATTTATCATTTTAACATATATGCAATACTAAACGTTTGTAATAAAAGAAAAACTTATGATATTTATTTGACATAAAATTTAAAAAAAAATGTGTCATCGTTTGAAAATGTAAATGTTAGATTTATACAAGCTCAACTTTGAAACGAAATATATTTTTTCCATCCTCGTAATAAGTACATCTGCAATTTCGAAAAAATGGAGCAGCTATTTCGAGAAAAAAAATTTGCTTGAATAGTGATCTTATCTACGACAGTAATAAAACGTATATATCGGTAAAAATGCCTTTTCTTACCGCACATTTACGCTCGATACATAATTTTATGTCTTACTTTTGCGCAATAAATATACTTAAACATTTATTTATGTTTTATTTTATCGTTGACATTTCAACATTAATTATTGACTATGATTTGAATATAGAAAAAAAAAGAAAATAATTCTAAATATAAAAGTGCATCGGTATATCTAAGCCAAAAACATTGGTAATGCTTCGAGGCAAAAAATGAAAAAAAAAACAGTCCGTAAAACTACAAAGGTATCTATATAGTAAAAAAATAAAATTAATAAAAATAGTTTTTACATTAATTCAAATTATAGTTAGTAAAAGCAAAAATAACGTATCCTCCATTGTCTTGCAAAAACAATTTAAATGAAATTATATAGCTTGACATCTAAGGCCACAAAGGGGTAAAACATTGTATATATAAAGTCGACGAGTATATGCTTGATTAATTATGCAATCTTGTATAACACCGCGTCGAAACGAAAAACGCATATATATATATATAGAGGTATGCAAGTTCTTTGAAAGAGTCTTCAGCTAAAAGGAAAAAAGAAACAAGATAGTTAAATGTGAAGCAAAGTAAAAGAGAGAAAGATAACTGGGCGTATACACGTAGAGAGATGCGTATACGTATATAGTGATGCGAAGCATAAAAGGATCGAATGAAGGCCCCCATTTCAGTGTCAATTTACATTCAAGCCTGGCCTTTTCCTCCTTCTCTAAACTTTATATATATATAAAGGTACAATCAAGGTCTATACATGTATAGTCTAGTTGGGAAGGGCAATTTGTGAATTGCGCGTAAGAAAAAAAATAAAAAAATATGATCGGTGCAGCAACGAAAATATCAAAATTCATGTGAAAGCAATAGAAAAAAAAGAATTTCTTTTTGCAGTCGTTGTCAACGATTCCTTTTTTTTCATAGTTATCGTGAAAAAATTGGTATTTTTTGCAATTTTGAACGCACTTTTGAAGTATGAACAAGGGCCGAACAATTAGCCGAGATTAAAATGCGCCGTTTGATAAGTTTGCGTGAGTGCAGTCGTAAAACGAGTGGAATGAAAAAAAAGAACGTTTAAAAAGAATGTTTGATTTTTTTTTTAAATGTTTTTTTTTTATAGGGGAATGAAAATTGTTTATCGCGGTAGAAATCAGAAAGAACAACTTTGTTCGATGGTTAATCGGTTTGTTTTACAGTTTATCTAAAGTATTAAAACTATTTTAGAACTGGTTAGAAACTGATAAGTGAGGTTGGATGTAAATAAAAGTAGTACGTGAATAAAAGTTACAAAAATTTTTTTACGATTTGGTCAATAAAATTTTAAATAATTTTTACTGCTTAATTTTTTTTATACTTTTTCATTATTATTACTTTATTAGTGTTTACAGGATTCATTATGGTTTAAGTACTTTTAAGGTTAGTGTAACGTATCGAGCTTTAATGGTTTTGGGAGTAAATTTATTGGTCACAGGTACTAAGCAGATAACATCTAAACTGCTGAGTTACCCCCTTTAAAAAAAAAAAAAAACTGTTCTACAGAGATCCGATCCTACATAATAGATAAGAAAGTACAATGGTAAACTAAATTATTTACCAAACAGATAATAGTCGTACAAAATATTTGAACTTAATTAATGAAAATATCATTTCTGAAACAATATATTTTTTTGAAGATTATAAAGGATTTCTATTATAGTTTATTATTTATAGACTTTATTTGTACAGTGAAATGTTTTACTAGTAATTTTTTTTTTAAATATAATATTAAAACAACATGAATTTAACGCATTTTTCATTTTTATCGAATACCTCAAAAAGAAAATAAAAATAATTTTCATAATTTGCATCATAATTTTAAAAGTAAAAGAAATTCATTCGATATTCGTTAAATTTAAAAATTAAAATTTTTCAAGATATTAAGAATGTCGTTTCTTGGAGGTTCAACGACTTTAACGATCAAGAAAGGTGTCAAGAAGCGGAAAATAAAAGAAGAAAGAAAAAAATGGAAATAAAAAAAAATGATGACTTCCTTTATTTCAGGGAGGTAATCTAATCAATGTCGATCATACTTGCAGATTCGTCGTGTAGCGCTGCCATCGTGCTTGAGAATTTAGGTGATATTCACCTTTTTCGTGTTCACTCGTTATCGATAAAGAAAAAGAGGAGACTCGACAAACTTCTTCTGAAAAAAGATGTGTACACAAAGAAGCAATAAAGAGAAAACAAAAGAGAATAACAGAGACGGTTATTTTAATAATGCAAAGAAGGCAAATTTTACCGAGGGAATAATTAGAGACTGATTTGGAGAGTATGAGCCTGAAAAAGAAGAATTTTCTCTTGACTTTTTTCGGAAACATGATATTTTCAACGAACGAAATGCATCGGATTTCGTATGGTGTTTTTTTGTATATGTGACCTCTGTTTTTTTTCTTTAAAGCATATATACCCAGTTTCAGTTTCTGACGGCAACAGTAGTCAGAGATTTTCTTTTATATTTATAGTTTTCCGATGCGCTCAGGTACGCTGCAGCGCGCTTTTGTAATGTAAAAAGTCATTATCGCTCTTCTTCGTTAAACATCAAGAGTAGACAAAAAAAAAATAATACTCTGCTAAAAAGTAATTTCGTTTCGCTAATTTGTTAGAATAGGAGGAAGTTTTATTTAAATTAGGTTATCTATAGCTTCCATTGCTATTGTTTTCTAAATCCTCTTTTTTGCTTTAGAACGTTAATAACCAATACAATAACTTTGGATAAGTTTATTTTATGTTGTCAACTATCTGTTCAATTTTCAGGCGGTATTTTTTATGATTCTGAGAATATTTTATTATTTATTGTATACATAAGCTAATTAAGATTTATGTGATAACTGAATTTGAATTAATTATAATTAAAATAAAAATGAATCAATAATATAATAAGATTATACATGCGTGAAAGAAAACTATATGAACATATGATTAGTAATTAATGTGCTGACTAAAATTTAGAATCGACGAATTAACAGATTAAAAAATTTGTCATATTATTTGATATTGCTTTAAATTGCAGCAAAAAAAATTAACTATTTTTTCATACGTTTCATTATTGATGCATTTCTTTGATATATAAAATTGCTCGTATGAATAAATAATAAAATAAAATGCAATTGATTTTTCATAGAAAGTATATATTTTAATGTTAAATGAAAAACTTTTTAACCAAAACATTGGAGGAAAAATATTTTATTTATAAAATAATTTTTATGGAAATAAAATCTATTTATATTATTCACAAAATTATAAAGAAATATTCGACGAAATTTTGCAATCGTTTGATTTAAAAATTGGAAAAAAAAATTTTTTTAATAGTGAGTTTTATAAAATACATTTTTAATTAATTTGTTGAAATTTAAATCATCAAAGTTAATGAATATATTTGTTGATAATCTTTATTCTTAATCTATGTTTGAAATATAAAAAAAGTGAGAAAATAAAAAATTTGTTGATGCGCCATATAGATATCTGAATAAATGAAAAATTGTTAATAAAACTTGAATAAATAGAGCTTATTTTACGACCTTATGTTATATTAAATTATTAAAAATTTTTTTTGCATTTAAAAAAACTTTTTTTTCGATAATTTTTCACTGCTATATATTATTCAAAATAAATTTTGGATGATTATCAATTTATAATTATGCAATTCCAAATTACAAATTCTCAATATGCGATGTTTTTTTACGTTATAATTAAATTTATTATTTGAAAGAGAGAAAGAAAAAACTTAATTCTCTTACAAAATTAGCAATAATTTATTTGGCAACTACTCAGTTAGAAAATTAACGTTGTCTTAACTTCAAAACAAGTTTATCTCAGTTTCATGCTCGCTAAAGTTCTTTTAGTACTGCTTTTAAAATTTCAACTTTTATTTAACATTTTTTGCTTTTTTCAATTTTTATTGTTTGCTCGAAACTCGAGTAATTTTTAAAGTGTATTTTTGATGATGATTAAATGATATTTAAAATAAGAATTTGTGATAATCAAACTTACAATAAATTAGGTATTATGAAATTAAATTTTCAAAAATTTTATGTAATGCTTCAAATTAACAAATATTATTTTTTTCAAATATTTAAAATTTGTATTAATTTCATTTTATAAATATTATTTGTATTCAAAGTTAATAATTATTATTTGACCATTTTAAAACAAATTTTTTTTAGCAGTTTAAAAAGTTGTCGAAAGATGATTAATTATGTACTCAGAACTTCTCCACGTAAAGCTCATTATTTTTTTAACAGTATAATCATTAAAATAATTTTTAAAGTTTGCTTTACTTACCTCAAAAAGCTCTTATAGTTAAAAGAAAAACTACCGCTCAAAATTTTATAATAGTTTTAATACTTTTTATATTTATTATTAGCATAGAGTTTGTAAAAAAAAACAACTTTAAAAGAAATTCTTCTGTTGTCAAGAAAATATAATATGAGATTACACTGACAAAAATACTCTTGGAGCAAGCAGAATCTTTTGCTCCTAACAAACAATATTTTCATTTGACGACTCAATATAATTTATTTTTTATTTAAAAATTTAAGCATTTTTTTGTTTGCTCCTAACAGAAATTTGTTTTAAAAATAAAATTGTATAGCAGAGATAACTTTAATGTCAAAATAAATTTATAAATAAAAAAGATATTCTTTTTAATTTTAGAAAATTTTTTTAAGAAACTAAAAGATTTTCTATTGGGAGCCAAATTAAAAAATCTTTGACCAAGTAAACTTCTGTTATAAACATAATTATTTCTGTTTAATTTAAAAATTATACCACAAGATAACGTGCGTTCTTAATTCAAAATTACATTTTTGTCAGCGTAAAAATAATTTTTTTTAAGAATTATAACTCTCATTTTTTCTTATTACTAAAGCTTTTTCTATCTAAGTGGCACGTACTTCTAAAATAAATATTTCTCCGAGAGTAATGAATAAGTAGAATACGAAAGAAAGAAAGAAAAAAGATTGTCACATCCGTGAACTTTTAATATTTAAAACTGAACAAACGACCGGAAAAAAATTAGAGCACAATAAGCAAATGCATCGTTCTTATATTGACTGAGCAAAGGGTAGGACAAAAGGAAAAAAAAATGAGTAAAAAGCGTGTTCTTTGACTTTTTTTAATCTTTATCATCCGTATCTAACACGCACTGCTTAAAGTAACGTCCAAGTAAAAATTGGAAAAGATGATAAGTTGATTATACTGTTTAATACATCTGCTCTTGCAATAATTAATGCAGTTACTTACTTTTTAACGATGCTATTTCGTGTTTAAGTAATGTTTATAATTAATCAAAAAATATAAAATAATTTTTGTAAATATCGGTGTTTTTTTAAATTGAAGTATTTGAGTTTATCATACTATATTAACTGTTATTGACTTCAAAGTAAAGATGCTAAAGTAAGAGATTATGTTTATAATATTTTTACGTTGCATCTCTTCTCAAAAACAATGCAATAGAATTTTTTTGCCTCGTGCATAAATATTTTATAACAATAATATCTATTGCACTAATCTCTTGATTTGCAGATACAACGATTAATACTTGAGTAAATAAAGAAAAACTCAATTAGACAAGGACGATTCTAACTTATCAAAAGCTACAGTTTAAAAATATTTTTTTTTTATTTAACATTACTGAGACCTCTTAAAAATATTTTCATATAAAAAAAAATTACCAAATCAATTCAAAAAAATATATTCTAAATATATAAATATTTTTGAATAAATAAACATGTTAAAGATATAAAAAATTAAAAGAAATTAATTAACCTTTTATTAATTTAAAATAAAAAATAAACTACGTAAATATATACGATATAATAAATGTATAAAAAAATTTACTTTCATTTTTTTAAATAAAAGAAAATAATTTTATCGTAAATGTACTTTGTTCATTTGCAATATAAACTTTATAGGGGATACTACGCAGATGTGTTCGATTGACCCAGTATATATATATTCACAGCACATGAAAGAACAAACCCTGCAATCGTTGTAAAAAAAAAAGGTCAGCAATGGTCTACTCAATCTTCCGATACCAAATACACACACCTGATTTCGTGAAAATTTTACTACCCTTGCGGTCCTTAAAATTTTACTAGCTTGTGGTACTTAACATAAGGCAATATGCGCACGCGCGCACAGGTTTTTTTTTCTTTCTTTTTTTTTCACAATACAACAATCCACACCTTCTCATTCAGGGAAACTCGCCATTTTTATTTTCATTTCCCTTCTGACTCTCTTGTTTTCTCTTCTTTATTCTCTTCTTTCGTTCTTTTCGATTTTTCCTTTGAAAAGCTACTCTCACATCACCGGCGTAACAGGAGAGGAAATATTAAGAAGTAAAGCAGGAATAGGAAATCGCTGAAAGAAAATCGAAAACTGCTGATTTTGAACAAGAAGAAATGAGAAAAAAATATAAATAGTAGTCGGGTATTATTGTCGACGCTAGAGGTAAATGAACTCACTATCCCTCTCTTTTTCCTCTTTAAATTTTCCGATACATGCAAAGACCGACTGACGATCTCCTCCAAGAACAAATTATTTGCGAATTTTCTGCATTGTTAATCAGGATCTGAACCAGTTTTAAAAACATTTTGAAACTGGTCCTTATTGTTATGGACATCTTGTAGATTTGGTTGGTCGAAGAAATGTTAAATAAAAAATCAAATATTGTTGTAAGTTCCTATGATAAAGCGACACATTTAAACATGATAAACTAATGTTATAAAATTTTTCATTTTTTATTTTCGATCAGAATAAATATTCGAATTAAATGTGGTCAACTAGATAGAGGTAAATATGCAACATAAAAGATTTTTATAATCTCTTCTACAAATGAAAGATTTTTAAAACCTGGTCAAATTATTAATATTACAATGCAAAATTTATTGCACTAATATTTTTCAAATAAATTCATTTTAATGTAGAGGCTTAGTTGTTATCTTAATTTACCAAAAATAGTGTTCTGGTGTTGTTACTTAAAAATTTTTTAAGTATAAATGTTAAAAATTAAAATTTCATTTAAAATACATCGAGTTATAAATAATTACAAATATTATTTAATATACATATAATTTAAATATAATTTTTCTGTCATTCAATGAAATTGATTGAAAGCATAATATTCTGTCATTTATTTAAAACTTTCCAACCATTGATTTTTTTTTCATTATCATTTACAAGAACATATAAATTTTTTGGATCATAGGAAAGTACTTGAAAGACTATTATTATAAAATAGCATATAATTCAACTTAAAGCACATACTTTTCAACTAAATAATTGCAGGCTACCTATAAGTTAAAAGGAAAAAAAGAGAAAGAAAAAAAAAAATAAAAAGCCTATAATAGAAGCCAGAGCAGTAAAAACTTATAAATGCAGGGTTCAAAGGCCGCCGGATAGGCTATCATATTTGCATTAATGCGGTCTTCGAACCTGCATTATAATGTAATGCATTCTACATAATCCAAACATTATTGGATTTTTTTTTTCGTGTGTGTTCTTGTCGACCAGTCACGAATTTTTTTTTTCACCCTCTAGACAAGTATGTGCCACATGCACTTCCTATCATTGAAATGCGATATTCAAAGGTGTAAAATATAATAAAGTGCTAAAAAAAAGGGTGGGATACTATTGAGTAATGGAGAAAGGCAATTTTTTAGTTGGAAGTAATAGTATTTTAACTTTCGGTATTATATGTTGAAATAAAAAAACAATACGATTTACTTTGCGCTTGAAAAAAAAAATATTTTTTAAAAAGTATAATTTTTTTCCATAGAAATGTAATTTTAGAGTATAAAAATAAAACTAAACAATCGCTGTTAATTTTATTAGCATTCTAAAAAAAATTTTTTTAAAAGCTTGCGAAAAAGTTAAGAGAAAAATACGTTTTTAACGATTTTTATTTTTATCTTTTATTGAAGTAGATAATGCAATGTTATTTAATACAACGTACTTTTTAAAATAGTGAAATATACTTTTTCATACTTTTTCCTCGTTTCAAATGAAATTTAATATTTTTTTTAAACAAAATGAGTAGTGCATATTTATTCGTTCAAAAGAAAAGGTTTTTTAGGTACTAATAAATTGAATTAATTTCTTAAACAATAATTAGTTTATACTGTTTTATTTTTTAATTAATTTTAAACGTATTTATGTATACTTAATCAATAATTTACAAAATTTAGTATTTACTTTCGAAAAAACATTGATATTTTTCCGGTATGTGCCTTAAACGAAAACAAATGAGAATAAAAAGGATTACTTTTATAAATTTTGTTTTTATATATTTTTCTTTAATACAAAAAATGGTAGAGAAACTTTAAAATTTAAAATTTTAAAATCCAGTTTATTTTAAGAATTCTAAAAAGCAGTAAAAAAAGCTAACCATATTCTGAGTTAATGAAAAAAAGTATAAAAAATATTTTTTTACCTTCCTTTTATGCTCATTTATTTAACACATTAATTATAGTTTCGTTATTAATTTTTTTTTCATCATGAATTGTAGTTTAACGTTACATCTTTCGAGCGAACTTTTAATTTATTATTTATCATTTAATTTTCTATTCACAACGTATTATTACAAAGTTTCGTAATAAATTTAATGAAACGTAAAAAATATTTTGTCCCAAATAAGTATATTAATTAAAAATTTTTCATACGCGCGAACAATATATTTAGCTCGGTGAATACGAATTTATGCGAATTGTAATTTTATGTTAAATACATTTAAAACAAAAATTTTGAAATTGCGCATTTAATTTCTTATTTACAACATATTGTTCAAAAATTTTGTAATAAAATTAATAATATATGAATAATTCGTTCCGAATGCGCATATTAATTTAAATTTTAGCAAATGCGATACGATGCATATAATTTACATATTATTATCAATGTTGCACTTTTGCCCAAATCGATAAATTTTATTTTAACGTTTTTGTCTCCGTGTAATCACAACATAGAGACATTCTCGAAACATTAAAATGCGCTTGAAAAAGAGCGAGCAAAGCTGTAAATATCGATACTTTGCATACTCTTAAAATAAACTTTCTCTCTCTCCCAAAATTTGCATTTAATTTCGCGCGAGTTGTAAGAGCCCGCAGAGTCTTATTATACATTTCTTATTTAGGTATAGCACATATATAAATTCAACTGTTACTTGCACACATCGGGTGATACTCATTACTTTTTTCTTCTTCCAATATTAGTATGGTTTATGCGTAATTATATTACTTGCATGCTGTTTACTTATTGGTATAATTATTAAAAATTTTTTGGAAATATATCTTTTCCTTATGAAATATAATATCAATTTAATATATATTATTAGGAACGGTTACGCAAAATTTTCATCGAAGCAAGTGTATAACGCAATAATGTTGACCAATTGCTCTAATGTTTTTTTTATAGGATTAAATAAAACAAAAAACATACTCCAGGATAGAAAAAATATAATTTTTAGCTATTTGACTATGAGACTAAAATCGTTTTTCCAAATATCAATAATATCAAAAGCACTGATAAATAATAATGATTTGTTAAGTTTTTTAAGCTATATATTTAATAAAAAATCACACATTATTTAAACTGCAATTTTTTCACACTAATTATACCGTTTAATTAAATTAATGTCGATTTAACGTTACGAAAAAGTTTATTCATTTGAAATAATTCGTTTAATTACTTTTTACTCATAAGCAAATATATACCAAGGTAGATTTTTTACTTTTAATTATAAGAGGAACACGCGATTTCCATATTTGTAATTCAATACATCAGACCAGAAACAAGTTAAAATAAAATTTTGATAAATTAATTAACCCCCGTGAGTACTGCGTAAAAATAAAATTTTTTAATTCATTACAAAAGCTTAATTTATCTCATAATTAATTTTAATGCGTTTAATTAATAAACATCAACATTTTTCTTTTCTAAAGCAAAAAAAAAAAATATTACCGCAAAAAAAAATAAAAGCAAGTTATAAGCACTCGTCTCGTTTTATAAAACGAAAAAAATTTGCACCCTAACATTATAACAACAGAGCAGCAGCAGTAGCAGCACGTAGCACCAGCATAGTAGCGCTCGTACTTTATGCTCTCTTAAGTCAAAACCTTAAGGGTGCACAAAAATACAAGGAGGGGATGGAAACCCCCCGTAGCGAGAGAAAGAAAATATAAAAAGAAGAAGAAATATATAAAGTAAGGAAAAAAAAACGTGAGTAAAACAAGGGAGGTAAAAGTAAAAAGAAAGAAAAAATTATAAAAAAGAAATATAACCTAAAGTAGTATATAGTCTACTAACCGCAATGCAGCGACGCGCCTTTGCGCAGCCTAGACAGGATCATCCAAAACGCAAGGACGACGATGATAACACCCTCTTCCACGAGGAGGTTAAATAGTACGAGCTTGAAGTCATAACCAATAATATTCTATACTTTGTTTACTTTTATTTAAATCACTTGTCTTCAAATTTTTTTGTTTCAAGCACTCATTTGTCGCGTATGGAAATAAATAGATTTAAAATAAGAAAAATAAAGTACAGGGTGTATCTGATATTTTCTCTTCACTTATTACATGTATATATCTTGACTTGAATTGTAAAGGTTATTCACACTTTAGCTTTTATGTATACAGGCACACTTGCCACTTGATGGATATATAGACAATATCAGCACTCGCGCACATTTTCCTTTCGCTTAGCATGTATACATACGAACGTTTTTACTCTTGGAATGCGTGTATTGCTCAGTTGTTATTTAGAAAACTGTATACGCCGCGTAGACATAACTTGGAACCAATGGAGTTCAATTAATCATGAATTTGCTCCTAAAATTAAAAGAGATTTAAAAGAAAAAAAAATAACCACGAGGATGTCAAAACGTTAAATAACACAGTAATAAACACAGTGGTCGCGATCAATCGAGACACGCGTTTTTTTTCTCTCTCGAGTCTATTGAACTCTCACGTATTACACATACTTTATACATTGGATAACACACCAGCTGTCTTATATTTGCTTTTTTTTTTTAAAGGCTCTCTCTTTCTCCCTCGCTTTTATTACACACGCGAATATATGTATAATACTATTTGGCTTGTTGACGCTTGAGAGTAGCCTGAATTGCAGTGCTGCTGCTGCGCCTGTCTCTCCGCTCCTCGCGATATAGTCGCACGATTGAGATGCACACACACTAACGTTTTATACCTTCCTTCTTTTTTTTATACATGTGTATAGTATGTGAACGTATTAAGAGTGCAGCAGCACAGCAGCAGCATGCGCTTCAGACATTAAGTTTATATACTCTATATATGAGAAAATGCATGCGCAGCGTGAATAATGGAAACACGGCATCTATCGGCTGCTAGTGAAAATTCAATGTTAGCCCTTTGTACAGTACAGGGAAGGGCGGGAAATTTCGATGCCTTGCCTTCTGCAATGTGTGCATGTCAATAACTTAATTAACTCTATTTTATCGAGAAATAGGATAAGTTTATTACTGCACTATATTAACAGTTTCAGACCCAATTTTCATTATGGTGTACAGTGATGATTTTTATTTTTTTTTTTTAAGTAATTATACGCTTTATAGAAATTTCGGAAAAAAATTCGCTAAAATTGCTTAAAAAATTAACACTAACTATTCTAAAATGACTATGGTCAATGTCCCAATTGCTACTCACGACCCTATTACTAGCCGTTCATTGTTAAAAATTTTTTTTCGTATCTAAATAACATTGAGCGGTTAGTAATAGGTTCATTTCTAACAGCGAGTAGCAATTGGGACATTGACCATACCAAAATATTTCCCAAAGAAATACAATCTTTGATCTGAAAGGATTAAGAGAAGATACAAAGTTTTTTAACACATTAAAAATAAAACTAACTGAAATACTCTGAGTGTTTTGTCCAAATTCTTACAAAAATTATCAAAATGTTTCGCAATAACTTTTAGAATGATGTAAAATGATTTATTTTCTTTTCCGCTAGGGAACTTTAATTATATTTAATTATATAAAAAATTATCTATTATTTACGATTATTAATGTTCTAATCGCATTAATTTTAATACATTTTTCAAATTTTTTTTTTTTTTCATCGATAACATGTAATTGTTTGACATATTTGAATTCGTAATGAAAAAATCTATAATTTTTGTTTTTGATTCATAAAAAACTACTTATTTATTACTGAGTTATAAGCATAAATGTTATTTTTCCCATATGAGCCCATGTTAAATTTTCAAATTTCTATAATTTTTTTCTCTTTTATTTGATCAATAACCTTACATCTTTAAAATTTTTATGAAATACTCGTAATTTATAATTTTTTTAGTACTTTTTTTTAAAATATTCTTTTTAGAAAGGCTTGATGCACCGAGCCTCCTTAATAATTGTGAATAACTGTAATTACAGATAATAATTATCATTTACTGTTTATAACTAACTATTAATAACTGTTTATAACAATTATTAACTATCATTAACTGTTATTAATTGTTATTTATTGTAATTAGTCATTGAATTGATCTTTGAAAATTAACAAATGTTTAACAAGTTTTTAAATCTTAATTGTTCCGTATTTTTTATTAAAATAATTGATATACACTTAAAGTTTGAAAAATCGGTTTATTCATTTAAAATAACACTTCAAATATAGTACGTATCATACAACACATTCTTTTTTATTATATTTCGGTACCTCAAATCCAAATTTAATTTTAAAGTTGTTTATTCAAATAAACATCTTAAGATTATTAAAAAATAATTAAAAATTTGGATCAGTTGAAGCTACGTTTTTATCTATATTTTTTAATATTATAAACTCTCTAAATTATTTTAAAAATAATGAAAACAAAAGTTTTTATTAGTTTTTAAGTAATTTTGCTTGCATTCCAAATAGAAAAATAAAATTTTAAATGTATATTTATTTCCTATTGGTTACAATTTTCTAGCACACTCGAGAAGTATCGTTTTTACGTTTGTGATTATAGTATAACAATCTAAAATATGTATCCCTACTATAAACTGAAAGATTAAATAATTTTTCTATTGAAAAATTTTCTTGAAATTTCATGTAAAAATCTCATGAAATTAAAAAATCGTCAAAATAGTTAGAGTTGTGAAAAATTGATTTTATAACCCTTCAACAAGTGGAAAAGTTCATATCTAGAAAAAATTTTTAATTGAAGTGATTTTCAGCTATTTTTTTATTAATATAATTGTTTATGAAATTTTTTTTCAATTGATAAAATATTATTTTAATTTTTTAAGAGATCTTGTACAAGGTTTGTTAATATTTAAATTAACGTAAATAATTTTTTTATGAGATGTAGATGAAAACGTGTTATAATAAAAAATTAAATGTTCTAATTTATAAAGAAATAGTTAAATACTTTTTAAATTTCAAATAATCATTTCGACGTTGATTTTTTTTCTTTACTTTAACTCAAAATTTTATGATGTTAAAAAAGGGACAATATAGAATTTTAATAAAAATATTTCAAAAACATGAAAAAATTCCTTAAGAAATCTTTAAATATTTTATTACGATATTTATAGTACTATTCAAAATTACATAAAAGATTTATGAAACAAAATAATTTCTTCATAACATACTTTTTATAATAATATAATATTTGTGAATACAAAGTAATCAAAAACAAGAAAATTTCCTTAAATTACATTACATCCTTATATCTTAACAGTTTTCTGTTAACAATCCAGTAAATTTTTTACAACTAATTTTCAACCTTTAATTATTAAAAATTTTTTATTAAATACAACTTTTTAATTTCCATTTATTGATCTGGAAAACTAATTTTCAAAATTATAAGTATTGATGTAACGGAAAACTGCTAGTAATCCTTTGATATCGCACATTTTTATACGTAAGCGTTACATTTCAAAGCTAATTTAATTTAACTAAATATAAAAAACATTGATTATACACACTTTTGAAATATGCTATTTATATGTACAATAATTAAAATGTAAATTATACAAAAAAAAATAAATAAAAAGAATATTCAGAGTTCAGTAGCAAAAGTGACCAAGGTGCGAGACTCGTGACTCGGTGCACCGAATTCGATTTTTATATCATCGGCACTTTTGGCTTATTATTTCTGCCGTGGTCTGTTACTCAAAACTAAATGATATTTCAAAGTGTGCTGATCGATGTGTTTAAAAACTATGTAAAAAAAACAATATTTAATAGAGTCGGCACTCTTTGAAGCACTTTGTAATATAATTTTATTTTGAAGCTTCTTCGACTGAATCAAGGCACACATTAGTCGCATATTAACTAAATGTATTAATTATATATGTCACAGGTTGAATTTTTTTCTTTAGTCTCACTTATCGTTTGGACTGTATATGACTGTAACATTAGAAGCCTCGGATTTCTTTCTAAAAAAGTTTCTTTTTAATCGCAAGTATTTATAAAAATCTTTTGAAATTACAGTTTTTAATTTTTTAATAAACGGTAAATATAAATTTCATTACAAGCTACACTTTTTGAAACAGTTTACGTGTTGAAAAAACACTAAGGAATTGAGAAAAATTTCAAGTATACAATATTTTTTTTTCTAGTTAAAAAGAACAAATTTTTAATAAAATTTTACAATATTCTTTTTTAACAACATAATCAACAAAGTACGCAATATTGCACACAACGTATACACGCATAAACTTTTATTTGAGCGATACAAAGAAAAACGAAGACGCATTAAGTTTACAGAATTGTAAGTAAATAATAAAAAGTTAATTTAACTTACTCGTTTTATTGTTTAAATAAAAAAATTTTATCTCTTTTTAAAAATTTTTCGTGATCAATAATTTGAAAAAATTTATCAATCATTGTATTACTACATTTATACAAAAAAGTCAAAGATAATACTTTTGTAAATAAAATGAATTACATAATTTTATTACTCAAGTTAATATTAAATATTTAAAAATAAATTTAGTTTTTAATTTTTTTTAATTTAAATTAGGAAATTCATTTTTTTTATCATTCATAATTTTCAAAGCAAAATATACAAAATAATATGTATTTATAATTTAAAATTATTTTTCATTATTTTACATTAAAAAAATTTGTTAAATCATTCTTCAAGATTTTTCACTCATTTAAACAAATTCAAAAAATAGAATTGAGCTTATAGTTGAAAAAGTATTCCACGAAATAATATTCTTTGAGATAATAAGAAAAATTAGAAAAAGTTATTTTAGGCATTCATACACGAAGTAATGAAAAAAGCTTTTTTTGTAAAATCTCTTGTTTAATCGTACATGCAAATATACTCTTGAGATATAGATAACGAGAATGAAAGCATTACATTTTCCTTCTAAGAAAGCGAGCTTTATCTTTTCTTTTTCCATCTTTTTTTTATACAAGTGACTATCCTTGACGACGACACTGGAAATAACAATAAGAGACGTAGAAGAAAAAAAAGTTTCGCGATATAATTGACACACTTGTGATGCAGCAGACAAAGCTTTCGACAGACATCTCACCTTTACTTTTTTTTTTCTCTCGAGAAGCGCCGAGTTTTATATCTACAAACTTTGTAAAAACAATGAAGGAAAGTAAAACTCTCATTTATGACGAAGATATTAAAAAAATTTTTAAATAAAAATAAATATTTAAAAAAATTTTTTGTAATAAGTTTATAACTTTTTAAATCTTTGATTAAAAATTGTATCGTTATTATTTTCTAATGATGTAGCTTAGAGTCTCATTAATTTTATTCATGGAACTCATTTTTATAAGTATTGATAAGATAGCTTTAAATTATGAAAATTGTTTATGATTTTAATAATTTTTTAAGGGTTGAGTACTATTGAAAATTTTATTGAAAAATTTTTCAATTATTTATATGAATGTGTAGATAAAGATTAAAAAAATTATTACTTACCTTCGACGTTATTAATGGATGATTTATTTCAAAAGCATAACATTATAATTTCGTGCATTTACATTTTATTTTAACAAATAATATTTTACACATATGCTAATACATATTTATTACAAAATTACAGAGATTTTTTTTATTTAAATTAAAATTATGTTATTTATGCTACTTCATTACAGTCGAATTGCATTTTCATTATAAATATTTTTTTTTGTATATTCTGTATAAACTCTTTATAACTTTTAAAGTCTCTTATAAGTTAATACAGCATAATTGATTAAAATTCACTTCATCCAAGTTTGAAACGCCAGAAATTTTCATAATTCAAAGTAATTTTAAGGACACTATTATGCAAATATATTTATAGTAAAACTATTTCAATAATTATACGGCCTGAAAATTATATTTATATATATTTTTTCTTAATATATCAATATTATATACTAATATATCAATATTTGTCAATATTTTCAATTGTACTCTACCCTTAAAATATTATAAAATTGTCAAAAAAGTATAGTTATGTATATTGTAATATATATATTTATATATATATATTGCATGATCTCTCGTCTTTGAAGAATGAAACTGTCATTCTATGAAAATTTGAAATCTCTAAGTCCCCTTCTTTTTCTGTATTATATACGATATTAGGTCATCTTCTTTTTACAATTTATAAACGATTTTCAAATTTGTAATTTGTTAATCGTTTTAAATGAAAACAATAATTTTTTTATAACATTTCAAGTCAACATATCAATCGAAATTAATTTTTTCATAATACTTATTTTTTTTAATAATTTTAATTTATTTATAGAATTGATAAACAATCGATTAAAATTAACATTAAAAATTAATAACTTATAAAAAATTTTCAATAAAGCTTGTGAACCACAAATTTATATATCTTCTATATTTTTGCATATCTATAAAAATATTTAATAAAAAAGCTTTATAAAACTTTAATATGATAAGCTCACAATCAAAGTAGAATTATTCTACTATTTAAAATTACACGTGTAAAACGGCGGTGCTCTATAAGTATCATATAAAAATGGATCCTTATTTAAAATATTATCAGTTAATTATATAATTACTCTACTTTTATTCTGAGCCGTTCACATTTAAATATTCCAATAATAATTTATAATTGCAATTTATGTAATAAAATAGGAAAAAGATGCATTCATAAACAATTGTAAAACTGCTTGTAGCCAAAAATTATATATAATGATTTACACATATACATTTATAAATAATTTTAAGAAAAAATAAACATTGTTAAGTTTCAAATTAACGATTTCATCGAGTAATATAAACAAACTTTAAAATTCATTAAACTTTCAAAGAATAATCGATGATATACACTAGGCCAAGGAAACCGACTTAACCGGAAGCCGTATCTCTACATTACACTAAAAATTCTAATTCATTCTTGACTTAAAAATTGAAAAAAAATTTGAATGTACAGTTAAAAATTTCAAGTAGATAGTATCGAAAATAAAGTAAAATAAAGTGTAAGGTATAGGATTACGGCATCCTTTTTCAATAAATACGTTGTAAATCTACAAGAGTTCAGTTTCTTTTCATTTTAAGGTAGAGAATAGCGATACAGTTGTTACTTCGATAAACATGATTTCTTGCGTTGCTTCGTTGTTGCATAATAATAATAATATTTATTATGGTAGTAATAATAGTAGTAATAGTAATAATATTAATAACTAAATTTCGCAAAACGCAGTAAATTCATTAAAAAAAACAAAAAGTCAATACTTAATAAATGGAATATCATAGTCAACTAGATAATTTTCATTCGTGTTACAAACATATGTACAATTTTATAATTGGATTAGTAAATCTATGAAGCACTTTTATGTTCAATATCAAACAATATATCACTTAGAAATTCTTTTCTTTATATATGCAATATCTAATTTTCAATGTATCTTTATTATATTTTCATAATTGTAATTTTTTTTATTAATTCTTTCTCGCATGTTCCCACAACCCACAAACGACGTGTGGTATATATGAAATAATGCGCTAAGTCAATTGTTTTCAGACGTAAATTGTTAAATATTTTCGTCTTCGTTGCTTTTATGCGAGTCTTTATTTGTAAATGCATTAAGAATCGTATAAGAATCGGAATTTGTAAAATATACGTTAAGTATTACCGACTGTTGCTATTTTTTCTCCCGTACTGTTTTGCTTTTTATTCTTTTCACTTTAATACTACTGGCTTCACACATGATTTTCTTTTTAATAACTCCTTGTATAATCATCAATAATAGAATCATGTTTTACCAATTTGTCTGGTTCTTAGGAAGTAAAAGTAAAATGATTTTATGTAGAGAAAAAAAGTAGCATCTAGTATGCATATACGTATACATATATACATTATATTACAGGTATCATCATGAAAAAAGGAATCTCGCGCTAATCCACCCCTGCAAATCCTTGCGAGCCCTCAATTGCCTTGATTAGTTTGTCCCTCAGTTGTTGGTAGCTTTCATAAGGAGGCAGGTCAATACGGTTAAAACTGAAAAACAAATTAATAAATTTTAGTTCAAAGATCTATGTGTAAATTATCTCTTTAATCAAATATTAATATTACATAAATTTTAAACTAAAATATTATCAAGTAAAGGGTTTAATGAAAACTTATCTAAATAAAGAAATAATTTTTAAGACAAAATCATTTGTCAGTTACAGAATTTTATAGAAGGCCTTTATGATTAATCACCTGAATGCCAAGCATATTAGAAAATAACATTTTTTTAAATCTTTTATTTTTTTTAAAATTACATCATTAGAAAAATAATAATTTATCAACAAAAATTAACGCAATCTGAAGGAAATATTTTAACTTGATTGATAAATCTTTTTCTTGACTCTTGATTCATTTCATGAAAATACCTGATACACAAATTATTATTATATTATTTAAGAAATTAACAAAATTAATTTAAATAAATAATATTATTTTGTTTTTCATGACATCTAATTATTGCTTTTTAAATAGTTATATCGAGTCGGTTAGTGTCTCAGAGACGTTAAATAAAAAAAACAATATTTTTTTTACAATTTTAGAAAAAAATGCTTTAGCTTTAAATATGAACTATAAAAATTATTCATTTAAATTAAAAAAATTTTTAGATTATTTTATAAAGATATCAAAATTTTTTTGTATTGTAAATGTACTATATACTATAAATGCGTTTTGTTAAACCTCCAAAAAAGCGTAAATTTAATGTTTAACATATTCTTTAGCATAGCTCTCTTTATATATTAGAATTTTTAATCTACACCTTACATTTATGTTTAATTTTAGAATATTAAGAATCTTTCACTACAACGCAATCGCTAAAAAAAATTTCCACGAATGTATCTAAATTAATTCATGAAAAAGTAACCAAACTCAAGAAAAATAAAAATGAAAATTATAGTGGAAGATTAATGCCTGAAATTAAAAAAAAAATGTTCTCAATTGATAAGTGAATTAACCCGAATTTAGAACAAAATATTAAGTTTCAAAATGAAAATCATAGTTTTTAGTTCTAATTATCATACTAATCGTAACTAAAGACTACTTTTTATTTTAAACTACAGTCTTTAATTTTGATTTGTATAATAATTTACTGTAATATTTATTTTAAACTGCAAAATTAAATAAAATTTTTTGTTTTAATAAATTTATAAAATCGATTCAACAATAATCTTTATGAATCCATAATAGCATAAATAGATTAAAAAAAAAATTAATAAATAAAGTAAATTGATCAAAATTGTACAAATATTCAATAATTTTATTTAATTATTAAATTACATAGAAAACTTTACTATTTTATTTATATAAATTATTAATATGCACAAAAAGTAATTTATTTGGCATTATTTATTTTTAATACTTACTTGAACATTAAATAATTAAATAATTATCGTTTTAAGCATCAAATGAAATTTATAGCTTGCTGGCTTACAAGCCTTGCTATTATTAAGGCGATTTGTTTACAAGTTAAAAATAATAAAATAAAATAATTTAAACTTACCAAGTATGAGCTCTTGGATAATTGTCAGGCGTACCCCATTTTTCAATAGTAAATAATTGTGGTCCATTACTTCCATATAATTCTTTAAAACCATTCATTGGCACCCTCGACGTACCCGTGACGAACTGTAGCAGTCTTGCACGCATTTCATTATTAAAAGATAAAACTACTCTCCAAAACCATTGAACTGTTATGTGATTCGCGTGATAATCACCCTTGTACAGCGTGTTTTGCTTCCAATCCTTAACATCAATATGTTGAATACCACACATAAGAAGTTCAAGTTCATTTTCATCGAAAATTTTAACAAGTGTAAGTGGTACAAGAGCATTAAATCCTTCAAGAAAAGAGTTCATCTGTTCTTGAACACGCGATACGAAGCGCCATTGTATTACTAAACTTATATATTCATCCTTGTTTTCGTTAGTCACGGGGACATTAGCGCCATTAGGTTTTAATTCACGTTGAGAAGTGTGGCCAAAAGATTCCTCATCTACACAGAAGGTAAGCTCAAGCTCGCTCGGATCATTCTCTTTAATCCAAAGTAACGAATTGTAATACTCTGAATCAACGCTTTCCATATCCTTTAAGTCAATAGTTTTACTCAACATCATTTTGTAAAACGGTCGAATAAAGAAAGCTAAAAAGTTTTAAAAATAAATATATAAATGTTACTATTTAAAAAAAATAGAATTTATAATTAGTTAATAATTAGCAATAAATAAGATAAATAACCATCTAAAAGTTTTCCATGATACACTGCCATGCCTGCTATACGACCAATGAATTTAAAATAATTCAAATGTTCTTCATTGCACACTCCCGAAAATGGATTAATTTGCAAAGTATAATTATCCCTAAGAAAAATATATAGATATATATATATAATAAAAAAATAATATTATACATTATACATTTATTTAAAATGTATTACTTACATGGCCGAATATTCAAACAAGCCATAATATGGATTAAACATTTCTTTTGATAGTAAGAAGAACCACTCACGAGCAAGGCCACCATAATCCAAACCTACTTCTCCTTCGAATTCTACCCATAACTTCGTTTTAAGAATTTCAACCCTATTTACAGAGCTAATAATGCGATAAGAGTCTTCTAGAATATTATTACGTCCAACTTTTATCTCGAACTTATTGGGAACATTATTCTAAAATAAATGCATTAAACATGATTCAAAATTGTATATAAATTTAATATACAGTTTAATTTACAAATTATACAATCGTTAAAATACTATACTTACTGGTTTTCTTAATTGTGATTTTAAGTATTCATATTTACGTTTGTAATCTCTAGAATATGGAACAGCCTGCAAAAATAGAAAATTAAATTATCATGAGTATGTAAAAGTTATTATAAATTTCATATAATTTTTATATATTATTAATATTTTAATAGTATAATTAAAATAATACAAATTAATAGTAGATATTACATACCGGTCCAGCTATTTGAGGATTTGACATTCGCGGGTCTTCCCATTGAGTTGTTCTTGTATCTAAAAAGAAAATGAATCATGAAAAAATGTATGAAGAAAATGATGCATAAATCAGATAAACTTTAATACATAAACAACTTTTTATTTATTAAAAATAATTTCCACTTTAAAGTTAGTCACTATGATTTAATCGGATTTTACGTTTGAAAATCCTAATAAAAAAGATCAACATTTAAGAATAAGTGATTTGAATGATTTACATCAAATGTATGGCTTTAAATTTTTAAATTCTTGAGTTCACTAGTAAAACAATCTAGTATACACTTACTATGATCAATAAAGAAGATTCTGCCATCAGTGTGTACTCTTTCTTCCCAACCTTCAGGCAAAGGACCAAGTTGATCAATATCACTCCTCGGCGTTGCCGATGGTACATTGTGCCAAGGAATAGAGCTTGGTCGACCAGTTCTTGGATCAACCCACGTCGTTGCTCGTTCGTTGTGATCAATAAAGAACATACGGCCATTAGGAGCTAATTGCATACTCCAACCCGGAGGTAAACCTTCACCATTTATTGGCTTAGGACTTTCCACAAGAATCTTAAAAGATAAAAAAAAATTTTTTTTTAATTTTTTTCACAGTTTTTATAATTTTATAAAACGTCGATAAAATATCAGAAAAATTTTAAAAAATATGAAAGTTAGCTGTTAATTTCTTTTTATTAAATAACATTTTAAAATACTTCAAATGAAAACGGAATAAGTTGATTAATTTTTTATTCTTCTCATCAAATTTTATTAGGCATTTCAATATTTTAAATATTACAGTTTTACCTATAATTTTTTTGTAATTCAAGCCTAATAAATAGGTTATATTTAAGTTACTAATTATATATGAAATATAATATTCGATCATTTCATATATTTTTTTATATTTGGCTTATTAAGATCTTTCATAAAAACAATTATTTCGATCCATTTTGAATTTCAATTTTGATTTCTATTCTGGCTACCTCATTTGACTTACATCGTATTTCTTGACGCTACTTGAGGCCTTAACAAAGTTCAATAAAAAATATTGAAAAAATAAACAACATTTGAGATATTCTATCCTTGTATTAAGAAATTATAGGATGACATTTTTATGAAACCTTTTTCTATTAAATAAAAAATTACCTGTTCAGATGATCGTCTAGAACCAGCTGGACTATCTACATTGTCGTCATTCTACAGATAAAATTTAAAAAAAATTACTATGGGATTTAAGTACTAACAGTGTGGAATTAATTTAAATTTATAAAGTATTTATAAAATTAATGCAGTAGTTTAAGAAAATATTATATTTTGTGAAATTTCAAATCTATCCTAGGATGAATAGTAATAATAAAATATTTGTATTTATATGTGCCTAATAGCTTTTGTGCATAATCATGCTTAAATTTAATAAAAATTTTGAGATACTAACAAAGCTTTCCATATATCTATTTTTATATAGAATGCTTATTTTTAAATTTATCTTTTATTTTATAAGCTAACATATAAATTCTTATTTTTATCAATGCAAACTTAACTTATATAGAAAACTTAGTTTATATCAATTTCTCTTTACTTATTAAAAATCATTATTTTAATATTGATTCGCGTGTTCACTATAATAAATTGTTTCCCGTAAATTTGAATAAGTATGAAGTACCTGATTGGCATTATCAGCCCGGTTATTAGGTCGATTGATGGGATCTCCGTGACCTTCAGATGTACCATCATTTACCCTTTCCCTTAGATTCCCACCCTCACTTTCGTCTTCCGCCTCCGGAGATAATTCACCATCCTTATATATACAAAACATGCACATACCTCATGCTACTTATATGGGATATTTTTTTATTTTACAAATCGAAAAATTTTTTTTATTATTTGTAAATTTATAAATCAATATCATAACTGAGTATTTATATATTTAAAATTTAATTATATTATGGTTAACTGTTAATAAAGTTTAGTTATCTAAGGAAACACATTGTACAAATTTCGTAGTTTAACTATTTACTACAATTAAATTAAAAGTATTGTAATGAGTAGTTAATGTTATGTTTACTCTATGTTAATTCCAATATATCTATACATAATAATAATCAGAAAAATTTATGAATAATGCAAAAATGATCTTAAAGATTTATTTTATTCTTACCGGCGTAATGCTAATACCAGAAGTCCTTTGTTGTCTACTTTCTGCATCATCCACACTAATGTGAAATCGTCTTTGAAATTCTGTTGCTGCTGTGTTTAAGTTTCGTTGTTCTTGTGTTACACCTTCAGTTGGCATACTATTCCTTTAAGATTTTATTTAAAAAATTAATATTCTTTTACAATTTTTATTAATAATGAAAATAAAATTCTTAAAAACTCACTGTACAGTAGGTCGTTCCCATTGTGTAAACCGAGCAATATGATTAACATAGTAAGTTCTTCCATTGGCATCTTGTCTTTCTTCCCAACCTGGTGGTAATGGACCAAGAGACGTTACCTAATAAATGATAGTATTTATCATTTTTTGTTACTATGTCAAGAAGTAACAATTTTTATCAAAAATAAGTCGAAATGTAATAATCTTGGACGCAAGATGATAATTTGCGTATTAAATCAGTAATATTTTTTTTGTTAAAATCCATACCTTTCACTTACTATTATCAAAATAGAATTAAAGTTTGTTAATAAAATTAACAATTATCATTACATTTTTTTTTAACTAAACAAATTTATCATTAACCTCTACTAACTTCTTTGAAAGCAAGAATCAAGACTTATAAGTCTATGTAACTGCAGTGCAGTAAAATATTTATAATAAAAAGGAATCAAAAGATTAAAAATACAATTGAAATAAATAAGTGAATAAATAATTAAAGCAAATATTTTACAAGAACACAGTAAGATCATAATTTTGTACATGAATAAAAATATTATTTTCAATAAAACAAATAATTAGTATTTAGAAAAATAAATACATGTAAACATATTTAAAGTTTTCTTACTTCAGCTGGCTGTTCTTCTGGAGTAAGATTTGAGGTTGGTGTAGGTTGATCTAAAAGTTCCCATCCTCCAGAATCAGATGCCGCATCACCTTCACCAGTGTCAATGGCACCATTTGAATCCGATATATATGCATGATATACTTCTAAAGTACCTTTTACTTTAGATCTTTGATTTGCACTACAAAATTCAAAAATATTAATCATTTGTATTATATTTACAAGATAATTTTATTATAATATTCAAAGTAAGAAAACTTTTAGGAAATTTAAAATTTATTTAATAAGTAATAAATATTTATAATTAAGAAGTCAATGATATTGATTCACTAAGATCAATATGTTTCTTTATATTTTATTAATTAATTAACAAATTAAATAAAGTATAATTTAAAATTTATTATTAATGGAATTTATTAATTAATGATGATTTATTCTATACTATTCTAATTTAAAACGTTTCAAAACGGATTGATAAGCTTACAAAAATATATTGACTATAAATTTATTTTAAATAATTTATACTTGATTTTTTTTTCATTTTGTTGAACATTGCTGTATTTTTTCAATTATAACAATGCTAATAAGCGACAGATGTTTATAATGTGTTTGTGAACAAAGCACATGTATCGTATACAGTGGTGCTTGTCAATCGGCGGTCGAGAGCAGGATTTGAACTCAAGTCTTCGAAATTACAAATCCATCGCTTTACCGAGTGAGCTTTTTTTATTTATTTACTTCTTGATTTTAAAATCGTTATCATTTCAGTTCAATCCTTTTTGAAAAATGAAACAAAATAGAATAATAATTAAAATAATAACTTTATGAATTAGAGTATTAAAATGCCAGTAATTAAATGACTAAATTAGGAAATAAAGGATGAAACTATAGAAGTATATAAAAATAGAATTAAAAATATTTAAACATACTTTCGAGGACGAAGAATGTATTGCTTATTAGGAATGGTTCGACCTTCTTGTTCTTTTGGTAGACTATTTAAAGTCAATTCAACCATACCAAGAAAATCATCTCTTGTTAATCTATTTTCATCAAACACTTGTAGCACCATTTTGTGCTCAAGAGGTTTCACCTACAAAAATAAATAATACTTATTAAAATTTTATATTTTTATATTCAAAAGATTTAATTATATTTAAAGCTAAGTCAAGCTTATAAAGAAAAAATAGTAGAATATGACGTAAATTAAACTGGAGCTAAACTTACTCTGAATATAAATTCTTCTCCCCATGTAGGATTAAGAGTTTTTTTCTTCGTCTTTGTAAGTACAGCATCCACATTTTGATTGCCATTAATAGTATTTAATTCTATACGCACGTAAGGATCACTTGCTCCAAAAATGTCTTTTCTAGCTAAATTATGACCAGCTTCCACTCTTAATCTTAACCTGCTTGTAGCTTCTTCTCTCTAAAAATATGAAACAGTATTAACATTTTGAGTAAAGTGTTTATTCTTATTTAAATAAATAATACGTTAATTACAAATAATATCATATAAAATTAAAACAAACAACATATAGTTTCAAATACACAAAAAGTAAATACATTGTTTTGATTTCCTACAAAGACATTTCTAATATAATATTTTAGAAACTTATGTTTGTACATTGATTTAAATTATATATAAAATTTTATAAGTATAAATACATAAGATGCACATAGAATACAAAACTTTAATTAAAATAAAAATATATTTTATAATTTTACATTGCATATTGCATTCAATGAATCGTAACACATAGTATGCAAAAATTATATTTAAAATAAAAAGAACAAATACAAAGGGAAAGAGTTAGTAATTGAATTTAACATTGAAAATATAACGTTTTGTATAAAAACATTTAAATGATAAAATATGTTGTTACGGATGTTTAATTAGTCATTCATATCATATCGAATCAATGGGTGACATTATATTTGAAATATTGCACGATGCTAGAATCTGTTGCAGGATAGCAAGAGCTATTCATATAAATCACCAACTGCAAAGTATTTTGCACAAATCAAGAAAAATAACAGTTATTTATACAAAGACAAGTATTTCATATAACCGTTATGTACAACTCCAAAAAATTAAAAACAGAGGATTAAAAAAATAATTAACGTTACTTTAGAATTAGGAAGAAAAAAACGAGTTTATACGGCATATAAAAGCTAGAGCATATAGTTATTAATTTTAAGAAGAAAATTTTGTCAAACTGTCAAAAAAAAATTTACATACGTCGTTCCCGTCGGCGCCGACTGTTGGATTGTAGCCGTACACATTTTCCTCTGCCATTAACGAGACGGTGGCGAAATGCGAGAGGCTTTTTTTTCGTTGCTATAGAAAAATGCTACACTACTCAAAACACTTTGGTTTCAATCCCTCTTATTTTATTATTTTTTTATAAATTTGATCTCTTGCTTTAGCCCTTATTAGCATTTAATGAAAAATTAATAAACAAAATTCCACCAAAGTTGTCTGATTCTCGGGTGCCATTCAAGAAACCTATTTTGTCTTAACCCCACTACGTCAACGAAATATCATGAAGAGAGACGGATGTGACATGTTTAGCCTGTTTTAAAGATGGCCACCTTTCCCCCCTTCCCAATACTTTTTTATTTAATATGAGTCAGCGTTGCCAATGTTATATGCACCGTTTTTTTTTATAAACCTGACACACGTTGACTTTTGCGCGATATTCCAGGATTGATTGAATATTTAATAATCCTTTTGCTTTTACAACTGCAACTTTTTGACACGTCAAATAGTAATTAAGTTATTTAAGGTTAGGTTTTCATGTATTGAATATGAGTTTTTTCAATATTGTGGAACGGTCATTTGAATTTTTTTGCTGTTTTAAAAATGTGATTAATTAATTTTTTTTTTACCAACTTTAATTAAATTTAATTTAGAAAACAGATTCTTTAAATATTTAGAATCCTGTAATAGTAAATATAAACCAAATCAATAATTGTTTTACTATTAAATTTATTTTATTACATATGCATATATTCTGAATTTTTTATTATCATTATTATTATTATTATACATTTTTTTCTTATAAATAAAAATATTGTATAATTTATTTATCAAAAAATAGTTATTTAAATATAAAATTTTAAATGCTTTTTCCGAACATCATAAACATTTGGAAACAAATTATTTTAGGCATTTCAAATAGAACATGTTTCCCGCCATAAGTCTTATTTTTTTTTTTCAACGCTGCTCCAACAATTTGAAAAGGACTTTATGATTTTATGTCATAGTGCTCACGTTATATTTGTTGACTATACTACAATTATTTTCAATGCCAATGTAATTTACATATTGATTTTTTTCTTCGTTTTATCGCGTTCTTCAGACTTTTTTTTCAAGTTTATCAGGAATATATTATCATAGGTATTGCAGAACTATAAATTTATAATATAAATAACCAATATTTATTCGTCTTTTAACGTTTAAATTACAAATATTTATGACGTATTAAATACGATTTATTAAACATTATAATAGAATGATAAAAAAAAATATAAATATAAAAATTTTATCAGTTTAAAATTATAAAAAATAAAAGTCGTAATTAGTATATTTTAAATTTTAGTGTAAATAAAATAATTATGAATATATTAACAAATTTGCAGAATAATTAATAGCATATAAAAAAAAATCATTACAATATGTTAATTTATTGCTCAATTTTTTTTATAATAAAAGCATATCAAAAAATGTTGTTTGTCGATGCTTCACGTAAACAAGGAGATTAAGAAACCTTACATGTAGACATAATGTAAACACATATGTTTCAATATTATATTTGAAATGTTACTTTAACTTTATTTAATAAACTTATATTGAAAAGTCTTTGTAAATAACTCTGGTAAAAAATACATTGCACTATTAGTTTAGTACGCATTTATATGTACATTAAGTTTAATGGATCATTATTTAAAATTGAAATGAGAATAACTATATTTCCTTACTCCAGGAGGGTTAGCTAGAGAAACTCTAGTTGGTCGAACGTTTGTAGGTGGATTATTTTGTTGGTGTAACAGGCGATGATAATGAGTCCATGAGTGAGCTCTCCTCCTGGGTTGAGTTGGTTCCACACAAGCATACATTGGATATGTTAAGGTACCTGGCATTATCTCCTTAAAATCTGACACTACTGAAATTCAATTTTTATTTTTGTCGATTTAAAAAAAATTCTTCACTGTTAAAATTTTTAATATTAGAAATATTATTACATTGTTACATAATGCTGTAATATTTATTATTTTTAAATTAAAAAAATTATTATGACATTAAACTTAAAAAAAAAATTTATGTGTTAGTAACTCTTCAAACACTTTTTTATTACTGAATGTTAATTTACTTAGTATAGAATTAGTATATATATTTTCTGCTTTAGTATTTCTATCTTTCTTTTAAGATTTATTTTAATGTTAAGTTGATTCTAGCTATTAAATTTTTGAATATAGTTATAAGTAATAAGTAATGAAAATAAAAAGTAATAGTTTCATAAAACAAATTTTTTCAAACTTAAAATAAACTGATAAAATTTTTATAGTAGTTGATCTAATTTTTTATATTTAATTATTTAAAAGACTTAGAATGAAAAAATTCAATTATTTAAAAATTAAAATGTTGAAATATTAAATTTTTATATATTATTTAAAAATATAATCATGTAACAATTTCTATATTATTAAAAATTTTAAAAGTAAGTATTTTTTTTAATTTACAAAAAGATATTCTAGAATTTCTCAAGTGGTCACCTCAGTTCCCCCACTTGTCTCCTTCATTCATATGAATATGGTGTAATTTTATTATTTCATGTGACTGTATATTACATATTATCTGTTGGTCACTTGATGAAAACATTTAATGCACATAAAATATATCACAAAAAACTTAACTAAGCACAATGAATCAACTTAATAAAAGCAAATTAAGATGAAAAGAAAATCACCAGCTGCAACAATAAGGCGTTTCACATCATCATTATATAAAAACCCCACTTTCAATTAGATAACTAAAAATTTTCTCACAATCAGTGGAGAAAAGAAAAAAATACATTTTTAACAAAATTTTGGCACTTTAAGAAAAGTAACACAAATTACACGCACTTCATCTCAAGAATTTATGTGACGCACTTATTAACGTTCGTTAGCGGAAATCGGTGCCGTTTTACTCTTCAAACGTACATGGAATAATATAAAAATTAAACTATTCCGTGACGAGATAAGAAACGACTTTAAATCAGAATATGATAACGTATAATATAAGCTTTATAGAAGTGCAAGATAAAGTATAAACGAAATGAACGAATGCTTATCAGAGTATTGAAAAGAAAAAGAAAAACGAGAATGCCGTTGTCGGTCGCTGAATCAAATTACGTATATTCTTAATGAATTATGCAGAAGTAAATAAAAATTCATATGATCCATGAGAGAAGTCTAGCAACTGCATATCATTGTGCTCTTGTCATAATCATTCTTTTCATGTATTCTACATCATTACACTTAAAGAATTTCTCTTTAAATTTATGAGAAAACTTGCACTTTTTCTTATTTTTAAAAAATAATAAAATTTTTCTTATGAATTTTTAGTATAAATTAATGGTTATTTTATCTATGAAAATGGTTAATAAACTTAATAAATTTTTTTAGGGAGTAATATTAGTTTAATATGAAATCATTAAGTAAGCTTACACTATATGTTTGAATAATAATATATCATTATGTTGTATAAAATATGAATGAATTATTTAAGATGTAATTAAAATTGACGTATTTTCTTTCAAGAAAAAACACAAATTTAAAATTTTCATTTGTAACGCAAAAATAAATAATGATCACACACTCAAGAATGATACTTCTTGATGCAAATTAATTAATAAATTTGATTTTTTTTTTCAATTCACAATATTCATGGTAAACCAAGTCCTACTATTTTAAAATTATAAAAAATATTGCAAGATAATTACGTTTACTTGCTCAATTTAGATTGCAAATATTATTCCTGCACACTCCCTATTATCAGGAATCCAATTCATCTTTAATATACTCTGTTGATTATTGTATAAATTTTTTTATGTATGTGGATCAAAAACCCTGTTAGAATATTTCATTGAAATTAATAAGAATTAACGTTCTTTTTAAAAATTTCATTAGTCAACAATACAATTTATCTATTTAGAATTGATAATTACAATTTACTGAAACCTAATTTTTTTACTAACTCGGAATACTGATTGTTTAAGTTTTAGTAGAATAATTTTCAAAATCATATCATGAAGTTATATATTGTATCAATAATATTCAATATTATGTTATAAAGTTATAGTACATTATAAAAATTTGTTTTTTAGGTGATTCTATTTCAAGTATATTTTTTAATTAAAAAGTATTTAATACTTTTTTTATGTTTTATTTTTACATTAATATGTTTAAATTTGAATAAAACTTTTTAAAATAGATTTCACTTATTTTCAATGTAATGTTCTATCAGGGTATAACTTTATACTAAGTAGATATATCAAGTAAGCTAATGCTTGCTACTCATTCGTCCTCCAAAGGAATTATTGATTATTTATAATTCCTATATCTTTTCCAAATTACATATACAACCGTTTAAATATTATCCAAAAAGAAAAAATCAGGATTATCACCACAACGGTTATACAAAGGCGTATGTTTTTATGCGCATTCAATAATATGCAATACGATTTACATTTAAAGGCGATCTTCGTCAAAAAGTACATCGAACCAATATTTTAATGATTGATCGATTTCCTTCTTATCTCCTCGAAAATTGCTAGGAACTATTAAGATGCAAAGGTATGACAAATTTAGGCCCAAAAGGCGATCTGTAAGTAATCCCTACGTCTGTATACACTTTGTTAGGTAAAGCCAGATTACATAGATAGAGCCTACCATTTTCTAAGCAATGAGATAGTGGCAATCCAGATACAAGACTATATTTGCTAACAATACCAGGTGTACCATTAGATGGTGGCTCAATAGCTAACACTGAAGCTCGGTTATTGCTAACCCATTTTGCTACAGGTGTTATGTTTCTTAATGATTTTTCCTCATATAGTGCAACTATTATAAGATCTGCTACTGGTGGGAGTTTCTTAACTTCGGTTTCAACTTTATGACCAGTGAGCTTATAAAGTGAAAGTTCTTGAAGTAAAGAAATATCTTCAGAATTTTCAACATAAACGACGGTTTTCACACCATGGCTAGAAAGTTGACGAGCACAATTTACACCTGCAGCACCTGATCTGTGAGGGCCGCAAAGAGCAACTACAGTTGGCCATTGATGTGCATTATTTGGATTAAGACGATGAGCACCACCCAGAAGTTGTAAAATTATTTCAGTACCTGCTCGACCAAGTAATTCCACCTGAAAAAATTGTAATTATTAGTTGTTTAAAAAATAAAATAATGTTACCAACATCAAATATTTAACCCTTAGCTGCCACTCTAGAGTCATGTCCTATACGGCAGCTATTTTACTCTGGGGAAATGTGACAGCTAAGAGTTAAGAGTATATTTTTCTTTTATTTCATAATTGAAAATAAAAGAATTGTAATTTCATAAATGTAAATTTAATTCATTTTTTTCATTGAAAATAAAATTTTTATTTAAAATGTTTTATTATGCTAAAAATCTTTCAGAAACTAAAACCATTATTATAAAACTATTTTAAAAAAATCCTATTTATTGTAAAATAGAGTCATATAAGTTATTTAATTATTTATATCAGAATTATAAAAAGATTAAATTATTTACACAAGCAATAATATGTTATCATAAAAAGTAATAATGCAATACCATTAAAATTGCTTTTCTAGTTCTAAATTTGATTCATTTAAAATTATATTAAAATAAATAAATCAATATTTTGTAATATTAAGTAATATGGAAATTTAAGCTTTTACTAACCCTTCTTTCCCAACTAATACCAAGTCGATCAGCAGCGCCAATTAATTGTCGTTGAAGATCTAACGTTATAGTAGGAATTATTAAACCATCATCTGTAACATATTCCTTCATACCTGCATTAGGTACTACAATTTGCCTGAGAGTAGTGGGTTCTGATTCTATTATGTTTTCATCATGTCTGTACCTATTTTTGTGTCCACTTCTACTTTGCGATTGTTGTACAACATCAGGTTTTTTAGAATTTATTTCTTGCCATACAGCCTAAAATTAACAGTTAATAATTTTTGATAAATAGCAAAAATTTATGTTACATTACAAATTAAAATAAAGCTTATTAATGATTTTCTTTAACCATTTAGACATTATCTAGTAAAACAATGAATGTAAGAAAATAAGAACCTTTTTATTAAATAAAGCTAGATTTTTTTCAAAGTCGAAATCTTGATTTAACAATTGATCAATCGGTGTTCCAAATGCCTGTTCATCTTTCTCGCTCATCTTTTTTTTACTCATTGTGTAAGGCTGAGCCTCGGATTTATTCCTTGTACTTGGTATTACTTGAGCAGATTGCGGTTGCACAATTGGTATAGAGCATTCTGAAACTGATCTACCAGCTCTTTTAGCAATCGGTCTTTTAACTTGAACCTTACTTTGTGCTTGAACATCTCTTTGAGGTACATTTGAATCTTCTACAGAGACTATGTCTACATTCAGTATATCTTTTGCACTAAAAATTTTAATTACTTTAACTTGGATACATTCAATAAAAATTGAAAATTTTAAAAAATTATCAATAGAATTATAAAAATACATCTAGCTTACAAATAAAAATAATTAGAAACATTAATAAGATAACAAACCTTAATGTTACATGTGAAGAATTGTGTGGTACACCATTGCAAAATACTTTAGCAAGTGTTACACTTTGATCATTTAAAGCTACAATTTGTCCCTGATAACTTCCCAAGTCTTCAACGCATTTTATAGATACAGTACAACCCAAAAATTGATCCGACATTGTATCACTGTAAAATAAAATGTATAAGTTATTTGTAACTACACTAACCTAAATCTAAGTTAAGATTTATAGAAAGTAATAAATCAAACTTGTTAATTAGAAAAAATAATAAAGAAAAATACTTTACAATGGTAATAATAAATATACCATGGGCAACGTATTGCAAACGATGGTACGTTAAAATAAAAATGTTGTCATTTTTTTTACAAAAGTACGTTATAAAAATATATAAACTAAGCAGATTAAACGACTAACTGTAAATATAAAGGGTTTTGTGTTGCGAAAAACATAATAAAACCAATATAAATACCTGAAGAATAATAAAACGCCGAATTAACAACAGGTTATAACGGAGTCGCAGATGCAAACAACATATACGCACAGTACTTTAATATATATGATGATAAATCGCTCTTCAGACTCCAGTAGTAGTCCCTATGTGTCCAAATTTTGAATATGTTTATGTTACATATAATTTCTAGTCCGATTTGCGAATATGTGCATACCTTACTTAATATGACTTATAAAATGATAATAATAAAAATAAGAAATTAAATCCGTGCAATTTGAGGATTTTGGAGTTACAAACCATTTTATTTAGTTTGGCGCCAATTTTTAAATGTTACAGAAATAATTTTAATTTGAAAAATTTGATTGGTCTTCGTTGACGATTAAAATATTCGCATTAAAAAATACTGATAAAATAGTTCCTGATATAATAAGAAAATGAAATTATTGTAGGTGAAATTTAATGTTTAATTTCATAAATTATTAATAAATGTTAATAAAAAATTTATTACTTTTTCCATAATCTCTTTATTTTTATTTGATTTTGAATATTTACATTTTTGTAATCATAATTATTAAGATTATAAACGTTTAATATCATAACAAAAGTTTATGCAAAATAATTTAACATAATGGAAAACAAAAAATATAATTATTATATAATCAATTAATGATTATGCAATCTCATTATTTAGTAATAAGTCTATCTCAATATTTTTTCAAAGCTAAAACTTTTAGCAAAATCGTGATCCAGAGGCTTAGACCTCTCCAGGTTAAATGACCCTGGCGAAAAATATTTTAACGTAATAGCTAATAAAAATTGATAAGAAATTATAAAAATGAATAAAAACGGATAAAATAAATAAAATTGATAAAATGCAATAATAAATATTAAAATTTAATAAAAAGAAATAAAATTAGTATGAATACGGACATTTTATTAGATCTTACCCCTTTTTATTAGATTTTAACTATTATTAATAATATATAAATGTTATTTTTTATCTCATTAGTTTTTTATTTTTTTCCAATTATTATTTTTATGCAACTGAACAAATAAATAAATAGATAGATATTAAAAAAGAGAAATTGTAGTTATAGATTTTATAGGGTTTCTATGTTTATTTTTTAATAAAAATTCTAAAACTAATTTTTTTATCTTTTTTAAATTTAAGTAATTCAAATACTCTTGCTTGCTTTCGTTAGATTTCTATAATTTTTGCACCAATTGTTTTGTAACATCAAATATGTTTTCTCATAGGAATGCAGTTTAAAGCAAAGTCCAAATGAAGATCATAAAAGTAATTTAATTTTCTTTTCCTTATATATAGATATATATATTAACAGATAAGCGGACCATTTTGGAATGCGAACCAGCCAAGTCAAACCATGTTTTTTGCCGGCTGCATAAATTTACAATTGCACATATAGTTAGGGGATTTATGGTTACGTCAGATATTCATTTTTTACAAACTAAGATGATTGTATGAGCTTCAATTTTCAGTATTTCATTGTGAGCTGCAGCATAAATATAACTTTATTTCATTGATGTAGTTTTATTAAATATTTAAGAAATTTCGTTTGAATTCATAAATACTCTTTTATCATTAGCGATAAACATCTTTATATATTGGTAAGTCATATGATTGCTATATTTAAAATAAATAGTTTTTATTGTACGTATGATTGTTTTACACGAAACTTTTTTATATTTTTGTTTTTATACGTTCATTGTTTTTATTACATGATAGCTTATTGCATTAAAATATAGATAACTTGTTGCTTGTTAAATTTTTTTTTTTAATTAGCTAACTGTACAGATTTTCAGATACTGAAAAACACTCAGTAATTATTTAAAAGTTCAAAATTTCTTCCGTATTAAAAAAATTAATTTTTTATTCGTAATGAATGTGATATATTAGTTATAAATCGCAATTCGAATTTTTTCATTTTCACATGAAATTTTGAATGTAGACTATAGGCTCAAAACAACCACGTAACGAAATATCTAATTCTTTTTTTCTTCGACTCATGTATTATATATTACAATTCAACCATTCAAATAAATTCTTGAATTATACTGTTAAATAAAATAAGTTATTGAATTATACAATTAATATGCATGTTGCTTTTTTCAATGAATTATTATGATGATTAAAAATAAAACGTTTTGTGATTCTACGTCGTTAGCATTATTCTTATCGAATAAAATTTTTAAGTAGTTTTAAGCTAGAATATAAACGATGACGCGAAAAATTTGCTGATTAAATTGCAGTGGTAAAACATATGAGTGCAATTTATAAAGTTCCTATATTTTTTTTTATTTGTCTGTTACACAGAAAAAAATTTGACAATGGATGATTACCATTTTCTGGTCGTATACGATTTCAAAATTAATCGAAATAATATAAACATTTCAAGAAGCTTTGAAATATGCTATGCCGTATGCTATGCTTGAAATCCCAAACGTCAAGAAAAAGCAAAAAAATCACAAAACTTTACATCCCAGAGTCAAGCCCATTTAATTCCTGTACTTCAAGGATCGTTAAAATTATATATTACCAACTATTTCATTAACAAAGTTGAAAATAGTAATGTATTATTCAATGGATGTTTATTCAGTACTTCAATCAACATTGAAATCTTCTGTTGTCAAATTTTTTTCTGTGTATCAATCAATGCAAAATTTCTGTAAATCTTGTACGAAATCGAAAAACTCTCTTTTAACAACAATAATGTTAAAACTATTTTTATATAAAATTTGATAAAGTATAATGTGCATGATACACATATCGCAGATTTCTCGAAGCAGCAATTACGTCCAAAATTTATGCGGTCCTTTCAATTTCCGGAAATAGTTTTCGGGTGATGGCTAACTATTTCTAAGCATAATGATAATAAAAAAAATATTAAGTTTTTATATGCATTCATATTTTTAATATTTTTAGGTTTATTTCCGAAACATTTTAGCACTTTGAGAAAAATTTTTAACATAATACAAAATTTATTTGGCATATTTTTAGATTTAAATCGTTGGCAGTTTTAATTATATATCAATAATTTATCCATTTAAATTAAAAAAAAAAAAAAAAAAGTTAAATGAAAGAAATGTTCACATTTTTTATCAGTGATAAGCGTAAACAATGAGAATAACATTGAAAGTATAACATTTTGTAAATTCAAACATTAGTATATAACTACTAATTCTATATAATGTGCATGATCATAAAATAAAAATTTAACTATTAAATAATTAAAAGTAATTGAAATAATTTTGTGCATTACTTTAACTTTTCAAATAGTACTATAAATGAATAATATTATATATTGAAAAATAATAAAAAAAGAAAACATTAAAAGAATGAAAGAGGAAGAAGATATGAAAACAGGAAAAAATTAAGATAGCACTCAATTGCACTTATATAGATACATATTCATGTTTTATAAATGAAATAGTTTTTCAGCGTCGTTTTACAATTATAATTAAACAAGCTCTGATTTTTATATCTTTTTATAAAAGTGATTATAATAATAATTTTAGGGATAAAGATAATAAAGAACAAAAAGAAATATCTAAATAAATGCATTTTTTCTTCAATTTACATATTATAAGAAAATTTTACCTTAAATTATATTAATGAAATATATTTAAATCCATATTTTAAAAATATTTTTACAAAAATTTAAAAACTTATTTTTTATGTTTTGTATTTGAAATGCGTAAAATAAAATTTTGAAGGTTTAGAATTTGAACCTTGTATTTCATTTTGAATAATAAACATAACTATTGACATGGATGCATTATTTGAGATTATCTGAAAATGATCTAAATTAATTTTATTTTTACTCTCTTCATGCCCCGGTGGAAATTATATAAGTGTATCTAAATGTACAAAAATGTACCAAAAGGTATCAAGAGGTATCAAGAGGTATGAAATTGTATCAAACTGTATCAAACTGTATATAAATGTTATTTTTCGTACAAAATTTTTGTTGATTCGATACACTTCGATACACTTTGACACATTTCAATACACTTTAATATATCCTAATACATTTATGTACAAAACTATTTTCGACGAAAAAAATGAATTCATTTTAAAGATATCAAAGTGTACCAAAATGTATAAAAAAATATCTGAACAAATGTTTCATTATAGTATTTTTTTTAATGTATCAAAGTATATTAAAAGGTATCAAGATGTATCAAGATGTTGTATCGAATGTACGAAAATTAACATCTCTATACAGTTTAATACATTATGATACCTTTTAATAACTTTTGATACCTTTTCCATTTCCACTGGGGTGTGCTTTTATTTTTAAAATTAACAATAAAATATCATTGATTTTTTCAGATCATCATTTATTTTTGAAAAACTAAACATAGTAAACCATTAAAAAAATAGAATGGAATCTAAAGAAGTCAATAAATCTTTTCAAGAAAATATTGATGTTCAAGACCTGAAAGAATTGGAATTCCCACACGTCGAAGAATCGATGGCAAATTCAACCAAAATGCAAACTCAAAATTCAGAGGACGATCAAAGTCAACTTACAGGCTCTCATTCACAATTGTTGCAAAAACCTAACCAAAAAGCCAAAATATGGTCATTGAATATAAAAGCATTGTCATCCAAAAAGAATGTTAAATCACATTCTCCAAATTTCCAAAAAGAACAATCAACAAGTTGTTACAGTTTACAAAGTTTGCAACAAATTATTCAAAAGGCAAATGAATTTATAAACAGTATAATTAAACATGAGAATACAGTAGTCTTTTTTGGGTTCAGTAAAAGTGGAAAAAGTACACTTATGAATTATGTCATAGGCAATGAATTAATTGGTATGAGAAAAAATCGGTTTTCGAAAGTCGGTATTACTACAGTGAATAAATCAAATGGTCCTGAAATAGGATTAGAATCGGAATCGAAAACTATTTTACCAACCCGTTGGGAAAATTTGAAAGATCTTCCTCAGTTAGCTTTGGTTGACACACCTGGATTTGAAGATAATAGGTCATCAATTCAAGATATTCAAGGAGCTTATTACATTTATGAAGTTTTTCAAAATGTTAAGTCTGTCAAAATTGTTTTAGTAGTCGATATTAATGACATAATTAGTGATCGTATAAATGCATTTTTAACTATTCTACATACAGTGGAAAATATATTAAATGGTAATATGGCAGATTGTTTTTCTAGCATTATTGTTATATTTACCAAAGTTCCAGATAAAATATACGATTCCCCTGCAAATAAAGAATTCATATGCGAAATAATGGAAGAAAAAATCTTATCAGATTCAAATATGGAAATATCTGATACCGTAAAAAAATTTGTTCAATACTTGATTACGAATAATGAGAATATTGGATTGTTCATGCAAGCTTCTAAAGAAGGTCCTATAACCAATGAAATTGAGATAGACATATTTGAAGCTATAAAAAATGCAAACAGCATTGGAGGAGAAATTTTAAAATCAGTAACTCCATGTATAGCAGATAAATCAAAAGTTTTTCTTTACACTATCAGCGAAAAATTATTATTCAAAAAGCATTTCACTGAATTCCAGTCAGCAGTAAATAATATTTTACATACCGAATTAAATGAGTTTAGTAAAATTCTAATTTCAAGTACATCAAAACCCGAACTTGTCTCAATTAAAAATAAATTAAGTAATAAAAAGAATGAAGTGGATAATTTGTTTGATATTGAAGCATTTCATGAAAAAATAAGTGCTTTAAGAAATATAAATCCCACAATTAAAAGTAAAATCGATTATTATCAGCTGATTGAAATATCAAAATTAATGAAATTTGTTGATGCTTTACTAAAGACAAAGGAAAGCGAGCAGTTTGACTTAACATTTCAGCATATATTAAGAAACGTTGCTGAACGTATTGATAGTATGTCTATCCAGTTGAAATTAAAACTAAATGAAATAAATCAACATGAGCTCCAAAATCTTTTGGAGAAACTAGAAAAAGATCATTCTTTAAAAATGGAGCAATTGAAAATTGAAACGGAAAAAGTTACCAAGTACAATGAAGATTTAAAATTTGAAATGAGTCGATTAATTAGGAAAAATCAAGAGTTAGAAAAGGAGAAAGAAGAAAGTAAATGTACAATTTTGTAAAATTGTAAACTATAATTATATAACAACTCTGAATAAGGATAACATGCATGTGTCCAAATTTATAAAATTTTATTTAAAAAGGTACTAGTAATAAATTATTACTTATGTATTTCTATATATCAAAGTTTTGAAATAAAGATCCAAAAATGTAATAAATTTCAATAATTAATTTCACATTCATTGAGGAGGCCGGAGGATTCGATATCCTTGTCTAGTTAAGTTTTTCAATTTTATACTCAAACATTAATTATTGTAACTGGAATTTCAGAGTTGAGCGCAAAAGATATGATTAATAGAGAATATTTGTTAATATGACAATCTTTTTGAAAAAAGCCCGTGATGCCAAAGTAAAAGGTTATGTTATAAACATATCACGTTACGTTTCATATTAATTTTTCTCCTTTTGTACAAAAATATTCTTCATAATCATATCTTTTGCGCTGAATTCAGAAATTTCAGTTACAACCATTAATATTTGTCAAATTATTAGGCTCCCATTATTTATATTTGTAAAATTATTAGGTCCCAAATTATTTTATATTAAAAAAACGACAATATTATTGAGAATTGATGAACATTATTTATGAACAACATTTTTAGTAAACTTGCCGATCAGTTTTTAGGTGCGCTGAGAAAAATAAAAATAACTATATTACATAGTAAAAGTTTCTAGTTAATATAATAAAAATTCAAATTTTTTTTGTAAATAGTTAATTTTTTGCTATAATAACAACCTGTGGCTACGTTACCATTGTTCTTAATTAAATTTACATCACGTCGCTTTTAACCTAGAGTAGCGATTTCATTTCATAGCACACCTCGTATCATTCACCGCAATGAGTTTTTCATCTTAATTATCTCTTAAAAATTAAGAAATTTGGTAATTTTGTCATAGTGAGATACCATTAAAATACGTTATCGAGGAAGAGCGTTGAGATGTATACTAATCTTACGAGATAATCTATACTGAAATTTTTTTTTATAATTATAGGTGGTTTTGAATTTTAGTATTCTTTGTAATAATTAAGAAAATTTTTTTTGAACCTAAAAAAATCAATCTTGAAATATTTATTAAGAAAACATTATATTGACTGAAAGAAAAAATATTTGAATCTAAAAAAATATTTTATCATATAATTAGAAGAAACTGATGTCAATTATGTTAAAAAATATTGTTTATTTAAATATCTTGCAAAGTTTCGACGGTATAGGTTGATGATCCTTTTCAAGCTAACTTGTATAAAAATCCATCATCAGTAGCAATTCATATTGCAGCACTTGTCAAAGAATATCTTTGTTAAATAATTAATATCGTCAATTAATTATAAAAATTGTTACAAATGACTTAAAATGTTTAGACATGACAAAAACAATATTTAAACATTGTAAGTCATTTGTAGCAATTTTTATAAATAAATTTACGATATTAATTATTTAACAAATATTTTCTTTGACAAGTATTGCAGAAGTTATGCTTTGTAATACTTTTTACATGAATTGCTACTGATGATAGATTTTTTTACAAATCAGCTTGAAGAGGACCATCAATGTATGGTCGAAACATTGGAAAATATTTGAATAAATAATATTTTTGAACAGAATTGTTGTGAGTTTCTTTTAATTGTATAATAATTGTCTATTTATGAAGCTACGTAACCTTATCTAAAATATTTGATTAATTTCAAGAAATTCTTTTTTTTTGAGAATAAAACTTTTAATCTTAATTAAAAGTCAATGAACCTAAGTAAATTAACCTTTGCTAAAAATAATGCTAACATTTTTTTTTAATGAAAAAACTTGATATCGATTCAAAATAATTATTGCACAAAAATGAAAATTATCTTACATTAAATATTATTTCCATTTTTACAAACTGCACAAACATAATAAAATAAAAGTCAATGATAACATGTTGCGCTATCAATTACATCTATTTATGATAACCAGATTAAGATTACTGCTAAAATAACGGCAGTTCAGATGATAATAGAACAGTTGTAACAATATCGTCTATACGTCTTATTTTTATATTTATAGTATAAAACTTGCTATAAAGTTGATTATTAAGTGAAAAAATTAAGATTTAATTAATTAAGTGTTATAAATATTTGGCTCTGAACGAATTGAAGGCCATAATCGGAGAAAAAGAAATTAAGGCTAGTAAGAAGTAATTTAAAATAAAAAACATCAATTTACATTTTTCTCCAAAACGTTTATTAAATTTATTGCTTTATAGTTTAACCGAATAAGATCTTATTTTATTTTGATTTCATTTTTGCAGTGTGCACTAGATAAAATATTTAAACTGATAAATCTCAACTGAATTTTAATTATTTTTAATTTTAGTTAAGTTGCTTAACATCTAGTTATAAATAAACATTTATACATGATTATAAACAAAAATTATGGAAGAAATTAACATTACATCGTTTATTGTAAAATACACGATTGTTTGGAAGATAAAAGATTTCAGTGGCATACTTCGAATGATTAAAACAGGAGAGAAAATAGATTCACCAATATTTTTCATCAAAACAAATCCTGAGTTTAAATTTAAAATATGGATGTACCCAAAAGGCGAAGAAGAGGAATCCAAAGAATGTATAGGATTTTATCTTATATCGGATAACAATGCTGCAATAGAAGTGGAATATACATTTTTTCTGCTTGATAATAAAAATAAAAAAAATCATGAATTTAACGGCAAAGGTATTTTTAATCAAAATAATGATGGATGGGGAAAACGTAATTTTGTGCAAATAAGTGAATTATTACAGAAAAAAAACGAGTTTATCGAAGATGGTATACTAAAATTTTTGTGTGAAATAAAAATAAATATGACCTCGGTTTGTAACAAGCAGCCTAGTGATGTAAAATTTTGTTTTAATAATGGTGACCAGTATCATGCACACAAGAATATCTTAGCAGCTAGCACTACGGTGTTTGCTGACATGTTTGAACGTAATAAGAAGGTTGATGTTATGAAAATCGAAGATATTGATTCTAATGCATTTAATGCCATGTTACAATTTATTTATTTTAAAGAGATTATACTCGGTAAATCTACAATGATGGATATTTTAACTGCAGCAGACAAATATGCTATGGAAGAATTAAAAAATTTAAGTGAAATTGAACTTTGCGAAGATATTACCATTCATAACTTTTGTAAATATTTAAATTTTGCGAATTTCAGAAATCTTAATAAGTTAAAGATTAAAGTAATTGATTTTATTAAATCTAATAGAAACGAAATAATAAAAGAAACTAAATTTATGCAAAATCTTCTCGATTTACCAAAAGATATGACAATTGAAGTATTCAAAATTTTAACATCAGCAGATTATATTGCATGATTAAGCAATAAAGAAGATTACCTTTTTTATATCAGTGATAATCACACAACTCACATTTATTGTAAAGTTAATATAATTCTTAATCTAAAATATTTTTCGTTTAATTTTCCTTTGCAAAATCACAGGTTTTTTAAAAGAGGGAAAAAATTTTTTCTATGTTAATAATTATAAACTAACAAGGAGAGTGCATTGCATTTGCGTCTCAAATTTGCTTGTCTTTTTGGGATATTTTTCTTACATAAAATCAGAAAATAAGTTGCGTTCATTCAGTTTAACATTCGATTTTTTCAAAGTTTCAAACAAATTTTTTTTAAATTACGAAATAATTTAATATTTTAAATATCTTTTAACTTAAATTTTAATTTTTCCACTGTATTTTAAATGAATTGAACAAAAAAATTTATAATTAATTTATCATTATGTATTTATTTATTAAATAGTGTCGCTTGCATCTAATTTTAACCATCATCCGAGGTGAAGAAGAAGAATTCTGTAGACTTTTGAAAAAAGAAACTGATATAATGATTTAAGTCTTACTTATCATCTGTGCGCTGATTTTAAAAAAGTTAGCACAAAGAATTTTCTTCACAAAGCTGGAGCTTTTGTAGATGATCGCTTTCGTAAAAGTTTATTACATGTCGCAGTTGCTATTAAGAACATTGAATTCGTAAAATTATTAATACAGAATTAATTAATTTGGGAGTCGATTGAAAGGTTTTTTTTATTTTATATCTAAAAAAAAATTATTCGATAATAATAGATAATGTTTATAATTAAAAAGTTGTTATAACAAAGTAATTCGCAAATGCAATAAAAAATATTAAATTTTATTTGTAGTTTTTATGCTACAATTCAACTAAATTCGAATGAGAAAAAAAGAACGCGTGCATCGAAAGTAAATAAAAATGGGTACCTTTGTTTTCTTAATAGTATATTACACACCAAGGGAGGTAAAGTACTGGCGAGTCCATAGCACATATAATTGCCACCTCGAGCCGAAGGCGAGGGTGGCAAATATGTGCTATGGGCTCGCCATTTTACCTCCCATGGTGTGTATACTATTTTTCGCCATACCCGGGCCGAAAATACAACTTTTGTTTTTCGGTGCCGGGACGAAAGTTGTACTTTCGGGCAGGGTATGGCGAAAAAGAATATTACTGAAGATAACTATAACTCATATGTCAGCTATAATTTGTTATTCATAAAAATTAAAAACTTAGATAATCTTTTAAAACTTTTAACAAAGTCATTTTTCATCTCAAATATTATCATTGCAAAATTTTAAATAACTTTGCCGACTGTTTTTCTAAGATATATAAAATCAACGTAATTTCCAATATTCTTGTTTCAACTCTTATAACTTTGTTCTTAATTATTTTTTGTCATATTGTTTGACTTTCAAAAAATTTTTCTATACTAAAGTTTTAATGCTACTTTATACATTTATATGCACATATTTATACATATCAGCATGTAGAATTGAAGTTTTTCTTCCCGACAAAATTTGATTCTTGTAGTTTGTGAAAATATAATAATAATCATTCAATTTGTCATTACACTGAAAGAAATTCGGGAATCCACGTAGAATTTCACTTTTTTCAAATGGATTATTAAATCATTTTTCTCAGTATAATTCAGTTATTTCAGTTATTAGATTTGCATATTATAATCTTAGAAAAGTTATTATTTGTGTGTTTATAACTTGAAGTATTTTATAGTTTGAAGAAAAATCAAGAATCCTTAGGAATTAATAATTTTGTGAAAAAATAGCATTTTATTCAAGATCTTGTATTTGTTCAAAAACAATTTAACATTAATACAAGAATAAAATTAAAATCTAATTTTAATGAATTTTTGGGATAATGATAATTTAATTTTTAATTTATAATATTTTACAAAACATCTGTTTTAGCTCATATTGGATTAAAATTGAATATTTTCGGAAAAAGAGAACGATTCCCGTCATTCCTATTCCGTCGAAAAAAAAAAAAATAAACCAACCCTCTTAAGAACCTTTGGAGTTGATTTCTTTACCTGTATATTTATTATAATATATTCATGTAAATCATATTAGAGTACATACCTAGGTGAATTTCCGGAAAGAAACAAGAGTTAAGGTAATAAAAACAAAAGAAATAGAATTCGAAGAAAATCATGATATTATATATGGTATTCTTTCTGAAAGGACCTCGTCCAATTCTATAATAGATAAAGATGTTTTTAATGCACTAGCTTTTCATGTTACATGTATTCTTTGAATTGCCTCGCAGTTTATAATTAGTTGTTTCTTACTTTTCGAACTAACAATTTCGAGTAGTTATATTGTTGTATTATGCAGTAATCTCTCAATTTTATTTTTTGCGTAACATAGTGAGTATTTATTTTAAATATTATTTTCATTTATATCAAGATAGTATTTTTAATATTTCTTTTAAAATAATATTCAGTTGATACATACTTTAAAATCTTATTTCAAATATTCAAGTAGGTAAAATGTAGAAACAACCCGCTCATTGTCTCATTCCAAGAAGACTTAATCCCAAGGGATTTTACGGTTCATGTTATTGTCCTTCATTACAATTATCCTACATTAGAGATTCCCAACTTTGTCTCGGTGCAATAAGAAAAGGTTTTCTAGGTCAAGAAAAATACCGTCCGATACTGCCGTAAATACCGTGATACCTTCCCCCAGTTAACAAAATTAACCAATCAAGAAATATACTGTCGAAACTGTCAGAAAATGGTCCGGAAAATGTAAACCATGATATCTGATGTGTTTCATTTAAAATTTTTAAAAATTTAGTCGCTCAGAAAATCTCGATCAGTCAACTTCAAGGAAAATAAAAATTTAAGTCTGATTCAGTAACATTACTTTAACTTAAGCATTACTCTGACAGTATTGTTTGAAAAATAAAGAGTTTATTAGGAATCAAGAAAATACGTGAAGTTCTATTCAAGCAGTTATTTACATTATTTTGAAAAAAAATCATCGACATTTCTTATATTGAAGGAACTTTTGTATAACATTCCAGTTATCGGTAAGAATAATTTTTTTTCTATTTATTTAGTTGTAGTAATTATTTCTTTATATATCTCATAGACATCATGTGTTTTCACTTACTGATAAATAGAATTTGAAAATTAATAAAATTTAGTTATATTTAATGTGATTATTGATGCATTTTTAAAATTAAGGCAATTTCTATTAAATATTATTGTTTTGGGTTCAGTTAGTCTTAAAGAAATAATAAGTACGGGACAATAAGAGTAGATGGAAAAGTAGGGCATGTCAAACAGTTGGCCTCCAAATATTTGATGAAATAATAATTTTTTCATAGATAATTTTTAACAAAACATAAGTAGAAATATGCTAGTTTTTTCCACTTTTAACTTCTGATTAAAAAAAAATTTTACAAATAAGTTTTACAACTAAAAATAAAACATGTTAATACCGAAAATATTAAAAAAATCTCTTGTACTTTGATTTTTATTAAAAAAGGGCTTTATAAATATAAAAAATTAAATCATATAAAAATGGAGCACGTATTGCACTTATGAAAAGAACAAGCGTGGCATATAGAATGACGCCAAGCAGTGGACAAAGCTTCGTATTTCGGTGCAATATATTCTCATTTTGAAATTACAAATTTTTAAAGAATTTTAACTATTTATTAAATAGTATTAAAATGTAATAATCAAAATAAAATTTTTCGAATGTATTCTTGAATAATTAAAAAAGTAATTTTAATTTTGATATGTAATTATTCAATTTTATGTTGATGTACTAAAATAGTCAACTGTTAGTGGTAATATTGTATGCAATAAGTGCGTCACTGTATGTCACGTATTGTTTCAGAATGAAACACGTGTGGCACTTAAGCGTTTATGGTAATTTTTCGAGAAAAAACATTTTGTGAAAAACGATATTATAAACTATGATAATTTTAAGTAGTATATATTTTACAGTGTTCTTTTAAATAATGCCAAAAACTGTTCTTTTAATTAACGCACTATTTTAGATATAAAAATATTATTTTCTTGCTGAGAAAATATTATTCATAGAAAATCAATCAAGCATAGATTATATTAAATTCGATACCTAATCAATAGCAAATAATTAGTTAATATATGCTGATCTCATCCAACTTCTTAGTTTCTAAAATTCATTAAGGTTAGAAAAAAGAAAAGTTGCGAAATTATTTTCATACGACCAAATCATATTTATAAATTAATTTTTTGACATTATCATGAAGTTATAATTAAAAAGATTGGTAAAATTTTATATATACATAAAAAAAGTGATTGTGTTCAAATCAAAAAAATGAAAAAATTAATTATATTGCATTTCAATGATTAATACAATTATTCATATTCATATGTCATTTAAAACTATCTTTCTTCTTTCAAAGTTTTTTAACTAATCATAAAATATCATTGGTTTTTTCAGATCATCATCAACTCAAGAAAAATAATTAAATATAAGGAATAATTTGGAAACAACTTAAAATGGAGTCTATAAATGTTAACGATTCTTTTAAACCAGTTACTGATATACACGATTTGAATGAACTAGAATTCCCAAATTTAGAAGAAGATTCTCCAATAAAGAAAATACAATTTCCTAATCTACAGGACTCTATCGAAGAACTGAACCAAAAATTAGAAACACTTACAAATGACAATATGAAAGTACCCTTATCGGAGGAAATAGAAGGCACTTATAGATTTCTTCCAGAAAGCATCCAAAAATACGAAACACATTCAAATAACTTGATGAAAGTACCTTTATCGGCGGAAATCGATAATCACTTTAAAACTTTAAAAAGCGAGCAATCTGTAAGCTCCGATAGCTTACAGAATTTACCAACTGCAAATCCAATGAAAATACAATTTCCTAATCCACAGAACTCTATCAAAACTTCATTGCACCAAAAAATGACCCGAAAATACAAAACATATTCAAATAACAACATGAAAGAACCCTTATCGGCGGAAATCGATAATCACTTTCAAACTTTAAAAAACGATCAATGTGTAAGCTCTGATAGTTTACAGAATTCACCAACTGCAAATTCAATGAAAATACAATTCCCTAATCCACGGGACTCTATCGTTGCTTCATTGCCCCAAAAAAGGAACCAAAAATACAGAATACGTTTAGTTAACAAGATGAAAGCACCCTTATCGGGGGAAATCGATAATCACTTTCAAACTGTGAAAAACGAGCAATGTGTAAGCTCCGATATTTTACAGAATTTACCAACTGAAAATTTAATGAAAATACAATCTCAATATTCAGATAACGATCAAATTCAACTTGCAGATTCTGACGATTTACAGAAAATGCTAAAACATATCCAAGTGGCCAAAACATGTACAGCCAACATAAAAGCATTGTCATCTCAGAATATTAAATCGTATTCTCAAAATTTTCTGAAAGAGGAATCAGTCAGCCGCGATAGTTTAATAAGTTTACAAGAAATTATTGAAGAGGCCACTAAATATATAAACAGTATAATTAAACATGAAAATACAGTAGTTTTTTTTGGGTTCAGTAAAAGTGGAAAAAGTTCACTTGTAAATTATATCATAGGCAATGAATTAATTGGTATGAAAAAAAATCGTCTTTCAAGAGTTGGTATAGCTGCAGTAAATAAATCAAATGGTCCTGAAATAGGATTAGAAGCTGCATCAAAAACTATTTTACCAACGCGATGGGAAAATCTGGAAGATCTTCCTCAGTTAGCTTTAGTTGACACACCTGGATTTAACGATAACAGGTCACCAATTCAAGACATCAAAGGCGCTTATTACATTTATCAAGTATTTCAAAATATTAAGTCCGTCAAAATCGTTTTAGTAATCGATGTCAATGACATTATTAATGATCGTATAAATGAATTTTTAACTATTTTACATTCAGTGGAAAATATGTTAAATGGTAATATGGTAGATTGCTTTTCTAGTATTGTCGTTGTATTTACTAAAGTACCAGATCAAATGGATGGTTTTGCTGTGGATAAAGAATTCATATGTGAAATAATGGAAGAAAAAATCTTATCAGATTCAGATATGCAAATATCTGATACCGTAAAGAAATTTGTTCAATACTTGATTGAGAATAATGAAAATATTGGATTATTCCTGAAAGCTAAAGAAGGTCCTATAACCAGTGAAATCGAAGTAAACATATTTGAAGCTGTAAGAAATGCAAATAGCATTGAGGAAAAAATTTTAAAATCAATAACTCCATGTATAGCAGATAAATCGAAAGTTTTTCTTCATACTGCCAGCGAAAAATTATTATTCAAACAAGATTTTTACGAATTCCAGTTAATGTTAAGTGATATTTTTCATAGCGAATTGAGTAAGTTCAGCAAAATATTAATTTCAAGCGTATCAAATTCTGAACTTGTCTCAATCCAGCGTGATTTAAACGATAAAAAGAATAAAATAGATGAACTTTTTGATATTGATACCTTTCATGAAAAAATAAATGCTTTGAGAAATATAAATCCCAAAATCAAAAGTAAAGTTGATGATAATAAGTTGATTGAAATATCAAAAATAGTTAAATTCTTTGATGCTCTATTAAAGACAAAAAAAAGCGAACATTTTGACCTGACACTTCAGCAAACATTAAGAAATGTTGTTGATCGGGTTAATAGTTTATTGAACCAAATAAAATTGAAACTAAACGAGATAAATCAAGAAGAGCTCCAAAATCGTCTTGAGAAACTCGAAAGAGATAGTATATTAAAAATGAAGCGATTAGAAATCGAAACCGAAAGAATTGCCAAGTACAATGAAGATTTAAAGTTAGAAATGGATCAATTAGCTAAAGAAAATGAAGCGTTAAAAAATGCTAGTAATTGTACAATTTTGTAAAATATAAAATTTTAATTACATAACAATTAAACTAAAAATATATAAGCTGGAAAGGGGTAACATGTATAAAGTGTTACTAATGAATTTCTGTAAATTAAAATTTGTAATGAATTCTAATAATAAATATCGATCATCACAAGCAATGACCTCAGAGAAAGAATATTTTTCAAAGAGAATCTCCTAAAGTGGTATGTAAAGTATTGTACAGACAACGAATCAAAGCGAAAAAGAAAGATTGAAGATTCGAGTACGATTCTGTAAAAAGAAAAAGAGGACTTTTTTAATTCACAAGTTTTAAAATTTCTTAATATAATATGTACGAAAAACTAAGATAATTTACCTAATGTTAAAATTTTATCTACCTACTGTAGACATTATTTAAAAAAATGTACTTTCATAAAAATAATTCTTAAAACAATGTAACTGTAATGTGCTCTATATAAATAAATAATTTAAATTTATGAATACTACTATATTATTTATCATCTACAATTATTTTTCGTCTGTTTTGTTCCCTTGTTACACTAATTAAAGTAAAATAGAATCTATTGATATCCTTTTCAATTTTATATAAATTAAGACAGCAATATTTATGGTTATTAATTACAAACATTTAATTTTTTTCAAGTTTAAAAATTAAAAACTTAACATAATGAAAAATTTATATTTAAAAATTTTTTACTTCTAATATTATTTTATAATAAAAACACGTATATATGAGAATAAGGCTTTCATTTACTAATTGATTTTTTTTATGAAATAGGAGAATTTATTTATTTATCTTAAATTAAATTATTAATACTTACAAAAAAAATATTGAAAAGATTCATATAAGTTAACATTGAATGTGCGATTGCATAACTCGCCGGATACATAAATAGATATGACAGACTTTTTAGAAGTGTCCTATATGATGAAAGCTTTACAAGCTGGAAAACAATCCTACTGTTATGAAAAGACTCTACTATTTATTAGTTGATGATTTTTTAAAATCAAAGTATATTTTATAAGTTATTTACAAAAAATATTATTGTGAATTGATTTAATTTATATAGCATTTCAGGTTCAAAAAACTTTTTATTGAATAATTGACCAAAAGTATTTCGGTGACTGAGTTAAATAAACCTTAATTTGGCATCGTTTTGAAAATCCCTCAAATCGTTGGTCGCTTTGAAAACCCAGGCGACTTCTTCAAAAATCACCTAATTCAACATTGGCTTCAAAAAGCCCTTAACTCATCGAACGTCAAAACTATTATTTTAATTTTTGTGTAAACTAATATTATCATTTCTGAACAATTTGCGACGAAAAGAATTAAACTTCAATCTATTAGTACACTGAGAAGTCTTTCGCTTACCTATTAACCTCGCCTAAGACCAGTAACTAGACTCGTGAAAAGTCGGCGCTTCTACCCGAAAGGGAGTGGCAAGAAAGCGAACTAGAGTTTGACCACTGAATCCGCGCAGGGACTAGTGGCTAGTCCCTTTTTCGGCGCTGTTATAATGCCAGATCACACACCTCAATATACGCGCGTCGCACGTACTAACCCAGCTAACATCACTTGTTTCTTCAACGTGGTGAACTCGTGTTTTTTTCGCCAAGGTCACGAGTTGAAAAAAGTTGTGACGACGTGTTGAGAACGTATCAACCACTGGGAAAATGTCCGCTTTTAGAAAAGAAAACACGTTTTGAAAACGTTCGAAACTAATAGTTTGCAATGTTGAGAAACGAAGCTAAAACGAATTATTGCACACGTCTTGACAACGTTTCTAGCTCGAAAATATAACACTGAAGATATTATACATTTAGCCAAGATTTCGTTTTTAAAACGTTTCAACAACGTAAGGACGTCTCTGTTGAAACGTTGTGATGACGTGGAGATGTTGTTGTAGCTACGTTTTCAAGTGACAATTTAAAGCACGAGTTCACAACGTTTCTTAATCGTGAAATTGTTATTGATGCTAATTTTTGAGTGTGAAAAGTGAACGTTGCTAGATCGTGGTGGCAACGTGAAATTCGTTGGCATTCAACGTACTAGAAACGCTGTTAACACGTGTTGAATATTTCATAAAAAATTGTTCAATTAATTAAAAAGGTTGTTACAACGTTGCAACCACATTCTTCGTTATAAAAGAAAATTAAATAATCTATAGGAAATTATGTCAAACAAAGTTTATTTATTCTATACACACGTTTAATTTCAGATTACAAAAAATATTTTAAATTAATCAAGAACAAATATTAAATTTATTATTCTAACTTATTCTAGTTATATAAAGGTACAGCGAATCGAATACATTTTTTGATTGAATAAAAATTACTCGAGTGTCATATAATTATTAATTAATATGACTGATAAGAAGAAACATTTTTTTTACTTTTATGAAAACATGTTTTTTTTAAATTAAAAATACGCTGCCAATATATATGTATATATTAATAATAATGTCCCCGAAGTGTTGCGCAATTTATTGCCGCTAAAAAGACGGTGATAGAAATGACATTTGCATAATTTTGTTTAACATATTTTGTTCCTCTTTTTTAAGGCTTTGTGCAATACACCGACACTTCCTGCCTTATCGGCTTGCCTTTTTTAATCGAAGAATACATTTTTGTAAAAACTTCTTCAAAAAGCGTGACTTACATATTCTTTAATTAAATTTCAACTCATTCTCTGATGGTTTTATAAAAGCTTAGCGGCGATAAGGTAGGAAATATTAATATGATATGTATCGCCTCAATTATAACACAGCCTTTGTTTTCATCATTTGTAATCGAGAATTTGAATTAGATATACGTGTACCAAGTAGAATCAATTCTATTTGACAATATTAATAAACGCATGTAAATATTAAATTATTAGTTCCAAACAAAAATTGTTTTTTTTTTTAGATAATACATATATTAGCGATAATTACAAGATCATTATAATATTGATAAAAGTGACAGTGATATTATCGGTATTACAGCTGAGAATCGAGTATTTTTTAGCAAAAATAATTTTTTTTCAAACACAATATGCAATATACGTACACATGCGTATAATATGCACACTAAGCAGACGTCATTTTTATTTTGACTATTTTAACTATTATTTTTCCCAAAGAAAATCATTATTATTCAATATTAAATTAAATCTATTTTATAAAGATTTCAGTCATTACACGTTTCTTATCTTTGTAACGTTGTAATTTTTTTTCTAGGCTTCGAATCATGTATGTTACTCTCGAAATTAAAAAATTATCGATTATGGCAACAAATAAATAATTGTGATCAACCGCATTTATTTTGAGTAGAACCAATACAAAAGACGGATTTGTAAAGTTTTTTTATTTAGTCTTCATCAGAGACATCAGAAGGGATATGATTTCGTTTTCTCTCATTTTTTGTAATAATTGTTTTACTATTTATGTTAGTATTTCGCTGGAAGAAAAAAAGAAAACAAAATCGAATTGAATACATTTTTTGATTGAATAAAAAATTACGCAAGTGTGGTTGTCATATATTTATTCATTAGTATGACTGATAAGAAGAAAAATTTTTTTTTTACTTTTATAAAAACATGTTTTTTTTTTTAATTAAAAATACGCTGCCAATATATATGTATATATTGATAATAATGTCCCGGAGGCGCTGCGCAATTTATTGCCGCTAAAGAGACGCTGATATCAATGACATTTGCACAATTTCATTTAATATATTTTGTTCCTCTTTTCTAAGACTTTGTGCAATACACTTCCTACCTTATCAGCTTGCTTTTTTTTAATCGTTAAATACAATTTTGTAAAAACTCCTTCGAGAGCGTGTCAAAAATATAATAAACAATATGTAAAATGAGCTATTACGTTAACAAAATGATTATTTGAAAAAAATATTTTTTTTAAAAATATCTTTCTCATAATTTACATGAAAATGAAACATATTATTTAATTAAATCTTAACTCATTCTCTGATGGTTTTATAAAAGCTTAGAGACGATAAGGTAGGAAATGTTGGTATAATATGCATTGCTTTAATTATCATTTATAATCGAGAATTTGAATTAGACGTACGCCTACCGAGCAAAATCAATTCTATTTGACAATTTTAATGAACGTATATAAATATTCAATAATTATTTTTGAGCAAAAATTATTGTTTATTTTTTAAAGACAATACGCAATATATATATATCATATTAAATGGTTATTTAATTGATCAAAATGAATATGTTCTCTTTCTTGAAAGCTTATAAAAAATACAAGCGTCAAAATTTTCAGTTTAACCCTTTCACTGGCAATGTATCATAACACTAATAGCTTTCGCTAATAGCTTTTGATCATATATGATACATTGCCAGTGAAAGGGTTAATAGAATACACAAAACGATAGTATATTAACGATACAAAATAAACTATCATATTTGGACGTTTTGTTTGCAAACAGATAATTGGAAATAGAGAATTCATAAAATTAATTGTTTTCCGTAAAAAAAGTATGTAATATCGGAAAAACAACAAGATTATCTTCATATGGCAATTTCAATAATTTTGCTGAAATCTGTTTCACATTCCATGACTGAATAATTTCATTTTCTTTTTCGTTAACAATATTTATACACAATATATTTGATGAACAAGGATAATCAAATAGTGGGCTTATAATTTCCATTTTCTTTCCAACTAAATATATTTCCTTGTTTGTACATTCTACAAAGTTCATTACGTTGATAATATATTTATTATCAACTAATACGCAGTCATTTCTATTGTCATCACAATAAATTTTAAATGAATCAAATGTCGCTCTTTTATATTGTAAAACATTTTTGAAGACATTAGGTAAAGGACCTTCAGTGTGTTGTTGTTCCACAGAGAGCATTCTTTTATAATTTTTTTTTGGGAAATCATCATTTATACGCTCTATTTCAGCGCACCGTCGCATTAACTGTTGTAATGGCTGATTACCATTTCTTATCAATCGCTTAATGCGTGCAATAAAATTTTCAAAACGGAAAGCTGAAAAATTTTCAAGTAGTCCATATTTTCTTACATCGTTTGATAAATGTAGTACATTATGTACATTGTGTGAAACATAATCAGCTCCGTACAAGTGTTGAAATCCTTTAACAAAAATTTCAAGTAATTTTTCAGCATAGTCTATATACGAAGAAATCTTACATAATATTGGGTTATTAAATATGCTTATAGCAACATGAAAAAATAAAAAATTTTCATAAACTTCATGATTTAAATATTTTTTGAAAGCAACTACGCCAGTATATAAAATGATCATTCTAAACTCAGTTGCTTTAAAAAATTTTATATACTTTAAATTTCTAGGTTTTCTCGCAAACTCGTAGGACATATAATTTTTCAGCGTTGAGAAAGTGTCAGAAATAGAATCTATTTTTGCTTGTTGTAATTTATGCTTGAGAGAAGAATGTAGCCATATAAGTAATAACTTTCGAGTAACACCTAAATAGATTAAATGCATTGGATCCAAAGGAACACACGATACCAATCCTAATTTTGGAATTTCACATAAATCAGTTTTACACTTTTGATAATCATTACTATAAGCGTATTTTTGAAATAACTCGTCTGTACTTAATGCGCCCATTTTGCCAGGAAAACAAATGCAGCGATACATATCTCCTTCTATATCACACTTAGTACAGCTGTCACGGCCACTATGATATTTTACACCTAATATATAAGATTTGGCAGGAGCATCGCATACTATCCCATATATAGCTATGTAAAATGTTATATTATTGTAACATACACCTTCAGATATTAATGTTATAGCTTCATCAATAAATTGCTTCAAAAATTGGTTTGCTTCTTTTGGCTTTGACAAACCACAGTAGACACCAATAATGTAAACGTCTTTAATAAGTCGATCAGAACACAAGATAGGCCACAAATTTTTTTCGGAACTTTTACCTAAAGGTGCTCCGTCAATGTTTATTATCAAATCTATATTTTCGTTGGTTATATTACACAGTAAACGTTTTTTTATTATTTTATCTACGCATGTCTTTAATCCAAAATGGCAATAATTTCCGTTTTCAATATCACAGATTTTAGTATTTTTTGGAGTTTTAAGAAGTGTTCGAGGATCAAGCGGCAGATGGAGAAGTGGTATTTCATTACGAATACCATGCAAGAGTTTTGATAATGCTAAATGTGAAATATTACATTCAACAGCCCAACGAGTGATAAAATTTGTCAAAGACTGAGATATTGTATCAATTAAATCTTTACTTTCATTAATTTTTATGCTTGAAATGTTACGATCTTCATTATCACTATCAGATGTATTAGATTCTTCGTAGTCACTGTATCTATAAGTTGATTCAAAATCTTCGAATAAAATATCATCGTTCAATGTACATTCTTCAATGTTTTCTTGATTTCTCTCATGATCATTGCATGAAAGTAAATCATTATGGAATTTTGGTATATATTCTATTAAGGCTTCCAAGTCATCAGAATTTTCGTCTCCATTTGTGACATTTAGATTTTCTTCAGATTTTGAATTAATAATGCTACTCTCGTAATTAAAAATATTAATTTCTGTATTAGAAGCTAAAGAATCGCTTTCAAAACAATAGTCTGATAACCTCAATTCAATATTTTGAAATGAGGTCTCGATCCTTTGTTTAATCTTACGTCTTAAATGTCTTTTGCAATAATTATTCCTATTTCCCAAAGAATTTGATTGATTTCTCCGATTTTTCAGCATCTGAAATAAATTATTCTGTATTTAATTATCCATGTATTTATAAAAGGAATGAAAAATAAAGTAAAAAGAATAATTATGTAAAATAAAATGTAAATCTTTGCACATTTACGAACTGTCTTTCTTGAAAGTAAAGAAATGAAAAAATGTCAGTACCTATTATTCTTAAATACTTTCATCATTTTTCAAAAATAATAACTCAAAAGATAAATCATATTATTTCCATCCATTTGCTACCAAATAATTATTACATGTGAAATGTCAAATAACATACCCTGAATTTAAAATAGTTTAGACCCTTGTTGTATAATGCACTGATTCCTCCTACTTCTATAATGATGACACTTTGGATAAAAACTTTGGATTTGCTGCAAGGAAATTGATAACCTCATTTTTTTTTCTTCGGGCATAGAATAATTAGGTTTTACATCAGTTAAGTTGAACGTGTAGTACGCAAGCTCACAATGCATAATTTTTTTCCTTTTACATTACCTAGAAAGCCATGAATTGTCTTATAAAAAATAGAAATATTCAGGTTGATTCATTTTCTATTAATTTTAAATATGATAGGTGCCATTAATGTCATTGTACATGAAAAAACATCCAAGAAAACGAAAACTCAATCTAATTCAACTACGAAAATTAAAGCGAGTAGATTAATTTATATTATGCTTTAATGATGATTGAGTAGTAATTTATATCTACTATAATATGTATATAATTTTGGAAATAGTTATATATATACACATATATGTGTGTGCAACATTAAATGTTATTAAGTAAAATATGAAGTTTAAAGTATAAAATGAAGTATGATGTAAGAAAACTTGAAGAAATTAGCAAAATGCTATAAATAAGAATATTAAAATATCATACTGTATATATACATTTTGCATGAAAATGGTTTTTGTTTTTAACCAAAACAAGACATTTATGCAACTGCATCGATTATAAAGCAAATACTTTATTAATACTCTATTAAAATTGGTTTATAATTTATTGATATTTGTTATGATGAATGATTATTAAATTATTTAATAATCATAGACTATAAAATCTTAATTTTCTATCTATATGAGTGCCTTCTAAATATACTAGTTGACAGAATCATTGCTTCCTACATTTACATAATTTTATTGAATTATTTGTAATAAAATTTTACATCAATTGATTATTCATGAAATTGTTGTTCTAATTAATTTGTTGTGAATCAGAGTTATTTAGGTGGATTCCATTATTAGCTATTTTAGCACCAGCATTAAATCTTAGATCATCTTCTGTATCCACAACTTATCGAGCAGTTGATAAATTAAAAAAAAAAAAACTAGTTTCTTTGCTTCCGAACAGTTGAAGCAAGACATGCATCTACTTTTGTGTAAATATTCTGTCTTGTATTCTCAATGATGTAAATTTTTACTCGTCAAGAAATATCAAGTTTAAAATTTATCTTTGTTCAGTCAAATTTATATCTAGTAAAAATTTATATCCATGCGGATGCAAGACAGAATATTTATACAAAAGCATACTAGGACGAGTCCATTCATTTACTGAGTAGATAATTAATAAGCATTTGTGTAGATAGGAATGAGATGCATGTCTTGCTTCAACTGTTTGAAAACGAAGAAGCTACAGTTTCCTTGTTTTTCAATTTATCAAAAATTTACATCATTGAGAATACGAGACAGAATATTTACACAAAAGTAGATGCATGTCTTGCTTCAACTGTTCGGAAGCTAAGAAACTAGTTTTCTTTTTTTTTTAATTTATCAACTCCTGGATAAGTTGTGGATACAGAAGATGATCTAGGATTTAATGCTGGTGCTAAAATAGCTAATAATGGAATCCATCTAAATAACTCTGATTCACAACAAATTAATTAGAACAATCATTTCATGAATAATTAATTGATGTAAAATTTTATCACATACAATTCAAAAAAATTATGTAAAGCCTTAAACCCTAGATCATCTTCAGTATCCACAACTTATCAAGGAGTTGATATTTTGAGAAACAAGGAAACTGTAGCTTCTTCGCTTTCAAACAGTTGAAGCAAGACATGCATCTCATTCCTATCTACACGAATGCTTATTAATTATCTACTCAGTAAATGAATGGACTCTTTCCAGTATGCTTTTGTATAATTATTCTGTCTTGCATCCGCATGGATATAAATTTTTACTAGATATAAATTTGACTGAACAAAGATAAATTTTAAACTTGATATTTCTTGACGAGTAAAAATTTACATCATTGAGAATACAAGACAGAATATTTACACAAAAGTAGATGCATGTCTTGCTTCAACTGTTCGGAAGCAAAGAAACTAGTTTTCTTTTTTTTTTAATTTATCAACTGCTCGATAAATTGTGGATACAGAAGATGATCTAAGATTTAATGCTGGTGCTAAAATAGCTAATAATGGAATCCATCTAATTAACTCTGATTCACAACAAATTAATTAGAACAATCATTTCATGAATAATTAATTGATGTAAAATTTTATCACATACAATTCAAAAAAATTATGTAAAGCCTTAAACCCTAGATCATCTTCAGTATCCACAACTTATCAAGAAGTTGATATTTTGAGAAACAAGGAAACTGTAGCTTCTTCGCTTTCAAACAGTTGAAGCAAGACATGCATCTCATTCCTATCTACACGAATGCTTATTAATTATCTACTCAGTAAATGAATGGACTCTTTCCAGTATGCTTTTGTATAATTATTCTGTCTTGCATCCGCATGGATATAAATTTTTACTAGATATAAATTTGACTGAACAAAGATAAATTTTAAACTTGATATTTCTTGACGAGTAAAAATTTACATCATTGAGAATACAAGACAGAATATTTACACAAAAGTAGATGCATGTCTTGCTTTAACTGTTCGGAAGCAAAGAAACTAGTTTTCTTTTTTTTTAATTTATCAACTGCTCGATAAATTGTGGATACAGAAGATGATCTAAGATTTAATGCTGGTGCTAAAATAGCTAATAATGGAATCCATCTAATTAACTCTGATTCACAACAAATGAGAACAACAATTTCATGAATAATCAATTGATGTAAAATTTTATCACAAACAATTCAATAAAATTATGTAAATGTAGGAAGCAATGATTCTGTCAACTAGTATATTTAGAAGGCACTCATTATGTCATACTAATTGTATTAAAATTAGTATAATAATTTATATTTGTAAAATTAAAAGTTTATTAAACATTTTTTGAAATTTAATCAAGCATGAAATTTGTGGATCAGGTTTTTTTTTTAGATATGTGGATAATTATATATAATAAATAAAGAGTAGTATTAAAAAATAATATATGTATTACAAATTTATTTTCAAATTGTAGTTATTTATTTAAAAAAAAAATCATAAATTTTCTTAAAAGTATTGATAAAACAAATTATAAAAGTTTGATATTGTATTATTTCAAGTTTTAAATAAAAATATAATTTAAGAAATTTTGCTTCATTTTTTAATTTTATATTGATTTATAATTATTAAAATTTACTTCCTATTTATCTTTTCTATATAACTATATATTTCACAGTATACTTAAAAATTTTTTTTTGTATTTTATAGTAAATAAGTTCATTTTATATCCTAGGAATATTTTATTTGCTATCGATGCTGTTTTAACAACAGCGTGCAATTAACTAATCGCAGGAAGTTACAAAAATTGATGATACGAAACTCAATGCATAATTCGAAGTTCGTTTACACCATAGACAAAATATGCGATGTTGTCATTTTAGGTACACGTTCGGAAAAATATACTAAACGGTAAGTGTACAGGTTTTTCAATCACGGTATTTTAAAAATAATAAAATTAATATTAACATAATTACTTTAATAGTATTGTATGTTACCTTTTCACTGAAACTGTAAAAATCATGTTAAATTTGTAGGCTCTATTGTAGGCGCATCGTAAGCAACCAAATAAAATGATTTTTTAATCCACCATGGACAGAAAGTTGAAGTCCGGAAGCTTAACTCAAGTCTGTATGCGTGCCACCAAATTGCTGTGTTTCACCAAATAAAAAGAAAATACATTTAATACCCCATTTAGGATGCTTCCATATAATGTTGTGTCATATAATGATATATTAAAAAAAAAAGACATTTTTTAACTAATTTTCATAATTTATTAAAAATAAAAAAAAACGATAAAATAATATAATAAGCATAGTAATTATTATTTTGTTTATCAAAATAATAATCATTTAAATAAAAATATTTGAATAATGCACACTTTATTTATCATAAATAGAAAATGAAATTAATTTAAAAAACTATTTAGGTCTCACTTTCACTATATTGGTGTATCAAAGTCTGTTTGCTGGTTTTTTTTTGTCCTGCATCTGTTAAAGATCCACATGGTTATCCAAGTTGAAGATTCGTATGCAAGAATTTTTTTGTTTTCTGAACTCGAAAGAAAAGTAACGTTTTACTTAAATTTCTTTATAATTTTCATCTGTTAAATATCGGAAAATATTCGAAGATGAAAAAATTTGAAGATTATACTATAAAAAAACATATATTTCAGAAATTTTAAGAATAATTGAATAGAGATGATTTTTCGTGTGTTTCAACTTATGCTTTTTAATTTCAAAAATTATATAATTGTTTTTTTAATGAAAAATTTCTTAAATAAATACTTAACAATATTTTAACGCGAAAAATTATTTTTACGTAATTTTTTTATTTAGTGAATGTTATCCGATAATGATTAAAAGTTCAGAATAAAGTGGTAGATAGCTTTGAAAAGGCAAAATAACGAAGGTTTACTTTTATTCTCACCTTACGAAAATGTTAACATCTTGCCACTTTCCTTGATGCTATAAAAGTTTCACCTCTCCTTCTATCTCTTTCTCATTTCCAAGAAAAAAAATGTAACATACGTCTTGTAACACGCTAAAGACTTCAAAAAAACCAAAAGAATGTTCTTTACGTTGAAAAATTTATTCAATTGAGTTGAAAAAAACAATTTTCATCATTTTCACTCAAACATACAAACAATTTTGAGAAAATGCGTTTCATGTTCGTAAAATATACAAAAAGAATTTAAAGCAGAATAAACGTAACGTATATTTTGAAAGTTATTCGATATAAATTTTGAAATGCCGAAACTTACTGGCACGACCGAACGATGTCATTCTCAATACTAATAAACAATCAAGTGTGAAGGATCGTGTTTGCTAGTCATAACTTGTAGGCACATACTATAGTCTATATTCTTATACAGTTTACTGGCGATACACCCCTCCCCTCTCAAGATTTCTGTGTTCGTATATAAAGTTCATAATAATCGGACACTTGTTAATAAAACAGTATACAACATTCAGTTATTAGATAACAGCCATTCTGAACGTTTGATGAATATCTAAAACGTTAAAAAATGTGGATTATCTGTGAGTTTATTGGTGAAGATAATGAAGTGGCAGCGGTTCCAGAAAAATGGTTAAATAATGAAAAAACTATTTGCTTTTGGCCACGTTGTCGCAGTGATGTGGTACTTCAAAAAAAGATAGCAAAAGAAGAAGATCCTGGGAGTAATTGGTTAACGTACGACATAAAAAAAATACTTTCAACAGCATGTAAGTAAATTATTTTTATTCTTCTTATTGCAAATTAAAGAAAGTAACAGGTTCAGCATGCGATAACTAGTGATATTTCATTTTATATTCTGCTTTAGAAGATTCATTTTTTTATTTCTTTATGGTGCTAATATTTTTACTACATTAATTTTTGCTTTTTTTTTCATAATGTATATACAATATCAGTCTGATCCTTGGTACATTTTAAAATTCTCGATATCTAACAGTACATTATATAGTTATTTAATCCAAATTTTTTTGAAATTATTATTATCATTTTCGCATTTTTTATATCTTAGGTTCATTTTTGCAGTAATCGATCTATCTAAATTAAAAAAAAATTTTTTGTCATTTATAATATTAGTGTTACGATTGTAGTTTTAACAAAATCATTTTACGAGACCAAAAATCTATTTATGGATTTAAAAAAGAATTCAAATTACAATATTACTCATTATATATAAAAGATAAAAAATTCTCGTTCAATATTTTAAAAATTTAGTCTATACAATTATAGAGAAAATATTTTGTACATTAGTTATTAATTTTTCTTGTTTTTTTAGTAATATTAATAATTTTCATGCATAATTTAACAATTATTAACAAGTGTGACGTATTGATACAAATAATTTAAAAAGTCCATCCTTATTAACAATAAAATAATTATTTTTATTTATAATTAAAAAAAAATTATCATTGGAAAATTTGTATGATTCAAATATAAATTTAAATTGTATTGTTTCAATAAATGAAGTTTTATAATTAAAAAATAAATATGAATGAATGAAATTTCAACAAGATAACCTCAAAATCTTTCAACTCTTTCAAAGTTATTTTATTTTTGTATTAATATATTTACAAAGTCGTAGACAAACCGTTTTATTTTTATAAAGCCAAAAACACGTGTTCTTACAAAGTGCTCGCGTGTATGTTCGTGCATGTGTGCGTGGTGTGCATGTAAGTCTTTGTTCTTTCTCTCGCATTTGTTTTTCTCTTTACTCGTACACTCAATAAAAAATTAAAAACATAAGCATAGTTCATATTTCCTCTTCTATGTTTTTTTTCTCTTTGTTAAATAAATTTCTTAACCACTTTCATTTGTAGCTTCCTACGAAGAAGCGAGAAAAAAATTGAAGATTAGTGAACACACTTCCGAACTTGAAGAAGAGTATGAAAAATTAAATAATAAAGATCTACGTAAAGAAAGGCACAAAATGAACTTGGCATCTTCAGAAGAAGATTCTACTAAAATAAAAACGTCAATGCCAGAAATACCACAAGAAAATCCATTTGGTAAAAAACTCTTTCGTTATTTTATTTCATTCAAATTTTAATAATTTTCAAAAGAAGTTTCTATAAGAAAAAATTTTTTTTTTTTAATTTGAACTTTAGCTATTTCATATTTTTTTATATATTTAATTTTTTTTATTATTATAGTTTTTTTGATAAAACAAAGTTCAAATTTATAATAAATTATCACATAAATTAAAAAAAAATATACACTTGTCTTAAACTAAACAATTACTTTTGTTTTAATATAGATTCAGTTGACAATACGTTTCCAAATGAAAGTAAAATCGTTAAGTCTGCCGTGATTCCTAAAGGTAAATTTTAAAATATTGTATAATTTTATTTGAAAATATTAAATAACATTTTGTTTATACTTGGGAAAAATCATTAAATTAAAATTATTATTTTTATATTATGGTTTGATTTTTGATCTTACAACTAGTATATACTTCAATAGTTTTTATTTTAATTAGTATAAATTAATGGTAGCAACAATTTCAATACTGTTAAATTTATTTAAAAATTATTTAAGAAAGTAAAATGAAAATGATTAACATCTATGGTTAAGTTGATGGATATGCATAACTTATCACAAATTTCTTAGGTAATCCAAAATTTTTTTAATTTAAAATAACTAATTAGTTTTAAACCTTACAATATAATCCTTCATCAAGCTAAAATAAAATTCAAATAAGATAAAAACTATACAATTTAAAGAATAAATTATTTTCAAATTTATTGAAAAAATAATTTAACTTTACGTTATTTGTCAATTAATTTGGTGATTTTAAATGCATAGATTCTTCTTTATGATGCAATAATTCTTTTTATTAACTACATTAAAAATTTCTAGTTTTTTAAGCCTTGAATTATTGTATCGTTTAAAAGTTCTAATGCAACTGCTAGTTTGAGAGAATTTAAGAAACTGAATAATCTTTGTAAACATTTTGCTAGATAATATTAGGAGTCAATGGCATGTTGTGGAGTTCGACTCTGATCATTCCATCAGAATAGTGCTGGATTCATGGCTTTGTAATGACAATGAATGCAGCTATTGGCCTCCTTATAAAAACAATGATTTGGTTACAACGAGTCTTAAATCTTTAGAAGAAGCTAAAGATAACTGGGACAAGTTTCAAGTATATAAAATGTTTTCAAGTTATGGTATGAAACAATTAAGTAATATCAATTTTTCACAAGATTAAGTATTAAATGATAGAGTATTAACTAATTCAACAATTATTATTTATAAAATTATTTAAGTTTTTAGAATTCTTATAATATTTATAATAATAATTCAGAGTATTTACGTACCAATAATAACTTGTACTGATTTAATTAAATATCATTTTTTCAATATTAAAAGAAAATTTTCAAATTCATGAAAATGGAAATTGATTTATATTATTTATTTTAAATCATCATTATTACTTTTATTTTTTTCTGGTAAAACGCAATTTTAACTTATATTATAATTTATTACACAAGCTGATAGATTTATGTCACATCAAATAATTATTTTCCAATATAGATACATACACTGATGCTGTCCTTGGAAAGATACATTATGAGAATCTTCAACAAAACGATGCACCTGAAAAAACGTTTTCAGATGAAAAAGAAATAGCTAAGTCTGCTGCTCCTAAAAGTAAGTGTAAAAATATTGTGTAATTTCAATGTTAAAAATTTACAATATTATTTATAATATTCTGAAAAAGAAAATTATTAAATTGAATTCACTATTTTTAAATCATTGTTTGAGTTTTAATCTTTCTTTCTTTGATAAAGTTTGAGTTGTAATTAATCACAACTATTTCAATATTACTTAAATTTTTTTTTATAAAAGGAAATGTAATTAAAAATTGTTGCTAGTAGAATCATTAATTATTTTAAAAGGAAATGTAATCACGCATGTTTTCATTTTTTTAAAATTATTATTTGACTATATCGTTGCTTTGAATTAAAACCATTCCATTTAACAAAAAGGTCTTTGAACAAGTCTTTTTATTTCAAAACAGCCTTGATAATTCCATTACAAAAATATCTTGTAAATCATTGTATTTCCATTCCGTTTCGCTCGTTTAAAGATGCACGAACGGAATAGAATAGTTTTCAATACATTTTTTAATCGAATTGTTTCAAGACTTTTAAAATGGAATGGCTTTTAAGACTTTTTTAATGAAATAGTTTCAAATCCATACAGCCTATGTGTTCTTTATCAGATATTTAAAACGTGTTTTTTCTATCAACATAATCATAATTTTAATTTATTAATTTTAAAATGCCTTAAATTCTAATCATTATGTTATTCTAATTCTTACAAATTTTAAAGCAATATTTTATTCTTTTTCTGATCTAAGCAAGTGATTAAACTTTGATGCTTTTAGATATTCATGATTGATCTTTTAAAACTTTTTAGGTGATACAAGAATTCAATATTTTATTGTGAGATTCGTCACTGATAATTCCATCAGAATAGTACTTGATTCATGGCTAGACATTAACAATAAATGGAGTTATTGGCCTCCTTACGAGAATAATGATGTGATTATTGCGAGCCTTACGTCTTTAGAAAAACCTGCAGATGACTGGGATGAATTCCAAATATCAGAGGTGCTTTCAAATCATGGTATGCAATATAATAGTAATGTAATGATGACATATTCTTCTTGTAAATAAGAAAATTTTATTATTTCTTAAAACTTGAATATTATGTTTATATGCATCAAATATATGATATATAAATGTTACTTGCTTGGGTCGCAGATTTTCTCGTAAGTATTGACTATGTTTTGATAAATAAAATTATGTCGGAAACCACGACTTTTCTATTTAATACTCGATTTTTCTAAAGTTGCGCACTATTTTGTTGGAATATTAAGTTTTTATTCGAAGGTCTCTCATACAATATTCAAAGTTCCCGGCAGTTTTTGTTAAAATTGAAAAAAGAATTATTTTTCGATTTATCTAATGATGATAAAATAAAGAAACAGTAAAAAAAATAAAACAAGAAATAGATTGCCATCTGAAATCGGAAGAAAATTTTGTTTAAAAATTTATATTCTAACACGCATTCTTATGGTAGAAAATACATTTTCCAACTAAACTCGTCTAATAGCAGGCAGTTTTGAGTAAAAAATAACTATATTTCTGAAGCTTTGATTAATTTTTTTTTAATATAGATTCGTATGCAAATGCTGTTCTTAGAAAGGTACGTCTTCAGAATCTCTGGCAAAAAAATTCTGTGGAAAAACAGTCATTCAATGGAAAAGATATTCTTGAGCCTAAAAGTAAGTATAAAAATATTGTTCTATTAATTCATTGTTACAATATTAAATAACATTTAGTTGATATTTGTAAAAAAAAAAAGAAAATAAATTCATCTTTAATTTAAAATTAATGTGAAATGTTACTTTCAAAATTAGTTTGTTTAAAAGTTTATCTTAAATCTTCCTTTCATAAAGTATTTTTTTTTGCATTGATTCATTTGTGATAACAAGTCCATAATTTCTTTTGGTTCGTCTAACTATGATAGTATTAGTGGATTTATAGAAAATTGTAATCAATAAGATGATTGCGCAATAAAAAATGTGTTTTATGATATTTGTAAAACATACTTTTACCATTAACTGAATATCGCAATAATTAATGCTTGCATTATTGCTCATTTTTATTAATATTAAATTTTTTATTACTTAAATGCAAATACTTATTTCTTCTTTCAATACAGGTCCATATGAAGGAACCACCACGCCAAAAGATAATCTTGAAAATGTCCGACAAGAAGATTCATTCGTAAATACTTTTTCTGATGAAAACCTCGAATTGTCCTCAACATCTATAGATTCACGTAAATGTAACAAATTTTGACCTAATAATTTTATTATACAACTATCCAAATTCATATATTACAATATTAAAAAAAATTTTTTTGTACGTCAATAGATTTCTTTCAAAAATATTTATTATAACCGCAAGTGAAATTTTGACTTTCTCTAGGTAATACAAAAACGTATTGGAGCATTGTTAAATTTACCGACAATTCTATTGAAATAATATTGGATTCTTGGATGGACATTAATAATAAAACCTGTTATTGGCCTCCATATGATTCTAAATCAATTATCAACAGTCTTATGAAAAAAGAAAAGCCTGGAAAAGGTTGGAATGTACTTCAAATATCTGAAATTTTTTCAACTTGTGGTATGTAATAATTATTATCTATCTATTTTTCATTAAACTCATACCATTTTTTTATTTACTCTTAACGGAATGCGCGAAAATGTCCAGACGAGTACAAAGTTTGTAATTTATACACCCGTGCGTAATGTATTATATAGTTCATTACATGAAACTATATATAATACATTACATTTTAATGTATTAAGCTGAATATCATTGTTCCTAATGAAGAGTAGCACATTTCAGAATCATCAAAAAAAAGCTGCTACAAGATATTGTTTTACATTGCTTTTAGACTTCTATAAACTGTTTAAAAGTTTTTATTATCAATGTATTTGCGAATTACATTGAAATATAAAAGTTGTAGAGAGCTTATTTCAATTTAAAAGAAAATTTGTAAAATATTTTAGAATAGCTTATTTCAATGATTCTGAAATAGGCTATTCTTCAATAGAAGTGACATAATAAATGTATTATTTTTTAATTTGCAGATTCTTATATAGCAGCGATTGAAATGAAGGAGCAATGTATTAAAAATGGCCATAAAGAACAAATAAAGATAACCAGTTCAAGAAGCATAAATGGGCCAAAGCCTCATTCTTCCTCAAAGTTAATGACTTCTAACGAAAATAAGAGGAAGTCATTAACTCTTCAGGAAATTCAAAATTTAGACACAGATGGGAAGCTGTTATGCATTTATGGTAGGCATCTTTTTTCTTCTACTTATAACTGAAATTTCTATTATTAAAATATTTATTTTTTCATTATAGAAACATGCCGTGAAGTAATCTCTAATCAAGCTAATGCCAATTTGATGAATATGCAATCATCAGAACCTCGTATGTGCAATTTCGTCGAAATGCGAGCACTTTTGCCAATAAACGAGGTAGACAAATTTCATAGGTTCAATCAAGATTTGATTGAAAAACAAGAAGTTTTTGCGAAAGTTGTAAGTATTTCAAATGTAATTTCGATACTATTTTATTAATTGTAATTAATTACAATAATATTCTTTTATTTTAGAATAATTATTTAGAATCGATAGGAGGTCCGAACGCCCACGAAACAGTACGAAGGATGCTGAGTGCAGTAATGACCGACGAACTTGCATCTCAATTCAATTTTTGTGGTCAGAGAGGAGATAAATATGCGTTCAAGGATTTGAAAATTTTAATTATGATATCAGGTATGACAAAGTTCAAAATTATCTCTAAACGTTGTTGAAGAGGTTAATGATTATTGTTTTGCAATTTCAGATATTGCCGTTGGGCGATTTTTATCAAAATACACCAGTAATGACTGTGAAGCAAGTGTGAAGTCGTGGCTAAAAGAAGCACCACGTAGGGTTCAGAATAAAGAACAGCGAAAGAAAAAAATTAATAAGGTTTGTATGAAATAAATATCGAAATTGAGAACAAATTTATATGGCTAATTATTTTTTTTTATTTTTTCTTCCAGCGAAATACTAACGCAAATAGTAAAACAATTATTACGAAAAATGGAAGAAAACGAAATCATATCCCTTCTGATGGCTCTGATGAAGATTAAATTAAAAAAATTTACAAATCCGTCTTTTGTATTGGTTCTACTCAAAATAAATGCGGTTGATCACAATTATTTATTTGTTGCCATAATCGATAATTTTTTAATTTCGAGAGTAACATACATGATTCGAAGCCTAGAAAAAAATTACAACGTTACAAAGATAAGAAACGTGTAATGACTGAAATCTTTATAAAATAGATTTAATTTAATATTGAATAATAATGATTTTCTTTGGGAAAAATAATAGTTAAAATAGTCAAAATAAAAATGACGTCTGCTTAGTGTGCATATTATACGCATGTGTACGTATATTGCATATTGTGTTTGAAAAAAAATTATTTTTGCTAAAAAATACTCGATTCTCAGCTGTAATACCGATAATATCACTGTCACTTTTATCAATATTATAATGATCTTGTAATTATCGCTAATATATGTATTATCTAAAAAAAAAAAACAATTTTTGTTTGGAACTAATAATTTAATATTTACATGCGTTTATTAATATTGTCAAATAGAATTGATTCTACTTGGTACACGTATATCTAATTCAAATTCTCGATTACAAATGATGAAAACAAAGGCCGTGTTATAATTGAGGCGATACATATCATATTAATATTTCCTACCTTATCGCCGCTAAGCTTTTATAAAACCATCAGAGAATGAGTTGAAATTTAATTAAAGAATATGTAAGTCACGCTTTTTGAAGAAGTTTTTACAAAAATGTATTCTTCGATTAAAAAAAGGCAAGCCGATAAGGCAGGAAGTGTCGGTGTATTGCACAAAGCCTTAAAAAAGAGGAACAAAATATGTTAAACAAAATTGTGCAAATGTCATTTCTATCACCGTCTTTTTAGCGGCAATAAATTGCGCAACACTTCGGGGACATTATTATTAATATATACATATATATTGGCAGCGTATTTTTAATTTAAAAAAAAACATGTTTTCATAAAAGTAAAAAAAAATGTTTCTTCTTATCAGTCATATTAATTAATAATTATATGACACTCGAGTAATTTTTTATTCAATCAAAAAATGTATTCGATTCGCTGTACCTTTATATAACTAGAATAAGTTAGAATAATAAATTTAATATTTGTTCTTGATTAATTTAAAATATTTTTTGTAATCTGAAATTAAACGTGTGTATAAAATAAATAAACTTTGTTTGACATAATTTCCTATAGATTATTTAATTTTCTTTTATAACGAAGAATGTGGTTGCAACGTTGTAACAACCTTTTTAATTAATTGAACAATTTTTTATGAAATATTCAACACGTGTTAACAGCGTTTCTAGTACGTTGAATGCCAACGAATTTCACGTTGCCACCACGATCTAGCAACGTTCACTTTTCACACTCAAAAATTAGCATCAATAACAATTTCACGATTAAGAAACGTTGTGAACTCGTGCTTTAAATTGTCACTTGAAAACGTAGCTACAACAACATCTCCACGTCATCACAACGTTTCAACAGAGACGTCCTTACGTTGTTGAAACGTTTTAAAAACGAAATCTTGGCTAAATGTATAATATCTTCAGTGTTATATTTTCGAGCTAGAAACGTTGTCAAGACGTGTGCAATAATTCGTTTTAGCTTCGTTTCTCAACATTGCAAACTATTAGTTTCGAACGTTTTCAAAACGTGTTTTCTTTTCTAAAAGCGGACATTTTCCCAGTGGTTGATACGTTCTCAACACGTCGTCACAACTTTTTTCAACTCGTGACCTTGGCGAAAAAAACACGAGTTCACCACGTTGAAGAAACAAGTGATGTTAGCTGGGAAGTATAGTGTACAAATCATGTGCACATTGATTTATATCTGTTCTATAAATACATACACATAAATTTGATTTTATTATATATATATATATATATATATATATATATATATATATATATATATATATATAGGGTTAAATATGCTTTTTAACGGTTTTTTTTTTGTTTTTTCATAATAAAAATATAATGTGGTGTAAAATGCGAAAATACAAAAAAGTCTGAAAAAATATCTATTTTTTATTTTTTACTAAGTTGTAAATTCTAAATTTCTTTCTAAAAATTATTCATTTTTTTTTATTATACAGCAACATTTTTTATTGAAAATTATATATACATACTTGAATGTATACTTGAATTTTTACTTACAAAGAAACTCGCCACTTCAAATAACCGTTCTCGTTGAAATTATGGAAGATATTCTTTTATATAAAAATTTAAAGAAAACTATAGTTGTATAATTCAAGGTTCAATAGATTTACATAAAAATCGTATAATAACAATAATTTTATGAAGTATAATAATATTTAATATTGTTTGAAAAGCCCATAAATGAGCACATTTTTGCCTTATATTATCCATTAAAACAATATGAAAAATTAAACAAAAATTTGTTAATTTAAGCCTTGTTGCATTAAAAAAATATCTAAAATTCAGACAATCAAAAATTAAAATAAAAATGTATACTGGGAAAAAATTTAGTTAAATCAAATAAATGTATTTATTTAAAATAAATTTTTTTTAAGTTAATAAATATTTGTTTTGATTGCAAATTGTATCTTGTGTTTTGGTAAATATTTTTTTTATTGAATAATTTATTATATTGTTTATAATGTAAGTATATATTTACTAAACCTATATATTTTTTCTTTAAATCAAATTCTATATTATGTTACAAATTTTACATTTATTGAAATACAATTTAAAGATGTTAATAAATCATCTTAATCTTTAAATAACTTTAGAAAATGGATATTTAATGTGTTAAAAAACAGAACAAAAATTTACTTTTTCATTATTTTTATTTTGCAAAATTATTTTTTTATAATATATATTTAGGGATTATGTATAGCTCATCATCATTGCTATCTTTAACATTGAAAACCGATATTGATGGCATAATTGGTAAATCATGTATACAAATGACTCTATCAAGTTGACGAGCTCTTTGTGCGAAATAGGCATGTAAATGAGCGTTAAAATACACTTCTTGATAACTTTCAATACGAATAATTATTTTATCATCTAATTTTAGTTTTTTAGAAGAACATTCAGGTTCCTCTACATTTTCAACTTTTTTAATTTCAATAATTTTACCGAATTCGGCCTCACTATCGTCTATATTAATTATTATAAATTTTCCAATTTTGTATTCTATACCATTGATTTTTATTCCATCTTTTAATAAAATACTTTGTTCATTATCGAGCTTAAAATTATCAATAAATTGACAAAATTGTAATATTTGCTTCAGTCCAATAGTTTTCAATAAATTTGATTTACAACTGGTAGATAGAGCATTGGCTTTGATATCCCTATGTCTGGACTCGAATCTCATAGTCCAAAAATGAACTACTGGACCAAAATATTTCAAAAGTGTACAATAATGGGTAAGAAAATGGAATTTTGGTTTTAACGTTTTGTAAAATTTTATATACTTATTATTGAGGCTTTTAACTAGTGATTCTAATAACTCGATGTGAATTTCAGCAATTCGAGGTGACATTAGGATATCAACGATCTTCCTTAGAGTTATATACATTTGCCAATGCTCATTATATTCCGGAACAAGATGACCTATCATTAAACTTAAGTATTTAATAATACAAAACATTTCCGCAGCTGAATATTTAATTTTTAATTTCTCTTTTTCTTGATTCAAGGTAATTTTAGGTGGTATATTCGATTCTTCAGAAGGATATTTAAAATTTCGAATAATAATATTTAGTTTTTGCAACGTAAAATACTTTTTTACATAAATGAATTCGTACAATATAGCTCGCAAAATATAAATGCACACACCTTCTAACAGGTCGTGCATCATGTCTACACTTTTATTTACAGCAATATGAAATTTTGGGATTTCATTAAAGATGCATTTTTCCTTGATCCCAGTAAGTGATGCATTCTTTAGCAAGACGTCTGTTTGATAATTATCTTGAGTACGTAATTTACTCTGATCTTCCTGACACAATTGACTACATTCTTTTGAGTTGGCACTACATATTCTGCAATACAAATTTGATCGAAATGATTGCACAAAACCTGTTATGGAATTAAGACCTAAGTTGTCTCCGAGTATCTGTATAAGCTGAAATCTTACACGAGTTTTCATTCCATCGACTTCGATATCTATACCTTCATTAAATAGAAATTTTAAATCGCTAATTAATTGCTTAAAAACTGAATAATTATTACTTTTTTTTAAATCTTCAGAGTGAAATATTGTTGCAAAAAGTATACTATTTAAACGAGAAGCAATTTGAGGTGGAAGTGTAGCGATTGTTGTATAAACAACGCCGAATTTATTGATTCCTGCATGACTACCAAGTGCGTTACCAACTTCGATGTCATCAAAATATAAATACAGTGGAATAATAATTGTATTTTCTATGAATTGCGAATAATTTTCTAAACAAAATTTAGCTTGAATAACATTAGAAATTATTTCCGATTTTTCTGAAAGTTGTTTCATGTAATCTTTAATACCTTGAAACATTCCTGGAATTTCCAAAAAAAATTTAAGAGAATGTTTTAGTGGTATAAAAACTCCATAAAGCGGTTCTGCTTCAAAGACGAATTCATTATTACCTTGCGCAGTCTCAACAAAATGCTCTTCAATTTTAAATTGTAATGGCATTATAAAGCCTTTTTCCTTAAAAAACTTAAACCTGTCAGATTCATTTTTAACATTTTCAAAAGCCCTACTATGCTGTCTGATAGAATCTTTAACTTTTAAAATAATTTCAGCTTTATCTTCACTATTTTCAATAATATTTATGATATCTAATTCTAAAGATTTTAAAAAAATATTTACAAGAAAATTATTAAGAAAAGAAATTATTTTATCAACTAAATTTCGCGGAAAAGAAGGTTCACCGTATAGAGTGAGAAGAAATGAAATAATGAATTTGTGCATGTTAAGCCAATCCATAATGGGTTTCTATGAGGAGTTATAATTACCAAATTACTTAATTATTATAATATATTTTGAACGCAAATAAATTAATGTTACAAAGTTTGAAACATACAATCATAACATTTAAAACTCTTCAATATATTAAAAATTACTTAATTATTCTAATATATTTTGAACGCAAATAAATTAACATTATAAAGTTAAAAACATACAATAAGAACATTTAAAATTCTTCAATATATTAAAAATATATTGATTTTTATAGCTTCTCTATTTTTTCTATTAAAGTGTCAACTGCTTTCATAGATTTCATCAAAAAAGCAGGAGAAGTGCCAACTCTTATATTATATGCTACTTGTTGAATAAATGCCCAAATATTAATTAAATGTTTGGACCACGTGTGTAATGCAACGGAAGCTTTAAAGCAAGCATCTACTGCTGCAATTGCACTATCGAATTCGTAATGAGATCCATTACATACAACAAAAGCTTTTTGAACATCATCCAGTTGACCGCAAAGTATGATAAATGGATTAACTTGGTTATCTAAATCATTCAATTTATTTGCAATATATGCTTTTTCTTCTGTCAATTGAGACTCATTCTAAAAATATAAAAATTAATGTAATTCAAAATTTACCAATCATACGTTTACTTTTGACAAAAAAATATTTATTCTTAAAGAAATAAACAAATGAAATTTAATAATATGTTTAATAATACGAACCTCAATTGATGAAATAAAAAGTCGTCCAATATCACTTTTTTTAATTCGACAGTTCCAATTTTAAGTGTATTAACTTTTATGCTTTTAGTTAGTAAATAAGGTAAATAAAAAAGTGACTTTATTTCATCTGGAACTAACAAAATTAATGTAAAAGTTGTTTATTTGAAAACAAAATAAATATTATAATCATGCAAATTTTCAATATTATTTTCAAAATAAGCGAAAATATTTACCTCTATTAAAATAGCTACTGTGTTTAAAACGAAAGTCTTTAATGTCTGGTGAATTAAAGTTGTCTCCTACTTTAACGATCTTTCCTGCAATATTTACCCAATTTTTGGCAAAGCAATTGTTGCAATTGTTATATACATCTTCAGTAATTTTTCCTTCTTCAAACAAATTTGATACAATCAGCTTAAAATCACATGCAAGCTATTTAAACATAAATGAAGATTCGATTAAAAAATTTAAAAAAAAATTAGATTCATAATTACAAAATAATTTACCAAAGATAATCCAATTGGGCACACTACACACTGAAAAGTATTTAAATACGTCTGGTATTTAATTTTAATGGCTTTGGAGCTATTATGATCGACTAACATTGACATACGCAGAGAAAACGTATCATCCCATGTTTTTGTCACTTCTGTTAAGGAATATTTAGACCTGTCTTTATCCTTCAAAATCGTTAAATCTTTACTAGAATCTTTAAAAAAAAAACAATAAATATTATAATATTTTTAAAAAAATGAAAATCTGCATTTATTCACCTGTTTCTTCATAACTGTTATTTACATTTTCTGAAGATGTTTCTTTTAACTCCAACAATCCAGCACTAGCTAATTCATTACGTAGTGATTTATAATAATAATACAAACAGCCACCACAAGCAATTGATTCTTTTCGTACGTTAGTATGACGAGCGCTAAACCAACGAAAGCCCTTAATCGTTGGAAACAACTCCTCTAATTCAGCTCTGATTAGTAAAAATCTCTTTGCATTTATTCTAAAAATAATATATAATAAGTTTAATAAACTTAATTTAAGTTTATAAAAATGAAAGAAAAAGTATTAAAAATTAAAAAAGATTATTAAGACAAATACAAATGGTTGGAATCCTTTTCTTTTATCAATAACTTGATTTTTTTTAGTTTTGTAGTTGCCACAGGATTTCTCAGCCAATTTTCAACAAATCATAAGTTAATTCAGTTTTTTTTAGAAAACTGAAACAATAAATTTGTGAAGACATCTAAATTGAAGATCTCTGTAAATTTTGTTAATAATTTGTTGAAAATTGGCTAAGAAATTCTGCAGAAACTACAAAAATAGACAAAATTAAGTCATCGATAAAAGAAAAGGATTTTAACCATCGAATAAGATTTTTTGAAATTGTTCATGGATTAAAGTCTTAAATTAATTATATTTTTAAAGTAAAAAAAGGTTTAATCAATTATTATTAGAAAAAAAATTTACCATTACATTTAAATTTAATTTTTTTTCAGACTTTAAACCTGATACCTTAATAACTTAGTTTTAGTAAATAATAAGTCCACACAAAAAATAATGCAATTTAAGCAGTTGTTAAAATAAATCCAAACCATTAAAAACAAATAAAGTATAAGAAATTCCTTAAAATTATTGAATATGGTACACTTGCATGCACATTATCAAACATTACAATATAAAAAAAAATTAATGAAAAATGATATATATTTCATGATATATTATGGTTCATGAACACATTGTAATAATAACTTGTAATAACTTATAGAAGAAATCTTGTTAAAAATTTATCTTTCATTAAAAATTGATTTTGTAATATTAAATATCTCACTTGAATTTAATAGGATTTTCAACAATTATCCTTTTTATTATAAAAGATTTCAATCTCCTCTCAAGAAGAATTTTTTTCTTTTTATATTTCCCCAGAATAATTTTTCCTTCTATATCTTCATTCAGCATATAATATATAGAATTTTTTTTGTATTCGAAATTATCTAAAAATAATTTTATTCTTAAAGGTATATGCTGATAAATAATGTTTTATGATAAAATGTAATATCGATATTAAACCTGGAAGACTAGAATGTTTTGAATACTCTACGTCCATGTTATTAGAGGAATCAAATACACTTTCATGCATAGATGAGTCGTTTATATTTTCTACGACACAATTATCAACATTGCTCTCTATTTCATTAGCTGCTATATCATTAGTATCATTAAGAAATAACTCTTTTTCTACTTTATAAAATTCTAAAAAACCAGAAAAATATTCTAATTTATTTTTAAAAACTTTAAACAATTCTTCATCAGTTAACGTGTAAAACTCTACATCTTTAATTGTAGCAGCTGAAAAATATTTATATAAAATAATAATTTTTGTCTCGATATAGTAATATATAATACATATCTATTGTTTACATAATTAAATAAACAAGTAAATTTTAATATTACATTTAATTACATTATTTACTAATATTTATGAAATATCTGATTAAGCAAAACATGCATCATGCGATTTTTAAGTTGCCAATTGATGTACAAGATTAAAACTTAAAAATTGTGTAACTTTCTAAAAAAGTATTGATGTTTTATCAATATTCTATATCAATGTTCTATCGTAAGTATTGAAGCATTTATTTTCATGCTATAAGTATTTATCTCTTAAGAATTTTTTTTCACAAGATGGTAAGAATTATCAGTTTGAAATTTTTAGGTTATAATCTTGTGTTGGCAGCTGACATTACCATAATTAGATTAAAAAGCATAATAAGATTAGTAATGCATATCAATATTGAATTTTACTTACTTTTAAATAAAGCTGCAGCAGTTTGTAAATCTTTATATTTGTCGAAAAACTTTTCCATCGTTGCCAGTTCACACTTTTTGCACGCCGATGCTTATGCCGCGAACAAAAGTAATGCCAGTTGATCTGAAAAACGGTCTTGCCTTTACATTCGTACACTGGCGCTGCTATCGAGCTCTCGGGCCTTTTCAGTGCGCCGAAGGGACTAGCTACTAATCCGTTTCACGGCGCGCATACTATAGTGCGTTTAGGCGTTCTGGCTAAACCTCAAGTCTAGTAGCTAGTCCTTTTAGTTCTCAGTGTATGAAGTTTAATTTTTTTCGATGCAAATTGTTCAGGAGTGATAGTCTTCGTTTATATAAAAATTAAAATAATAGTTTTCGTCAAAATCCATCGAAGTTTAATTCTTTTCATCAAAGGATTGCTATGCCTTTATCGAGGAACAGCTTTAAATGATGGTGAGCTGCTATTTTCTTATCAAGGAACAGCTACTCGATGGGGAAAGAGCCTTCATCTAATTTACTGCAAGATCGGGCAGCTGATCCCCGATAGAGGTAAACAGCTATTTCCTTGTATCTATCGAGATTCTACTCCTCGAAATTTGAAGAGTAACTATTCAAAATTGGGTAAGAGGGCGCTCCTTAGCTCTAATAATGTAGTCTTATGGAAAATCTTGATCAGTCAACTTCAAAGAAAATGAAAATCTAAGTCTGATTCAGTAACATTACTTTAACTTAAGCATTAATTTAACGGTATTGTTTCAAAAATTAAGAGTTTTTATTAAGAATCAACAAAATACGTAAAGTTCTATTCAAACACTTATTCCCATTATTTTGATAAAAAATCATCGACATTCCTTATATTGAAGGAACTTTTATATAACACTCCAGTTATCGGTAAGAATAATCTTTTTTTCTATTTAGTTTCTAGTCTATTTTTTTAAAAATCATAAATAAAAATGGGTTAGTTTTCCCACTTTTAACTTCTGATTAAAGAAAAATTTTTACAAATAATTTTTACAACTAAAAATAAAACATGATACCAAAAATATTTAAAAAATCACTTCTTAAACTTTAAAGAGTACTTTGATTTTTATTAAAAACGGGCTGTATAAACAAAAAATTAAATTATATAAAAATGGAGCACGCATTGCACTCATGAAAAGAACAAGCGTGGCACGCAGAATGACGCTAAGCAGTGGACGCAGCTTCGAAGTAACCCCAGATAACATTCTGACGGCACAGTGCCATCATCGTTAGCCAGAATGTGCAGCACGATATAGAGCAAGTGTTTCATTCAATGATTTTGGCTTTCTTCATAAGTTTATGTATAAAAACATATCTGAGAGTTACAGTAAAATTCATGACCCAAACAAAGGACGCTCTCTTTGTTAGTAATTGGAATGTCTACTTCGTTGAATTTTCACATATGTGAATTATTTAACAGTTTACTATCAAATAAAAAGTCACTTTAAATAAGTATTAAATTCTGATGTGCTTAGCCAATGTGTTGTATCGCCAAGGTGGTGATTTTCGATGGACAGTTACAGTGTCTGCATCGGAATCTTGATCGTCATCAAAGGATAGGGGGTTGTAGTTGTCAACTTCTAGAAAAATAATTAAAATATTTAATAAATATAATTAAAAAATCAATAATAAAAATAATTAAAAAATCATTTTCAAATTAAAAATTTTGATTTACCTGCATGTTTAAATTGATGATCATCCGAATTTCTTGAATCGTTCAATAACATGTCAGATCAGTTGTTGATTCTTGTTGCTCTGATGATTTTTCCACTACTGTTCTTGTTAGCGCCAAAATTTATTCGTTTTTTACGTGAAAAAAAATGTTAAAAACAGTTTTTGGGTATATTGAATAGTATGTTTCTACCAATCATTTAAGGTTGTTCTGGCTATACAGTCCGTGTCAAAAGTTAGTTTTTCTTTTCGATAATCATTTACATTGATCAGTAAAAAGTGTTTTTTTGTATTTTTGTTATTTATATATTTTTATATGTATTTTTATTTATAATATGTGATTTACTCGTTTTATTGTCACAAACAAAACTCGTAGCTTCTTGCAACAATAAAAATGTCGTTTTGATTGCCTGTGTTTCGCCCACGGTGTCTTAAAAAATAGTATATGCATCACGTGCGTGATGCGGTTCATATACTCGTTTTTTTATAGCTCTCGCTTCGCTCGGGCGACAAACTCGGCTCGTGTGTGAATCGTATGTTTCGCGCACTGATTACGTAATATCCTATTTCGACATTGTCATAGAGTCATGTTTAAAAAAAGTCAAAAGCTATATATATATATGAATGATTATTTTTAAATATAAAAATGTAAAGTTCATTATATTGCACTATGATAATTAATATCACTTTTCATATTAATATGTTATTTAAAACTTTCTTCTTTTAAATTTTTTCAACATTAAATATTATTGGTTTTTTCAGATCATCATCTATAACATAAAATGGAATCTAAAAATGTTAATAATTCTTCTCAAGCAATTACTGATGTACAAGATTTGGCAGAACTAGAGTTTCCAGAATCAGATGAAGAATCATCCGCAGATTCAACGAAAATAAAATCTCACAGTTCAGAGGACGATTGTGGAAAATTTAACGTGCCACATAACACAATACAGGTGGGTAATTTAAAATAGTTTGTTAAAATAAAGTAAGAGAGCACATAATCGTTTCAATACAATTAATTCTTTATTTTATACAAGAAAGACGGAACTCGTGTTTACGCTACGACGGCTCTCAATGGTCTAACGTTACTTTGCACAAACGGTTTTATCGTGAATATGAAATTTCATAAATCACCCTCTAGTTTAGATACATGTAAATTTAAAATAATTAGAACAAGAATTCAAATATATAAAAATATAAAATAGATTACATCGTTTATTTAACATCGTCCCACAGCAAAAGAAAAGTATGGTACAAAAGAAATCAAGTATATCTGATCGCCTTTTTAATAACTCTACTTTGTGGTAGTTACAACAATTTTATTGTTTACAAGATGACTTACTTATAATTTTTTCTGATTCTTTTTTACGTTTTTCGATTATAACTGATGCTTTCTTTTGTAGCTTTTCTTCAAGTTCAGTTTTTTCTTCGCTACAAGACGATATTTCTAAGGGATAAATGCGTTGTACTGGGCATATAAGATTACTCATAGCTGTTTTTAATTCAACAACAATACGTATATTGCCATCTCGACCAGTAATCGATTCAGTAACTTAAGCTAAAGACCAGTCAATTCTTTTTCTCATATCATCTTCTATTAATACAACATCGCCTTTCTTAATATTATGTGGTTTTTTAGGATTATTTGAAAAAATTAACTGGCTTAAATATTCATTTCTGAATCTACATCTTAATATTTAAGTTTTCTAATAGTTTTTGTCTATATCGAACTCGCTTTTTCATGTCCATTTTTTCTAAAACATCAAAATCAACTACACCGAATTCTTGATTATCACGCAGAAACATTGCCGGTGTGATAAGTTTCAAATCTTGCGTATCATTTGATATATGAGTGTGAGGGTCGCTCATTTATTATAATTTCGCAATCAAATAAAATTGTTAACATCCTTTGGTATGAGACACAAGCTTTACCAAGAGTTTTCCCTAAAATTCGTTTTAGAATGCCTATTAGACGTTCCCACCAGCCACCCCACCACAGCGCAGCTGGTGGATTGAATTGCCATTTGATTCGTAACGTATTATTGTAAGAATTTGATCCCGATTCATCGACTCAAAAACGTTATCCACACAGACAAAATTAGTGCCATTATCTGAATACACTTTTGATGGCCTTCCACAACATGCTATAAATCGGCGAAAACTTTGTAAAAACGGCCGATGATCCATTGATGAAACTAATTCTAAGTATACAGCGCGATAGACTGCCCAAGTATATACAAACAAATCCATGCTTTTACATTACCTCGTAATATCATCGATTCCGCGAAATTTACATCTGCGATTTCGAATGTGCGTGCATCACGAATATGGTCAGTAGATAATTGCGCTAAAGGTGCATCTAATGGTTTTGTTTGTTGGCTTTTACATACAGTACATTCCTTTCGCACAGATAAAATCCATTAATTTTCGCGCAATATATTTATGAGCGTTTAAGTGTCGATATGATTCATATTAACATGAGTTTCTTGTATTAATAACTTTATTACTTCATGCTTACCATCTAAAACTATTAGACATACAAAATTAAAATTATCTTTTTAATTAACAATTCTAGTTTTTATTCATAGTATATCTTCTGAATTCTTTACATACTAAAAGCTTATCTAATTTTATATCATTTTCGTTAGAAAACATTGTTTTTTGCAATAATAGTAATAATTTTCGCTTGGCAATATTTAATTCATTGACTGATAACAATTTAGAGTAATTTCTTTCATCTTTCGACGCCATACAATTGTATTTAAATCTTAATGACCAAGCAATAAATTTAATAAATCTTTGGTAAGAAGAAAAAAATTTATATCGTTGTTTTCAAAATTTACCAACGTAAACTCTTTACATTTTAGCATCTCTGCGCATATTTTATTTTTATCACCAGGAGGACTTTTATTAGGCCATTTTTTTGTAGATTCATACAACCAACTAGGTCCCTCCCACTACGCGCAATGAAATAAGTGTTTTACCGTACATCCACGCGATGGAAGATCTGATGGATTTTTCTCACCGGGTACATATCTTCAATCATCAATCGAACTTAATTATCTGATTTTATTCACAAAATTTTTGAATTAATATTATTTCTTTATAACTATAAATTAAAGTTTTTGAAAACATTTACTTGAATCAAAAAGTTTTAAGCTTAACTTTAATACATTTCTAGTGAAGATCTTTTAAAATAATAGTGTACGCGGCTTATTTCATGATTTTATGTAAGAAAAAATATTCCAAAGTTAGTAGAAGATGCGAGATACAAATGTAATGCACTTTTGCAGTAGGCATCATTCAAATATAAAGAATTTTAAATGTGTTCAATGATTTTTACTGTGATACTTTTTCGTAAGCTTTTATAATTCTTACCATTTCTCTATTTATTTTGTTAAGTGCCATCGTATTATATAAAAATATATCGAGTCTTGCAATTATATTGCGTCACTTTTTGTCATAAAACAATTATTCTTTAATAAATAACAAAAATTTTTTCATAATTTTTTCAGCCTGAGCCACAACAGCCGACACAAGCTCAAGTACCTGGTGCTGTTGCTCAGCCAAGTAAGTTTATTTTCTTTTATTCTTTTTAAATTTTAAATGCATAAAAAAAAAATTATTACATCCTGTTTCTTTTCTCCTAATAGCGAATATATAATCGGTTATTCTATAAATAAAAATAATTTTTTTATTCTATAAAAATTTCAGGGTACATCCTAGATCCAGAAAAAGCCAAGTTGATTAAAAAGGTACTTTTCACGTTTACGCATGCATATATCTGCCCGCGACGCGAAAATCAGGCAAACGGCGAGCCCCGGCGATGTAATTTTCCACATTGTAAAATATTGAAAAACACACTAAATCATATGTCAATATGTGAGAACAATACAAATTGTACTGTACCAAATTGTAGTTCGTCTCGTAAGATAATTGCTCATTGGAAAAATTGCACGATAAACAATTGCCCGGTATGCTTACCGTTTATAAAGATGAAATGGCACTTGAATTCCGGTGGTAAGTTTAATTAGATCCTTTGGATCACTTTAAATATTTCATTCATTAGTAAATTTATTTAAAATTATGATAATATCTATGATAATTTGATATTATGTATTATATTAAATCATTATATCCGTTAAAAATAATTGTTTGTAACATTAATTATAAACTAAAGTTAAAAGAAATTTTTTAAAATCTTTAAAACATAATTAAGCTAAAAAATAGCTTTAATGCAGTTAGATATTAAATGAAATAAAACATTTCACATTGCAGCTGCAGCGACTCAATCAAATAGCCAGCAAAGTCCTATTCCATCGGACATGAGAAGAGTGTGTGACGTTCTTGGAATCGCTGCACCTTCAACTACTCAACCAGGTTTATTGCCAGCTCAAGTTGTTGGGCAAGAAGTGAGAATGCTAAATCCTGGTATGCAAGCCCAACCTGGTGCAATGGCGAATTTTCGATTACCTTTGTTTGACTCTACAGGTACCTTTTGATTTTTTACACTTGTTTTATAAACTCATTTTTAATAGTTATTTTATTTGAAGTCGTTAAGTATAGAACTTTTCATGGATCATCATGTAATCATGGTAGTAATAATAGTCTAGAAAATTGAAAAATAAAAACAAAATATAACTTTTTATTCGTAGGTAATCTAGGTCAATATGTGGTAGGTGCATCGCAGCAAGTTGTAGAGCCGAACGTATCACTACCATTAAGTTCAGATCCTTCGGTTGTAAATGTAGCAGTTGCGGCCGCAGCCAGTCAATCTACTCCCACGAGTGGCAGTGTGGGCGCTAGTGGCACTGACACCAATCAACAATCTGCAGCAGCAGCCACCGCAGCTAACATTCAGCAACAGCTGTTTAACCTGAGCGACGGAAATCAAGCGGATGGCCTCATGAATGATAACAATCGATTGTCTAATTTTCAATTACTTGGTGGCTTACAGCCTAGACAGGTTACGACGACACTGGTTCAGGGTACCAAGGAATGGCACCAATCAGTTACTCCTGATCTCAGAAACCATACTGAACAAATACTGTGAGTATTTAAGAAAATCATATTTCTCAACTATCTAATAAAACAAAAAAATCATATACTCCACTCCATTTTTTTACAGAAAACTTTTTTATTTGGTAAATTTTTAACATTATGTATTAAATATTATCATTAATTGAAATATCTTAATATTTCTATTTCTGTTGTTATTTATATAATTAATTATATTTTTGCAGCTTTCAAGTGTTATTCCCTACCCTTGACCCTCGTGCCATGTTAGAAAAAGGAAGGCACAAGTTAGTTGCATACGCTAAAAAAATTGAAGGTGATATATACGAAATGGCTAATTCCAGGTTGGAGTACTATTATTTTGTAGCGGAAAAAATTTACCAGCTCCGAAAAGAACTTGGTAAGTGTAATTACAATTCAACAATTAATATTCGCTCACAATAATTCTTTGCTGTCATTGATTCATAATCTACATTACGTTATTAGACGAAAAAAGGCAAAAGCAAAAAGAACATCAGTTGCAAGCGCAACAACAACAACCACTAGCTCCTGGAGCACCTGATCCAAGTTTAGGACCGCATGATCCATCAGGTATGAACGCTAACGTGTCAAGACCAAACAGTGCTTTTCAACCTACTTTGCACAGTCATTCGTCTGGTATGAATCAACTTGGTATTTCAAGCATAAGTATTCATAATAATTTTAAATGCAAACAGTTTAAATTATGATATCCTTATAAAACCTGATAACAATTTTTATTGCACATTTTTAATTACGTATCTATAAAACTTGTATCATTTCCTAATAATTACTGATAAAACTATAATTTTATCTGGTTTTATTTTATTTTTTTTCGTATAAAACATTTCAGATTTAAAGTTTTATATGCCGTTATGTGTGTATCTGCGCCCGGTTTTTCTTATAAATATAAAAATATTGTAGAAGAAAAGTACATTAAAAAAGAATTAACCCTGGTGGAAATTGAAACGTTTTTTTTACCATTTTTTGGCCAGTAGAAATGAAAACGCTTTTTTTAACATTTATTGGCCATTTATTTGGCATTTTTATTACTAATAACCTCAAATTTTTATACACGCCATTTTTAATGCTCACATTTCTACCAGGGAATTTCAGAGATTATTCCTTATGAAAACTTATACATTGTTTTTAAGAAAAATAAAATAAAATCTTATACTATAAGTTATTAAGTTTTTCCACATAAAAATTAATAATCTTAAACTGATTACTAATATTATTCTTGGAAAAAATTATGTCATCTTATATAAAGTATATCGATTGAGTGTTATAATAGCTTATAAATACACAAAACTTATAAATCACAATAAAATTTTTATAAGAAAATGATGATAGTATGCAAATATATTTATTACAAAAATGTATTTCATAAAGTGTTTCTTATAAAAGCAGGTTAAATCAAATTATTCTAATAAAATCTTATAATAATTATTAACAAGCATTTTTTTGCACGATAGAATTTGTCAAATATCTACCGGGTTCAAGCGATTCTTTCTTTAAGCGATTGTATATGCAACGCAATCGCATAAAATTTATCCAACAAGTGCAGCAGGTTCGAGCTCAACAAGTTCAAGTCCAACAAGCACAAGTATGTTTTATTTTGTTATATCACATGCATTTTCTCAAATTTATAAGTGAATAACATTATACAATGCGATTTTTTTTTACTTATAGCAACAAGCTCAAGCTCAACAGCAAAGTATGATGGTAGATCTAGTGGACCTAAGTCCCAATAATCAAGCTTTCTCTTATTCAAGTATGATACCAAATCCTGGCTTAAGCCCGTTCAGCCAGCCCCAGATTACAACGGCATCTGTCACGACTGGTCAATTCCCAACATTTATTGGTACAACGGGTTTACCCAATAGTTCACCATTTCACAATATAAGTGAGCAGTTCATTACGACTATAAAGATGCATCCAGTAAAACCTCGGGTATGCATTCCGAAATTCAACAAATAAATTAAAAATTCATATTTTTGTATAATAGAATTTATTTGATATTGAATAATGATTAAAATTTTTTTGTTTTATTGTATTAAAACCATTTTTAAATTTCGAAAGTAAGTGGTAAAGCAATTTATACTAAATGAAATCTTTAAATTTTAGGCAGCACAGGCGGCCCAGGTTGTCCAACAGCAGCAAACATGTACGATGCAAAGTCAGCAGACAAGTACATCAAGTCAAAGTGTAACAGCGACGACAATGTCTCAAACATCTTCACCTTTTAGCGGTCTGCAACAACAGCCACAAAACCAGCAGCAACAACAGCAACAGAATCAACAAGAACAGCAGTTCCTCGGCAATCGTCCGTTCGCGAACGATACGATCAAAGAGGAGCATAATATCAAAATGGAGATAGACTAAGAAGAGGGTGCCGATGCAGGACAAAGTGATGCTGGTAGCGGTACCGGCAAGAACCTCAATAACGATGTGACCAGTAGTATAGCCAAATCTAAACTAAACTAAAACAAGAACCTATGGAGGACACTAGCGCTTCCGTGAACGGAATTAAGGTATAATTTTAACAATACAAATATTCTCTTAAAGATGATTTTTCAGAATTGTACTTATAACGTATATATTAAACGATCAGAAAATTTTGAATTTATCCTTTGTGTAAAACCAATAATTATTACAAGAATATTTAGAAAAAATATATTTATAATTTATTTAGTTATTTACTTGAAATAATATATTTTACAGGATGAAAGTAATATTAAGGAAGAGATGTATCAGGCCTAATTCAAGACGGGACTAGTGGAGATATGAAACCGGCTATGCTAGAGCCGATACCGGCAAGTGGCACTTCGTCTGTGTGTCCGCAATCTGACCTCAGAACTGATGATGATTTTATATGTATGATGTTATAAACAATCACGAGAAATCTAAGTGATTTTGTGTGTAAAGATTAAGAAAATATGTGTTTAGTATTTTTATTTTTATTTTTATTTTGTAAAACATTATCGAACTTTTGAGCGGTACTGTATAATTATTAAATATTTTGAAAGAATTGAATTATTTTGCTAATTTTCTTTTTCATATTTTAATAGATGTATATGGTTTTAAGTATAGTATTTGATCATTATTTTTTTAAATCATAAAATTTTTAAATGTCCATACTATTGAATTGTATAAATAAATTGATATATTGAAAGTTTATATATTAAAAGCAAACAGTGCTATTTGAAGTATCATTAGTATTAATAAACAACATTATATACATATTTAATCTTCACTTATTTATCCACCTTCATCAGAGGTTATGAACTCAATTTTTGATAAAAAAATCTATAAAAGTATATATTTCTACTTTTCAAAAGAACAATTTCCTAATTTGTACTTGAAAAAAGTGAAAATACATACAGTTAAAAGTAAACTGGAAAATATTGAAAATTTTTGAATATGTATAAAATTTTACCTGGTTTACTTAGCTACCTCACTACTCGCTCTGATTAAGCGGAACAATGTAATTTCAATACAATTTCGTTTTTTAAATAAAATTATTATAGACAATTATTTATTGCCAATTCTACAAATTAAAAAAATTATTAAATATTTTAGAACATATAAATAACTGTTAATAAGTGAAAAGATTATTTATAATTATTAAAAAATGGTAAAAGCATTTATTTGTTGGGTTTTAACAGTTTCTTTCAACTATTAATCATCTTTTGTTAAAAAATATTAGGAATTATCTGTCAGCAAAATTTTTTTTATAACTTTGGAAACAAGAATCTCAATTAATAAATATAATAAATATAAAATCGATTAAAATGAACTGAAAATTGAATTTAAGATTGATACTTTTATTATCTGTTGCTTTCAGTTTTATCCATTTATTATTTCCTCGAAAATATTATTTTTGTTTTGCATTTATATAATTTGTAAAAACTAAAAACGGCATTATGAAATTAGTAAAATATAACTGAAGTTTCTAATAAGAAAAATATAAATATATAAATATTAAACCTGTTATAAAAAAAGCTACTAAGAAAAAAACTACATTTACTTGAGCAGACGAACTTATTTTAAAAAAATTTCGTTTTCAAGGTTAATAAAACTTGCATTTCCTATGATTAAATATTCTACCTTTCACTTTCGTATAAATCTCCACAGTATTTCGGCTATCAAATAAATTTATTCGAGAATCTAGAAAAAAATTTTGTCAACTCCAAACAAAAAAAAATATTTTTTTTTCGTATCGTATAATGAAATGTATGATGTAATCAAAATAAGAACTAAGAAAAAAGTTCGCTTTCATTGATATGCATACCTCGCGATTTTATCAACTAAATTAATATATCAAACGAACCCGGGATGATTTAGAGTAAGGTAGGAAACTAAAGAATTAAGAAACTCGTTCGTTTTTTTTAATTGTCAGCAGCTATGTGGAAACATAATCTTCTCATCTTCTTTGGTAATAGGAAGAATTAACGAAGTTTTTAAGGTATTTTCAACATATTAAACCTGCTTTGTAAGAAAAAAAAATTTCGTCCAAGTATAAAAGGCGAGGATGGCATTCTCGTTGTCATCAGTTAATCTTTAACCACCGATCTCTTCCGCATAACAGTTACCATTATGCAAGTGTTCATTGTAAGTATATTGAAAATAATCAAATAATTTCAACAATTCAAGAGACTCATTATTACACCATTTATTTGTTTTTGCTTATCGGTATTTAATTATATAGACATTTAAATAATATTATGCAAATTATATCTTTTTACTTAGCAAAAACGTAATATGAATATCTGATTCTTTAATTTTATAAAATCAACATTCTTAACAGACAATAAAAGTCAATATAAACAATCACACTGATTCAAAAAGAAATTATTTGATATATTTGTTAAAAAGATTTGTTTTGTTTCAAAAATACATGTCTCATTTTTTCTCCAATTAAGATTCTTCATTTACTCAATAAATATTTTCTAAAAAATAAATTCCAAAAAATACGATTCTTTTTTATAGATATAATGTTAATATGATTAATAAATTAACAACGATCATATTATATGTATTTTGATTGGTCAGGTACTTCTTTTGGTAACGGCAGCTTTTGCCTCACCTGCCGTATTCCAAACGAAAGATCCAAGTTATCATACGGGTTCAGTGCATGGATCAGTACATCACCGTAAGAATTATTATTCACTTGTTTTATTATTCAATTATTATTCAATTGTTTTATTGTAATAATTTTAACGGCAAAGCTTAGATATATGGTAAAAAAATTTAGGGTTCAATAGTTCAGAGTCATAAGTGACTCTAAATTTTGAGATACTTTTATTTTTGTTGCAACCTACAATCGAATTAAATTTTAAGATACTTTTTTTATGAATTACAAGATTAGTCTCAATTTACGTAATATTATAGTTTCGTAAGAACTACTTACAATACATTTTTTCTTTTAATGACTGTAAGGGAATGTAAAATACCGACATTCCAATTTTCCAAATTTTTTATTCTTAATCTAAAAGTTTTAAAAATATCTCTATACTACAGCCTTCCATTTTTACTAATAAAAAGCCTAATATAGAGATATTTTGAAAACTGCAATGTCGGTAACTATGTATTAATTATATACCCTATTGCATTCGCTTAAAGCTCTTATAATTTTAAAAGAATTAAGTACTAGACCAACTACATTGATAATTTTATTTAAGAATTTCATTCGGACACTTTACACTCTCTTTGTATTTTTTCTAAATTATATGTAAATTTTGATAATACATTATTACAAGAAATTTTTTTTAATCACTACTAGACTTTAATTACAAATCATGCTATTTAAAAAGACCTGACAAAATAAACATTCTAATCATGATTTTACTATAGTCATGACATTAGTTACACTCCTGATTAGATCTTCATCTTCTTTCTTTTAAAATTCATTTTCAGAATTTTGGACAGAAAAGATAACATTACTTATACTGTAAAAAAAATTGAATTTTGCTTCCAGTACATGTATGAAATTTCTATTTTTACTTTAAATTTTATGCAATTGTACAGTAAAATTTTTTATTTATTTATTTAGAGACACCTGTTCATCATCAACCACAACCCTTTGTAGCAGCTCGACATGGTGGTTCTTTTGAACATGCGGTCCAAGGTCATGTAGAACATCAATTACAAACCAAACATCATTACAGTGAACCTGTTGATGTAGCTGCTAGGTAAATAATATTTACATTTTTTACCATCAATTATACAACGAAGAAACTGTTTACTTTAAAAAAAAAAAAGATATTTCACTACAAAAAATTAATTAATTGTTAATTTAAACGTAGAAGTTAATAAAATGCTAAAATATAAGTTTGTAAATTCACAATCACGGAAATTGATTATAAATTATTATTAGTACAATAAATTTAATTCCGAATTAACGGGTTTTGCAATAATTTTAAACAAAACACTATTAAAATTTTTTTTCTTTATAAAGCAAAAAATAACAAGTGTTAAACATAATTTATGCATTTTAAATTGGCTAAAAATTTTCATATTAAAAGAGACTGAATATTAAATAACATTAAAATATTCTATCTAAAAATAATAAAAAAAAAACCTTAATTTTAAATATAGACACAAGGTCGTATCGCACGACGATGTACCAGTGGCCCGCATCCTCCAACAAGACATGGAGGTCAATCCAGACGGTAGTTATTATAACGTTTGGAATTCGGACAATGGCATAAGCGTATCGGAACAAGGCGCAGTTAAGCACGTTGGTGATAGTGACGTTGTCGTTAGTAACGGCGAATTGTCCTATACCGATAACGAAGGTCAACAATATTACATTAAATACGTTGCTGATGAAAATGGCTTTCAACCGCAAGGTGCGCATTTACCAACACCACCACCAATTCCATTAGGCATAGCTAGAGGTCTCGAATACATCAAAGCTCATCCATATCAAGAAACTACCACCTACGTAAGTTCATACTTTTTTCTATATACCGAGGTTTATGAAAAAAAAGTAGCTCCAACCAGTAAAATATCAGGATTGAGGATCATAAATTTTATTCAAACTAAGAGAGATGCTTTTTATTTTCAAATAAAAATATGGAAAAAGCAAGAGTTTTAAACTCCACAACTCGATAAATATTTGAACTTAAGTAATATAATAGTAATAATTTTATGAAATATCATAAAAATTAACATTGCTTCAAAGGACCATAAATGAGCACGCTTTTATCTTAAATGATTCACTGAAATAATACAAAAAGTTTTGGAAAAATCCTTCTATTTAAACCTTGTAACAGCAAAAAAATATTAATTTTTTCGTTATTAATCAAGAATGAAAAAATGAATATTGAAAAAATGAATATGAAAATTGACAGTCAGTAAATGGAATATATAATTTTCAATACATATTTTAATTTCATTCTTGATTATGGATAACTTTAGAATTAATAACTATTTTTTGATGGAACAAAGGTTAAATAAAAGTATTTATCTTAAACTATTCATTTGGTGAGTTATGTAAAACAAACGCGTGCTTATTAATCGTCCGTTGAAAACATGTTTATTTATATTATATTTGATAAAATTATTGTTAACTTATAATGTAACTTTTAAGATATCAAACTTTCGAATTTAAAGCTTACTTTTTTATATTCTTGTATTTTAAAAATCTCTCGAAAACGAGTAGTCATAATATGTTACTATAATTATTTCAAAAGTAATAATAAATTCATTTAAAAAGATTTTTACAAATTAGTTTAAAGAATACACTTAAATTATAATTAAAAATTTTTTTTTCTAACTAGGGCCCACATAAAGGTTTCCACCAAGGCCATCATCTACCTGTCGTAGTGGACAACTGAAATAAAAATGCAAAAATTGCTAACGTAATATAAGAAAACTGTTGATACAAATACTGAGAAGAAATGTATATAAAACTGAACAAAATAAATTTTTTCTTACTAAATATTATTGTTTTATTAATTATAAAATACAATTTATTATTGTCTATATGAAAATGATTTTTGTGAATGACTGAAATTTTTTGTGAGAATTGAGACACAAGTAATGTCATTAATACTTATCAGTCGGAGTAATAAAATTAATATAAATACGATTGTCATTGTAAATTATATAAAAACAGTAATTATAAAAAAATGAAAACATAAAAAAAGAAAAGCCTTTAGGTTACAATAAAATCAATAAATTTTCTCTATTAAGGTTCAAACAATTTATAATAAAAAAGTGTAAGTTACAAGCTTTCTATAGCAGTTTTAAAATTACAAGGTCACCGATCAAATTAAAAAAAAAAATTACAGAAATTTAAGAATTTAACATAGGCTCTTATGGGAAATATAGCATTCACATAACTTCGTAATAGAATGATAAAATTTTAGGAATCAAAAATAAAATTTTAGATTTTCATTACGAATTAAAATTAGTTTAAAAAATGCCATGTGTTATCGATAAAATGGAAAAGTTATTTAATATATATGCATGTATATTAGGTCGTCAGTGGCTCATTCGGTAGAATGATGGATTTATAATCTCGAGGATCCTAATTCGGATCCCGTTTCCCCATGATTTAATTGCTGTTACGTTTTTGATAAATTTTTAATTTTTATAAAAATAAAGAATAATAAAAATAAATTAATTTAAAATAGAAGAACATCGATATTACTTGAAGTATCATCATTTATGTACTAGACATTTTTTAACATGTCATTTTGGTCTGAACTTAAAATTCAAAATTAACTTAAAAATTCCAAATAAAAATTAAATTTTCGGAAATTTTAATCGAAATTAAATTAAAAATACTTAAGTAAACTTATTTTAAAAATAAAAGTCGTTAAAAAAAGAAAGCAAAAAAATCTCTAAAAATGGAATTAATATTCTGTGTAATACAAACGCTGTTGGAAAACTTATTCGAACTTAGTGGATTCTTAATGGGATGGCTTGGATTAGTTATAACACTTATTATTGGAACAAAATTCATTAAGTACATTGCCATTGCCATGGGTGTGGTGGTAGGAACTAAATATATACACGGTTGTTGTTAAACTCTTCATTAAATAATAAATAAAAGAATTTAAAAATTGTAAAAGAGAGAAAAGTAGAAAAAAATATGGAAAAAAATATACAAGGTTAATATGACTCAAGAAATATATAAAAAAAGTTATTAAAGATTTTATAAAAAATATAATTAATACATATAATAAATAGTATTGAATTTATTTACAGAAAAATGAAAATTTTTAGGAGGAAAAACTTTCCGCTCTTTGAAGAAGAAAGTTATATAAAGGTAAGAATGAGAATTTATAGTTTTTAAATCTAATTTTAAAATTCCTTTTATGATGTTCATAAAATGATGTAAATTAATAAACGAAAAATTGTAAGAAATTACTAAAATTCAATTTCATTTTGACAATAATGATAATTTTTAAAAATTACTTATTAATAGCTTTGATATTACAAAGAAAATACAAAGTAGATGCTAATAAATAATAAAACCTTAGATAAACAGTAAAAAATCATATTAAAAGCTTTTTTAATTTATTAAGAAATAAAATACATCAATTATTGTATTTTCAATGATTTTTTAAAAATAAATAATAATAAGTTCCATTAAACAAAAATTTTACTAATCCACTCATATCATAAATAATTTAAAATTTTGCGCTCTTCTATATCTTTTCGATTTAATAAATATGGCGGTAGTATCGATTTGCGGGAAACAATTTCTTGCGAAAAAAAAATTAATGGCGGTAGCCGGAGCAGACTGTCAGTGATTGTTAACCTATAAAACGCAGGTATCTATAATTTGTAATAATTTGCATGAAGTTCCATTGTAATGAATATTTGTATTGAAAATTTTAATTAAAATTTTAAGTAATGTTTAATGAAAAAAATGATGAATTTAAGTTAGTTAAGTATAATAATCGTCGGCAGCGTAAAGTTCAATTAAAAGTAAACGACAAGAAAGAGATTATTGAGTGTTATTCTGTTGATGAAATTATTAAAAAAATAAATGTAGCTTTACAAAAATTTAAAGAATCACCATTTTATCAAACATTATTTGATGATTTGAAAAGGGCATTAGAATTATTAGATTTTAATGGCATTGTTGATATCATTTGTTATGGTCTTGGAAATTTTTCAGAACATAATTGTTCAAAATATCAGTTAGTGGCATTGTTAGTTATTAAATCAATCTATTCTTCTAATGTATTTGTTTATGATCCAATTTTCACAAAGAATGAAATCGAATGTTTAAAACGACTTAACCTACAAACTATCGAAAATAACGAAGAGGGAAAAAGAATCATAAAAAATCATGCTACACTTGTTTTCATGCCCCATTGTTCTAAACAGTTAATCAATAATTTTTTATATGCTAACTATACTCCTTTAATACGCAATTGCATTTTATTAGGTAACAGTTGGTCAGAAATAGAAAGCTGTACAACTGACGTATTATTTAAAGAAACTGCTTATTACGTTTATAAATTGAAGTCGTATGTAACAGAGATAAATTTAAGAAATAATTTTGAATATCCTAATACATTCAGTGGAACTTCATTTCATATATTTACAAAAGAAAAATTAGATACTGTACCTATAGATTTTTGGAAAGAAAAACCAGATATATTGTGTGTAGATAAAGATCCTGAATTCATAAGCGCTGAACAAAGTTGATAATCCTGAACAAAATGCAGAAAAATGTTTTATTGTTACGTCATTTGGCAAATGAAATACGCAACACGTCATCAAATCATACAGCAAAAAATAATATGTTAATGGATTATATACTTGAACAATCTCGGGGTCATAAAGAAACATCAGAAATTTATTGCAAGGCCAAAGAAGAATTACAATCGCTTGCTCAAAATTATTTATGTTATCTTCAATCTCTGCGAAAGTATCATGAGATAAATAAATTTTACAGTGGCAGAGGGGAGCGAAGCGTTAAAGAAACTGCTAATCTTGTTGGATTTAAACTTCCACATGATCCACGATAGTTTTGTATATTAGATTTTGTAAAAATTTGTTAGTTAAAAATATGAAAATTGTTTAAATTAAAGTAACTTAAATAAATGATTCATCTATGTCGTCTTAAATTTGAATTTTATCAATTTATTTACCTTCCGTATTATGTAGCTTAGCTTTTAAAATATTATTTCTAAATATTTTGTTATTCATTGTACTTGAAAATTAAAACGATGATGCTAATTGTTATCATAGGAGTTTTTTAGTACATCGAATTGGATGCATGGATAAGAAGTGGAAACATATATAAGAAGATAGAAAATAAAATCTTGTATCAAAAAAAGAATAAATCGTTTGTTTTAAATTGTTGTTAACAGTTATTAGGTAAAGAATCAAAATGAGCACCAACAAAGGAGATGATGAAGCAAGCAATAAAAGCATATCATATTTTTGTCATAAATTGCCAAAAATTGTAAGTTAAAATATTTTATATATTAGACAATTATACTAAAAAAGTAAATATAAATTTTTATGTTTAAAGGAATTGCATGCACATTTGAACGGTTCATTAAGCAGACAGACTTTGACTAAACTTTACAAAATGAAAAACCCTGAAGAAACAGAAAAATGTGAAATATTTGATGTTGAGAAGTGTAAATCATTCACAGAGTAATAATTGTTTATAATATTTTAGTTTCAAAGTACCAAAAGTGTTCATGAAAATTTATTATTTAATCAATGAATTATGTAATTTATAATAACATAGCAATCTGCTATAATTGATTTCAATTTTTACTGCTGTAATATTTTTTTCACAAATGGTACTTTTATTTTAAATGTATAATTTTAAATTACGAATTTCATAAGTATTTATTTTTACAGTGTATTTACAACAGTATTTTCATTTGCTTATTTGGTAACTACAACACCAGAAGCCATATATACTGCAACATATGATACTATTAAAGAATTTTATGAAGACAATGTGATTTACTTAGAATTAAGAAGTACTCCTAGAGCTGAAAGCGAAATGACAAAAAAAGAATATATATTGGCAATTCTAAAAGCTATTGAGTACGTAAATGATTTTTTGATTTCCGTAATTTATTAATATTTGTCATGATATAGCTTATTAGATTTTAAATGAAAATAATTACATATAACATTAAATTTTCTCTTATTACAGAACTTGTCGTTCAGAAGGTCTACTCATAACTGTGAAGCTATTGATATCTGTTAATCGTAAACAAGGTTTCAAAGCAGCAAAAGAAAATGTTCATTTAGCTATAGAAATGAGTAAAGAATACAAAGATATAGTTGGCATAGATTTAAGTGGAGATCCAACCAAAGGAGATGCATTTATCGAATTACTTGATCAAGCTAGAAAAGCTGGTTTAAGAATAGCAGCTCATTGCGCAGAAGTATGCATAAATAAAATTAATATATAATAATATATATTTATTATGTTTTAACAATTTTTATTTTATCATAGGTAGCAAATGAAGTAGAAACTATGGACGTAATAAAATTTAAGCCAGATAGACTTGGTCATGGAACATGCATACATCCTAGTTCAAATGGAACAGAAGAACTCTATCAGGCTTTATTAGAATCTAAAATACCAGTTGGTTAGTAACATTTTTTTAATGTTATTTCAATCAATTTAAAGTTGTTGAAAAAATTATTTTGTTTTTAGAATTATGTTTAACATCAAATGTTAAATGTAAAACTGTTTTGGCTTATGATTCTCATCATTTCAAATATTTATATGATTCAAAACATCCAATATGTATATGTGTAAGTTATTAAACGATTATTTTGAAGCAATTTAAGAGTAAACACTTAAAAAAGGAAAAATAATATCAAAATTTATTTTCTAGACTGATGATAAAGGCGTTTTTGATACTACGTTATCTAAAGAATTGACATTAGCTACTGAATATTTTAAATTGGATGAAAAGGATCTCGTAAACTTAATGAAAGATACTGTTGGTTATACTTTTGCTACTGATATCGAAAAAAATAAATTATTAGAAATCATCAATAAGTTTTGTAATTCTAACGTATCGAATGAATAATAAAGTTAATAAATGATTTATATTTTAATAATTTTTTTTCCAATCACCCAAATTACTAAATTTATACATATTATATAGAATATTTTATAAGAGGTCATCAGTGGCTTATTCGGTAGAGCAATGGATTCGTATTCTCGAGGTGCCAAGTTCAAATCCCGCTCTCAGCCGATTGAAACAAGCACTACTGTACTTTACATATGCTTTATTCACAAACAAAGTGACGACCTCCGTCGCTAATTAGCATCACAATGATAGCATAAATACAATGACGCTAAATTAAAAAAAAATATTTTATAAATATTTGAATAAAAATAAAAAGAGTACTAGGAGGTTGAAATAAAGCAATAAAAGACATAAAAGTATGTTCATTTTTATTTATGATCGTGGGGCACGTTTACATAGATTTACAGAGAAATATTAAGCTGCTATGTTTGAGGAGAGTCTACTAATTATAATTAAATGTCATCGGTGTTTTATGTTTTTCTTATATTTTTTTTTGTATTCTGTATTATTAAATTTATTTCTCGTCATTCGATAATCAATATATATATACACATTCATCGTTACAATATTAAACTAGTATACGTTGTAAATTTTCTTTATGGTGCAATTGTTACTTAGTTAAAAAATAATAATTATATAATTTTATTTATATATATATATTTATAATATAATCCTAAGTAAATTAGCCGGCTGGCACTCGCGCACAGGATGGCTCTATAACAGTTAACGAATGCCTCACGAGCTTTATGCCGAATCACAATCGAACGTGACAGATTTATTTAAAAAAAAAATAATTATTAATCTTAATAATATACAAATATACATACACACGTAATGTCCGTAAGTGTACATATACATGCATATATAAATTATATTGCGTGTCACAGTGAGCCTTCGAGAGAAGAAGAAAAGGAAAATAAAACGCTTAACAAGGAACCACCTAATGCACCCCTTTTTTCATCTTTATCTTTTTCTCTCGTTTTAATAATAATACTTGAATGCAAGAATCTTCTTAACATAGCCTGGACTTTTTTTATATTTTCATGTTTTCAAGTTAATTTTAGCGGCATATAAATATGATATATACTCTGTTTTTTTATTTTAAAAAATAAATTTTTAATTTTCAGTAAATTAGGTGGGTACATCATATATTTTTTTTTTTTGTTTAACAATCGAGTCTGATGGAAACTTAACATTAAAAAGTTTTTTTCTTTCTACAAATAAAAAATTTACAATTCATCTTCTTTCTAATAAGATCATTGGATTCAGACTCCCATGTATTAACGTTACTCTAAAATTAATAAGAATTTTAATGTCTCTTTGACTTTCATCAAACCTTTTTTTCATTTGTTTGAATAAACGTCACAGTTAAAGACGTGGTTTTGATTAGAAAGGCCTCCCGCATAATCGCGCGCCAATATCGAAAGAAAAAAAAATGCTGTGGTTGTAGCTTTTATCATCATTTATCTCTAGTAGTTAAGTATAGGCAAAAAAGATTTTTTTTCTTATTATAAATGACATAATAATATCATTAATAGTTAAATCGTAGTAAGAATTAATTTCTAGAGTAATATTTGTCTTATATAACAGTCTTTTTGGCTAATCTTCGAACTATGAACAATAAAAATTTGCCTTTCCCATTTTAAGTGCTTTTACTCTTGTGTAGATCTTAATCTTTCTCTCTCTCTCTCTCTTTCTTTCTTACAAATAAACAAAAAAAAAAAGAATTACCCACAAAAAACAACGTCTTTTCATTTTTACTTTTGAACATTCGCTTATATTCAGTATTTATCTCGCTACATTTTTAATATCTTAACTTTTTTTCTACTTGTGAGATATCCTAATAACTATGACTAAAAAACGGACGCTCTCTTCCATTTTTGCAATTTTGTTTTGCTATTATTTCTTTAACTTTAAAATTGTTTACATCTTCACGATTGTTATAGATTTTTCTCGCGTTTTTCTTGATCTTCGTCCACACTTCACGGTGTAGTCCGTTCAATTGTTATCATTTGTTTATTTTTGCAAAACGTTTTGCGCAGCAATATTTTCTCTCTAATATATGTGATTACATATGTTGTAATTAAAATCGAATTACTAATTCGTTTAATACATCGTCTTACATAACGCATTATTCTTTATCAATTTAACAATTTTAATTTTCTAATGAGAAACTTGCTAAGAATACACGATCACATGAATTTTAATCAGATAGTAAAAATTTAATAGGAAAAACAATTATGATTAAATCCTAATAGACAAGAAAATAAATAAACAATCATTATAATTAAAATATTTATTATTTCATTAAAAAAACATAAATTAAATTTTTCATTTGTAGAAAAAAAATGACTTAAGTTAATATAAAATTTTTTTTTCATGTGTACATAAAATTAAAAAGATATAAATAAAAAGAGGATTTGGAACCATAATTATCAAAGAATTTTCTAAAAATCTAAACAATAAATTGATTGCACTTGAATTAACAAAAAGAATTTAAAATCACTTTGCATAAAAATTACTTTATACTAATTTGATTAAAATTCAAGTTAACATTGTCTTTTTCGATCAGCGTAATTCTCATCTAATTAAGTACGTAGCTTGAGAACTCCCACATAATTTTTTCTATACACGAACTGAAATATAATCAGAACTACAAAAGTCCATTCAAAAATCACTCGCTCGCGTACGCTTATTTTCAACATCAAGAGCGCCGACGACTTACGAGATTTGTCCATGTTTAAAAAAAAAAGATAAGTCCAACCTTCCAAACGCGAGTAATACATAAATTTATAAAAATCTCTATAATAATCAATATTTTTTTTCATATAAAAAAAAAATGAAATTCCAATTAATCGAAACAACCTATCTCGCATGCACGCATACAAGCACTCTTATCAGATCATTTATATATCAGTTTTTTAATTAATCCTGACACGATATTATATTATATGTACAAACTTAAAAAGAAAAAAAAGAACTAAAAAATAATGAAGTAATTTAATAATGATATAAGATTGTTTATCAATGATTAGATTTTACAATTCATTTCAGTAAGCTAATGATCATCATATGAAATGAGATCCGAAATATATTCTTATCTCATGTAAGAAACGTAATTCATCATCATGTAAGAATTAAAAAATGTATATCATTGATAAAAAATTATATTATTAATATACTACAAAACTCGGTCTTACAAACGATGCTCGCAAAAAAGAAAAAAATTTAATATAAGTTTTCTTGGTCATAAAAATTAAAACGAATGTACACGTAAAAATTATTCATAAAATGCTTATATAAAATCTGTAAAAGGATGAAGGATTAAATGAGAAAATGTATATTGTATCGACGCTCTCTAAATTCATTTTACTCGTGATAACGTTTTTAATATTATAATTATGCAACGCAATAAGAGGAAAAAAGATAGTACAAACACAAAAAAATAATAAACTTCGAGACAATAAATAAATTAATACATTTTGATTAAGCAGATTAAATGTATGTGTGTGTATGTATAAAAAAAGAAGTAAAGGAAAAATTATGTTCATATTAACTTTGATGATATAATGAATGCTACATCTAATGATCTCTGACTTTTGGTACTCGCTTGTATATTGAAATGTCTCCACAGTATTGCATTTTTTTTTTGTTTAAAATTAACATGCAACTTATCTCTGTAAACGTGCTTTGTAATTCTGGGCTCGTATTTTCTGTGTCATGAAAAGGAAATAAAAATGTTTCTATACGTTAAAATAAATTTTTTTTTGTTTAAGTAAATGAATCATTTTACTTTACATCATTTGTTCATTTGTCATATTAAAAAAAGATGCAATTGATTAAAAAAATACTACTTTTGTATTGAGAAAGTTATCAAATCATTCTTTAATTAGCAGCTTAAAATATTGTAAAACGTAATAAAAATTCTACATTACTTTCAAATTCATAAAAGAATTAAATTTTTTTTATAAATCTATAATTGATTTTTAATAAAAATAAATTCATCTTCTCGGTAAAACACTCGCTATGACATTGACTTTTATTTGTGTGTATATAAAATATGTATAAAACAAAACTTTACGTTTATAAAAAAAAAATTAAGGAACTCATTTCAAATCGCGAAGACATTTCAAACGAAGCGTACCAATAAAAAAAATTTATACAATTAATTATAAGTAATAAAGAGAGCGCAGATCGAGCGACTCGATTTGAAAAAAAAAAAAAATAAAGTATGATGAAGAGAAATTAAAAAAGAGCAAAAGTAAAAATAAGGGGAGAAAAAAAACCATCGCGTTATCTTAATATTTTTTGTTCTCCATTGCACACAATAAATCATCATACGTACGTTGATTATTCACACTATAACAATAATATTTTAAATCGATAATCGAGCGACTCTACCTCCTCTCTCGTTGTATATACGCAAAGAAAGCGTAATACATAATAAAAGACTTCCTTATAATAAGAAACGTGAAAAAAAAATAAATGAAGTTTTGGAGAAACAATAAGGGAGCTTAAAAAAAATCAATATGCATCATTACACGTACATATTCACGCGCTTGTATAAACGCTCTCTCTCATAAATACGTTTGATTCTGACATTTGTCACTTAAAAAAATAAGTAAACATATTAGTTATTCAATCATATATATACACATTATATATGAGTGTGAAAAAAAATCTAACGTCGAATGTAAACTGACACGATATACTTCTTGATCTACGCTTCTTTCTTTTTATATCATAAAGAAGAATACACAAGGAAGGGAGGAAGGACGTAGTCGCAAGTATCGTTTTATCTCGGCGCCGCGATACAATCGAGCGAGGAATCATCATTATTCTTATTAATTATATTATCCTATATATCGAAAAAAAAAAAATTATTTTTTTTTATATGAAAAACGAATGAGCAAGGATATTAGATCATGAGCTAAAAGTCGTTCACGAGACGACATTGCGCGTCGAAGTTTTCGTCTCATTATTGTTAGTCGAAGCTGCGGCCAGGCTGCCTCTCGTACTATCTGTCTGTGCGAATAATACACCTTGATACATAACTCCGTTTAGTTCCATACTGACTACTAACGAATTGTCACGGCCGTCCCCTAAGAAAAAAACAAAAATTTATTTAATCAGTAATGAAAAGTTATTTTTTTAAGATAATAATTGCCTGGTAAAAAATTGACCATAATATAGCCATAACATGGTAAATTAACATCTTAATTATCAATTAATGGCCAAATCATAATCAATTTTCTATCAGGAAATTTTATGAAAAATTTTTTTTTTATTATTTTATATTTTATATAATACTTACCTCGATTTGTGATCTTAATGTGTGTGCCGGGAAGTGAGGGTACGGATTTTTCAACGGGTTCGTCGTCTTCATCCATGCATAGCCTTTTCGAGGATCCTGAGCCGTGTTCAAGTTCACGTTTTATTGGAATACTACCACCAGACGATGGTGGGCTTTGTCGTGCGGGTGATGATGAGCTTGGCGAAGATCTAGAAATTTTAATAATTTTTATAATTAACATAATAATTTAAAGGGAAATTCCAGAATAATTTTATAACTCATAAATATGTATAAAAATTTTAAAAAAATTGTTGAAAATACTAAAAATAATATTTACCTCAATCCTAAGTCTAATGCTTCTTTTTGTGGTTCTGGACTAGCTGGTTGAGCTGGTGGCGAATGTGAGCTTGGTGGTGGTGATACCGATGCTGCTGGATAACCAGGTATACCGGGATGAAGATTATTATTGTACATGTTCCAGAGTGTGAAACGTGACATTTCGAATAAAGCAGCTTCACGCGATGGTGAACGTGCTGGTGGCGGCGATGCGCTACCTTGACGATGATGATTCATTATTCTAGGTGGCGATGAACCGGCAGCATGTCTACCCATTTCACGTTGTAAGTGCTTTACGTATTCGGCCATTCTCACTTCGAACTCTGGTGCTATTCCTAATTAACAAAATTATTATTAAATTCTGTTTTTGACTCTTCATGGGTAATATGGCCCTTTCAGAGCACACGCTAAATTTTAAAATCAAATATCTCCAGAATTAGAAATTGTTATAAAAATATTTTTCCCAATAAATATCTAAATAAATCATTGAATCATAATATTATAAAAGTTTTTCAAAATTTTTTCAAGATTTTTTATGATTTTTTCTTAGAAAAAATATTAACTATTATCCGCGGAGGGTTAATCAATTTATTTTTTTATTCAAATATAGCCAATTATATGATCTTTTTTTTAATAATTCTTTTATGATGTATTAAAAATTACCAATATTAAATCAATAACTTTTTTTAAACAGTTTAATCATATAACAGCTATATATATAATCAATCACATGAAACAATTTTTTCCATAATTTTTTCTCACAATTTTAATCTTTTTATTTTTTGCATAACCTAATTCATAAGAAGATCAAATAACATTAAATCTGCAGTGGCGTTTCGCTTCGCTGACGATTCGGCAAAGTGTATACAAAGAAGAACCGAGAAAATAGATAACTCGAAGATGTCTGTTTGTTTGAACGCCTTGAGGCCTTTTGTATACCCGTGAATTCTCTTTTACTAAACTGTCGTTAAAGTACTTCGTTTACCAGAGCTTATACACCGACTTTTATTATTCTAGAGCAATAAGATAAACTCTCATTGTTTACTGACGTTTGAATAAAATTAAGATTTTTAATCGAATTTTCAACGGAATGTTAAAAAGGACAAAGAAAAACGTTTCTTTATTTAGTAATAAAAAATAAAGCTACATTAATACAACTCAAACAACTTTCCTCTACTTATACTCATTTTGGAATAAGAAAGCAGAAGCGCAAGAATGAGCGTATACATATATAGCGTGGGGGTGGTTACAAGAAAACATAAGGGAATCGGAATGCTCGTTAGCGAAAGTCATCCGTTAACGCCTGTCGTCCCGTAGAATCGCACAATCAATTACACTCGCACACTTGTCTCTTTCTCTTTTCGCGCTACAACCCTTTTTTTCGTTTCTCTTAGTTTTTTCTTTTCTTTTTATACGTGTATCTTCACTTCTCTCGGTGTTATATATACATGTGCCTTTCGTTATTTTCATTGAGCAATCTCGCGGTAGGTTTGTAACGCCCATGCAGATTTAATATGGTTTTTATTTTGTTGTTTTATCTATAATAGTTATTTCTCTTATGGATTAATGACGTTATTTACAGTTATAGAATTAAAAAAATAATAGAGCACATAACATTTTTCGTATCCCCAGTAGAAAATTTACCATGATGTGGCCATAATATGTTGAATTGGTATGTTAATTACCGTTTGATGACTACATTATGGTTAATTTTCTATTTATTACCGTTGTTTAAGGTTACATACAATTATAAGTTTTTAAATATAATTTCAATCGATCGATATTTCTTTTTGTGCTATTTTTAGGTGACGACAAAATAAATCGATGAGGTTTAATTTAAAGAAAAAAGGGATACATTTTTTCTGAATCATTATGCAGTAGTTTTTATCAATAACTAATTTCAATAAAAAAAGGTTAAAAAAAAAAGAAAAATGTTATTGCAAAAACAATAAAACTAAAAAAAACAATGTTCTCACCAATAAACTCACCGGCATTAGGTGGTTGGCCCAAAGCACCTTGCTGCGGATGATGCGGATGATGCGGTAACGGCGTATGAGCGGCGCTGCCGTTAACCAAATTCTGTGGTCCGATTTGATGTTGTCCACCGGCAGCAGCGGCAGCTTGTTGTACAGCAGTTACCAATGATAACGGTGATATTTGAGCGTGTAACGATGCCAATGAGCTTGGTGTGTGAGCACCACGTTGATGTACCAAACTATCACCAGCTCCACCACCGGGTGTACCATAAGCGCCATAATTACTACGACGACCCTCTCGACGATTACCATCTATCGCTGCTTGTAATTCTGTTGGCGTTGATAAATGTTTCTTCTCGCATTCATATGGATACAAATATTTCATGTATCTGAAAATTAAAAATTATTGTTCATTAATTTCAATTTTAATGGGTAAATCAACATTAACCTTTTCAGTAATAATTTTGGGTTTTTTGATATTGTGATAAGTAATTCAAAATTTTATGAAATAAACATATGGATTAACTTAAAGTAGATTATTTCCTATTTCAAACTAGGGACTCAAGTTTTTATACGCGTGACAAAAATCGAGAAAACTTGGGAAAAAAATTTTTTATTTAAAAAATGGCTTAAAAAATGAACACTAATCATCCCGAAATGGTTATCAGAACATTTCCTAAATGAATAAAAATTCAGGTCTAAAAGAGTTAAGAAAATAGATAAGGTACGAAAATTGATTTCTTATAAATAAAGAAACGAAAAAAAAGTTATAAAACACAAAAACATCCTAATCAAATATGTATAAAAATAAAGAAGACTATGAAAGGTGTTTTAAGCATTCGGTACGTTATACTTGTAAAATATTATTATTATGATGATTAGAAGTAACGCTTCACTGAGCTAAAGAGTATTAGTTTTAAAGAAGCCTTTTGCTGCCAGAGACGACTTTGCTCGTGGCGATGAAAAAAAAATATAATACGCGCGACTAGAGGAGCAAAAAAAAGAACATAAAGACGAGCATAAGAATAAATTTCTAACGATCGAGCAGATACTTGTAAGTCTCGGATACGAGAATCACAAAGTTTGTTCATTCGAAAAATTGCGAGCTGCTTTTTTTTAATATTGTCTGCAAGTTGCTTACTTGTTATATTTTATTTTCTTTTTTATTGCATATTTTAAGTTTTAAATTAATGAAAATTTGGAGCTTTATTGATTATTGTGAATTGAATAAAAAAACTAGGTGGCACATTTTGATAAATAATTAATTTTTATATTTAACATTTTATATTTATGTTTTGATTCAAGGGATTTTCTCCGTTTGATTAAATTAAAGTGACTTTCAAATGTAATTCTTTAATTTAATCTCAAATCTAATCAATTTCACGATGTGATTCAATTTAATAGTAATTATGATTAGCATGAGATTTTCATAAAAATTGATAATTAACACATTTCCTATAAACTGATTCTGTTTCTTTGATATGAAATTAACATTTAAATGTAAAAAACTTATTAAAAAAAAATAAAATACAAATTGTAATTTTAAAATTAAAGACGCGTAAAGATTTTAAATGATACGTCCTTTCGTCGTACAAATTTACCATGAATTTCTCTTATTGATAATTACAAAGCATCGCAATGAAAATGAAGAGTTTAGTAGAATTTTTGAAATGTCAATTTTTTTTCTCCCATTGAAGTTTCTACCTCCATAAAAGACAAAAAAAAACGAAGTCGATGCATTGCAGAAGAAAAAATACCGAAGGTTTAATTAAAGTCTCATTCTGAAGTCAGACATAAAAAGATACACACTTTCATACAATAATTTCAAACATCTTTAGAAAAAAAAGGTAAAAAAAGCAACATACGTATACGTGTGAGTCTTGATATTTTTGACCTTTTTCTATCTTTCTCTCTCTGTTTAACTGTTCTCATAGGTATGCTTTCTTACCTTATTTTCTGGGCAAAGAGGAGGCTCCCCCAGACAATCGTAAAAAGCTGAAATGACGCTCTGGCGAATTATAGGCCTGCGGTAGGATTATATGTGCATGAAGCACAAAAGCCTAAACTCTCTTTCTCTCTTTTACTCTCGTACGCACGCAATACTACTCGTATATTCTTGTAATATGGTATTTGTATTCTGTTATAAGGCTACGCGAGAACCAACAACAAATTCATAAAGAAATTCAAAGCTTTTATTTTATTAGAGTAAAGCTTGGAGTTTTTTTACAAAATATCATTTTTAATATTGGAAAATAAAGTTAACAAGCCTCTACATTCGATTTTATTGTTTTCTAATTAATAATTTTTTTTCGTTCGATATATATCTATTACGAATATAATTTTTTTCATATAATGAATGCACCCAAAGAAACTTTTCTTTTTTTTAAGGATACCAATCAATACTATACCAGACGTCAAAATAAATAATATTTTACGAATTATCACTTTTTGGATATGCCTCTTTTATTCCGTACATTTGTGAGACAGGCAATTTTGTGCGCGGCTGTTGCATCAATATCACGATGTTAAAAGTGGGCGGCAACGGCTTTCGATATTGCGCGAAATATTATTACGCCGAGGAAGACCAAAGAAATTTTAAAAAAGAAAATATAATAAGAAAGTCAGAGAGAGAAGAGAGAAATTTTTACAAGGAAGAGCAGACAAATTTACGACAACTTTCTTTTTTTTTTTTTCAATCCTGTCAAGGGCCATTTAAAAAAATTTTTTTGTATAACTGTACCTTGACAAACAGTTTCATTTTTATAACAGCCAATTTTGTTAGACAGATAATGATAACTATAAAAAAAAGTTTATTACTTTAAAATTATTATTTTTTTCTTAATACAATATAATAACACAAAGTTTAATTAAATATTTGAAATTCTACGTATTGATCTTTCAATTATAGTAAAAGCGTCAAGCGTTAGATGCATTATTAGATTAAACTGTGAAGAACAAACTATTCATTTATAAAAAAAAAAGTAAATAAAGAAGGGAAAAAAAGAAGAAATTATAGAAAAAGCACGATCAAAAAATCTCGAGAACTGATGTTTTAGTCTCGAAGAGCAAATGGAAAGACTCTGAATACACTTGGCAATGACACAACCGCATCTCGTTCAAAGTTTACACTTCCCTTTCTCTCTCCTTCTAAAAAAGAGATGAAAGTGGAAAACGCGGCCAATGGTCACAATAAAAGGATTTTTCTTAGGAGGTCCATAACGCCGTTTGCGTAGCCTTATCAAGACTATTAAAGGCTAAGATAAATAAGTCCAAAAAAAAAGAATGAAGAAAAATATAGAATCTTTTAATGTTTTAAGAGTAAAGAAGAGAGGGGAAAGGGTAAGAAAAATATACATTCAAAGTTAAAAGGCGGCAAGAGTACAAAAGAGTAGTTTAAAAAGGTTCGAAAAGGAGTGGAGATTCGTGTATAAGTATACAGAATGAAACGATAAAATATCACTACTAGAAAGAGTACACTTGATTCACGAGATTTCCGCGAAAATTTTACGCATTGAAAAATAATTGAAAACTAAAAAAAAGAAAAACAAATTATTTAAAGAATTATTTTTTTTTTAAATCTTTATAATATTTATTTAACTGGCTTGTTTTCAGCTATAGCAAATATTCAAAATTGCAGTTTTAATATTTTTCATTCAAATTTTTGATGTAATAAATTTAATTTATAGAAAAATATATATGATGATTAGAACAAATGTTTATGGGATACATCACGATGACGCTAAAAATTAATCTATCAAAAGAAACCTAATCAGAAAATGATCCTTTATTTCTAAATCCTTCTAGATATGAACGATATTGCAGCGTTAAAAAGTCGATTTTATTTATACAGTTCTATGTATAAAAAAAATTTTAAATAAATTTGAAATTTTAATTAAGCGTCAACGTAATATTTTAAAAATAATAAATGTTTCATTAATCTAAAGGTGATAACGATAAATAAAGTTCGTCAAGTATTATCCAATCCGTCGACGAGAGAAATTTTTATTTCCATCCCGTCACATTACTAACAGAAATATATATGAAACATATAACATATAGTCTTCTCTCTTTCCACTATCTTCTTTTCTTTATTTTTTTTTTCTTCATCTTCGCTTATATAAATGTCTCGTCAAAAAATATATCGGACACGCCGACAAAAGCGTTTATATACGACGTCGACATTGACGTATTTTAAATCGCACGCGCGCGCGCTATTTTTCGAAAAAAATAATCTTTCTTCTTTTTTTTCTTCTCTTTTTAATTTCACGGCTCCCTTCGCGCGTTTGCTAACTTTTTTTTTTTTTACCATGTAATACCGTGAAATTGAACTGTGTATTTTTAGAATTCAATGTCTATATGAACTATTCGGATAAACGATACGTTGATGGCTGTTGAAGTTCTTTTTTTTTATCTCACTATTTTTGGTAGCGAATGAATCAATTTTGATTTAAAGGGTATTTATTATTAGATCGAAGATCATTTATTTTCGGTTAATGAATCATAACATTTCGTTATCAGTTAAAATACAAATCTTTAAATTTTTTCTCTTTTAATTTAAAAATTAATTTTTCATTTGGGCTTGTAACTAATTAACATTACTACTACAACATTAATTTTCTATTGAAAGAATAAAATAAGAAAATTCATTGTAAACTACAAAGTCAGTAAACCGTCATCGACCATCACACCCAGCTCCTTCCTCGCGAAAAAAAGAAGAAAAAAACAATAAGCTATCAACAACACGAATAATACCAATAAACTTAAATAAGAAGCTAAAAGTCAGTGGAGAGAGAGAGAGAGAGAGAGCTTGTCGGCATCGTCGGCGCGGTATGCTTTTTTAAAAAGGCGTGTGCGCTTCGGAGAGTCGATGAAATTGAAAATCGATCTCGCGTGCGCAATAGACCGAGCGCTTGCGCCACGAAGAGAGAGAGAGATAGAGAAGGAAAAAAATTGGCTATTAAAGTAATTGGCTCTGTGCTACTTTGGTAAATCGAAAGTGGAGGGGGTGGTGTAATTCTAAGAATGATCGCATGAATGCTATTGGTTTTATTATTAAAGGCGGGGGAGGGCTTGTAAATAGAAGAAAAAAAAATAAAGAAAGATGTAATAAATAGAAAGCAAAAAGAAAAGATAGGAATGTACTATTGGACTTGAAAAACTTACTGAGTGCGCAATGTGAAGGCAGCGGAGGTTATGCTCGAAGGGAGATGAAGACCCTTGATGATTTCCTGCCAGAGCTTCTTGTTGATGACATCGACAAGTCCGCCACGGGCAATGACAAGATTGTACAGCTCGTAAAGATCGAGTACAGATTTCGCCATAATCGGTAACCGGTTTATCGGAGTCCCTGAAAAATAAATTTTTAATATTTAAATATTAAAATAATGTTCATACAATTTAACAAATGTTATAAGAATATTGTAAAACATTTCAGAGTGACTCTCATGAATTTCTATAATAAATATAATAAATATAATATAATAAAACACTATAAAAATCCTCTTTTAGATTGAATCTTTCATTCAAAGAGAACGAAAAATTAGAAAATCATTTGTAAAAACGGAGAAAAATCGATATCTCATTCTAATCAAATCTAAATAAATAAATATCCATCTATTTAATTTCATTGAAAAATTACATTTTTTACCCTACTTTATTCATCTTTACAATTCTTTTATTTTTGTCAACTGAAAAGCACAATAATAAAAATTTTATCAATCTTTCTTTTTAAAGATAAACACAGGGTAAAAGGGTGAATCGCACTAAAAAAAGCCACGGCTCATGTAAACAGAGCTATTTTGCGCAACAATAAAAAAAAAATTTGTATAGCCCTCGCGTGATAGTCACGAATTCGTTATTACTCTCGTTAACGCAGTGGCAAGACCCTTTTCTTCTCTTCCCTAGACAAACCTCGTAAAATTCTGCACAGGAGTTTTACGCGATACTTAAATTCTAGCCCATATAGATGAATATCCCTTGCGACTATACCTTATACATTTTTTTATACGATACGTTGAATTTGTGTGAAAGATAAAAGCTTTATAATTTTTCGATGTCGCTGCTGTATTTTAAATTAACATTATCGTTTCAATATTGAAACGATATTGTTTGAAAATATATTTATAATAAATCGATACCTGAAAATCATAATAATTAAGTTTTCTCTTTACTCTTTTTATAGAACACGTTAAATTTTGAATTAATCAAAGATAATTCAAAATTTAACGATCCAATTCTCTGCTCAAAATCTAAATTACAAATTTCAGAATTTCGAAAAAAAACTAGCTAATATACTTGCAACCTTAAGCTAAATACCACTTTCTCAAGCTCCAATAATCTTCCTGAAAAAAAAATCACCTCAAGACAAAAAGAAACGACGAAGAAAAAAAAAAGCTCGAGTCTTTTATAACGCTTTGCGCGCATCGCGCAATTTTTACCTTGTACAGCGTAACAACAAGCTCGTGGGTTCATATCGCGTTCTCGGGCGCTTAGCGTCAAAGTACATAAAATATGTATATGCTCTCTCTCGCGTATACTTAAACCTCGCGTACACACGGACCGTATATACCTAGAGAATGAAAAGCATCGGAGCTTTTTTTTAAAAAAGAAAAAAAAAGAGAGTACGCTAAGTATATATACGTGTACAGTGTCGAAGGATCGTTTATCCGCCATCGGAATGGAAGAGAGGGTTGCCTACAAAGTCCGCCATTTTTCCTCTTTGCCTTAAGGCTATATAAGCTCGAATATAAGTGGGGGAACCAGCAATTTTGGGCTATCGAGAGAGAGCAAGATAGAGGGAAAAGAGTCAAGGCTTGGCCCCTCTGGCTTTTATTATTGGCCCCCTCAATTACCGTGTGATATATATACCAAGCTCTCTTGTACTCTTTCTCTCCCCCGTATTTTTTTTTTTTTTTTTTTTTTTTTTTTCACTTTAATGCCTCCTCCTCTTATATACATGTATATATGGATATAAAGACCAAAAGGGAGCGATAAGAGCACATATACGTTGGCTCGAGTAAAAATGGCGGCGGATGTGTATTGTATATGTATATGCATGCTCATATGTATTTTTATTGCGCGTGCGCGAGCGTAATATATCACAAGGAGTTACTTGGTTGTTAAAACATGAGCTTTTTTTTCCAAGATTCTCAAGAGATTTTTTTTTTTGTAACCAAGCGAATAAGTTATTCCTTTTTTTATTTTGGTCTCTTTTTTTTTGCAAGACCGTGTAACGATGAAGTAGTATGTTATATAGAGATGTTTAGGGGAAAGATCCTGAGATATTGAAGGATAGATAATTATAGGTTTGTAGGGGAAAGAATATTTTGTGGCGAACGAGACAATGTACATATATATATATAGATAATGCGGGTTGTGCTTTTTTTATTTTAGAATGGTTGGAAAGGGCAGTTTTGTGGGATGATTAACTTGACATGAAAAACTTGAAATTTTTTTATGATTTAATAAGATAATTATTGCAGAATATACTTAATTTTATTCTTTTTTTTTTATCAAATATCTCAGATCATTAGAAATTTATTAAAAATTGGTATTGTAAACTTGATTCTTTGAATCATTTTTAAAAATTTTAAATTACATTTTTTTAAACTATAAAAAAATTAACGTACGATATTAGGTAATAAAGAAAGTAAATAATCGTACCGAAGATCAAAAGCAATAAAAAAAATGTAAGGGTCGGGGATTAAATTATAGACAATGGAAATAATCGGAAGGGAAATTGTAGAATGGATTCGTCAAAAAGCCAATCGGGCGAATCTCGAAGGTCGCACGGTGGTTAGCAATAAAGGCGGAGAGAGAATAAGATTTAGCAAGAAGATGGGAAGTGTCTTTCATGATAATTGTGCATCACCGCGTAGCCGAAAAAAAATCAAGGAAGAATGGACGTACAGTCTTAATCGAAGATTAATAAATGTATTTTGAATCAGGATCTGTTGATTTTATAAAATAAAAGAAATTTTTACTTTTATAATATTGCAAACATTATAGAAGTGAAAAAATTAATATTTTTTATTCATTTTATGACAATTAATAATAAATTAATTATTACATTAGATAGCAAAGCTCATTGATTTTCGATGGTTGATTAATATTTTTTCTTTATGCATATGTTATATTTTTTAGTTATTTAATCGATATTTTAAAAACTCATAATAAAAAGTTGCAATTTAAAAAAAAAGATCTTTTTTTTTCTATAAGTAACTATTTATCCTTTTGATTTTTCAATCAAGACTGTACTAGTCATCGAAGGAAAAAAAAATAATAAAAGAAAGAGGGAGCGGCATTTCAGGATGCGATTATGACTTTTCTTGGTAGGGCGTCCAATCAGCAGTTATTTTTATAATAGCCACCGACGTTTGTATTCTTTTCTCTCTCTCTCTCTTTCTATCCCCTTATACTTCGCGGCGGCAAAACGCGCAATATTACTGATTTTACTCGCGCGCTCGATGTCGGCCTACATCGCAATCACGCCCTTTGCTCCCGTCCTCAATTCACGTTGATTGTAATCAAAGAATTTCGATTTTCTTCATTTTATGAGTTTAATGAGAATTTTTTTCAAAGATAAAATTAATTTTTTATATATTTTCAGAGATTTTAGTTGTTTTACTAAAAAATTAAATAAATATGTTGAAACGAATTGTAGTAAACACATAGAAAAAAGTTCCTAAACTATAATTGAAATTTTAATAAGAAAAAAAAAACAAAGAAATAAAAAGTTAATTTGTGTGAAAAAAATAGTTATAGGTAACATTATTAAAATTGGAGCTTAACCTCATTAAAGAACAAGCTGAATCGAGACAAATTTAATTTTCCACGCTGATAATAAACTTAACAATTCATTGGGTAAACAGGATGATTTCATTATACGGCCGCGACTAATTCATAGTTTCAAATAAAGAAAGAAGATTAAAAAAATATCTGGAAAAACGCTTCGCGGCTAAGGAAAATACGAGCTCCAATTAGCTCGGGTCACAACGTCAATCTTAAAACCAACATATTACTTTTATACTCCGCGGTATAACCTATAGTAAATAAGTAATAATTACAAAGATTATTCTGACTTACATTGAATTACATTGAAGTGAACATATCTTTTTCCTTTTTTTTTATTTTAAAAGATCTTTATAGTACGTGTATGTACGAAAGAAATAGTTGATTGTACGTTTTGTGCCACACGCAAATAATGAAGAACGACGTCGTATAAAACGACTATAGCTTGCAATTGCATATTGCAACAAAGTTCGGTGCACGTATATATACATGTATTCTTGAAGAAAATAAAAGAAAGAAAAGATTATGGGTGGAGCTTATAAGCAATGTATATATATACAATGTAGGACGGGGTAATTGGTATAGGAAACAAAATGTTGCACTTTATGGGTTATTGTGACAGGAGGGAGGAAAAGAGAGAAAGAGAAGCTATAAGGAGAGAAGATATGCGGGTGGGGGAGAGAACTCGAGGATACATATATGCAATTTTTTTTTCTTACCTTATATTCTTATTGTTTTTGAAACGTTACGTTGGAATGAAATACAACAAATACCGAGCACTTACAAATACTTATGTTATAAGGAGGTTCGCAAGGTTCAGAATATTAGAATATTAATAAAACTTACAATAAGAATACATAAAATTTTGGTGCTGCGTTTTTTTTTCGGCACTGATAGGTATATTTTTTTATATAAAATAATGAAAAATTATCGCGTTTATTAGATTCAATACTCGATTTTTTACGATTTATGAATTGTTTTGTCTCAATTTTAATTCTATTAATCATAACATTTTCTATGATCCTACAATTTTTTAACTAATTTTTTTATAGCAGTCTCTCTAGAACTATTTGAAAGTCGAGATCAAAACATTTCGATTGAAAAAAAAAACACTCAAAAAGTTCAATTTATTAAAAAATAATTTACTTAATAATCGAATATATGAAACGTTTGTTTATGTTTATTTACAGAATAATAAAACAAATATCTAAAATCATAAAAAAATGATAATTTCAGTAACAAAAAATCCATCATAAAATTTCACCAATAAATTTTTGTAATTTCCTTTATATCTTTTCTAAATCCTAACAATAATTTTTGTTGCACGTAAAAAAAAAGAGAGCAAAGAGGTGTGTCTAATCTAATAACCGATCACTTATACACACTACTACTCCATATAGGGTCTACATAATATTTCGCCAAGAGGCCTTTATTAAAAACTGTTCAAAGTAAAAAAGAAGAGGAAAAAAACGACAAAATATAACTTTTAATACTTATAGAAAGAGAGAGAGAGAAAGGGGGGTTATACCGTCGCGCGAAACGACTTTTCTTAGAATCTCTCGCGTGACGGCCCTGGAATATCTATCGACACACACACACACATAGGCAGACACGAGCATTTACGACGTGAGAATAAACTTATACGATGCTGAATTTTGCGCGTGCCAAACTGATTTGTGCAGTGCGTCTTCCTTTTTCTTCTGCATTATTTCTTTCTTTATTATTTTCATGTACACGTGTGAAATTTTTAAAATTATGTACGAATCGAAGATATGCATTTTAGAAGGTCGTGATTTTTTTAACGGTTCCGTTAAAAAATCAGTTCCAGTTTGTTTTTATTGATTTGACCGTGGATTTCGAAGGTATATTAACTAAAATATCATATATTTTAAATGATTCGCTCTAACGCGAAATTTCCAAGAAAGTATTCCTTTATTCGAAATAGTAAAAGAATATATATTTCAACCGATCTATATTTCGTGCAAAATCATACCTGCATACATCATGCAAAATAATGTCATGCATATATACACGTATCGAAGTATACAACAATTGTACCAAGCTCCTTCATTTCCCCCTTTTTTTTATTACGTATTTACAAGACTAACTTAGGCGATTCCCTACCGCTCCAGCGATTCGATATTCGCTCATTTCTTCTCAAGACATTAACCCCCATACTGTTCTTTTTTTTTTTTTATTCTTCGCGATTTTCAATTTCCTTGTTTTATGCCGGCATTCGTGTTAGCTCGTTCTATATTGCGATTGTTAATACCTACCAGCGGAGTTATTTAAATTGTACTTTTAGTTCTTAGCATGCCTCGAGTAATTCACGAGAAATGCAAATAATATTTCCTATGATTGCCAAAAATCTATACTTAAAGTTTTATGAGTCTAAAGTTTACGATTTATTAAATGAACAGCAAATAAATATCATTATTTTATTTTTAACGAATGATTAAATGCTATAGTAGCCTTGAAAGGAATCATATTTTTTAAATATTGTGAAAAAATTAGTTATTTATTATGTAAACGTTTTTTTAGATAAAAGAATTTATTAAAAATAAATTTCTAGTTGAAATTAGCACTTACGTACAAATTTAGAAATTAATATTTACTATCAACTCTATATTCGTATATGCGAATTCTTGATCCCGAAAATGTTTTTGCTCGGATTTTATTAAGAACCGAGAGCTACAACATTGTTGTAGCATACATATTATATACGGACATATATACAACATTAGGCCAAGGGTTTAAAAGAAACAAAATTGGCGTATAGTACAGACTCTATTCGAGATATGTGTGTATGTATATACGTAGAGGGTGGAGTTTTCATATGAAATACACGCGACGTTTACAACTTTGCGTGCCGAGACGCACTTGAGAGGAGAGAAAGAGATTTTTAGGAATAAGAGAATTTATTAAGACTTTTGGCATTCAACGTAAACCGTTACGGTGATATAGGCGATATGGCACGCAGATGAAAAAGATATTTTTAATTTTTAAACTTTTTTTTATTTCCAACTTACTTTTTAAATTACTTTGTATATATTTTTAATTTAATGTTAAAATAAAATTGAAACTTTAATTTTCATGTTAGAACGTATAGTTATTGAAGATTATACTGTGAATATTCACATATAAAATGAATAACAATATTCAAATAGACGTGAAAAAAAAGAATTGAACATCATGAAGATACGATAAAACATGTGCAGATCGTATAAATAGAAATCGGTCATATAAAATTTCTAAAAAATATAAACAAAAAGAAGTACAGTGAACGTGAAAAAAAGGAATAAGAAGCTGCTAATATAACGCCAGTTTGCCACAATGTGCTTCGTAATCTCGTTAGGATTTCGCGGAAATATTGAAGTAATTTACGATCTGTCGCGAGTTAAAGCTGTTTGTCTATTTCTCTACCGCTTTTTTAATACTCTTGCGTTTCTTCACTTTAAAACTTTCTTCTCCTTTTTTCAATGCTATTAAATAAGAATTTCCGAGATGCACTTTATGAGAGATGTTTCATCATATGTGACTCAAGAAAAATACATAATTACTTTTTAATTATTAATTTTGAAATTTATGTATTACATTTGATTAAAGTTTAATCGATTAACAAAATTTGTATTTTCTGGGTTATTGTACCGTAATCCGATGTTACTTTTTAAATATAATTGAAGGTAATATTGCAAATTTGTATTTTATTTTTGAATAATTTTTATCAACGTTGATATATGCGTAACAAAATTTATATCCACGTTGAATTCGAAGATACAAAGAAATACCATATGTAGATCTCAACAAAGATTCGCCAGGATCTCTAAGAAAGAAATAAAGAAAAAAAAATAAAACTCCCTTTTCTTTAGGGTGGGTTAAGTTCTTCTTCTCATTCCACCCCATAAAAGTCTTGAACGCCAACGCCTTTTGCAAAATTTGTGGCCCTCCCGTGCTGGATTAATTTTAACGCGCACGACGAAAAGAGAGAGATTGAGTGTGCATCGTTAAATGCCGCTCTCTCGCGTCTACCATATTAACAAAAGGATACAAAAAATATAAGTCTATTCTTAAACGAAGAAAAAAAAAAATAAAGAAAAGATATACTCAGTTGAAGCATAGATTTTAACTGATCGCATATAGAAAGCCGATAAATATCCCATAAATATGAAATATATATAAACGCGAATCTTTTTGGGTGGCGAGAAAAAATCTATATATACCAACTCCTTGTGTTCCATGCTTTATTAAAGAATATACTTTGTTTCTGCGAGATTGTAGAAGGATGAAACGTTTGCCGAAAATATTTTATTAGTTTTCTCAGTTCTTTATTCGAAAGCCTCTTTTTTAATGTTGTTTGATTACAGATTCTTTTTATTCTCCTCGAGATTAGCATTGCTTTTTGATAGATTAACGATCGTACATCAAGGATTTTAATGCAATAATTTTAGATTGTCGTTTATACAAAGTGTAATAAAAAGGGAAAAGATTAATATAATAAGATGTTTGGGAGGTTTTTCAATTCGCTTATTATATCGACGTTTAAAATTGGAATTTCGAGACTTTGTTGCTGGCGAGTTTTTACGACTTTAGATGGGCATAAAATTCTATTAATTTATGTATATACATGCGTCATGGCTCTTACAATCTATAATTCCTTAAAATATATATGCTAAAATAATTTCTTTGTTGCAAGAAATCAGAGTGAAAATTCCGTATTTTTATTTTATTATTAAAAAATTTAATTGTTTACATGTCAAATCTTTGAAATGTAATTTTATGTTAAACTAAACTCTTGATTTATTCAATTTAATAAATCTATTTTAAAATTCAAAATATCAAATCTACTAATACACAAAATAAATAAGCAATTCATCAAGGCGCCTAAGATCATCGGCCCACCCAGATACATTAATAAGAATATATATCTATATATAAATATATATAACGTAGCATTGAAATCTCCATTGTATATATATTCCTCTCGTCTATAAGGAAATGATCTTTAAAACGACAAAACACACCCCATTTCTTGCATCCCAACAAAAGACCACTTGTTGCTTCCTTTTAAGCTCCACCCGTAGATCCAGTAATCGAGCATCTCGGTCAACCCTACTATTATGTATTCTCGTGTATCTAATCAGATTCAAAAGAAAGAGTGAATTTTTTTTCTTGGAGATTAAAGTTTTTTTTTCTATATATGTCATTCGATTAAAAAGTTTGCTTTCTGATATTTATAAATGATTAACTTATTTATAAAATAATTTCAGCAAGTGATTTGACCAAAATATTTATTAATATCTATATATTTGGTTTTGCAAAATAAAAAATTTATTTAAACTATCTATTTAAACTATGTATATTTGTCTTTTATGTAAAAGATAAATGAATAAAATTAAATTCTGTTTTAGGTTTATGCTACACACTGTACTTTGTTTACAAAAAATGTGTATGTTTTGAACTCTAAATGATTATATTAAAAACATTCAAAAATTTTACTGTCACTCACTATTGAAAAAACAAGTGAATTTCGAATTTATTGTAACGTACTTTTAAATTATACGTTTTAAACTGCTTATATTGACGCCGTAATGTATATTTGTTTAATCATTATATAATAATTCATGAAAAAATAGGATTTTCTATAGTGCAATTCGTTTTGAATGATAATAATGTACTAAATAATTTTAAAATACTAAAGTGTCTAGATGGAATGTCAAATGTGAAATTTTTCAATTCGATATATTTTATAGCTTTACCTTTTGTCTTTTTAAAAAAAGGATTAAGTAACAGTCATAAATCTAAATAAAATTTAATTAAATCAATCTTATCTTTCGGTTAATCTTATCTTACGAACCGTATTTATCTTATAGCTTCTGTTTCATCTCTAATGCATTTAATGAAAAAAAAAAAAATAAATAAATAAAGTAGACCTGAAAAATACATTAAAAAGATAATTACAATTTTTTTTTTATTTAACGTCACTGTATTTATATGCTATCATTATGATACTAATTAGCGACAGAGGTTTTTAGTGTGTTTGTGAACAAAGCACATATAACGTATAGTGGTGCTTGTATCAATTGGCTGGGAGCGGGATTCGAACTCGGAGCCTCGAGATTATGAATCCATCGCTCTACCGAGTGAGCCACTATAGACCTCGCATTTATATTACTTAAAATATGCATACTCGCATCTTGCTTTTTTGATTTTTTTTTTAACAAAACCACAACACGCAAATATAATTGTCACAATCACATATTTCATATTTTATATTATTTAATGAGATAATTATTCAATTTAATTTTTTCCAGATGACAATTTTTATCACGGTACGTAAAGAAGATTCCAGAAATCAGTGTTTTAGATTATCCTAATCTTTTCTTTGTACAAAAGATTGTTTTATGGGTGCGGCTATAGCTTTCTATTGACACAATGCTCCAAAAAAATAATTTCTAACGCCCGCGGGATTTCGAAAAATATTTGGGTGGTCATAGCCAAGTTAAAAAAAAACGAAAAGAAGATCCTCTACAATAATGAAACATTAGGAGGAACAAAGCGATACGTTTATCGAACTGGATCTTAGCAATTTTCGGTTATTTAATCGATCGAAGGAAATTACTTAATATAGAAGTCACGAATTAGTGAAAGCCAACTATCGTCTTTCAAATAATTTAGCCTGTGGTATTGAAATAATTTGCTTAGCATACAAATGCTCATAATCGAAGAAATTAAAAGGACAAAGCAACAATTGTACAAAAATTGTGAATTTAAAGTGTAAATTTTCATGTATTTAACTAAACTTTTAGAATATTTATTTTAGTTATCTTTTGTTAATTTTTCTTTTCTTCTTCTTTTTTTAAAGTGGCCAATCATAAAATTATCTTAACGAATTATCATCAGCCTCAATGCCAATATATTTCTTTTACCGAAAAATTTTAAATATCATATGAGCTGACCAAATCGTTTAAATTATACACTAATTTTATTATCTTGAATATCAGGAAAGAAATTCGGTTAGTTAAAAAAACACGTGTATTTTATAATCTTTACCATCTTCAAAAAAAAAGGAGCCGAAAATATGAGGAAGCAATCAAGCCATATAAATTTTACAACACTTAATAAACCCTCCGAGTAAATAAACAAAATATACAATCTCTTTCGAAAAAAAAGCCTATCGAATAAAATCATCGTCATTCCATGTTTATAAACTTATAAAACAGTCACAATATAAAAAAAATATCATTCCGATTCGTCTACCACACGTTAAGTATTTTTTTTTTCCTCAAAAGGTTATAAATTAGGACAAAAGTCGGTGGCGGAGAAAGAGACGTGTAAAACAAGTTATAAAACGCACGACTTTAAAAGCCTTCCTTAAGCTTTTATTATATATCAAGGGGAAAGGGGAAATTCCTTTGAGACTTTTGCGCTTTCTCTCGCTTCTTTTCGTATATACCAAGAGAAAGAGAAAGATAAAGATAAAGAAAGTTTATATCGTACACACGTGCGCGCACGTCGCATACTCCGACGACGATAAAATCTTCAAATAATATCGCGAACGATTAACCGTACCCCCAAAACCATTGCTTAGTTTTGTTATAATAACTTGTCTCTTTTACTCTTCTTTTTATTTCTGTAATGGACCGAGCTTTTGTTTCTTTGGTTTGTTCCAAACAAGTTTTTCGAGGTTTTAATGTTGTTTCTCAATGATAAAGTCGTTGACTATTATGATGTTTGTTTAGCTAAATCGTTAATTTTATTTTTCTTCCTTTGTAGGAGTATACACAGGTTTTTGTAAATATTTTATTCTTATGTACGGATTAATGATTAAATAAAAAACAATGTATACTGTGTATTGTAAGAAATTCACAATGTAATTATTTTCTTTTAATTTTATAAAGTAATCCATTTTAATAAGGATGACGATTCCGACAAAAAATTAATTAGAAATAATTCTTCACATATTTTATAATTAATTATTATAAATTGATATTAAAAAAAAAAGAAATCTAATTACAAAGTCGCCACAATTACTCATTATGAAGTCCTTTGATAAATTTAACGAGGTAATTTGATTCGCATGATTGCGAAGCTTGCTGATATGTGCGCGTGTGACAATTCGCATTAGTACTTATAACATCCCACCCACGTGTTTTTTACCCTCTAGCTTCTTCGTCTTCTTTGTTCGTAATCGTCGTTTTTGAGATACGCGCATATGTATTAGTTTATTTTTTCTGTTTTTCATTTTAGTATTATTATTGAGAACGGCATTATATGAATGAAAGGAATTGGAACGACGTTAAAAAGAGGATGAGAATTTTTAAAGGTGTTACGCGCAATTAAATTTTATGGATACTTTGGAGAATTTTATTGAACGGGGATTAGAGAGATCGGGTTACGAAGATAGTTAAATTCCTTTAGATTATTTCGCTATAGAAGGTTTATTATGTTAAGCTTGGATTGTGCAATAATTTAACAATTTCATTTATTTTCTCAAATATTATAATATCTACGATATTATTTACTAATCAAAAAGTTAATACACATTCGACTTTCAATTTCTCCTTTGGTTAATTTATTAACCGAGCATTTTTATTGCATTAAAAAATGAAAACAATATTTTTATTACCACTCTAATTGCATTGAAAAGACGTTGTTGCATCTTTCTTTTTTGTTGAAAAAAAGCGAGTCATGCTTAAAGCCAAATGAATAAAAAAAACGTCTTATATCTTTAAAAGCTCCAGACATGTCTGAGAGAAAGGAAATATACTTGCCAACAATGTGCCATGGGAAGCTTTGATGTGACGTAAAAGAGTTTTAAACGCGCGTAAGCTTTAATATTGCTAATGTTTAAGTGCCACATGCAATTTTTAGAATGTAGTTTTCGGAACACGCATATATTGAATATCTCAAAGAAAATAATTTTCATTGCTTTTTAGGCTCTTTGATGATGACGATGTGTGCGCACTGCGCTGTTGTAAATCGTGGCTGTGTACACGGAATATCACGTGCCTTTTTTGCGTTAACAGTTGTTCTCAAAAGTATGTAGTAGAATTTTTTTTCTTTCTTTCTTTTTTCTTAATGAAATGAAAAGGGTTTAATGATATGCAGATGTGATGATTCCCTTTCTTCTCTTTTTTTCGCTGAATACATGTAGTTTTTGCTTTATATAGTTTTAAGATCCATAAAACAAAATTATGGTTGAGTTACACTTGATTAATGGTTTGATCTTTTAATAAACGTTAGTCAATTATTAATTTATTTTGTTAATTTATGTAATATTAACTTTTGTTATAGTTATTGCAGGAATAGTTCATTTTTAATAAAACAAATATAAAACCAGCATAAACTAATTAAATATTTTAACAAAAAAATAATGTTTTCAACAAAATCATTGACTAAAACAACTTATTCGTGCATACATCAAAATCGTAGTATCGTCTTCATCAAACGGATCGAAAATTTGTACTTAACATTTCGCCACGCAATTCTTCAAACTGAGATCAGCTCTCCTTGTCTTAAAGAGAGAAAAAAAAAGAAAACCACAAAGCCATCTCTCAGCGAAGATAATCGTTGGCTTCTCGGGTAACGAAATTCGCTTAATCTTCCCTTACTCTTGTATATAAGACTTTACAAGCAAGTTTTCCTGGCAAACGATCGCGCGTAAACTAAAGTAAATACATAGATCTTCTCTGTCTCTCTTGTGGTATAAAAGAGAAAAAACAAAAAAGGAGAAGAAAAAAAAAAAACAACGGCAACAAGCCTTGGCATGAGCCAAAGCGCCAAAAGACGAATGGGAAAGCGGTTGCTTTACGCCACGGACGACAAATTCGACGAGCCGTAATGCAACATTTGTTTTACTCACTTCCAAAACACGCGCGCGTTTGATTCATTTCGTATTAAACAGAAAAATAAAGAAATTAATCGTTCGTTGAAATAATTCTATTACAAATTTTTTATTTCAATTATTTGATTACTCTTAGAATTATCAAATCATAATTTTTTATCAATGAATAATTATAAAAATTAGCAAATAAAAAAATTCATACAAAATAAACTGAAGCATATATCCAAAAGTTTTGAAAGTTATTATCATATTTATTCAATTGTTATTAATTTTTGTTATACACAAGAGTATTGTTTTAAAAAGTTAATAAATAAATAAAAAATAGCAAACGTAAATATTGTAAAAATGATGAAAAAGATAAAAAAAAAAAAGAACAAGATACGAATGACCAAGCTAACATAGCCTATATATGCGAAGAAAAGAAAAGAAAAATAGAGAGAGGGAGAGAGAGAGAGAGAGAGAGAAAAAGACTTTAGCATTAGCGTTATATATCACGAACCCCCAGAGCGATCGGCGCGTTGTGAAATATTAATAAGCAAATTAGCCTGGACTTAGAAGAACCTCGTTCATTCAGCCGCCGGGATAGTAAAGCATATAACTCCGTAGGCAGTCTCTTTTCTTTTTTCTCTCCTCTGCTATAAGCTGCTCGTAATTCATTCTTCCCACGCGGTTTTAGAAGCCCTCGTTCACTCGATTATTCATTTGATTCACGTTTACACCTCGATTTTTCCGCCTAGTTTCTCTCTCTCTTTTTTTTCTCTGAGCGTGGCATGTAAAATAATGGCGCTTTCATTTGGATAATAAATTTATAAAGTCGATTAGTGTACCAATGAATTGCGTCTTATAGGTTAGAGGATTCGAATTGCGGATATTGTGATGAAGGAGGTTTTCTTGCTTTTTTTTTCATTTCTTTTTCTTTCGGGATGATTTAGTCGAGTTTTAGATAACTTTTTCGCAACTATGTCTTTCTTTCGAAAGTAATATATTAGTGCCAAACCAATAATATAATGAATTATTGCGAAAATTAAAAAGTTTTAAACAAAATTCGTAACTAATAATGTCAATTGAAATTTTTGAACAACGGAACTCATCTTGAAGCCGGTAAACAAATAAAGTATCGATAAATTTATAGGTTGAAAGTTAAAAAAAAAGGAAAAAAGGGAAAAATAATGAAAATGATGAGAAGCAACATTTTACAGTAAAGTACGTAGTATAACCCATGTCAATTTGACGCCAAAATTTCAACAATCCCAAACAACTACGTTTTCTCCTTTGGCTCTCGTGTACACGCCCATCGTTAACGCAAGCGAATTTCCTCGAGAGAGAGCTATAAATCTACCTCTCGAGAAACTCACTTTCTCGCTCGCTTTATCTCTCTTTCTCTCGTTTTTGGTATATAACATCAAGTACAGTTCGAAAACTCGAAAGCCTCAAAAAGCTCGGGCGCAAGCGATTAATTCAAGCTTCTCTTGACAGCTTTCAGAGCAGGCCAAAAGCTTGAGAGAGAGAAAGAGAGCCACTAATTCAATGTTACTTAAGGGATGCGAAGGTTTAGCAGTGTGAAGAGATCGCGAGAAAGAGCAAGAATTCGACAATTACGTCACTTTACTGTAACTGATGATCTTTCTTTTCCTTCTCTTTCTCTCTTTTTAAAACGGACCTGCGCCGCCAAACTTGCAGACGTCATTCTGTTAAATGCTCAAGTATTACGTAGCTACCACATTACGAAGCTTCCACATGTACAGAACAAACAAGCTACTGCAGTACAAGTTGTTACGTGCTTCGAATAAGTAGCATGCAATTTTTACCCCCTTTTTTTTATCTCTTCAATGCCGTTGCAGGGTACGTATGTGATATTAGCTTCAACCGACGAGGGATAGAACATATACTTGACATTAAGAGAATTGATGGAACTTTGATGTTGATTCTTATAGGATATTATATTAAACGATTGGTAAAGCATTTAGTTTTTCCTAGAAGGGTGATTATTTGAATTCTTTTAGAATTATTTTTTATTTGCGTTACGTTAACTTTGAAATAAATACTTAACTTTAATAAGAAGAATCATTTATTTTGTTTGATTTGACAGGATAATTAAATTCTTGAAATTATAAAATTTGAATAGTCGGTAGTGTTTTTTATAATTTCGCATACAACGCGTTAGAGATTTTTCTCTTCACACGCTATATAAAGCTAAACCAAACAAAAATTTAATAAAATCACTGATAATTTCGCATAAAAAATCGCCTATCTGAACTTTAATAAAATTCAAAATTAAAATGATCGAAGCAGACTCTGCACACAATTAGTTCCTTCTGAGATTATCTAGAAACACGCGAATCCTCAGGTATAACAACGCTATATAGATTTTCTATATAAGAGAAGGAAAAAAAAAGAAGAAGATATGCATGTATCTTTTGCTACCTCATGTGTCCATAATCCCTCTTCTTTTTTTAATTTTAATCTTCTATATCGTCGGCAACACAACCTAATCGTTGTAAATTGGCCTATCCAAGAGAATATGCGATACATGCCCAGCAGCATATGGGCTACCGTGATGATCATCCCTCTATACCATTTCTCGTCATCCTTTACAGCTCTTACAACTCATCATTATATTGTATAATGGTAGCTGTGCTTTTTATATATACACGGATTCAAGAATTTACGAGGATCCTCGCATTTTTCTATGATTGATTTCTGCTTTTTTCCGTTCTTTTTTTTAAAGGAGCAATTTCAAGATGTGGATGGTAGATGGAATTTGTAAAAATTTTTTAAGAAAAATGTCAATTTGAGGATTTAAAAGTTTTTTGCTCATCCTTTTTTTTTAAACAAGGAAATAACTTTATATTCTTTGAATTCGTTATGTCAATTATTCGAGAATTCAAAAATTAATGTTCTAGCACTATAGCAATACGAGGCAACCTACAGCAGAGTTTAAAATTTTGAAAATTCGACATTGCGAATATGATGCTTATTAAAAGGAATATTCGGAATTTGGTGAAATGTACAAATTATAAAAAAGAAATCCATCCTTTCACATGGTATACACATACCATCGATAATTTTCATAATTTTAAAGTAGGTCAACGCATACGTCATTAAATTCAATCTCAATATATTCAAATAAGTAGGAATAAAAAGCAAAAGTTTCACTTGGACATTTCTGATTTTATTAAAGTTAGCCGTATATATACACGTAAAAACGTGCATTATCTACAGTAGCCGCAGTTACACTTTAACGGCCATTACATTTTATTTCCGTTTTAGCTGTTTCTCAGCACTGAAACCTCGATGCTTTTCACAAATTCCTTCCTTATTGGATGTGCCCCGCGGAATCTCTTTCTCTCTTTTTTCCTCGTTGGCTCTTTTATTTTTTTACAAACAGCACACGGCTTTTTATTGTGTCGGCTTTTATTAACGAGGTAAAATCGCGCGGCGCCAGATAATTTTGATTGTTTTTTTACTCAATCTCTTTCGAAATTTTTTCGCTTAACTTTATTGTACATCATTGTAAGATACTTTTCTATTAGTTTCTGCGCTGTATATTTGTATTGCTTTTACTTTTACTTACGAATTGATTATAAATACGCGTTATATTTGAATAACTCAGCGGTGCAATAAAATGTTATTTCTTTTAAAGATATGATAACGTTAAAAGTAGAAATCTTTAAATTGTCGAATACGGAAATGCAATTAAAATTATTTTTAAAAAATTACATTTTGCATAATGCATGAATAATTTAATAAAAATAATTTTTAAATAGTCAATTTTTCCAAAAAGTAGTTATTTTTAAAAATTTGTACTAAATTTAACCGTGAACATATAAATCATTTAATTCAACAATTAAATACTTAGAAAAAAATTTTCCAATGATCTTAAATTCTAATTGTTATAACGTCACAGCTGAAATTTTTTGCTATTCTCGGACAATCAACCGGAAGATGAAAAAAAAATTATTTTTTCCACTAAAAGACATCGAAAAACTGCGTTTTCTCTCAGTTCAGAAAGGAAGGTATACAGCCAAAAAAAAAAAAAGAAAACGAGAGAAGATTTTGAACACGACCGCCAAGAGTTCAACATTGACGAGCCGATCGTAAAACGGTTTTTGAAGGTCCACTTCTTTCACTATCTCTCTCTCTTCTTCATTCTGAGAAGCCTTGAGGGAGAAAGCGAAATTTTGGTTATATTCCACCCGCCCCCGCTGCGGAGGATTAACAACGGTATAAAGCAAGGCCCTTAAATGTATATGTATATACATATATACGAAGGATTTACCGGGATGAGAAAAAGGATTGCGCGCCTGATTTTACGGCTTTATGCTTTTGGCCACAGACGAAATTTTAAGTTGCTGCCAGAATTTCCCTCAGTTTTATCGCTGTCATTATATTTTGAAGGATGATTAATGCTCTTTTCAATTTCTTAACAAATGAGTTTGGATTATTTAATTTTCCTTAAAAATTCGAAGGATTTTTCGTTTTTTAAAATTACGGAATAATTTGGTTTTATCTTGTCGAATGCGAAAGAGGAAGTATATTTTTTGCTTGAACTTTATATAATCAAAGCATAAATTTTGAGTGGATTTTTTTCAATTAAAAAGTTAATTTTTCGTATCAAATCATAAATGTACAAAAGATATTAATTAATTGAAACGCTTGACAATTAATTAATGAAATTAAAATTCATTAACCAATATCTTCTCGGTCATTGACATATCAAAAACAACATCAGTCTAATTAAATACGCTTGAATTAAATTGACGAAGCAGTGGAAGCTGGCGTGTGCTAATTTTCATCGTTCATCAAAAGCTATACGCGTATAAAAGATTTTGAATCGTCATAATTTATTCTAAAAAGACGAAAATATAATAGTTTACTTTTGACGTCTTAAAAGAGGCAACTTCAGAGGTCCAATTAATCGTTTGGTAGGCCAAGTCTTAAGATGTATAGGGGATAGAGGAAACTTTCAAGAAGATTTAATGCAACGACTGATGGAAACAGACGCTTTAATAAACTTTAAAAGCTCAATGTTAAAGACCTACCGCTATGTTATACGACTATCGTTATATGCGTTTATACGTGATGTAACTACGTGACATTTAAGCTCGTAAAGTTATATTCCTAGATTCATGAACATTTGCAAGTGGATCCTTTTTTAAGAGAATGCCGTTTATAAGGACAGAAGAATGGAAATGCATATATAATGTTTGTATGGTGACGAGAATAACTGAAAATTATTTTATTGTCTTAAGAATTTTTTTTTAATAAGAACATTTTTTATTTAATAGGAAAAAATTTAATCACTCTAATTAAGATAAATTGTTTAAAAAATCAACGTTTTCTAAATTTTTAAAAATATTCAGAGCTTATTTTTCAAAGAAAATACAAAAAATTATAAAAATACCAGCAGTAAACATTCAATAAAATACTGCATTGTATTATAGTTAAATAAAAATTACAATCAAACTGTTACAACCTTGATGCAACTTATAATTTTTCATATAATTTTAACGAGTCGATACTTGGGATTGATTAGCTTAAGCCCAATGTCGTATTTAATTGCTTTTCGATATTACCTACAATTATCGCATAAAAAAAAGAAATATATAGAAGCGAAACAATTTTACTAAAACTTGACATGGAATGTTTTTTTTTTCTTTTCATACGTTGTCGTTCTGTTTTTTTCTTCTTTTTATTGTTTTCAAATACTTTGTCGATGTGTTCATACAACAGCGTTACATTGTACTTTATTACTTTGGTATTTAATGGTTTATGGGTTGTTTTATAAGAAAATTAAAATGCATGTAATGAGAAGGAAAAAACATTTAAAATCTATGTTTCAGATAGCTTTTACATTGATACTTATATTATATATTGTATGCAAAGTATTTCTTTAATAGTTTTTTTAAATTCAATGTAAGGTATAAAATTTTTATTATTTAAGATTAAAATTCTTAAATTTTACAGAATTAGTTGTTTTAATTGTAGATTATATTTAAGTAAATAATAATTAGCTCGATTTTGTTGTTATCTCTTTTCATATAGTAATAAAAAAATGTACTCATCGAGATTTCGTAAAATTAAATAACTTTACTCTTATAAATATTTGAAAAATAAAATCGACATAGCATTAAGTTACGCAGATTTAAAAAATATCTAGTGCACCAAAATCTTAGGAAATTATATTGAGTATAGCAAAATATGTACTTAAGCAAAAAAAAGAACTTTGTCACTTTCGACGCGTGTAAGTGCTCTTTTAGTTGAAAATATTACGAATAATACTTCATTCATTTCCTTTTGTTTTGTTTGATTTGAAAAAAAAGTAATGGAAAATATAATTTCTTATGGGTGTGTACAAACAATAAAAGAGTGCATTAATATACGTGCTGTGGTTTGTGCTTTTATTTGCATAAGGCATATTCTGACATATTGTTAATTTTAATAAAGTTAAGAATGGAAGTTCATATTTTTTTGTTTTTTTTCTTTAATATAATGATTGCTAAAAATAATTTACATACAGGAATAATCTACAATTTAGAAAAAATAATAAATATAAATAAGTTTTCTATAATTTAACAACAAACATAATGTTTTCGGAAAATTTTGAAAATTATTCAATTTAATTTTATAATTATAAATCAGAATCTGGTGATCTTTATTTTAACAAGTATACGTGTAATATATATAAACTTTTAACGAAAAAAAAAATAATAATAATAATAAATACGTCATTATTATTTTATGATGAATCGTTAAATCGTAAAGCATGTTGGTTACGACAAGTCTGATATTAAATTTCATCAATATATTCAGTCTCGCAATCATACATATATATACTTTTTTAATGAAATAACCAGCATATCGCGATCATCGGATTCAAAACTAGTCAATATTTTTCTTCTTATTTCAACGTTTCTCTCATTCGTAATATATTTCTCTTCACACTTACTGTTTCATTTTCGTTTTCTTATTTCTTTTTTTTTTCTTTCGCCTCTTTATTTTCATCATGCTCATAAATATTTTAATACTGATCTTCGATAATTACATTCCACGTCATAATAAAAAAAAGTTTAATTTCATATTAAAGAATGATACCCTTTTCTTTTATTCCTTTTTTTTTTAATATAGCCTTAAGGAACTTTCAATATTTTTTTGCCATGTAGAAAATATAATCCAATCAAAAAAATTAATAACTTATATTTCTTTATATACGTTCGATTGCTTTTTTTGCTATCAAAGCAATTCTAACACCTTTATTTAATAAAAATAAAAATTAAATCGTTACCAATTATACACTTTTTTTATAACATTTCATAATCCCTTAAGCTTTTTTCGTTTCTTTATTTTCATTTGAGAAATGACAAAAACGCAAATCTAAAAGAGAAAGAAAGAGAGAGAGAGAGAGACGAGCGTGCGCTTTTTCGCGCGCATATATTTGCCTACAGCAAAGGCAATATGTATTACAGCTAATGACATAATCAAATTATCCATCGATCCATCTATCCTTTCTATACCCCTCCTTTTCATTTTTTTCTTCTTCTTTCGTTCGTATTTATGAAAACAAAAATAAAAACAAAACGAAAAACTAAAAAAAAGAAAGAAGATATGTATAACCAGGGAAGGAAGACGAGTAAAGAGCAAAGGGACGAGAGAGGCACGAGAGAGATTTGCATATTAAATGGCTTAAGATTTATAACCGAGAAAAAAAAAAGAAAAAGAGAGATAAAGAAAGAAAGAAAGAAAAAAAGCAAAGAAGATAGAACTCGAAATGGTCTCGAAGAGGTGCTAGCAGACACATAAACGATAAATAAGTGCTGAATACTCTTCACTCTCTTTCTCTTTTTTTCTCTTCTTTCATCCCCCGTTCTTCAATACACATATCCTTTTCTTCTTCGTTCTTTCTCTCTCCTTTCATTTTTTTTATTGTCTTCGTGTACATTCACAATATCGCCAATCGATAGATCGATCGAGTTTCTTGGAAGTGATGCGTATGTACAATATTTTTTCTTCTCATTTTTTTTTTTTCATTTTCTGTATATACGAACGTGTGATAGAAGTCGATGCAATCGCATAATTGAATCGTAATTCGAACCAAAAGTGGAGAGAGAGAGAAGAGGAGCCAATTTAATTTGTTTATCAATTTATACGAAACTTTTCTCTGTATTACTTTACTGTATAATTCATTGAGTAAAGGGTAAGAAAAAATGTAAATGTTGATTAACTTTTTCAATTTTTTAAACGTATATACATTATTGCAATTTTAATAAGATTAAAGTTTTTTAAGATAAAGTAGGACCTGGGTGGTCAATAATAAAGTTATTTTATTTAGTAACTTTTAAACTGGTACGATAAGATAGTGAAACTTGATTGCAATATAGAAAATGTTGAATCTAAGCCCTTAATTATAATATATATATTTCAATCGCTACATAATATTACTATTTATTGTAGAAATCCATTATTAATTTGAAAAAAAATATTAATTCTTAATAGGAAATGATATTTCTAGAAAAAAATGCTCAAATCAAATCAATCCAAAGTCAATTAAACTGTCATCCCAAATCTAAAAAAAAGTTCTGTTCAATTTTCTATTACCACCAAACTGCTGAGTTTAAAGTTTTGAAAATTCATTAGAAAAAAAAAATAGAAAACGAAAATCTAGATCCAGAATTTCTTATACTGTAATTAAAGTCGCATCTATAAATACAAAAACCATGCAAGATCCAGCGTTAATGTTAATTTGACAGGGTTTTCGAACAATCTCGAAAAGAAGAAGTAAAATTTTTTTAAGTAAGGGTAAAAGGCTTTCATTTTCAAATGAAACGAAAGACCGGAAACTGACTTAGTACGCATATACATACACATATATACAGAGAGAGAAAGAAGCCTCTAATTATAAACATGGCGACTCCTCCATCAATCAACCGCTTGAAGATGCGCGACGTCTTTTTCTCTCTCTTACTCTTATATCTAAAAGTTTCTTGTGGTTTGTGACACACACACACACACACGGTTTCGAGCGAGAGATGATGCTATTATTGTAACCGTACCATCAACTAGACTAGAAACGCGAGTAATAATTAGTGTGAATTGGATCGCGGATTATGTTTCCTTTGACTACAATCTTAGTCGCGTATATATGATTTATATTTCATTTTAATTCAGTCATATATATTTTTTATACAAAAAATATGTTTTAAAAGCATATCAAGAGTTGAAATAAACAATATGTTTTTACATGTATCACGAATTTCTTTGATAAAAATTAATTATAATATTATAGTAAATTAATTATAAAATATCGTGTAATTTTAGACAATTTCATAAATTGATTCTTTTGTAACGAATATATTTAAATTCTGCATTTTCTGAATGAACATTAATACAATATGAAATATGAAAAAGCTTAATTAAGTTAAATTGTGTATGAACCACCCTATAATAAAAAAAATTGAATATTGAATTGTTAAACTCAAAACTTGAACATCTAATTGTAAAAAATATGACAATTCAGTGAACGCGGATATACAAATTTAAAAGAATTTAATTTTTCTATATTTCTATATTTATTATATAAGTTATTTTTCTAACTTAGTTCTACGTGTCCATTTAAACCATCTCTCATTTTATCTCACTTGTGGGGGCTCTCATTTATTTATAAAGAAACGTCAAAAAACTTGACGAATCATTCGTTTACTCAACGCTGCCGTTTTAAGAAAAGAAGAAAAAAAAATTTTTTTTCAAGAAAGACAGAGAAATAGTAAGAGAGAAAGAAAAGAAACCTCTTTCGATCGTCTTTATATTTATCTTTGCTTGAAAAAAAAAAAGTCGAAAGGAACCGGATTTTATGAGTTTTTTGAAGTTATGCCGCGGCATGAAATTGAAAAAAAAAAGAAAAAATAAAATACGATAATATTTGATGAAATCTCTTTCGAGTTCTCGATTCTAATTGCGTTATTTTAGTTGAGCAATTATTTGATTACAAAATAATAAGCTTTTATTTTTCCTCTCTCTCAAGACAAACGTAGAGTTTTACGTGGAATCCGCTTGTGGCTTTATTAGACTTGGCATATAAGCATACTATGTTTTTCCCTTTGATTCATACCGATGTTCAATCAATTTAAACTTACAAATGTTTCATCAAGTCAGACAATGTTAATGTTGTTTTTCTTTTTTCAAACTTCAAAGATTTGAGTTTTTGAAAGATGAGAAAAAATTAATTTTCGTTTCTAATTTTAGTGGTTAATTTAAATATTTGAAAATAATTGTTTGTTATTATTGAAAAGCACAAATTTTTAAATCATAATCGATTAATAATACAACGTTAGAAAAAAAAGTAAGAAAAAAATTCTAATACAAGAAGCACATTTAATGAAAATATAATTAAGTAATGAATGGAAACAAGTGATACCTTCAACGCGGTAATAATTCTATCTCGCGTAAATTTTCGATCGTGCAAAACGGCCATTCATCAAATCGTCTAACAACAAGCACAAGGTTTTACATATTCCTACGATTCTTCATTTCGTTAGTTTTTTTTTTTGTTGTACACGCTTAAATACATGATATGATGAACGATCTTTTACACACGTGATATTTTATTTGAAATTTAACACATGCTTAAAAAGTATCGTGGGTGAGAGGTTTTTAACGTTATTTATGGGGTTTGTTATATACACGATGAATTTAAAATGTATACGCGCAAAGAACAAGTGTTTTATATGTAATATACGATTTCTCCTTTTGTGTATATGCTTCTTTTTTACTTGTCGTTGATGGCTTATTGAAATTTAGTGGATGGAAAATTTAGTTAGCATTTCTTAGGCGCTTAGATTCTATAATTGACGGTTTGTCAGTGTTTGTTATATTAGATTTCTTTGTAGAGGATATGAAGAATGGGACTTGGGAAATTTCAAATTTATGAGCTGTATAAAATTCTAGCGAATAATTTAACTTTTAATAAAAGCATTTGATAACTTAGTTTGTGAATGATATATTGGTTTGAAGTTTGTCATCTATTTTTATGTTTATCAAGTATTTATCTAGCAATGTTTATAGGCTAGTAACTTTCAAAATAATTTATAATATTTCAAAATATAATTATACGCAATATGTTTTAATAATCGAATACACATAGAATGTAAACAGCAAAAACATACATAAGTAACGTATCCACCAAAAATGACTTTTTTATATTAATGAACTTGTTAAAAAATATATTTTTATGATAAGCCTTTACGCCTTTAATCAAAATGCTTTTATATCTTAAACAAAATGCAAGTGAGAAAAACAATTGGCAAAAGCTCAATTTACACAACAAATCATTGCGTTCAATCTAAATTTTATTACATTTGGTTCTGTTAAAAATGAAAGAAGACCGATGGTTATAATTTAAAATGAAAGAGTTGCGGATGGAAGAAAAGAGGAAACAATCAATGTTTTTTGTAAATTCTTCTTAGCTCTTTGCTATAAACAGTGCCTTTTTCTTTTGTTGAACAATTGTTTGGTCGATATATAAAAAATTGATGTTTCTTGTTTTTTTATAACTGATAAATTTTGATGAAATTGGAACTAACTTTTGTAAAATAAAGTATTTTGAGAGCAACTATACTTTTATATCAGCAAATTTATTTCATCATGATAATTTTTTATAATAATGCTTAAGAATATTATGAAAAAATCATAAAAAATTTATACTAAGAGTGTATGCAAAATAAAAAAAAATTTTAACAATGTAGATACTTTAAAAAAGAAATAGAACGACAAATGTCATAACTCGTAGAACTACTTATGCATTACGGAATTATGAGACGATACATTATAAACTTCTCTTTCCTTATGTCCTTAATCCAATTTATACAACGGCATTATACACGTGTGCTTCCGCGCGACCCGCATATGAGCCAAGTTCCTGCAGACATTTATGCATATATATAAACATCAGACAGACACATAGAAAACAATTTAAGCACTTGGAAATATACATTTGACAAGCGGATGATCGTGAGAAACTTAGAAATAACGTTACGATAAACTATAAGGACAATGCAAACTATAAAAATACTCATTCCAGGTTAAAAAAAGGAAAAAAAAAAGTATCTTAATGCTTTAAAGGGAAACCTTATTTCCGCCGGCATTGCTTATGTTAATTCCATTACTTCGCGCAAAGAGTTTAACGTTTTAAGATGTATATACGCGCAATTGAGGAATAATTAAAAAAAAGAGAGAGAGAACAAAATAATGAAGGATTCGTTTAAAACGTATTTCTTGTAAAGGAATTAACCACATGGAACGCATTTCAAATAGTCTAAAATAGTCTCAAGAAGTTTCTTTTTGTCTTTTGTCATTTTTTCTCTCTTTTTTGTCGAATCGAGGAAATTAATGAAATTCACCAGGTGTGATAAGGCACGTGTGTATTTGTGGCACGATGTAACTTGTCATTCAAATGGAAAGTTTATACATATATGCGTAATACATTTGGAAGAGAGAGAGAGCCGTGAGCTTTTTAAAGTTTATCTATAAATGACGTTAATTTTCGCAATGACGCATAAGTGTGTAATCAATGTCTATGAGCTGCTAAATTTAAAATAGATTTGAATTGCTAATGAACGTTCTTTTACAAAAATATGGGTATAATAAAGGTTTTTAGGATTAATAATATTAAAATTAGATATGTAATATATTAACTTTTCGAAAAGCTTATTATTTTCAACATTTTAGATCACTGCCATTTTTAAACGTACAATACCCTTTTTTCCTTAGATTCCACTTCGAATTTCAAAGTTTATATTATACCATTATTAATTTTCAGATTTGTCTAAATCAGTTGGCGCAATGGGAATGAATGATAAATTTGACAAATAGATTATAAATTTTTTTAAAAAGCTATTAAAAACAATTTTGATAAAATGCACTAAAATTTAAAACAAATGTAATTTATTAATCAAAATTTCAAATATGAATAATAGCAGTCGAATGTATGAATTTTTTAAATGATTTTCGCGTTTGAATTGAACATAGTTAATTGTTTCTAGTCATCTCTTTTTTTAAAAAAGGATTTTTAAGTACATAATATTATAAAGTTTATTGAATAAAATTAATATCGTAATTCAATACTGTTAAACTTTTTAATCAAAACTTCTTATAATTATATACTATCCAAGTTTAAATTAATGAAAATATTATAGGAAGTATTAAAAAGTTGTGAACATTTAAAAAGTGAAAACATTTCCCTAATCATAAATTTCTCAAAACTGACATTCCTGCGAATTCATCATTGAAAAATCTTTGAAAAATTTAATCAAAAACTATAAAATCCTATTAGCAATTAAAATAATACTGTCTGCATGCTAAGGATTTTATGCATATACACCGTACTTTTAACGACTTATCCAAACTTTGAATTAGCGAAGTTTCTACTGCAATAATTTTATATCCGTTAAAGATATTTTCGAAGATAAATTTTTGCTTCATTAACTTACGTAAGTCATTGGAAATATTCACTTACGGCATAACTGAAGTTTCGCTAATTCAACATTGTAGAAACATTAATAAATCAATTAAATTTATCGATTTTCCTTCATAAGAGCCACCTGCTTTCTAAAAAGATTATAAACAGCAAATTATCGTTAAAGAAATAACAACTTACCTCGCTTTTGCATGTAACTGAACAGGTCATCCAGAAATTCTTTCCTCTTTGGATCGTCGTTAATTTCGTACAACTGTAACAGATTTTATTATTTTATTAATGTTTTATAAGTATGGAATCAATATCTTAATAATATGTTGTGATAATATTTTTTACTATCGCATTAATACTTCAGTCGTATTGTTCGATTATTATATCAATAGCGCAGTACCATTAGAAATATAAAAATCGTTCTAATGTTCATTTGCTCAGAGTACAAGCAAAAATGGCTAATCGATAAACGCGTCATCGCCTCTGTCGGTTAATAAAAGCAAAATGAGTAAAAAAAAGAGAGAAGAAATAAAATAAAAAAATTAGTGCGCTCATAGCGACAAGGCAGATTAGTTAAGGCTCGATTATTAATGATACCGTTTAACCTGACCGCGCATATGTCTGTATAGTATGTGTATGCAACTTAAGAAGAGGAAAGGGTGGGAGGGGAGAGAAAGAAAGATAGAGAGAAAAAGAAAAGAGAAGATTTTTTGTATATACCCTTGAGGCAAACAAACGATCATATATATATAGTTGCGAGAAAGAGAGCTTTGGTATTATCATATTTGTTATGTACGATGTGCCATATCTAATCCGAGAAGCGTCTAATTGCTTTTATAATAGCGATATAACACCCTCGTACGATGAGGAGCCTAACCTGAAACTATGCATGCCTGATACCTCTTTTTTTTTCATTTCTCCGCGAGCGCCGACATGTACATATAAACTTTATTTTGTCGTTTGTCTTTTTATATGTTTAATTCTTAAACTCGATCGACTTGTTCGCGATATTCATTTACGATAGGATTTTATCGATATTGCATTTTAATTATATTATGTGTATTATTGCACATATTCAAATGTTATTATTTTTCGTGTTAATGTAATACGTATCTATTTATTAAATCTGAAAGTAAAAAGATTACAGCTTTAATTTATGTTTTATAATAGCAAAACCATATTATACTGATGTTATTAATAAACGTTTCTACACATATAAAATAACTTTACAAAGACAAATTATAAATCTTCTTTTTAGAATTTTAATATACAAAATTAAGTAAATACATAGAATGAGAAATTACATAAACTTTAATTTACTACAATCCCCATCTAAACATCTCTCATAGTCGTTCAATCAGCGTAAGCCTAATGCGCTTTAAACGCCTGGCGCCAGTATTCATACAAACACATATATACAGACATAAACTTTTCCCTCGAATAATTATCGCGGGAATCGATGAGCGAGAGAAAGAGAATGAGTGAAGTGAGCGCGCAATTAGGCGTTTGGGGCTTAGGGAGAAAAATGATCAGGTCAAGTGTGTGAGCGTGTGTATGTGTGGGGTTCCCTCTTATGTTGCGTTGGATCATTCCTTCATTTGTCCGAAAGAACGCGTGCGAGTATTTCTCTTTTAAAAGTTTTCATGAGCAGGTCCAAAAACACGCCCTTCGTCTTAATTCTTTTCGATCTTGGAGAGAGAGAGGGACGAGGTTGCTTTTATATATATAAGTATTTTCTTAAGCTAATGTTTGATGGTGAGCTCGTTAACGACGAAACCATGGGATTGGCGATATTTATGAGCGTAGATTATGTTCTTTGACTTTTTGATTTCTTAGAATATACTATTTTTTATTTTAAAAGCGCTCCTGTAATCATCTTATATTTTTATGACTTATTTACAAATCATAAGTATGTAAATATATTGTTTTCTTCAAATTTAGAATAAAACATAAAACTATAATGCTTTACTATTTTATTTAAAAACATAAAAATTAAAAGAACCAATAGAGCATTAAAAAAGGGCCAAAGATTCTCAAGTTTAAAATAAAGGATGAAAAGTAAAAGAAAAAATCGAAAAAGGGGGTAGCAGAGGACTTAAGTAGAGAGTGCGTATTGATTGATCTATACAGATGAGAATTCAGATGAGCTCGTATGAAAAAAAAAAGAGGAAAGCAAAAGAAAGAGATAAATATACAAAGATGATGCACACATTGGAATTCTTCTTTCTATACTAAAGAGAGATGTACTTTAAACTGCTCCGCCTCTTATATTTTTTTTTTTTCAACTTTTAACATATTGCATATATATGTATATGCACTGTGTATATCGAAGAAAGTCTTTATTCGCAAAGATGAGAGAATTTTTTTCGTTATTGTAATTACAGTGTTCGTTGGTATAAGTAAAGTTGCACCAGTTTTTTGTTTATATTTTTTTTTTGTTCCAGTAGGGATATTGTATATGAGATCTGTAATGTGAGGTCTTCAAAGGAATGAGTTACTGTTATAGGTTATTGGTGCTTTTTAGATAATTGTTCAACGTTGTTAAGGCAAATTACATAATTTATACAAGTTTCATAAAAGTTTTTCTACTTTTATTTATTTTTATGTTATGAATTTTCTTTTAAGAATGATTGATAATGACTTTAATCAAAATTTATGAACTATAAGGGTTTTTACTATTATAAAATTATTTTAATTGTAATTAATTAAAATTTTCTATGTACAATTGTATTGTTCATATATCCAATTCTATGGTTTCTCACGTAAAACATTAATCATTATATTTTCCATCTAAAGTAAGCATTACTCACATCATTTGAAAATAAAAGAAGGAAACTCATATGGAAAGAATACTCAACAATATTCTAGATTTCTATTTTATTTTATTTTTTTCTTTTAGAATCTTTAGAACATTCATCCAAAAGGAAATTGAAAAGAAAGAGAAGTAATGGAAGCACGGATAACATTCGTATATATATATATATTAAGTTGAACATATATACAACATCAAGCTACTACGTGCTCAAGCCATTAAACAAAAGGTTTCTCTGCTCGCAAGAGTATACACGATGATATTTAGTTAAAGGAAGGAGCAGTGGTATAAGTGAAGCTTTTGCACTTATTATTCGTTATTCCGCGTTCTTTCCTCTCTCTATTTTTTTTTCTTTCCTCTTTACATTTCCCCTACCTCCTTTAAGAAAAAAAAAAAAAATAAGCGAACAACGCGATAAGAGGCTCTCTTAGCTTTGGTGCAATGCGCATACAATCGTAAATATGTAAAGCAGGCCTCGAATTGATATTTCTTTTTTTTTTTTTTTTAAGTAAAAGCAAACGAATTATATATAGACGTACTTGGCTAATAAGCACAAGACGCAATAAAAAAAGTCTACGTGGCGTTGGAGAAGAGAAAAAAAACAACGAATTACTGGAGAACCATTTTCAAGAAGGTAGATTGACTTTTGATAACTCGCGCAAGCGCAAGCGCGCTTTCTATTATGTCTAATATGTATGTACATGTTAAAATCTATCGTTTTGCGCAGAGGAATTCCGTGAAAGTTTGTTGTTTCAAAGGTGGCAAAGGAAAAAATATTTTTTTTCGTTGAATATTACAGAAAATCTGATTTTTTGTTCAGCGTTTATTTGAAAAATTATGAATCATTAAGCGTCGTAAGAATATTTAAAATATATTGCTTATTGTTAAAATATTGAAATCTAAAGTAATGATCGTAGAGAAAGCAAAATTAAAAAATGATTAGTTTTATTTGAACTAGTTTTACGTAATATCTGACTGTACACGTTATATCTTAAAACACATTGATTAAAAAGTCGTTAACTTTAGCAATGGAATTTTCCAAATTTGACACAATTTAACGTTTAATGAGTATACGTACGAGCAAAAGTCACTATAAAGATCCTTAGCACCGTAATTTATCGATAAAAATCTGTAGAAATACTGGTTCAATGTTGGGATAAGGCCAGAAAAGGTCAGTATCGCATTAACGGAATATTAAAAGTTTTAGTGATCGTTGTATTGTAAAGCGAGTAATTTAGTTAATTTAAAGTTAATTTGCCTATTTACAATATAATTAAGCCTACAGTCGAAGCTTGCCAAGAGAATCAATCAAGTTAGTATCGTTTTAGCGTAATTGCCAGATATGGATGGCGCCTTTATTCTTATTGAGAAAATAATTAACTTCTATTTTTATTACCGAAAAGGAAAAAAAAATAACTAAATTTAGTACCCTAAACATTTTTTACGATTTCTAGGTATTATAAATTAAATTTTGTTAAATTTTAGATTTTAGATTTCATATTAATTATCGATACATTATTTTCCGTACACTAATAAAATGTTGAGCACGTAGTCACGTTATATTATAACAACAATACAATATTATAATAATATTGTTATTATATTAGTTAAAAATCTGATATGATATATTCTCAAATCCGCAACTTCAAATTAACTGATAAAACTAATAAAAATTTGTAAATATTAAATTGTTACTTCACTTGATGGGCAAAATAAAAATCTACTTTATAATTATACTTAATAAAAAAAGCCTGTAAAAGAAAAAATGTTAAATTCTCAGCCAAGGTACACATCCTCAGCGTTCAGCTGGTGCGCGCTGCTGCTTTTTACGAGCAATAATTATCGATGCGCGCGTATATATACACACACACTCGCATTACGCGCAGATTGAGATACGCGCGCCTGACTCTTCCGGCTGATAACGAGCTCTGATATGGACTCGTATATATACGTACACATACAAGAGCTACGCCGAGGACGTTTAAAAATGGTGAGCATCGCAAATTGCGCGAGTACGCGCATGCTTCGGTGACCGTCGCGTTCTATAGTCGTGCAAAAAAAAAAAAAAAAAAAGAAAGAATGAAAGATCCCGCGCAGTTGATAAAAACCGTAAGTCCGTGCTCTCATTGGTCCTGCACGCCTACTGAACTCACGAGTAAAATGGTGGAGATAGACTTTAAATACAGGTCTACATGCTAAGATTAGTTTTATCGAGTTAAATTTTTAATTTCGTTGCTCGTAAAAAACTAATTGTTCAATAATTTCAAGATAAAAAAAGTATGTTATTACAAATTTTTTTAATGTGTGTGTATACTAAAAAATTTTACATTAAACAAAACTGATAAATTTTTAATTATTTAAGAATGAGATAGGAAAAATTAAATAGCATAAAAGAAAAACAAATGAATTTTCAAAATAATTTCACGAAAATTGATATTTCATTTGACTGTATCTCTCTTATAACCAACATAGAATCAACATTAATAACTGAGCAGTAATCGCCAAACTTTGGATTACACAGAGAGAGAAAAAAACGCCCCAAAAATACAATGTTTCCCAAGCCCTCATTGCAAAGCGTACAATTACGTGGTTACTTGCTTGAAACACCGTAATCCCTCAAAATTCTCAAGAACAGTAACAGAAGCTTACTTTTTTTTAAAAAAATCATCATCAAAATCTTCCCTTAAAAGACACTAAGAAAGGTTTCTTTGGTTTTCCTGTTACAATACACCGAGACGCTTCCGAGTTGGCAATTTTATTACCGGAAGTCACAACTCCCCCTCTTTCTGTATATACCACGTACAAGAACAACGCGTTAAAGTGCACATCGTTCCCTATACTCTTGTGACTAACAATTACGTAATTAGAGATAACAAATAAATGAACATCAGCTGATGTTTTTCTTTCATTTTATAAATTATAGTATATGTGCTTTTATAATCTAAATAATGTACTTGTTTGTATAAAATTTTTTTTCATATTTATGTAAATAATTTTTTTTTTAAATCCACGTAAAAATTTTTATGATTTGGTTTGCAAGTATTTTGACAGACAATTTGTGTAAACTTGAAAAGAATGATATGAAATTTTTAATTTAAAAATATTAATACTGCAATTAAATGAATAAAGAAAAATAATTTTGAAATAATAGCTCCATCGTTCGTTGAGAATAACAACATAATCCTAAAACAATTACAGTATAAATTATAACTCAGGAACAAAACGTACATATGAACATCTCTCAACATTAAACTAGAAAAGAAAATAATGCTCATGCGCAGTGCTGAAGAAAATCGCAGTCTCGCTCGTCACATCCCCCATCATCATAATATCTCTCTCTCTTTGCGCAACTCGCAACATATATAAGAAAGAAAAGAGAGAGAGAGAGAGAGCCAACCACAGTGAAGAGCGCATAAAACATACGTACCTGACGCGCATGGGTATATACACACATTAAAAAGGTGGGGGATTATCAAGATCAAGCACAAAGTTATATGAGCCGGCCATAATAACGGCTACGCCATTATGGCTTTTGTGCCTTCGTTGCCTTCTACATATCTCTGTATATGTGTATATACATACTGTACTTATATATTACTATACGGGGGCATTAAAAAGATAGGCGCAGGCGCACTCACCAGAGTATACTTGTAATTATCATCATTATACGACCCCGTAGGGTTGCGTTGGAGTTTATAATACAGAGAGAGAAAAAATATATTCTTATAACCAAGAGAAGAGTTTGTTGAGCTCTAGAAATAGCTTTAGTTCAATATCATAAGCTTCTATGTGTCACTGACTGTCAACACTTTAACAAATATTATCTAAATTTAAATTTCAAAAAGTTTTAAATCATTGTCTATCTAGTAAGAAAAAAAATTATTAATATAAACAAATTCGCATTAATTTATAAAAACTTTTTAATTATTTATAAAATCTAACTTAATTATATTTATTATTTTAATTAACAAAATTTTTTTTCATTTTTCTAAACTTAGAATCAAACACAATGTTATAAAATAAAACTAGATTTTGTGATACAACTTTAGAATAATTAAAAAATTTTAAAATTTACCGTGAAATCATGAAATGTTGAAAATTATATTATAAGATTAAGAAAAAAGTAAATTTATTATTAGCATTCTTTCAACATTATTTTAATCTCGAGACGAAAATAAAGCAATTTTTTTTTGCAACTTTTATCTCTCCAGTCGCACGGCTATACTTTTTTACATTTATAATAGTAGAAAAAACTACAAGCTCAAGAAGTAAGATAATGTAGACTGGATATACACATAGGCCCTTATATATGCTCGCACACATCAAGCTAAAATCTTAAAGCTTTACCACCGACGTTGGTGTTATTCATCATGCAAATTTTATTCCCGCCCGTATAATACATCCTGGCGTATATATGTGTGTGCTGCGTATATGTACAACCGAGGACGTTGAAATTTACGTGCTTTTTTACACACAGGAGCTTGGCTTATAATGCTCGTGTGCTCAATATTTTTTTTTTTTTTTTTGCACTCTTTGTTTTTTCTGTTTTTTTCTTCTGGGAACGCGATTGTTGGTTTGTAGACTTTGTTGTTTAAAGGCGCATTTTTAAGGGATCCCCAGTAGAGTATGTGTAACGAGGCTTTGGTTATAATAATGATTGAGCTTTACATGGCTAGTTTTTTTGCATAATTACTGTAATGATGAGCGATTTAGTTTTCAGATAACTTATTTCCAAAGCTTTTTGTTCGATAAAATTTAGCCTTGCAGATTATGCGAGCACTTTATATACAAAAATTGAGTGATAAACGATAGACGAGAAAGAAACTTTATGTTTTACAACAAATTAAATTTCCTTGTTCAAAGATTTTTGATTACTCATTCGAAGATAGAAAAATTTTTTTACTTTAATATCGATTTTATTAATAAATAAAAAACGTCAGTGTTATAGGTTCACTCGTTCTTTTTTTTACTAAAAGTAAAGATGTTGCAAAATTGAAAAAAGAATATACCCTACGTCCATCAATATAATTTTCTTTTGAACTGCGACATTTATTAAATAACAACGTATCGAAAAGGATAGTTTTTTTTTAAATTTTTAAGAGGTTTCAAATTTATGGTCTTGCTGACAAAACAGTTCACAAACGATAAATATCGCGTCTTCTCAGCGGAGAGTCGATCATTACTGAAATGCCATAAAGAAAGAGTTTAAAAATGATCGCTCGTAATTTGGCAATTCAGTTTTTAGCATGGAGAGAAGAAGAAACGATTAAAACACGTAATTATAAGAGGCCAGATGGGATGCAACGTTCCTAAAAATCGTATAAAACTCTTTCATGCGTTTAATTGCTATTTTCGATTTCGTATTGTTTATTTCGTGCTTTTCTATATTAATTTTATATTTCACAATAATTATAATCCTTAAAATTAATAAAAAAAAAAACAATATTTTTTTTCCTTATAACGCAAGGAAATAATATCAAAGTAAGATAATGGAAAATAATACTTTTCTTTAACCTTTTTTTTTCTCTCTTTGAACAATATCATCAGTGGTTCATTCATCGAACGTTCTACCCTAATTCACTGAAAAATAGCCACTGATTGACAAAAAACAGCAATCTCTTTTCAAAGTGCAATTTCTTCTCGAAGAAGAAGGAAAAAAAAAGGTTATAATGAAAAACCTTTAACATTCATTCTCTTTTCCATCGAATTGGTTTGAAACGCTGCTAAAAGCAAGGACGCAAATGTTTTAGACTCTCTCGCACAAACGGCAATTCGATCAAGAAGTATATCCTTCGTGGGCGATAATTGCAACTTCTTCTTCCTTACAAATACTATATACTTTTCTTTCTCTTTCTCTCTCTTCTTTTTTTTTTCTACTGACGGGGTAAAATCAATCGGCTTTACCATAGTATATCGTATACTGGTTAAGCTTAAAAGGCTAATCCTAGATGAAGTGGATGAGATATACAAGAAAGTGAGAGAGAATTGAATTGTCGAGGGATATAGAGAATCGCCTTTTGAACAAATATACTCAATTCTTTTTCTTTTTCTTTTTTTTTTTTTTTGCAACGCGCAGATTTCGAATAAGGATTATCGTTAGAAACGGAATAGAGAGGATTTTTCCGTAAATGTGTGCGCTATTGTTTTATGGGACGAGAGTAAGGTAAAGACTAGATTAAAGAAGATTTTAAAGATTTTAATCAAAGAATATTAAATAAAAATCATTGATGAATAATGGAAATTTAATTTCTTTCGATATTATACTGAAAGCATTTTAATCCTTTAGCAAATATACTCATGTACTTAGAAATATAAAACATATATTAAGATTTAACGTTTTACCTTAAAACTTAAAATTTTATGCATTTAATTTATGATACTAGGATTTAAGAATAAACTAGCTTTATGTTTAGCGAATTTCGTATATACAAACAGCAAAACAAATAAAATCTTGAAAAAGCTAAATTCCGGCACTTATCATTTCAATTAACGCATCAACAAATCCAGCGTATACACGACGACTCGCTAAAGATTGTAGCAACAGATGTATAATTCCCAAAGAAAATGACTATAACTATTTGAAATATACGTACGTTAACGTATATCCACTTGGCCGCGCATATGTGTGTTCTCGTTTACATAAGAAGCGCGCGCGTATAAAAGCACCGAGCATAGGTGTAATAAACGTATGTCAAAATAACGTTAACGAAAAAGGCGGAGGAGGAGGAGGATGGATATTATATTGATACATGTGTGCGTGTGTTTGGTGTGTACACAATGCTCAAACTTTGTATGTGATATAAAGAGTACAAAGTGCATTGCATTAATGCACGGCCGATGTAACAAGGACATGCATTATTGCCTGCAGCGGGAAGGAAAGAGTAAGACTACACAAAACGAGTCTGGCATCAATCCAACGACAACAACGTTCTGCATTGCTCTTGGAGAGTTAACTTCTTTTCTCTTCTCTCTCTCTTGTATACTTAATATGAAAATAAGAGAATTGAAGAGAAAAAATTTTTAAAACGAAATGCAAGTGCAGATGTTAATTGTAAGTTCTAATAAAGTTTTCAAATATTATAAATTAGTAATACAATGACAGTATTATAAATTGATAGAGAATATCATTAAAATAATATAACAATAAAATAGAATTAATCGGAATTAATATTGGAATGGCAAATAATGACAAAGTATTGTATTAAATTACATTTTAATAAAATTTTTAAAAATATTCAATAATTAACCTTGCATCATACTTGAAAATTTTGTTTATTTAACATAAAATGCAAATATGCACATTCGTATCAAATTTGTTTTCCTGTTTTTACGTTCTATTGTGAATATAATTATATATAATTATAATTCACAATATTGATATTGTGAATTATAATTAGAAAAGAAAAAAAGTTATTTGGAAAATCTGAAAATTGAAATACTTCAACATAAGATTATAATCATGTTTTTAGTAAATATAAAAATAACAAACACATTTAATGAAAATTCTTTGGGTTGCATAACAGATGCCACAACATGTTTAAAAAATATATAAATAATGTTTAGAGCTAAAAATTTTTCACTACCAATAAATCCGCAAGGAATGATACAATATTTTTAGCGTAATAAAATTTTTATACCCCCTTTTAAGCAAACGTCAAAAAGTTATGAGCCATTATACTGATTTAAATGTTTCTATAATTATATTTTCAAACATTTTTCACAGTTATAAAAATAACGTTCAACTGTGATGCGCGCATCCAGCAATGTAAATCAATTTTATAATTCGCGTTGAATAATGTTATGATTAAAATACTTTATGAAAAATAAATGTTGTAAAAAATGTGAAAAAAATGTATTTTGTTATTTGTATACAAACAACAACTATTTTATTAATTATCTGGTCCTAAGTATAAATTTATAATATACACCAAACTAAAAAACCAAAAAGACAGAGAATTTCTTTTTACCTATATTTCATTTATTTTTGATTTACCTAACAATTTCCAACTTGTTAAATAATTCTGGAAGATTTACATCATTCAAAGTATTGCAGTAATTGTTTAATTTTTTTCTTTTTTTTGAAATTTGACAAAACTGGCTTGGTTCCCGCATAGAATCCCAAAAATGAGTTCGAGTAACATTAAAAGCTGAGAGTATTAAGCCTAAGAAGGGTAATTAAAGGCGAGATTAAGAGGCAACAAGGCTTAGCGCATAGCACTATGGTAAGAAAAGCATATAGAATAATGCGTGAAAACGAGATATCTTCTCCTCGTCTTGTTCTCGTTATCTAACAAGAAGAAAAAGTCACTGTAGAGAGCTTTATATCCAACAGAGAGACAAAGACATATATAGAAAGAGAAGGGATATGATAAATCGAATCTAGGCGTCACACATATACATAGCATACAGGCCTTTATATCTAACGGCTTGCTTAGAGATTTCTAAGAACAAGCCAACTACTTTGCTATTTTAGAAATTTTAAAGAGAAGAAAAAGAGCAAAAGGGAAGGTAGTTATATAGTGGAATCAAATTTTCTTTGCGCGCGGGTGTCGTCGCCCTCGACACGAATTTTAGTATGCACATACGCCAAACGCATTGTGCGTGTATACGTGGATGCGTCAGCTTTAATAAGCGAGGAGGAAAATTTTCTAAAACACTGGAAAGAGATCTTGTTTTGCGTAGACAGATTAATCGCTTCAGCCATTTGTCGCTTAGTTTTCTGTATTGTAATATTTTCATATATAAGAGAGAAGCAAAAGAAAATCATTGTTATTTCTAATGTAATTTTAGATATTTCATAAATCATCCTATTATTATTTAATATTCTCTATATTAACCTTTTTGCTGCACTAGATTAGTTAACAACGCTATTTTACATTTATTTATAATGAAAATTTAAGTGATAATTAAATCTCTAAAATGCAAGATTTGATTGATACGATTTATTTCAATTAATCTCTTCTCGAATAAACTTAATCGTGCAGGGAATGTAATTAATTAATCATATGGGATTCCATTTATAAAATCTAATCGAATCATAAAATCGATTATGAACCTTTTCTCGTAGTATTCAAAAGAAGAAAAAAAAATAATCAAAGCTCATAAAATGAATAGCCCAGCCAAAAAACTTGATTAAGAATTGACAGATACAAATTAATTCTATTATTTATTTATGGCTTGATTTTTTTACATAATATTTTTATGATCCGAAACGATTAAAATTATTTCTAGAATTGCTGGAGCTATTAAACTGTTTTATTCTTATAACGCGATTTTAAAGAAATTAATTCAAATTAGCAATCAAAAGATTTTTTTTTTTTAATTCCTATAAGAATCATCAATATTTAATCAATACTTATTCAATGTTTCATCGACTTAATTAACATTTTAAATCTGAACCCTAATATTTTTAATACGATAAAAAAATCAATAAAACTTTTGTAAACTGAAAAAAAAAAAATAATAACTTCGGCTGAATGGCATAATCATAGAATCCTATACATATAAAAGAGTCTTGTCGTTTTTGCTCTTAAAAGAAAAAAGGAAACCGAAACGAGACCAACGTGTCTGCGCTTTTATATAAAACGACCTACTGCCGTGCCAGAGCACCAGCAGCAGCAGCAACTTGCCCTTCCAGGCGCAACTTAAAGATTTTACGTCCGTAGCTGGAAATATTAAATCACACCTGAAATGCGGCTTTTATAGACACGCCGCTGTAGACTAACAATCTATCGAAAGTCGATTCGCTTCTTTTTTTTTAATTTTTTCATTTCTTTTAGCAAAGGGTTCTTTTAGTTCAGGCTTTGTTGTATACATGCAGCTGAGAATTACACATTTTTATTATAGTTTTAATGCAATAGTTTTTGTTTGAATTTCGAGAACGTTATCAAAATAATTATTAATTTTACAACTAAAAATTAATCAAGAGTTACAGGTAGTTTTCAAAATAACAATATGAAAACATGCTTTGAGGTATAATAAACTAAAATAAACTATTTTTAAAAAAGTATTTGTGCATGCATGTGATCAATTTTGATATTATATTTTTAAAAAGAAATTTTTAAAACAATAATTTTTTAGATTTGTTGACACGTTTTTGTTTTATATTAATAAAAAAATATGTAATTTTTTTATTAAGTACCAATTTATTTGCTTAAAATTAAATTATGTATACCATAATTAATATTGTGAGATCTTCGTTAATTTGTTTAAATTAAATAAAATTAATAATATTATTAATCATTTTTTTAAAAATAAAATGAAGTAATTTAAAAAAAAATTAACGATAAAAAAAAAAATTATTTCTTCGAAAATAAGTAGCTTTTCAACTTGTCAGTAAATATTTCTGAAATACAAATTATGTAAATTATTCTTATGAAATGTTTTAATTGTGCGCAGTTTAAAAACAGTCGAAGAAGTCGGAATTTTATTTTGAGAGCATGCTAAATGCCAGCGTATTGAGAGCAACTTTTTTTTTTCATAATTACGGTTTTTTTTCAGTGAGATTAATAATATATTTTCATATTTATTTTGCAATTACATTTTTCTTTACTGATTAAAATTTTACCATATTACTTTTAATTGCATTCCTAAAATCTAATAAATCAATTAATACTCTTGATTCTTTAAAACTTCAAAATCAGTTAGCAAACATATGAGCGCAATTGTATTGAATATATAAGACAATTTCTCACAACAACATTGTGTATAGGCAATGATATGATTTCACGGTGGGCGGCCATACGCACACGCTAGCTTATATTATCCCCGCTATACGCACAATCTCTTTCAATTAGCACGTTTCCAAAAATATAACCTTTACTGTAAACTCAACTTTTCTCTCTCTCTCTTTTTCTCTTTCTTTTTGCTTTTCTTTCTTTTACAACGGAGTTTGAGGTTCAAGTTTGTTTGCCTCCTTTTTTATGCGACCCCTCCAAGTGAAGACTCTCTTCTCTTACTACTTTCTTTTACAATTCATCTTAACTGTGCATCATTGCATTTTCTTTTTAATATTTCCCTTTTTGCTTCTTTTACTTTTAATTACTTTTAATTTTTATTCATGGAAAATTTAATTTCCGATAGTTATTAAATATTTTATTGTAATATTGTTAGGAATTTGAAAATTTAGTTTTTAAATATACACTAAATATATTTAGTCTTAAATTAGATTATATTAATATAATCTCAATGATAATTTAAAATATAATGCAATTTAATATAATAAATTTATTTTATGAAGGAAAATAAAAATTATTTATATATTGCGTTTGATTTCAAAATTTAAATTAAAACATCTTAAGAGGATATCGTAGTTCTGCTTCTCGTAATAATATTTTTATTCAAAGTTCATGAGTAAACAGTGCGTCAAATCAAATTCTTTCACTTCAGTAAGAAAATTCGTAAGATCAATCCTTAGCGCGGACAAGTCAAGAAATTTATCAAAATAATATACATAAAAAGTTATAAACAAACTTTCGATATATACTATTTTGAGGTTAGGTTCATCGAGCTTGATATCTAATTTTCATTCAAAGTTCATGAAAAAATATGAAGCTAAATTGAATTTTTAATTTAACAAAAATTATTTTATTAATATAGTTTTAGCGCGGACAAGTCATTATATTTGTCCAAATAGTGAATTTAAAAAGATATCAGTAAGATAAAAAAAGCAAAACTCGATTCCAACAACTACGACATCCCGTTAATCAGAAATTATATTTTTGTATAAAAACATTTTTCTTTTTCAGAAAATCACGTTTTTTGCAATAAAAAAAATAGTTCATAAAATACGCTTTCAAAAGCATTTAGATATAATTATTTGAAAATTTTTTAATCTACAAGTCATAAAATACAAGAAACATATCAAACAAAAGCGTAAAATCCATTAAAAAGTTAGAGCATTACTTTTTTTTCTATTAGTAGATTTATACCAGTAACGCGCGTTAACGATTCGTATAAAGAAAATCGACGCTTAATGACAAAGGTAAAGTAAATCGTGCGGGTGCGCACGTTCCTTTTTTTTTTTAACTCTTTTTCTCTCTTCAACATACTTTTTTTTATTACTATTATCGCACGTTTCATATATACTTTAACGTTTCTTTAACGCAACGTGACACGAAGCAGGATCTATCACCATAACCTTACCATTAGCACCGTAAAAATTTGCTTATCAAAAAAACTATTTTAAAAAAAAAAAAGAGAAAAATAACGCCAAGCGTTTATTGCTTGTTATAACCTATGTTGGCGAGTTGTATATATTTATTCCGTTTTAATCTACTTGATATTTGTCTTTTTTTTGCTTTTTACTTATTTTTCATGACGGGAGAGCTTATGATGTATGCGCGTGCGTATTGTTATGTGGGACATTAAATATTCATTGCATGAAATTTTGATAAAAAATACGCGTTGATTTATTAATAAAGTCTAAGAAAAGCTTTCTATTTTTTTAAATTTTCTGAAACAATATTGAACGTAAGGATTTTAAAGCTTAAAATTATATAATTAAAATAATTTGTTAAAATTTTGGCATTATAGTTTTTATTGTAATATATAAGCAATTCATAATAAATATTATCTGGATTTTCATGTATTGATAATATTATTAAAATTATTTTCAAATTATTCTAAATCTAATTAAAAATTCAATAATATTGACGTAAAAAAAGTTAAATAAAAACAATTTAATGCACAATTCAAACAAAATATTAAAGTAATTTTCTCAATTTCATTGGTTTTGCGAATAAATTTCAGTTGTCGCTTTCTCCCATTCGTGTCATCGTCCTAAAAAACTCGCTCACAATAGAAAAGAGTTAAAGAATTACGTGCGTACACATACATTTAAAATGTATACAAATCGCATGATTTTATAGTAAACTGTAATTCATTCGCGCACAATAACTACTCGACACTTTCCTGCATCCTTATGCTTCACGGATCTACTACGATTTCTCTCAATTTTTTTCATGTTTAGTAAGAAAATTAAAGTAAATCGTTAAAAATGAATTTAGTATTATTGAAATTTCGAAAAATATTATCTAGAAAATTTTATCGATCTTTTTATTAAATAAAATAGTTGTGTGATTGTTGAAACGTATCTTTGACTCACGTATTCGATGAAAGTTGCATAAATCTTACAAAAAAGTGTATATTAATAAATCCGATACATACCTGAAACAGAAAAAGAAATAATTTCATTAATAAAAAATATTTTTTCAAACTTATCAATTTAAAAAATATTAAAAACAATTATATAAAAAAATAAACATGAAAATATTAAATTATAAATATGTGAAAAGAAATGTAATAATCTAAATTTAATTTCATTAATTTTTCAATATTCATCCTGCATTTATTTTCAGCCAAGATGCTAAAACAGAAAAAAGAAAAAGCAGAAAGAATAGCGCTTATAAGTATTGTCAAAGACGAACAATGAAACTTGCGCGCGGAAGTAAAGTATATATAAGTTATGCACTTGACGCGCATTCTACTGCGACGAGTTTTACTCTTAGGTGCATGGACTGCATTTTGCGAGTCTATTCTATTGTTGTTGATAATAATCACTTTTCTTGTTTCTTTTTGCTTTCTCACAGAGAAAGCATTGTATCGATAAAAAAAATTTTTTTTTCTATTTTTTCATTAATTTATACATATTTTTACTCAAGGAGTCGAAAAAAGTGATCTCTAGAAAATGTCTATATGCACATATGTGTGTGTGTGTGTGTGTGTGTGTGTGTGTGTGCGTGCGCGTGTGTTTGTATGAATTCAGTACGTCAGTTAGATCTCGAAAACTACTCGATGAATTTTCTTCAAATTTTGCATACAATTCATTTTTTTGTCTAACTAGGCGGGAAGCTATTGAAGCTATTGGTAATTTTGCTTTATGTTTAAAATTTCTCAATACGAAAAGATATATGATACATCATTTATTCGGTTATTTTAAGAGGAATATTATTGTATATTTTAATTAACTCGAAATTTAACTGCCACGAAACATCAATTATAAATAATAAGACGATGAAGTTTATAAATTAAATAGCAATCGTATTTTCATCGATACATTTTAAAAGAATAAATAAAAGACTTTTTTAAAGCAAATTCCAAAAAATAAAAAGAATCCCGAAAGCCAATCAAACGATTTGGAATTAAACATTGAGAGACTACCGAACGCAAAACTGGTATCGGGGGATATTCGATTACCCATTAATCTTTTTGAAAATGTTAACAGAAAATAAATAAAAGAAAAAGAAAGAAAGAAAAAAAGTAAGGAGAAAAGAATGCAGATCGATGAAATTACAAGTATGATTATCGGCTACAGTCAAGTATATATTTCGCATCGTTGCAAATTAATATCCACACCTTTTGCGAATGAGAGAGAAAAAGAGAAGGATAGAATGTGTTATATTAATGTGTCTGTGAGCGATCATCGTCAATTTCTTCGTTTTCTTTTTTTTTTTTTTGTATTTCACGCCTTGTCTGTGTATACAACACGCGCGAAATAATAATTAATGAAATGAAGAGACTCGAGAGAACTGAGCTAAGAGAGTGAGAATATAAAAAAAAGAAACGATTAAAGAGAGAATATATCCTTTTACTTAGTATTATTCATCGTGAAGCGAGCCGATAAATCGATTCTCATATACATAAGGCTCCAATCGAATAAAGTAACTTTTGTTTTATGCATTCTTTTTCATTAAGCATACATTTTTTTATCATAATTTAATTTCTTATATAAAAAAAGAAAAAAAATATTCATGAATTTATGAATTGATTAGAATATTAGGAGTTAGTTTTCTATTACAATATAAATAAAATGGTTTTGAATGATAAACTTTTTTTAAGGAAAAAATAAAGTTTGATGGTAACGATCAATTATCATACGATTACAAATGTACTTTTATTGAAAGAATCTAAATTTATGATTGATTAAAAAAATAAATGAAAAAAATACTTGGATGGATTAATTTAGTTCTCACATTTATCAATACCGATCCAGTACTGACGATTTTTCCACTTGCCTCGTCTTCAATCTTTTTCTCTTTCTCTCTTTTTCGAATGAAATGTCCCTTCCGCTCTCTTCTTTCTCTGTTTCTCTTTCGAAAAAAGGGCTCTCTCGATCGTAATAAATCAAAGCATAAATAACCGCGAGAGGTTATATCTCGCGCGAAAGAAGCGAACGACGACGAGATGCAATCGAATCTCGCGAAGCTATAAACTATTGTGTATATGTATCCTATATATATAGGTATAAGTGTTGAGCCTTTCAAGGTATTAATGTCCTACGCCTGCGGAGTTCTCGAAGCTTGCTTAAAGCTTTTCTCTCTCACTCTCTATTCTACCCTCTCTCTCTTTCTCTCTTACTCTTTCTGGAGAAAAAAGAAAAATTATTTTTCGAGATGATGATTGTAAATTAGTCGGTGTATTTTGAATACCGTATACACTTCTTATATACGTGCTTGTAATTTATGCGGTCATTTGATTCATTGTAAGAGAGAAAAAGAGAGAGAAAGATATCGAGGAAAGGGGGGTAAGAAAGAACAACGAATACATATAGGAGAAACGAGAGATATCTTGATACTAACTGCAATAATTTTAAGTCACAAAAGAGAGAGAGAATCCATATGAGGAAAATGTTCTTTTCATTTTTTTTCGGCACCAATTTGCATTCCCATGAAAATCGATTAAATTCTGGTAACAAAAAAATAATAAGTTCTTATAAAAGAACATTCAGAGATCAACAGTCGAAAAATGATCTTAATAGAGAGAAAAAAAAACAAACGATTCTATATCATTAAATTACTATGGTAAAGACAAAACAAAAAAAAACCAGAATTTTTTACTCATCTCACGATATTTGAGTTCATAAAAAACTAGCATTCAAGCAATTTATCAAGAAAAAAGTCCACGAAAATCACTTAGCGCCTCCTTGGAAACAATCAAAGCTGTGCATAATACCAACTCTACTACTACTGTATACATAAGGGAGAGAGAGAGAGAGAGAAAAAAAGAAGAAAACAGTTAACGGACAAGCGACACTTTTCCCACGAGCTTATATATACCACAACCGTCTTATCTCTGCACTGCAAAAAAAAAAAGAAAAAAAAATAGTCATACACCGATTCGCGAGCCTACATATACACAGAAATATATATATTGCTTGAAAAAAGGGAAGAAGCTCCCACGCATATAGCGAAAACAACAACATCGTCATTGTTTTATCGACACGATGGGAAAAGATCGGTGAAATCGGTATGGTTAAAAAGGAAGAAGGAAAAAAAAAAGGTATACACATGCATACGTACAAATATATGCGTATAAAAGAGAAGAAAGAAAGAGAGAGAAAGAGAATTACCGGGAGTATATCCTCCCTTATTAACGAGGAAGCGAAACAACTCGCACCCGCACGCTAATCGAGCAAGCATATATAAACACATGAGCAAGCAATACGTTTATCTTTAAAAAGCCAAGTATACGTGTACATACATATGTCTTTTACTCGTTTCGCACTCCATCTTTCTTCCAAGCTATATGGATTTTCTTCTTTTTTTTTATTCTTTCTTTCGTTCTTTCACTTTTTTTTTCATCATCTTTTGCTCGATTCGAGCATTCCTCGAATCGTTGCAGCATATATAACGCTTAGAGCGTTATGTTTGCTCGGTTAATCAAATGAAGCGCGCGAGTGAAAATTTATCAGCAAATATGACCGTTTTATGGGATTTATTCTATACATTTCCTGTAAACTAAGTTTCTCTTCTTTTTTTTTAGATTATATATGTATTTACGCAGTCTAAGAATTTTTAAGCATTTTTTTATTCAATCAGTGGAGAAATTTTATTAAAGTAGGAATTAAATTCAGTCCAACCAGTTACAAGTCTCACGTTTCAGCCATTTAAGTCGCTGAACTTTAAACAGCTATTTAATCTTTTTAACTAAATATTAATTGTCCTTCTAATTAGAAATATTAAAATTCACAGCTTTGAAATTTCAACCTGAATCAAAGCAATCAAGAGCATGAAATTAAAGAAACTAATTAACTATACAGATGCTCTAATCGCGTTAACATTGAAAAAGCAAAAAGTCAATTAAGCACACGTTTTAGTAATCCAGATGACATTAAAATACAAGATATATAATATTCTAAAATCCGCACATAGTAGCTGCATTAAAAGTTCTCTTAATTAAAATACGGTCATTCTCAGCTAAATATTCCCTCAAGCCGTTTTATTTTCCACTTGAAATATTATAAATAAAAAAGAGAAAGAGAGGCGAGAAGAATAAAAAGGTATATAAGCATCATGCGAGAATGCGCTTGAAGTTTTAAGAGGAAAACATAGCGAGAAAAAGAAGAAGTAGAAGAAGAAGAAGAATAAAAGAGAGGGAAGGAAAGGAGAAGCGAAGTGGAAAGGATGCAAGAGAAGCAGTTAGCGCGTGTTTACACGACAGCGTTATGTAGCCGACACACCAACTTCAGAAAGAAAAGGGAGATAAAGAGTTTAGATCTCAAATGTCTTGTATACGTATATTCTGCTTTTGCGATGAAACCAACGTTTCTATTTATCCGAACAATTTCTTTCTTTTTATTTTTTTTCCTTTTATCTCATTTTTTATTTTATTTAATATTATACTTATCGAATCATCAATTATGATTTTTGTCGTCATTTTTACTTTAATCATCTATTAACTTTGTGTACATGGTAACCAATACATTAGACTTTTGAAAATTTAAGATACCTAAAAATCTTTTGAAATTATTGTTTTGTCCATTTTATTTTACTTAACAATATTTCCTTTCTTAATCAATATATATTTGCAAAATTAGAAATACATTGACAGTTTGAGATTAGATTGCGAGATTTCAAAAGGTTTAAGGCCTGTTTGTTACCGTTGTTATCTAAATACGAATTTAGGAACGATTTGTATTAATCTACGACTTATCATTTTATTTGTACACCAAATTTAATATTCATGTATACTATTAGATCATGTTTATTTTCTATTTTTATCAATCATGTGATAATATTTACTTGAAAATAGAATTAAAGATAATGTGGAAAAATGAAGCTTTTATTTTCATAAAATAATGTTTTCCTTTTAATATAGTTGCTTTTAAATTTAACAATCCAATCAATACATTGAATAATAAAAAGCATTAAATTTAAAATGCTATATATAAGAATAAACGCATGAACGATTCTCCACTCCTGAACATCATAGAATTGCACATATGAACGGCTTCTTAACGACTCTACGCACGCATCTAAAAATTCACACATCTCATCTACACAAATACTTTAAAGAATGAAAAAAAAAAAAAGAAGAAACACGTTAACGCGCACATCACGCAAGGCGTATATAAATGAGAGAGAAAAAAAAAAGATGAAACACACAAGTTTATCACATACACATGTACGCGCACGTCGAACCCTCCCTTATAGTAATGACCGTTTTCTCACTATGTACACGAGAGAAAAGGTCCAGTTATGGTTTTGAACTCATCTCTCTCGTCTCTCTCGCTCTATCCCATAATCGAGTTTGAAGATTGATATTTAAATGTGACCAATTACCCAGAAGCATGCCTAACTAATCTCTTTCTCTTCTTCGATGCTTCCCCTCTTCTTATTCATACTTTTTTTTTACTCTCCCTCATGTGTATCTCTGTAAAAGGTTTGTTCTCTTGAGTGTGTATACAATAGAACGTTTGGTTTGTCCGTTGATTTTTTTTTTCTTCTATTATTTCTCTTTTTTATATAATAGCGTACGAGATCTTTATTTTTTCATTGTAGACTTTCTTTTTTTTGACCGCGCGATGTGTTGAATTTTAAATTAGTTTGATGTATTACGCATGTATTTAGAATAATATAATATTGTATACATGCCATCAAATTGTTCTATTGAAATATTGCTTGTACCATAATATCGTCAAAAATGAAGGAAAAAAGGGTTCATTGTTATCGAATCGACAGATATGTTTAAAAATATCATTAAAATTGACCGTATTTGAATTTTAAACTACATACGCTTTTTCGTCATTACCATTACAAAAAGATAAAAAAATTTCAGATTTTACAAAATTATTCTTCTACATCATTATTCTATCCAACCTCTAACTTATTCTTTTAACTAAAACTGTTCAAGGTAAAAAAAAAACGCTCGTTCAATTTCAATCTTATATTGCCATTACATACTTTCATGAAATGCATCTTTTAACCTCTCTCTCTCTCTCCTCCCCTCAACAATGTATGAATATAACGCTCTATAATCAAAAGAAGGAAAATTGCCTCCCTCGAGTTTTCTTACTTGTACCGTATTAATACCAACAAACAATCATCTCATGCATCCAACAGAAGAAAAAAAGATAAAAAAAAATTTTTTAACAGAAAAATATCTTGACCTCTTAGCATATGTTAGCCTATCAAATTCGTGGGAATGCGTGTCTTAGAAGAAAAACCTCTTCTTATTTAAAAAAAAAAATTAAAAAAAAAATAAAAATCGTTTTCGTTTATATGTATACAAGTATTATAACTTTGGAATGCTGCGTATACTTTTGAAATATCGACTTATGGGTTTTAATGAGGAAAGCAAAATCGCGTAACGGATATCGCGTTTGGCACGCGATATAGTACCTCTAGGGTAAAGAAAAAAAGAGAGAGAGAGAGAGAGAAAGAAAGAGATAGAGAGAAATTTAAATATGTATCCTGAGTTAGAAACCTGGCCTCAAGCCCAAGCCAAAATATATTCCAACTTCTCTTATAAATTGTCGTTTTAAATGTTAGCTGTTGCATCTCTTGTCTCTCATTTTTCCTATGCTTATGCAACTTTGCAATTTTATATTGAAAGATATCATGAGAATTAAAAGAAAAAAAATATTGAAATTAGACCGGTAGCAAACAATTATAACCTGCTACGAATTTCTTGATAAATTGTAAATTAATCCTTCGTTGTCGTACAACACTCTCGGAACTTTACATATATTTTTCTTTTCTATTTCTTAATCGCTTAAGTATCTTATCCACCGAGCTATTTTTGATATTACGTGTTTTTTTTTTTTTTTAATCAAGGTTATTATTAAGCGTGTAAAATGTTGTTGTAACAAGTTAATTTATAGGAAAATTTAATGGCAAGAATTTCATGTTAACATTGACGTGATTAAAGGGTAGACTAATGCGTATATGGAACATTAAAATTAATATTAGACGATACTTATTTGGATGAATACATGATGTATTTTATTTTTTTTAATACACAATTATTTGGTATTTAACAATTTATATTTAAATATACGCATGCCAACATAGCAACAACTAAAAATGTACGATATTTAACTTCATTGTTTTTTTACAACAAAGTTGTCAAAAACATTTCTTTGTAACTAACTGATACACAAAATTTTTACGACCTGTGATATAAATAAAGATTTTAAAGATAATCTTTCTCTTTTCAATATGCTTTACTTTTTACTGATTAGTATGTGTGTGCGTTTGTGTGATACACGAGTATCTTTGTCTACTTATCTCGTTGATTTACGATGATAGTTCTCGCTGCGCTATTCTTGCAGAGATGCGATTCTCCGCGCTAAACATTTTATTTATTTATTATTTTTTATTCTTTATTTTTATTATAAATTCACGGCATATTTTAATGTTGATATCATTCTTTGGTGGGCGTCCAAGATTATTTTATGCGCTTGAGATATTATTTTCAGAAAATTTGATTTCCAAATAATGAACATGCAATCGTATCGTCTTATTTCTTAATATGAAAAATGTAACAATTAAACGTGGGGTAGCTCTTGGATTTTTAAAAATATAAAAACGCTATTAAATTCCATTCGAAAATTTCCAAACCTGTAACACGGAAATTTCGTAACGATACAGATCAAACGCTCATTTTATTAGGTCATATATCAAACCAAATAAAATAATAAAAAAAGAAAATAATCCAAGCAACGTTGAACGATAAAAATGCCGTATATAAGCTATTAGATAAAGGCGACAAAATACGTTAAAAATAATCAAATTTATATATCTCTTGAAAAGTGCTATCGGTTTTTCCCTTAGACTATTTTTTCCTCTTCTTAAATTCAGATGCTCTCTTGAGAAAAAAGAGAGAAAGAGCAAAGAAGGCGTTGATAAGCTATAAAAACGTTACTCGTAAAAGTGAAGACCTCGAGGAAACGAGCTTTACGATCGCTTTACTTCTTATAGATATATATATATATATATACCAGGGGCTAAAACTATTAAATTGAGTGTTTACATGACAAATGGAAACAACAACGGGGGGAAGAGAATAAAAAAATAAAAGATCATGAAAGGCGCACTTTTATTAATCGCTGTTTAATGGAAGTTAAAATTTTCTCAATATGAGAAAAGACTCGACTTTGTATGCAAATATTTTCGTTATCTTTTCACGAATACAAATATTTGTCTTGGATTTTTTTGTGTTACTATTTTAAAGTGATTTCTTGTGAGCTTTTAAAACTACACCCGAGATTTATATAGCTTTTATTATTTTATTGTTTAATGACGATATTATTTTATCGTTTGATTATACTTTAAAGGGTTTGCTACCGCTTGTATTTTTGTTTCTTAATAGCTGTTAATTTTATTGTTTGGATTAAGCTTTTTATTCAGGTCATCGCATTTTAAATCGAATAACAATATTTTTTTTTAAATCTATTAATAAACTTTAACCTTGCACTCCATTATAATCTTTTGGTAGATATAAAAAAATTTAACGATTAGAATCATCTTTTTGAAAAGGTTTTAATGAATAACTCAATAATTAACATGAAATCTCAAAGAAAATTTTCCATTCCAGCTGAATGCGAAAAAAAAACATACGATAAATACAAAATAGTCGGTAAATATCCTTAGAAAATTTTCTAAACGACTTGGCTTCCGAGTATAGCTATATGTATACAATGCAACAGTGGCGTCGGACCCCTGCTGGTTAAAGAAGAAAAAAAAAGGAAAAGAAAGCCTTGGTTTTAACATGGAGTATATACTATAGGCTAATATCATTTCTAAAATGTGCACTTGGACGTTAACTAATGTGCTACAACATACGCGCGTGCGCGCCCTTTACAAGTGTCAACGAAGATTTTTTTTAAAAGATGTTTCAAAAGTTTTTTGTAATTTTAACTTGCAAGTATTAATAAGAGGTTACTATTAAAACCTTAATTTTTTTTTTAATTAAAATGAAATAATTAAAATTAAAATTATAATGTGATTAATTCAAAGTTATTCATATAATTTATAGACATGCTCATAAAAATTATTTGAAATAAATGTATTTTGAATTGAAGAATTATTTCATTATAAATTAAAATTCTAAAGTTAAGGTGTAACTCTAAAATGACATGACGTTTTTAAACGAAAAAAGTGCAGATGGTAATCTTCCACGTAGCATCGAAATATGAAATTATTCTTGGAAAAAAGTCAATTTTTATGGTTACTACCTTTAATGACTTTACATAATGATAAATTCATTCAAAAGAACCATTAATGAGGATTTTAAGTGAATATTATTAAAATCATAATAGTTAATAGTTTCCAATTGTAATTGTAAAAAATGAAATTTCGAAACGTCATCGAAGTTCAAATGTAATCGAATAACGTAATCGGATTGAGTTGTAAACCATTTGATGACTTTTTTTATGTATCTGTTTCTTGTGTACATTTATATAAAAAAAATAACAATAAAAAATATTATAATCCTTGAAATATAATGAAATCATATTGACGAAGCCAGATGATTTAAGCTACATCATCATTTGATTTTATATACGTTTAAACTTTTTCCCTTGATTCTAAGAAGAAAAAAAATCCAAATCTTGAAAAAAAAGTAAAATCTAAAATGTTTCTTATTTTATATCGCTCGTTAAAAGCAAAACTCTTATATAGATATTAAAAGAAACGTTCTTGAACGTCTCCATTTATTCTTTAACGCGCGTATAAGTATATCGTGTATAAAAAAAAATTCTTTTTTTTTATTCTCTTTATATTTTTTAATATACATAAAACCAACACAAAAAGCGAATTATTTTAATACATTTCTCTTCTTTCGTTCTTTAAAGTGCCGACGCTTCACGCTTAACATATAAATGAGAGCTATGCGGCTTCGTAAAAATTTTTATACCATGCTTTATTCTTTTTTAATTTTTTTTTATTTTAATGTGTAATATACTCGCATGTGTGTGGATATATACGTGTAAGCGTCGCTTTTTAAGTGTGTATACGAGCGCGAAACGTTATTACTTTTTTTCTGGGCTCCCCTGGACCGCCCCGGCAGATTCTATTTCGGCCTTATATACATGCATGTATACAAACGCTTCATCTCTTTTCTTTTTATGTTGTATACACTTGTGATTTCAGTAAAAAGATATAAGATAAGATGAGCTTTTCTCATGACATATGAGATATATTTTCTTTTTTTCATCGGTCTGCTTATCTCGTGAACTTGAAAATATAATCGGTGTTTCTTCCTTTTTTTTTCTTTTGATAAAATTAATTTCTTTATCTCTTTTTCATGCTCAATAATATTGGGAAATATTTTTGTACTATCTAGAATTTTATTCTTATGAAATGCATTTTTAAATACATTGTTTGTTATATTAATATAGCAACAATTAAGCGGCTATTGATGATAAGTATAAAAATAATGAGATTTCAAACAATTTCGTTAACTTTTAATAAATCATAATCAGCAATGTTAGATGTGTTTATTTTAAAAAGGACAGGAAGTAAACAACATTATAAATAAGTTGGACTATTCATCAATTCGTCAAGAAAAAAATATGTGCCACAAATAAATCATTTCTAGGTCTTTAAAAATAAAAGATATTTTTCATAAGCAAACCAAGAAAAATAATATAACGTTTTCTTAAATGATTTTTAAAATAATTTTATAATTAGATACTATATAGCCGATATATTTTAAATATATGACGTGTTATTTAAAAAGAAAAATATCAGAATCGTAATTTTAAAATTTCAGCATTATCCGGTTAAGAGCAAGTGTTTATTGCATCAAACGTAGTCTTGATCGTAATACATTGAAATATAAAATAAAAAATTATTTACTTGTAGTCAGTTATATTACGTTTGAAAACATATCTTAATGACTGTAAACAAAATTATTATCAAAGGCCAAAGGAAAGCGAGGTTTTCAAATTTGAAAATGATCGTTCAGATATAAATAAAATTATATGCGAAACCAAAACAAATTGTTTTGATGATGATCATCAATAAATAGATAAATATTATATTTAAATTTTAATCCATCTATCACTCGTTAAATTAATTACTTAAACGTAATTTATAAAATCATTATAAAATTATTAAATAATGAAATAATCGTTGCATAATTTAATCTATCTATTGATGAAATATTTTTATAACCTATCAAATAACTAAATTATAATAGATATATTTTTACTAATAAAAGCTAACCTTGCTTAGTAAGTTCATAGTGGAATCCCCGAATCCTGAACCATCTTTGCTATTTCTACCGTTTGAGCATTTGCTCAAATCATCATCATCCCAACAGTCCTCCTGCTTGATGAAACTTTCTTGCAGCGATGATTCCGTATCGAACATTTTGATTTATGATTTATCGATTCCTTTTATCGTTAATAAAATATGTGTATATAATACTGGTCACTTGAATTTCTTCTTCTTCTTTACACTTTAAAATCACAGCACTTTTAGCAAAATAGTCTAGCCATTAACGTCATTAATTTCGAAAGAAATCAATCTATCACTTGTTTAAGTAGTTTCTTAAGTAAGAAATAAGAAAAAAGAAGTCTCTTAGATTGTAGCTTCCGCCATATAGGAAAGTTTGTTTCCTTTCGTTTTCGACCTTCAATCAGCATGAACTCGCGCGCTTCTTTTCTCTTCTCCCTCTGGTGTGCATAAAACTTGACTGTCCATTGGTCGAGTGCCAATAATACGCTTGTTTTTTTGCCAAAAGGGTTGACGAACTCACTTTCGCGTACACATAAAAAAGCCTGGCGAAAAAAGAGGGAGGAAAAAGTGAGCAAGAGAGAGAAGAGAGGATGAAAAGAGGCAAGAGAGAGAAAGGGTAAAAAAAGGAGTAAGAAAGGAAGGAATAAAAAAAGAGAAGGAAACGATGTAATATAAACGCGCTTGTATGTTATTGTGGCACGTTTTAGGTTTTCGGTGAGCTTCGGCGTTTATAATATAAAACATGTATAGTCGAGAGAGAGCATTCGACTCGCACTGGCTTGTCTCTCTTACTACAAAATTCTATAAGCCCCTAAAGCATCTTTGGGGCGTCTTCTCCGCCTTCTCTCTCTCTCTTTCTCTTATACAAACTTGCTCTCTCTCTCTTTCTCGATTTCTATCTTTCTCGCTCTTTCCTTAACTCTCGGTATGGGGTAGGTAGAAAAGATATAGATCCCCACCAATGTCTGATATATCCCCCACCTTCTCTTTTCCTTTTTTTTTTTTTTACTCAATCTCGTCTTCGTTCGTTTATTCGTTCTTCTCTCATTTCTGGGATATATGCTATGTATATACGTTTATAAGAGAGAGAAGAATGTATATATAAGAAGCGGTTTTTCCTTCAACTCGCTCTGGTAATATAGACACGCCCGACTAAAATTCGTGTATAAAGGGAAATGCGCGTGAGTGGCTGGCGCCCCCGATCTATTGGCTCTCTTTTTCTTTTTTTCCTTTCTGGTCTATTGAGTCGAGCTTCTTTACGGGGGGTTGAAATAGCACAAGTAGAAAATTTTACCGGAGCTCGGTCCCTTATTTTTTCTTCGTTATTGGAGACAAGGTCGAAGAGCTTATCGACAATTGACAACCAATTCAATGACAAAGATCCGATACGCTTTTCAAGGAATTACTTATTTTTCAAATTTTTCAATCTGTTTACGAGATTTTTTTTTAAATTTAAACTTTGTATTTCTTCAGTCGTAATTTTAATTTATTTAATATTAGTTAAATAATACAAATTTTTCAACATTCACAATAATTTATCAGTGTTATAATAGAATCTCAAATTGCTGCTCAAATAATAATAAAAATTTTAAAATGCTCGTTATTGGTATCCAAAATTGGTACCATGCATAAAGATATGATTTAGTTTTTTATTATTTATTTTGTTACTAAAAATAAAAATAATTGTTAATAAAATCCTTAATACTAACAATACCCTGTAACTATTTTATAAGCATTTTAAGTTAAAATTTATAACTGAAAGTTGTTTATCATAAATTCTTTTGAACTTTATTATTAAATTTATAATATTATTTATTTTATATAAAATTTTCTATCACATGAAAATTGTGTTTGAATGTTAAAAAATTTTGTTATTAATTACGATCAGTTATTGCTAAAAGTGATCTGACTATTGCAGTAAATAATCAAATGATATTGTTGTAATATAAATAAAAAAATTTGGAATAATCGAAAACTGAAATTAATTATTTGTCTATGGTACTAAATATTACCTTGACGTACTTAACCATAGTAAACCTTATAATCGTAAAACTAAACAAGAGGACACCCAACACAAGTCAATAAATCACCTTATGAACCATCTCGATCATGTAAAACTTAACATAACTGAGTGGAACACGATTTTTCTAGAATAAACCTACAAAATCAATGATGTTATTACTTTAAGCCTATCTTTTTCTCTTTTTCTTTGCTTCATTAGTCCTTGCTGCACCGGCATGATAAATAAAAATTATCACACATCACGTGCTCATGGGGCTTTAAAACTGCATAATTCTCAAGTTTTAAAATCCCAAAACTTTAGCCCCCTTATTACCGAGGACTTAAGCTCAGCACGACGCAAAGAAATCAGTCGCTTCAATCGCGTACGGAAAATCAGTATTCTCCTCTTTTTTCACTGAGTTATAAATTATATCCGAAAAACTAACATTATTGGAACTCAGGTAGAAGTGACCGCGCAAATTTTAGCAATTTTTGGGATCTACTTAAATTCAGGAGCCAATATAATTTCGAATATTTTCAATATTCAGGCTTAGAAAATAAAAATTTCTTTTTGGGGTTTAGTAGAATATGCTTAAAGATTAATTTTTCATCCATTCCTAATAATATTATTATTAATATTAAAAATAAATGCCTGTTTTACTACATGTATTGAATGGTCAAAAATGAAAAAAATTTTTTATTAACGAGAATAATTTATTACAATTATAATATTTATAGAATTTATAATATTTCATTGATTTTTAAAATTCAACAATAAAAATGTTTGTTTATTTGGAAAACTCTTTGGGTATAAAAATGATGTTTTGAATAACTGGAAATTCATTTGAAAAGGTTAGTAGAAATGCATAATGTGCCGGCGCCTGCGCAAATATTTTTCAATTCCTTAGGTAAAAGATGAAACGGTATAGCATCTTTTCCTTTTCCTTGGGATTAGAAATCTTCTAACGTACGTATAGATGTATAATATATACCTGCTTGAATTCTTTTTTCCGATGGCTTTTCCGATATCGATGCTTATTTTTATAAAGCTTATAGTTTTTGGTCTATTCTAAATTCTTCGGTGAGGTAAATTTATGCAAAAACATTTAAAAACATCAAAATTTTCCATAGTTTTCAAATAATTTTCAAATCAAATATTAGTACGTGTTTTTTTATCTTACTAGAACTGCTTAGTTTTATAATTTTAGTAATTTATTTTCGATAAAAAATTATAAGTGACAATTAAGTTTTTAATTTTTACTTGAAATTTATTGAAACATTCTTTGTTACAGATAAAATTGTAAATTGAAGTTGAACATTAAAATTCCAAAGGCAAAAACAATTAAACATGGAATATCTGATTTTCCTGATCTGACTGTCAACATCGAAAATTCAAAATAGCCTAGGAAAAATCCAAGAATTGAAAACATCTGTCAATAAAGAGTGTATTTTTCTGCCATTCGGACAAGCGTACATGCATAAGCTTATATAGGCAAAGTGGAAAAAGAAAAATAGCCGGAAGGGAGAGGGAGACGGATGGAGAAAAGAAAAGAAAATGGGCTTTAGTACGGTCCGGGTGCAATTAATCAAGCTCAAGGCTCTGGATAATAAGGGACGAACGAAGAAACTCGTCTCATATTAAGCCCTCTCAATCTCACTCCTCTCTCTATCTCTCTTTCTTTTTTTCCTATTCTTTTATTTTCTCTTCGTTAACGATTAGGAAAAGGACAGAGAAAAGAAGATGAAATAACAAGGACAGATATAGAAAAATATTTAACTTATAGAAGAATCTATATTCTAAGATGATACAAGTTCTGGTTTAGGAACAACAATATAGGGATGACGAATACTTGATAAGAGATGTTACAGGTTTTTACGAACTCCTCAGACTCAGATTTCTATTTTTAACAGAAATCGATTGATTTAATTTTTTTTTATGAAGAATTTTGTTTAATTTTATTTAAAAATTACGATTTTGCAGATTAAATTATTTCATGGCCTGGAGTAAATAATACTATTTGTACCTGCCTCATTTTATAATATTCTTTTGAAATAGGAGTGAATATCGTTTGGCGTTAATACCTATGCACAACTTTAAGCCATGCTAAATTAGAAATTAAGGTCAATTTTAGTTTACACTTTTACAATGATACAAGGCCAACTTTAAGTAATTAACAAGAATAAAAGAATTTTCGAGAATTTTAGTCAGTGCATAAAATTGAAAAAAGTAAAAAGACAATATTTAATGGGTCTGAATCATCTGCCGTGGTTAATAGCTTTTTCTTCGAGATATTCAAGTTTCTTATAAGAAAGTTTTAAGATCCCCTGATCCTTTTTGGTTCTTCAGGATTTTACGCGTATTTTAACCAGAGAAAACGCCTTAGTATTAGAGGATTTTATTGCTGAATCCGTTTTTACGAAGGGGACTCTATTTCTTTCAGATATTACATTTGTAATTTATGATGGAAAATTTTATTGATTATGGTTTAGGATTAAGGGTCAGATTAAAATTTATTAATAAACTATAAAGCACTTTAAAATTTTCTGCGTCCCATATACCTGATCTTTATTTAATTTTAGGTGCTTGAAAATCAGAAATCATTAATACCTGATTACAAATTTTAAAAGGAAGTACAATGCTACTATGAACTAATGCCAGCAAAATTGTTTACCAACAATAGATAAAAAATAAAATTTAAACAATTCTCATAGTGACTTTTAAATTTTATCAATTTTTAGTTTTTAATATACCATTTTTATATTAATATCAAATTTTTTAACTTTCGTCAATTTGAAAATTAAGACACTCCAACGGATATTTTTTTCAATATACTATACACTTTTCAGCACTTTATTGTACTGTACATTTTCTTTGGCCCCCCCTTGCATTGCAAGCACAGACACGCGTTTATTTATGCACTCGCAGACGCTACTTAAAGCGTCTGTTTAAAATTGTGCCTGCAGCGCAAACCACCCCATTCGCGTAAAGGAATGCGTGCATATATATTTTTTTTTGGTAGTTTTTTTTTTTGCATATTCGATCTCAATGCAGTGAAGATCTAATAACTTATGAATTTTAATGGCCCGAACGCGCGCACGCTGCGGCCCGATGAAAAGTCCATTTCTAATTAAATTTAGATAACGATAATTCTTGAGACTGTTATTCATGCGAATTGATTGCTTTGTGTAACAAAATTCTTTTGACTTTAATTTCGTTTTTTTTGGCAGTGTAGTAATTGTTTGCTTGGGTGATAAATACATGCGTACTTTCAAATAAACGTCTTTTTTAATACTTTTATCATTTTTATGAATTTTATTTTATTAAATAGGAATTATAATTAATTTATAAAAAGGTAGGAAATAGTCCAGAATGTGAATCGAACTCTTCCGCACCAAAGGAAAGACACATATTGAGTCATTTCCACTGACGCAATTTTATTTCTATTTTCGTTGTGTATTAAAATTTTTTTTTTCATTCACATTTATTTATCATTACAAATTTCAATAATATTATAACAAAAAGTAATATGATATTGAGTCAATTGAAAAATAATTAAAATTGTAGGCCACGTTCATTTATCACTATAATATGAATAGTAAAAATTTAAACATATTTTTATATTTCGAACAAATGCATTAGCTGAATTATAAGTAATAATAACAATAAATACATCCAGACATTATTTACAATTTGAAGCAATAATGCCATTACCGTTACAGAAAGTATCTAACTCTCGTAAAAATAATTCTGCCAAGGTGCACGAGCGCACGTACTTCTATAGCCTTTGAAAAATTTCCAAATTGGATATATTTATATATATATATCCAATGTACAAAATTTTTGCCTTTTGTTCTTCGCGCTCATTTTTGGTTATGACTTACCTTTTATTGCGGATCTTATCTTGGGCTCATCGACTTCCCTTATAGTTTGCCAACAGCCAATGACTTTCAATTTATTTTCCATGGAAATTTTTACGATCACGTCCTTTTATGAACTACGCTTTTTCTATTGCAACTATTTCTTTCTCTTCTATTTCATATATAACACACAAGCTTAAGTGCCGAAATTACCATCAACTGCGGCGTCAAAAAAATAAGTATTTTGTTAGGAGCTTTGTTGGAATAATGCGACGAAAAAAAAGGAAAGAAGTATAAGGAGTTAAAGGGAGTAAAAATTGAGCAATTTTACAAGTTGAAAGTAAAGCTACGCGAACATCGTACGGTTATGGTGAACACAAAGAATTTTATATTCTATTTTTAAAAAAATAAAGCGCCCATATGCATAGGACTTTGTGCGACTTTTTCTAGGATAATTTAACGCGGTGTGATGTTATCAATTCTTTTCAAAGCTGTACATGTAATATGAAAGTTGCTTTTTTTTTCTTCATAATAGCAGGAAAAAATATTGCTTTTCCGTTAAAAAAAAAAAACTGATTCTTGTCGGATAATTTTTACTGATGTAAAAGTTCATTTTTAAATTAAAACATTGCTCGGGCACATTAAATAGAAAAGTTTGCGAATGCATGTTTGAAAATAATCGATTATTGAAAAAAATTTTAATTTTTTTTACTGTGATCCTTAAATGCTTTTCACAAAGGAAGATCAATAATTATTTAACTTAACAAAAAAGTATTAATAAATTTTGATTATCAAAAGGCATGGTAAGACCTCGTATGTCATTAATTCAAAGTTTGTATTATTTAGAATTCTCTTCGGTTATGAGGTAATCAAATTAAATTTATTTTTTGATAGATCGAATATTAAAGTCTATAGTTGAATTTTGGGATTGTTTTCTTATTTATGAATATTTCTTTGAATTTTTAAAAATGATCAAGATTAACTTGAAGCAAAGCTGAGAGAAGTATCATAAATTAAACGAATTTTTGTTCAATAAAATAATATAATCCTGAATTTTTTTTTCTTTTTACAAACAATAAATAATCCAAACACTTAAAATACAGCAATCAATCTATTTCCTCTTGGAGCCCACCAACAGACACCTGAATAACAAACTTACATACATATAAAGGTATATTTCTACTCTATGTACATCAAACAGGACAGCATATCCAAGTGTTATATCGTAAATCTCGAAAATATCGTGTACTTGGACGACACGGCGCCATAAACGCCTTTTGCTCGCTCTCTTTCTACGTCTTAACTTCTCTTCTTTTTGCCTTCACCCCCGCTAGGCAGTAAATTCTCAATTACATTATTGACCTCTCTTGTAAACGTCGTCTGGAATTTTGACGTACCTGCGAAACTCTCTTTCGATTTTCCCTTACTAAGAGTTTCTCGATTCTACGGAATTGCTATATTATTCATTGATTTTTATATTGTGAAAAAAAAATTTTTTTTTTGCTAAAGGAAGCAAAAAAAATTAAAAGGTACCTGGAAATAAAGGAAATTTCTAATTTTTTTTGTATTAAGGTTTCAATCTTGGGACAAATTTCATTTTTATTATTTGTTCATTGAAAAGACTGTTCCGGGAAAATAATTGACTAAAATGTAACGTATAAGTATACAGAAACTATTTTTTCTATTTTAAAAATTACAAAATGGAGATTGAATGGAAATAGTTATTTTCCTTTTTTCTGTTTGATTAAAATCAAATTGATAAATTAATTTCTAATGAAATTATTTTAATAAGATTGAGTTAATAAAATGCCCTCTGTTGATGAATCATGAATATAAAAGCCATAAGTCTTTAAAATAATTGTTTTACGTTCTTCTAACCTCAAAATCGCAACTTCTTTTCTCATTTTCGGCTCACAGAACGTAAAATTCATTACGTTACTTGGACAAAAAGGCTTTTTAACGAAACTCGTTACAAACCTCGCCTTCGGCTCGGCTTGTAATCTTCTCGTTTCGTAAAAAAAGCCTATCTGTCCACGGAACGTAATGTACTATTAACTTTCTGAGCTGAGAGCGCCCTCTACAGTGACAAATATAGCAAATCAGATGATATAATGATATACTTCCTCGAGTGAGTATGAATAATTTTTCACTAGAATTCATTTAAAATTTTACAAAGTAATTAATTTTATAATATTTTTGAAACTGGCAGCAATGGATTTTGGAGACAATAAAATCTATTGTTTTATTAAGAATCGATCTTCGCTTTTTAATAAGCAATCACTCATTTGTCAATGACAATTTTATTCTTTCTTGAAGTCATTTCTTCAATCTATAGATAAATCCTTCAATTTAAAAAGACGATGCAATAAAAAAGAATAACCTTTTCTCTGCGAATGCAATTTGTGTCAATATCGCGCTGCAGCCAGCAAGTGTACCCTCCCTAATAATAAATCATTCAGCGTAAAAACCTATTAACAGCCGCAATTCGCGGCAGGTAAGTCTTTAAAAAAAAATCTATCTCTTTCTGACGAATTGACTTTCGCGAGAAAAATAATTTCCCACATACCGAAGAGAGAGATACACATGGATTTTCCAAGTCTTCACCAAAACTTATTAATTGTATTTCAATTATATTTGATAGTTTTCGCGTAATTCACAATAATATCTTTAAGAGAAAAATAAAAAAATAAATAAACTTTAAAATGACAAACACTTTCCTCGAGTTTATAATACGCTATTGTTCGTTTTTAAATGCAACCAATGCGTAAACTTGATTTTTTTCGAATAATCGTAAAAAAAATGTTAAATAAATCAGGCGAATGGCAGGTGCCAGGTGCTCGTAAAAACAGTAGAAGCGACAGATCTCATGAGGTTCTTGAATGTCTGCAAACTTATGGCTTTTGAACTAGTGGTAAAAAAAAAAAGAAGAAGAATTTTTTCGTATGCTTTATTGTGTAAAAAGAGCATAAAAATTCTAATTATTTTTATGTAAATCTTAGAAAGCAGACAAGGAAATGTAAACAGAAATTACTGTTATCTTTAAAACTTCAATTGATTACTTGATAACAAATTCTGAAAAGTGACGTTCATAAGAATTTACATACTAACAAAATGTTATGTAAATGCGTAATAAAAATTATGCTCGCTTTGCTTATTCATTGTCTACGATTTCTGTTGGCTTTACAATTAAAGCTTCAAGTGAAATTTTTAAATTTTCTCTGAAAATTAATTATTCTACGATTTATATCTACTGCGTTTATTTTATTTTAAATACAAATATTTTTCATGGAAAATCTATTTGAAATTACTGTTATTTATTATTGTCTACCAGTCTGTGATTCAATTAGTAAAACGCAAATTTATTTCGATCTTATTTAAGAAAAACAAATTGTAAAATCAATCAACCTTTCATCAAAATAATATTATTTTTTAGATAAAAAATAAACTTTTAATGTTTAGAATGATTTCTCTTTTCTTCATGACAGATGTCAGAAATAATAATGAAATCTCCAAGTGATTTTATGTCGATCATTCCAGTTGAATACTTGTATCAACAATTTGCTAACAACGAATACTACAAGAAATTAAGTAAAGAAAAAAAGGAAGAGAGCGAGGTTGGCAAAAATAAAAGAATTAACGGAAGGAAGAAAGATATGGAGAAGGGAAGCCAATGTAAGGTGGAAGAAGAAGCGACGGAGTGATAAATGATCGAGTATTTAACACTCTTTACGGATTAGCATATAAACTACGGCCAGTCCATAGATCTTAAAACCCTGGCACCAAAGCATTAAGTCTCAAGTATGGTTCTGCGGGTGTAAACGATCTCCCTTACTCTGCTTGCTCGTTCGCTTACTTTCTTTAGTTCATTTTTTTTTCTTCTCTTTCTTTTTGCCTTTTTTTTTATTTTTATCTGTACCTTCTTTCTTGTTTAGTTATGGCAAATGTGCGAGGATATCGAGTAATGGTGAAAGAGAAAGAAAGCTGATCTTTTAGCTTTTATTATTTCAGAGAAAACTTTTAGCTTTAAATTATAGAATTTTCCGAAACTTGTTCTTTTAGATATATTTCCTTTTATTAAATACAAATTTAATAAACTTTATACTGAAATTTATAAAAATGAATTGAAAGCACATATACAGTTGAAAATCAATATTTTAATAGTGCATTATGCAACTAGGGAGTCTTAAATTTCTCTGGATGGAGTTTACAACCTGAGCGAACTAAGTGAAGTGATACACTGAGAAAAAAATTAATAACTGTTACTGGAAATTTCGGTAAACGCTACTGAAGTTGTGGGCAGAACCTCAGCAAGTACAGATGGCATATGCAGTAACGGTTACTAAAAATTTTTGTAACAAGTACTGGGATTTCATTTCAACCTGAATTTTCTAGTTACTGAAGTCTCCGATAGAATTTACTCTCTTTCAGTATGGTAAATATAATTTTTGAATAACATCTTTAGTAATCACCACTATTCTTTTTTTTCAATGTACTTGTAATAATTACCCGACGAAGAAATAGGCATTACTTCTGAGTTGTATATAGTGTTACTATTATTTCTACCTCAACCGAGGCTACATTAATAATTTTAAAAAAATAGGCCTAGCCGAAAAAAGTGAATTATAAAAAATTTATACCTCAGAAATGAAATTCATAACAAATTATCAAATGGAGATCCCAGAATCAAATAATTTCAATTTATAATTTAAAAAGTTTTGTTAAATAAAATAATTTTTATTTGATAACTAATTTTAGAGCGATTTAAATTATTTGAAATTATATTAAGATCTTATAAATTTCTTGGTATATTAAATTTCATTATAATTTGATATCAACTTTGATTTTAGAAAGAGTAAAATTAACGACATTAAAGTACGACTTTACTCCCTCCAATTTTCAACATAAGGAATTTTTCGAGTTAATAAAGGGATCATTACTATTGAGGTAAGAATAAAAAAATATAAAAATAAATCAGTAAAAATTAAGCTGAATCAAATAATAGACCCCAACTAATCATACAAATAATCAATTATTCTGCTTATTTCACAAAGAAAAAAAAACTAGAGAGGGAAGCCTCAAACATTCCACGTATATATCTTTTACAAAAGCACGAAGAAAAACACCTTTCGATTGTTCCGCTCCTTTCACTTACTTTACCTTCCACAATGTTGGCTTTTAAATACGTTTGGATAGAGATTCGCTGATTAATTGATTAGGGAGGCGCCCATGATACCCGCCCCGTACATTAAGCAACTATAATATGTATATATATGTATATACGATGGAACGTTTGGTCATTATAAGGCAAAAGCGTATACACAAGCCGTATAATACATAAACTTTACTACAAGGTAAAAAACGAACAGAGAAAGAATACATATATGCAGCTGTCTTCTTTTTTTTTCTTTCTTTTTCTCGTCTCTTTTTTTTTGCAAAACAAGAAGAAAAACGTAGAAAAGAGGTGGGGGAGAGATCGATCGATTCGCAAGCTATGTGGCAGTGCGTCGAGAAGAGCCTTAATGACTTTGTTAAAGGGGGCTTGATCGCTCGGTTATATGTTATGTATATGTTATACGTATCTTAAACGAATGAACGAGAGCTTCGGAAACCTGGGATAGTTTTAACGTTTTGATGATGATGCCTGAAATGCTTGTGATGAGGTTTTTTGGATCTCTTGATTGATTTGAGAAATAGGATGGAGTCTATATATTGGGTATACAGGTTGTTTTTCTTATTTTTTTTTTTTTTTTTTTTTTTTGAGAAATTAGTTGATCATTTTATAATTCTCTTTTTTTGATAATTAATTTTACTTCATTTTTTATTTATGATGATATAAATATACTATTTTTTATAGAGTTTTATTTATTCAATGTACTATAATTAATCATTATGTAAAATCATATTAATTTTAACATGATAAAAAAAATAAAATTTTGTAATCAAACTAACTCTTTGACTTGAACCAAAATTTGTTTATCAAAAATTATAAAGAGTATTTCCTTAGCAAAAAGTAAAAAAAAATTCATCATTCTCTTATTTTAAAAGGGTCTATTTAATTTTCGTGTATTTTCTTGGGCTCACTTAAAAGTTGCAGTGTAGGTGAGGGAGAAAACATTTACAGCATCGTATACGAAACAAGCGTAAGCCCATAAAATTGTGATGTACGCCGGGTGCAAAAGAAAGGCGGGGGAGGGCAAAGAAGAAGGGGATCTGCAACAGCTCCAAGATCAAAGTTGCGGCTTTCAAACAATGTTAGCTGGACTGCCAAGTCTTTTTCGCTTTCTATCTTTCTCTTTTTTCCCTTTCTCTATTTCTTTCTCTCTCTTTTTCTCCGCACGCTTCCTTTTCTTTTATCTTTTTTCTTTCCTCTCGTTGTTATATTTCCATTTGTCTTTCTTATTGAATGGAGAAAATTTAGGAGGTTGGTAAAAATATTTTCTATCAATTCAATTATTGTGCGCTTTTAGTCATTTTAATTGAACGAGTTAATAAAATTTATTTACATGCATAGCTAATAATTTATAACCAAAACATTATAGAAATTTTTTCATGATTTTTATAATTTTTATACATGAAAATTAAAAAAAATAATTTTATATAAATTGATATTTTTCAAATAAATTGAAAAATAAATTTAACGTAAAAAAAAACAAATTTTTATTTATTTTAAATAGTTAGAAAATTAGCACATCTCATACTAAATTTTCAACTATAACAAACTCCTGAGAATTCATACACCGCTTGGACCTTAAAAACCAAATACCCTTTCAAGACACCGAAAATTAACACACAAACAAACACTGTACGTTCAAAACAATCAAACTTATACACAAGTTTAAAAAAAAAAGGAGAAAAAAAAATTAGTGCAAACTACGCTTTACAAGTGCACAAAATTTCTAAGAAAATTCGTTACGAGCTTCCTTCTTCCCCTTTTACTCTCTAAAAGAGCACGTGCTGCTGCTGCCCTCGAAAAGAAACTGTTAAAACAGCCCGAGTAATAGCTTCCAGGTGCGGTGTACATTGCAAGCAAGCAAGCAGCTTTAACTTATTTTTTCATTTTTTTTTATTCTGCTCTAGAACTCGTGTCGCGTGTATACGCACGTGTTGCATCACACGCTTACGATATTTTTCCTTCCTTCTTTATTATTATTTTTTTTTATTACAAGTGTATTTAGATTGGTATCGATCGTTTGCATGAATTATGCAAAGGTATAACGGATTTTTGTTTATTATCAATTTTTCTTTTTTGCCGAAAGAATTAATAAGAGATAAGGATGGTGCATTGTTAATTAAACTTTTTCAATTTACGTTTTAACTTAGAGTGTTTAAGTAAATGAGTGTTTCGATAATTTAGTCAGATAATATTAATTAAAATTAATTTGCTTGACTTTACCTCTGTAGGGAGAAGTTTTTGAAAAAAGTTATTGAAAACGAAAATTTATTTTAAACAGTCTTGCGCTTCGGGGCTTGAAGTGATTCTTTTTCTTTCGCTCGTTTATAATTCAACTTTTACATATTTTCAAAATTGGTTTTAATAAATTTTGCAATTATATTGTTAAAACAAGCATCAATTAATTTAAATAAATTTACTTAATTTTTTAATGAATTCATGACATTAACTAGCACTTTACAATCTACGCTAGCAAAAATTTAATGTTCCGTCTATAGAAATTTAACTTATAATTTTTTTCAAATTTAACATGCAACTTTTACAAATTTTTTATAAGTTCATGTCTATTTTATATTCATTTATATCACATAAATAATTCTTTTAATAAAATCCGATTAAATCGATATAAAAAGCTTCGATTAGCAATATATTTATCCGAACTAAACTCGTTATATTTTAATATTGAATGAGATTTATCTAGATTGCGATTCGTAAAAAAGGCTCGCAAGAGAAAAGAAAAAATATGTTGCTAAAGACCGGTTATATAGTCAACGAGGTGAAGATTGAACGTTTCTAAAGATAATCAATTCATTGACGATGGTACGGCATGATAACTTAAATTGATATTGTCTTTTTATTGTGAACGTGAAAAATTATTCAATTTCATTGAAATTACATTACTATAAATTTAAATTAAAAGTTTATTTATCGGCTTTACTCTTATAAAATTTACTAATCGATTAATTAATTTAAATTCAAAATTAATTATAAAATGTGTTAACTTTTATCATTTTTATTGAGATTTGTATAATAAAATTAAAGTTGGCCAATAAAGTTCATAAATAAATTCAAAGAAATAATTAATAAAAGTCTGAAATGATACTAATAGTTAAAAATAATTTCTCGTTTATTTAAAAAAATGTTGTCTTTACATTAAAAAAAAATCTTAAAAAAGCTAATATCACGAGCACTTAAACTTAGTGAAGACACTTTAGACGCATTATTCGGTGTATTATATGCCAAGAAGAAAAAAAAGAGAAATAATAAAGAAAGAAAAGAAAATGCATATATATATATATACACATACACACGCTGCGCGAACGTTAAGGATCATCGCGTTTAATAAACGCCTGAGGTATCATCAATCACAGGTCACTTAAGAAACTCATGGCTCATGCGCTTTGAACGTCTCTCTCTCTCTCTCTCTCTTTTTCATTCTCTCTCTCGGTGTGCATCTTTCTCGTTATGGTCTATCTGAGAAGACGTTATATTCGCACCTTTAGTATGAGCTTCATTACCCCGTTTACTCTCTCGACTTAAAGAGAAGTTTTAATGTTTTCTTTAAAGAAAAAAAAAACATTTTTTTTTAATGTTTAATTTGTATGAGTTATTCTGATATAATTTGTTAATTTTATAATAGAATAATTATTTTTAATTGGATTTTAAGTAAATTTGTATTTTTTTTTTTGCAAATTATAATAATAAATTAACGAAAAAGATTTTTTTTATACTCACACATTTTTTTTGTATATGTTCCAAAAAAGAGAAATCGAATATGGGATTTTTGATACATACCTGTAACAGAAAAATTACACAATAAGACAAAGACAAACTGTTTAATAAAAGAAACACTTATTTATCTAAAGTAATATATGTATAAAAATTACTTATACTAAACATGTTACAAATATTAGTATTTATTTAAAATTATTTAAAATAATTGATACCGCTATTGCGTCAATTTAAAATTCAATGTACACCGAAAAATGAACTTGCTTTCTCAATTATACGAAATTATCATAATCCAAATGTTAAAATACATGAAAAACCCGCATCATTAAAATTTCCCATTACTAATTAAAAATAAAAATAAAAGAAAAAAACCAAGCTTTTACATATCGCAACTGTTCTTATTTACTTTTTTTTCTTTATTTGCTTGGCTTTATAATACAAAAGTGTATAAGCGAGAAAGTATACGACCATATAAACGCAAAGCTCAGTTATTATAATATCACACGTGAAAAGAGCACGTACGGTGCATTAAAAGCGTTTAATGAAACAATGCAATATGGTTAAAGGAGAAGGAAAAATCGCTAAGTAAACGACATTGTTTTGTCGCGTACAGGTCATGCCACCCGCTTTCTTTCTCTTTATATTGTGTTTCTTCAAGTAATATGTATGTATATTAAAAAAAAAAATTTCAAAAGAGAAAGTTCGTGTCAGATTGATCAAATGTAATTGTAATGAAATTTTTAAATTGTTTGTGTTTATTGAAATATGGTTTTTTTTATTATTGCTAATTATTTAATTTTTTTTTTCGTTTCACTTATTTGCAAAATCAGTCTGAAGAAAAAAATATTTTAAGAAATATATAATTTTTTTATCAATAAAAATAACATGTATAAATTGTACACATTCTCTTAATTACAAGTTAATTACATAAGTGTAACCAGGACATTTGAAACGTAAACTCAATTAAAGAAAACTTTTCTTTTCACCTCCGTATAAAATTGAAATCGTTAAACATGACAACTAATACGAATGAGCAAAAAAAAAAAGAGAAAGAAAAAAGAAAAAAAACAAAGAACTTCGATAATTCCATTAACATATTAACTCTTTCTCGAAAACAATTTATGCGACAATGGTACCTATTGTTTTTTTGCTCTATTTTTCATCCTCTGAATGTCAAACGTTTTGTAGGGTCAATTTATTTCGTACAACGTGTGCGAGAAGTTTCGATTTTCATCGGTCTCTTTTTTCTACCACTACTACTCCTTGCTTGGTATGGCTTTTTTTTCAAAGTCTTTTACTTTTGCCTTTCGCAAGCCGTACACGCGTACATGGCATTTCGCCGCGGTTTCGCCTTTCGGTTTGATGATTAATAACGCAGTTTTATTGCAGCTTATATACGCGAGAGATTTCGATTTCTCGAATACTTTGCTTTATTTCTGATATTTTTTTAATTTTTTTTTTAATTAAAGAGTAAGAAAATAGTTTATTAAGTTTTGTTCATAATAAACTACATTCAAAAGTAAAATTTTTTTAATATGAAATTAAAATTTAACAAATAGTTGAACAAAGAGAACTTTGAATAAGCAAATGATAAATTTTAATATGCAAATTATTATTAACTACATCGTATTTTTATCATTATATATTATATATAATTATGATTGTAATTTTTTTGCAATTGGCCTTGATGATAAAAAGACACATTTTATGATATGACAAAGTAATTCCTTAATAATTTTATTTTATAAAAACGTATAATTTTTTTATAAAGAATGACTAAACTACTAAATATTAAAATAATAAATTTGATCACAACTTAAATAATTAATAAAAATTAATACAGTAAAATTTTTTAAAATTTGAATAAGAACTTTTTCTTATGATTTTATATGCTGGATTCGATAATAGATTGTTAGTATGAAAATAATTTCCGAGAAATAATTTGATTTACGTGACAAATATGATTTGTCGCGCGTATATAATCAAATAACTAAAATCTTAAATTTTTTTTTTCTCCGTTTTTATTTTTATGCAATACACACTTAATTATCCCAATCTAAAATCCAACAATTATACACACATTTCTTGCATCAAGTTGCGTGCAATATATACCGACAATTTATTCCACGATCTAAAAGAATCAAGAGAGTAGAATTTTATTATAAAATCGAGAACACATGCAACTTAAAGGTTGAATATCAAAAAAACAAATCACACGAAAAGCCTCTTTTTTAAGGGTTTCCCTTCTTTTATGTTATTTTTCTTGTTTTTTTTTTTTTTTTTTTGTATCGTGAAAGTTTTACGCTGGCGTATTTTTACTACGTCAGTAACAACATTATCACTTGGAAATAAAGAAAAAAGAGGAGGGGGCGAATTAGCGATTTAATTACGGGGTCAGTATCCAATTCGACACGCGCCGTTTACTTCTAACACGTGCAAAATTGTAAGTACCTCGGTGTTGATGCGTCTATAAAACATTGATGACGACGAAGAAAAAGATCGAATAGAAAATACCAAGTAAAAATAGAAGAAGATAAATACTGAGCTAAGAGTAGATTGATCGAGGTGAATTTTGTTGATGTTCACGTAAATTTGTTCATTAAAAGTCCATTTTTATTTTTTCCTAAGTTGCCATTATGGTGTGATGAACGAAGAATAATTGAACATTGAGTTAAAATATAAATGAATTAGTATTGATTAATAGTTTGCAGTCAATGAAATTTTATCTATTTTTTATTTTGGCTATTTATTTTGTTCAAGGGATAAAGGGATTTTATTATTCACAGTGCGTGTTAAATAAAAAGTTAGATGGTGAAATAGAAAAATACTTCTTGTTTAATGTTCAATTACGGTTTAATTTTGCGTAATAATCATATTGTAATCTTAGGAAACTTCTCTATTTCTCTATTTAGTTCTCCAACACTATTAATAAATTTATGTATTCATTAAATTTTTCTACTGACTCTACATATGCAGGATAATACTGTAAATAAACTATAAAAAACGAAAATTATTACGATGGTTTCTTAAAAGGTTGAATTATCGAAACGTATCTAATTAGGAATTCTCATATTTGGCGTTCTATTCAGTTGAAATTTTTCAAGTTGTTGAAATAGTTTCTATGATTTTTATTACCTTTTATAATACATTTTAATAAGAAACAAAATATTTGTACTATATTTACTTTTAAAAATAAATAAAATTTTCAATTTTCAATATAGTTTTTAAAATCAATATTCATGGTTACACAACGAAAAATTGTTAACAATTTTCCATTACTTATAAAATTTTCACTTAGCTATAGATAAAAAAAATGTTTCTATTCTAAAAAACACGTAACGAAATTGAATTATGAAAAAAAAACCTTTACACTTACAATATTATTATGTTGTTCTTAAAATAGCTGCGAAAAAATACATTATTATATATGTTGTCTTTTTTTTTGACGTTATGTGTTTTCGCACGCGCTAAAACGATCGATTGACTAATTAACTTTCACCCACTGTGATCGTTCTCCCTTCTATTTTTCCTCTTCTTTTTTTTTGCTTCATCCCCTCCTTCATGTTTTTTGTTTTATTTCCCCTTTCTTTTTTTAATGCATATATCGTACGCTTGCATTTTCGCAATATCGATCGGCAGTAGCGCAATGCAATACGTTCGTCGTCATCGATGTAGATATATACGTACGATTCGTCATTAGCGTACGGCATGCGATATTTGTATCGTTCGGTACTACATATATATAAAAATCTATATGAATTTTAATTTTTCAGAAGCTTTTCTTAGAAATGAATTTTTTATTTTTTTAGTGTTAAAATTCTGGTTTATCTTTTATTACTGGAAAAAATAATTTTCTTTTACTGTGTATGTAAACATAAATGTTTAATGTTAGCATTTTTGTATAAACTATTTGAAAATCATATTTTTTTTGAATAAAAATTGAATCGGAAATAAAAAATTTCTGCTTTTAATTTAAGATATCTTTGTGAATATAAATTCTTTTATTAATGATTCTTACAAAGTTTGGAAAAAAAGCGAGTATGCTCTTTTCAATACGTTTCTTAAACGGAGATGACACAAGCCTTTTAAAAGCCAAGAATTCAAAGTATCCAACCTCGAATACACCATAAGACGACAAACACATTCCGCACAGTTTCTTTCAACGTCCACACTTCCTTTGAATCTCTCTTATATATATATACATTTATGTGGCCCTCGCGTGAAATAAGAATGAAAATGAAGAGCGCATACATATATATTTTAAAACAACCCATATTACACGTGTACAATATTACATTCGTTCCTAGCAATGGAGCTCGAGTAGCGCGTAACTAATTCATGTATAAACGTTCAAAAGAAAGAGAAATATAATATAATAAAAAAGCGGTGTATTATAGATTCAAGAAGCGATCTCGCTTACGGTATGTATAACAAAATATTAACAAAAGAGTTGACAACCTCAACTTTGAGAAAGAGATTTCTTCGATTTGTCTTAATTAGTGACGCGAGCGTTGAAAAACAAAAAATATATGTGTGTATGTGTTAAGATTAAATATGCAGCCCGCGCAAAAGCCCAGAATTTTTTTTATTTTTATTCTACTTTAAAACATGACCCTTTATTCTTTAGTGAGTTCATTGACCCTAAGTATATTAACTTACGTATGTCTCTAAGCTTTTCTACGATATGAATCCTTTTTTTTTTGGTTTTGTTGCGTTGGAGATTTATGCGCGTAATTTTTCATGGCTGACGAGAAGAGAGTATAAAGAGATTTCAATAAGAGACGATTATATTGCACGGATGGGTGGTACTTTAAACACTTACTTATTTCATGAATTATGGAAATAATGTTATTTCTTTTTTTTACTTAAAAATATGAAAATTTCTATAGATTGTGGAATATTTATTAATTTTCTTTTGTTTGAAAATATAAATAGAAGTTTATTATTTTATATTTTATTGAAATTTATTTATTTGTTTTGTTATTTTTTGAAGTATTATATCTATTGTTAGGAGGAAGAATACTTTTGTAATATTTATCGTTGAATTTTTGTTCTTTTGTTTATTAAACATGAAAATTCTAGTATACATTTGACTTGAATTTAAAATCTAGTTTATTTTAGTATTTAAAAATATAGTAACAACTACTTAAACAATAAATGCACAAACATAGTTTAAAAATATATCTTAATACAAACAAAATTTTTATTTAAATTTCCATTATATCACGGTAAAAATAAGACCGTACTACATCGTCCGGGACAGTTTATAAGTTTTACAATCTTTCAACAATTAATTAAAAGAAAAAAAAAAGTATTGTAACCTCATTGAATTTCTCCAAGATTGATTTGGCCATAAATAAAAGCATCCGTTGATGTATAAATTGCCATCGTAATCCACTATAAACTTCCACTATATACAACGTTATATACTTTCTCAGTTACGCGCGCTCGCTCGCGCGGACATATTCACTATACGCTCATTATAAAATGATTGAAAGTGCATCGTATCTTTTAAGAATAATAATGAAAAAAAAGAGTCATTATCATAATCATCTCTCGTATAAACATAAATAAAACAATAAAAGCATCAAATAGACGTAATCCTTTTTTTTTTGTTCTTCAAGTTAGAACATTTAATCGACTTGTATCGTTTTAATAACCGCTTGAAAGAAAAAAAAATTAAAAGAAGCAGATCATCATCATTATCGAAAGTGGTAATTAATAAGAAAGCATCAGACATGGTGAAAAATGATTCGAGATATTTATTATGCACTTCCTTTTTATTTTAATAAAATAAAATTTTTTTTCTCCAAAGTAAATATTCGAGTGGATTTTTTGTTTTTCATAATTAATGTTATAAAGTTAATTTGAAACTCTTATTTATGCTAGACATTTAATTAGCAAAATAGATAAATAATGAAATATTCATTTAGCTTTTATAAATTTAATGTGTGTAGAATCACTTATTATAATAATAAAAATGAAAAATTAGCAGAATTTATTAATCGATGAGTTGAAAACTTCGAATGCAACTAACAAATAATCATCTAAAATAAAATTAATAAACAAATGAATTTTGAGAAAACATAATGATACCCTAACGATCCATTCCGAAGATTAAAATTCATTTTTAAAATAGATTGAAGAAAGGTATATCTCCTCGAAGGGTAATTATAAAGATTTTCAGTTGTCGTGAACCAAATGAAGATCCTCCAAGTAAAGAAATATACACGATGAAGTGGTATATATAAGCGTTTTATCTCTTACTATACATAAGGTATAAATAATTACACTCATTTTTCACGGGTGCTAATCTGTTTCGTTTGTATTTATTTTTTTTTTTTTTTGGAACGATATACATATAATCACCGTTGATCCAAGAACGATTCGAACTTTCTTATCGTGTACACTGGTAAGGATAAAATTAACGCAGAGATAAGAAAATGCTCGTTGAGTACTCGATTCTTTATGTAGATAAGAAGATTTTTCTGTAGATTGCAGTTGTGTTAAATGTTTGATTGATGATTTGGTGAACGTGAGGATGAATAATTTTGCGAGTGATAATTTTTATTGATAATTTTCGCACTTATTTGCGCATTGCGATTTGGCAGATTGTTAATTAAGTTATTTTTCGTGAATACAATTAATTTTACTATTAGCAAATTTATCACGTGTATTAATTTTTATTTTCCTTTAATTTTATTCACTACATTTAATCAACAAATATTTATTTTTAAAATTACTTTATTTATTATGTGCATTCGAATATTTAAATGGATACATAAGATTTATTTCGATTTATAAAAAATCTAATAAATATCATTTTATTGAAGGATATATCATATAAACGATGATTAGTTTTTAATGCCCAGAGGATATATCAATTTGAATTTGATTTTAGGATTCAAACAGATTTGTATGATAGAGAATATACTATGAATTTAAAATTTTACGAAAATAAATGTATTATATTAATCATATACCCTAATAAAGTTTTGAATAAAGAAATAAAATCATCATTTTTAAGAAGAATTTCTTATATGTTAATAAAATATTAAAATTTTATTTTAAATAATATTTTTTTAGGGTATTCTAGTGTTTTCTTAAGGCTTAGACATTTATATCCTTTAACACAATGAAAAATACAGAATACAGCGATTAATGGGGAATCCCTGGAGCTTATCGTAAGGCGTCCCTAATCTCAATGTATATTATATTCATTAAATAAAGGTGTTGTTCCTTTGCCGGATATCTAATGATGTTTATTCTGTTAGTTTAATGCACTCCACGTATTTCAAGCTAGAAAAACTTTTATCTTATAGTTTTAGATTTCAGGAAAAATTGTACGTCAGAAAAAAAGTATATTCAAAGAAAAAAAATTTTTTTTTAATAAATATTGTCATATTTTATTATTTAACGACTTATGTTAAAAATGTATTTTTCTGAATACAAAAAAAAAAAATTACAGTAAGCTTCACAAGTACATAAGTCAATTTGTACTACACAATTTTCCTTTGCAAAACATCGCATTTAAAAACTTAATAACTAAAATAAAACGAATCGAGGAAAAAAGATAAGTTTTAAGCTGGTTAAAAAGCATATTCTCACTTTAAAGTTGAAAAAAAAAATAACATCTTGTTTATTCAAATTGCTTCTGGTAATCATTATAAAAATAAAAAAAAAAACGAAGAAATAACAAACCAGACTTTACAATGTACGCGCCAAAGTGGACATTTTGAATCACAAAGAAACCTATTTTCTTCTCGTAAAAATAAGCTAGCGTATGCACAATCCCTATAAAAATTTGAATTTCTACATGTAAAACGTGCGATTTCTCCGTAAAACTTGTCGTTTCTTTAAAAATAAAGAAAATAAGGAAAGAAAAACGAAATAAAAATTGACTCCCGGAAACGTATATATAGATGTTAATGCAAAAAGTTCATCTCAAACATATTCCAAGTAAAATCGACATCGTCATTTCTTTAAGCTCGGCAAAGATTATTATATGATCGCTCAATCAATGAGCTACGCAAGTAATGATATGTATATATATTTGCACTTGTATATATGCGCGTAGTTAAGTTACAGGAGATAATTTGTATATAATAAGCGAAAGGCTATACGGTGTGTGAAGAAAATGAGTGTATCGATGAGTGATAAAAAAAATCAATTTTCTTTATTCTGTATGATTTTTTCATGTTTAAAGATAAAACACTTGAATAATAAGGAGTGTGATATTTAATTTTTAAATATTTTACAAATATTTCTTAGTCAGAGATTATGATAACTAAAGTTCTTTCTATAAGTTAAAAAAAGAAAATCCTACTTCCAAGTCATTGCACCATTTTAAACATATGATAACACAGCGCAATTGAAAAACTAAAATTTTCTCATGCTGCGCGCATAAATAAAAGTTCAACCGAGTAAACCATTAATGTACATAATATATGCATGTAATACGCTTAAAAATAAGTCCAAATGAATGTGTGATCTGTCAATACATAGTCTATACGTTCGTCTACGTATGCACGCACTTTCACGTGTCGATGACGGGAGAACCACGAATGTACACGTATATACCAAGCGATCCATACCACGTACTCTTAGGTTCGAAGTTATACGGCCGGCTACATCCGCTTCCGTCCCATGACCCTATTTTCCTTTTCTCTCTCTCTTTCTTATTCTATCTTACACTATGTACATAAGAGTACAAAAGTTGCTCTTTTCTTTTTACTTACTGTGTATGTACGTATTCGTATTTTCTATCTTACTTGCCCGAGAGTACTTAACGCTTTACGATCCGTGCACGATGTATCGGCAACGAAATACCCTTTTCCCTTAATGCCCCTTAGCTCTCTTGTATGTGCTTGCTCTTATCGAAAGATGCCCGGCATCTTAACTAAATTTTTACGTTCACTTAAGTATACACCGCGCTTTACTCATATCTTATTCTCCTTCTCTCGCTCCTTAAACCTCTATATACTTATATATAACTTTTAAAGATTATTTCGAAGGTGACTTAACCCTTCGCTCGTACTTTTATATGCTTTTTAAAGCTTACGGAAATCTTTTCGCGATGTGCGTTTCGTGACTTTTAAAGTACATTTATATGTACGTATATATGCAATATTTAAAGAGTTGTGGCTTTGTTGTTTTTTTTTAACCCGAGTGCAATTATTCGACCTGTGCTTTATTATAAACAACATCGTGAGAAACTGATTTCTCAAAGATTTTATTTCTGCGCTCTTTATTATATTCAATTCAATAATTTTAAATCTTTCAAAACGTTTATCACGTCAAATCTTATTTAAATTTGCACAAGGAAATTTTTAAATATACTTAATGTATATTGATAACTTATATGTACGAAAAAACAGATTAAAATAGCTAAGCTCATTAATAAGCTTTGCTAATATAATTTATTTAAATGTTTTTTAAATGTAAATTTAAACTTTACAATAATACATACAATATGTAGTAAAAACTTTCAAGGATACGTCAAGCAGAAGGTTAAATTTTAAAAATCAAAATGTTCAAACTTTTTCTACAAATTTTAATATCAATGAAAATTTATTTTATTCCATGTTTGACAACACTAGCTAATAATTTTTATAACGCGTTAATATTATCTAATAAAGTTTGAATATGATGTAAATATTGTAAGAAATACATCAAAGTTATATATGTTTTATTGTAATTTTTAAGTAGTTTTCTGTAGTATAAAATTATTTATAGCCTATATAATAAAATATTGTCGCAAAAATATTAAAATCTCTTATATATTACGAAAATATTAATATTTCTAGATGTTTTTCGTCAAAACACGAATCACGAGCGAATACGGAAGTTAATTATAACTTAGCGCTTGTATTGCGAGAATTTCGATTTTCATGAATGATCGAGCCCGGCCACACGAACACATGAAAGTCGATCAACTAAAAAAAAAAAGTAAAAAGCGAAGGCCAAAACCTTTTTCACATACACACGTAACTCGGGCTCATTAAAAATGCGGCAACAATCCTATTGTTAAGCCGTCACGTCAAATATTAGGATATACATTAAACGCGTACATTACTGAATTATCGTTCGTTCCATTTATTACCAAGAAGTTATCATTTTCTTCCTTTTTTTTTCTTTCTTGTCTTTTTAATGAAATTGCAGAGCTATTACGAAATACAATATAAAGTTGAAAACGAATATAAAGTATTTTTCAAGGCGTAATATTCCCGCGAGTGAAATTGCCTTGAGGGGTTAAAAAAAAAAGAAAAAAAAGAAAATAAAATAAGAAAAAAAAGTTTCTTGATGGGCGAATAAATTATTGCATCTGCAACCAAAGCCGTACAATTTGAAAAGTATCAAAGGGTTCGATTTGCGAAAATAATTTATAGGCGATAGGATGCTCTACACAAGAGGTAAGGCCCTTCTTTCTTTTTTTCGCTTGAGAAGAAACGATTTTACGATAATGAATTTTTTTCGGGAAGAGCAGCATATAAGATGGAGAATGAGAGAGAGCGAGCACACACATACATACAGTTTACGGGCATGAAGATATAAAAATCATACATGTACCCAGTCGTAAACTGTCAATCTCGAAACAGGTTTTCAGTTATATGACTTTCGACAAAACCGAGAGTTTTGCCCATATATACCTATGGCCTTTTATATGTACATATACATATATAATATATATATATTTATATACGTAGCGTACATACAGCAATTGTTATTGCATTAGTTTTAAAGGCTGCCCTTGTCAACGTTAATCATTGTCCGCGGCTTATAATTTACTCATTTGGAGGAGCAAAGGAGAAGAAGAAAAAAAAAGCAAAGTGTAAATATGAAAACTTTAAGCAGTTATCGCTTAAAGAGACAAAGAATATATTCCGCTAAACTGTTTATCACAATTGTAATAATAATAAAAAAAAGTTATTTTTTTTTTCGTTAAAATGTGCTACTTTTATACGTACGTGTGTGCGTATGTGTATATTTCTTGGTAATTTTGCCGTTACTCGTGAAATTGTTAAAGTTAAGGCATTGTTTAGTTATGGCATAGATAAGATTAAGTTAAATATAGCTAATTGATTTTCATTTTGCATGCAGATTTTTCATTGACTTAGATTTAAAGGTAAATACTTGAATTTTTTTTTATTTTTAAATATAATTATTTTTTATTTTTTTTAATTAATATGATATTGATTGAATATATAATTTAGGATTTTAAATTCAATACAAAAGATTGTTTAATTTATCTTTTTACTTATTATAAGCAATTTTTGTGTGATAGCTTTCTTTATTTAAGAATGATGAGATTTATAATTAAATATCTAAAGATGAAATTATCAAAATAAAAGCTGTCTGGCTAAGCAAAAAATTAATTTCTTAAATGCACTGAAGATCTTAAAATCAAATTAAACTAGCTATTCACGAGTACAATGCAAATAAGTAACTAAAGAGAAAATAAAAAGATGTTGAATTTAATAAAAATTAAAAAAAGCATGGAATGAGCAAAAAAAACAGGATATAAATGAGACAGTTTGACAAAAATTTAAAGAAGTATGGAACAGTACGGAAAGAGATGAGATAAAATAAAAAGAAACATAATATAAACGAGCCTAGAAAGCGTATATAGGAAGGAAGAAGAACGAAGGACTTGCATGAATCCCGGAAGCTACAAATAGGCATTTCGTTAGTTTCGTCTTCCAGAAATCCGAGAATCTTTTTCTTACGCGTCCCCTTTCTCTTGAAAAAAAAGGGCCGATCTTATAAAGCGTGCAACGCGGCAAATGACTTTTGTCGATGGAACTTTTGTATAGGACCTCTTTAAAATGTTTTTTCTAAATTTATAAATAACGCATTAAGATTTCTCGCGTCGCTTTAATGGTCCTTGACGCTCGTTTATCGAGAAATATTTTCTCTCTTTCTTTTTTTCTTTCTTTCTTCGTTGCAAGCATTTTTTTCTCGCGCAAGAAAGAAAGAAATGAGAAAGAGAGCAAGATGAAATTGCTATATTGTAAATGAAAGTTTTATTTTTGAAGAGCTAAAATAATTTTGTGTATTTTTGATATATGTTATCGAGTCATTAATCAAATGATTTCATTAGCGGGAGAGATTCTGGCTTCTTTTTTTTTTCTTCTTTCTTTTCACGCTTCGTCTCTTTTCTTTTCTCGAATGAGTGATTAGTTTTGTTGTCAATTATGGAGACTAAAAATATAAATTCTGAAAATTTGATCGTAATATTAAGGTTTGGCTAAAAATAAATTCTAGATTAATGAATTTTTCAAAGTTACAAAGAAATTATTTTTTTATATACTGGAAGTTTTTTTAACACAATCTGGATTACGTGTATTAAAATTACATAACCATCAACTTAATTATTTAAAAGAACATTGTATTTTATATGCGAAATTTTAAAAGAAATTATATTTTTTAAAATCATGATTTATTAATATTTTTTTATCAATTTGAACCCTTTTCATCAAAACAAACACCAAGGGAAATGTGGTTTTCTTTAAAACTTTCTTAAAAGCTAAACAACTTCTTTCAATCAAGTTATTTTACGACCAAGAAACTAATCAAATTATATTAATTTTAAAGTCAAAAAGGGTTCACAACGTAGGCAATTAAAAGCCTTAATTTCTCTACAATCTAATAATGGATTTCATTTTTAAAGAGTTAGCATTTTCCATAATACTCACCCGTATTTAAAAAAAAAAAACTTCATTTTTTTAAAAATTATACTATTTAAAAATGTTTGAACTCATAGTTATGAAAAGGGTTGCAGTTCTCTCTCCCTCACCCCAAAGCATTTAAAAAGCTTTTTCCAGCAACGTCTAACCCTTCATAGAAAAAAGAACGAAGACGAGAAAATCTATTTATACGTTCCATAGACGCTAATATCATCAAACCATAGAAAGAAGCAAAGAGAGGTGTTTGAAACGCAAAAAGGAAATTTCAGTGCTAAGATATCCAGGGTAAGGAAAGGATCGATGAGAGCAAACGAGAAGGAGAAGCAATTAACGATCTGACAATGGCATTACGGACTCCTCTTTCATATGTCCGTATATATAAGCACTAATGGGACTCGCGTGCGCGAGAATTATCTTTCTCCTTAGTTGAATGTCTTTATTTTATTCTAGTATAATAGTATTCTAACTCATAGTTTCTTTTTTTATGTTTTTTTTAGTGAAGACTAGAAAATTTTATTAGTATTTTTTATTTTTATGTAAAATTTTCGGAATTAAAGTATTAAACTATGTTATATTTTTATTTAATATAGCACAGTTAATTAAAAGTGTAAAACTATTATTTAATTCTTTGATTATTGTAATGATATTTTAATCAAATGGAAAATCTACGTTTGTATAAAAATATTCTATCCAGTTATTAAAGAAATTTCGAATTTTGACGTTTAAAATTAAATTTTTTGTAAATAAATGTACGCGTTATTTTGCCAAAAAATTAAAATAATATGTAAATAATCATAAATAAAAGATAAAGATTGAAAAAGATTCTTTGACAAAAGTAAAGAATAATTTTAGTCACCTTTTATTTCCATCAGAGTCGCAGAAGAAAAAAACATTCTATTCATCAAAATCATTAGTTTCATTTTTAAAAGCAGCTTACATTCATTTCAATGTTTTTTTTAATCTTTTAACGTTTCATCCTCTCCGAAACAAGCAATTCCATAGGCACACACATAGGAGCGATAATAATCATTTGGTTCAAATGTTATACCCTTCAATGTTTCTTCCCAAAAAAAAGTGTGACGCGTGCCAGCTTGTTTTCTTTTCTGTATGCGTTTTCCTATCAAGTTCAACAATCGCTGACAGTGGCTCCTCTTGACTTTTAAGACAAAAAAAAAGAGACGGAAAGAAGTAAAAAGAAATCACTCTCATATTTCGCATCTAAGATAAGAAAGACAACTTTTTTTTTCTTCCTCATTTATTCCTGTTTCTTTTCTTAATTTTCTTTCTTTTTTTTGTATTTTAGACGCGTGGATGATGTGTTTTAAAATTAAATGTTCTATAATTGTGATGAGGGCGATGATGAACGTAAAAAAAAGTTATATAGGCATGCAGACAAGAGTAACTTTGTTGATTTTTAAGTATAAGTTTTTGCAAAAAAAATCAATCTTATTTTTTTTGTACTTTTAGTTAGAAAGAGGATCTTTTCTTTTTTTTTGAAAGAAATTCGTTTTTCTGTTGTTTGCCTTGAGGGGTTTGTAAGTTTTGACAATCGGCGCGAGTCCCAGTTAAGTAATGCTAAGCAACGTAGAGTGTTTTACTGCTGGCAAGAATATTGATATTTGTTTTAACTTGAGGCGCTTCTGTTTTTCTTGTGAAATTTAATAGATTTGAAATTAAAGATGTCATTAACAATTTTAACAAGATTATTTTTAAATTTTATTTTTTTCGAAGCATTTTTCTACATTTTACATATATTTTTTAATTTAATTAAAAAAAGTTGTAAAATATAATTATCATATCATTATAAGAAAATGATTACAACAGAAAAAAATATATCTATAATAAAATATGTAGTGCCCAGTAGTCCCTTGGATCTAAAATTAGAACTGTAAGCGTCAAACGTATACAATACCCCATCGAGCAGCATCTGTGGTTCGTACGTACTATAAATCCTAAGATACCGTATAACGCGTTTATCTAAAATTATCTGTTAACAATTATTGAATAAACATCTTTTTAATCAAGCTGACATATACGTGATATATGATTTTATGTTTGTTATAGATATTTTTTTTGTTTAAATTTTTATTGAATGATAATTTTTAAAGATAAAAATGAAATTTTTTTATTACTTGTTTATGTCATTAATTTAACATTTTGAATTTTGAAAATTAAAATCATTTTACTTACTAAATTTAATGAATTTAACGCAGTTCATTATTGTCATAATAATTAATGAGCATCTTTTTCATTAACTTGATCTTGAAATAAATCAAAAATAAAAAAAAAAAGAAAGAAAAAATGCGATTGAATTTTCTTATTTTTGGAAATAATTAAAGAAACAGCTGTAAAGATATAGAAGGCTCAAGGGAAAGAGAAGTGAATGCGGCAAATTAAACTATATACGTTTATATATATACATATAAGAAGCATCAATCTGAAGGGTAGTGCAGCGCGTATGTATAAGCGACATAAATGATTAACCGGCTGTGGGTGTCTTCTCTCTTTACAGCGAAAAATAATTCGACAGATGCGACGCAAGATGAACATTTCTTAGAAATTCAGCTGTATTTATCATTGTTTTTATTTATTCCTTTTTACTTTAAAGCTTTACATTACCACCCGCAGTTTTATAAAACCATTTTTTCATTTCAAATATTTTTTATTGACTGTTGAGTTAAATTTTTAAATTAAATTTATGAATAATCAATTCTTTGCAAATATAAATTCTTGTTTTTCTCAAAAATTTTAATGTTTTTTTTATTATTTTCTAATCTTGAAATTTATCACAAAATAAGTACATTACATAAAATGATATAATAAAATTTAAAAGAAAATTGTGTTTAATAAACTATTATTAAAATCTTTCTTAAAATCGTCACAAGGACGATTAATAAGTGAGAGTGAAGAAAAGGCAAGATATGAGAGTGAGAAGGTACAAGAAGAAAAATGAAGATGCAGAGCGAGAGATGGACCGGGAGGTCCCGTATTTCCCGGTATCGTTCGATATTTATAATTGTAAAATCTTTCTATTTCTTTCTCTCTCGCTCCCCGTGGAACTTTGAAACATAAACGAGCAAAAAGAAAAAAAAAAGATATAACGAAGAAATAAGGCATGCTGAGCGTGATGCGTGCATTAAAAGGCTCGATTCTTGGATTAGCGGAAGCGTAAGCGTCTTAGATCTCCTTGACTTCTTTCCCTTTCCCCTCCTTTTTTTATACTTTCTTTTTATTTGCTTTCGCTTACTTTCTTTCTTTCTCTCACTCTGTCCATGTGTGTATGCGCGTATGTATGTGTCTGTCTCTTGCAAGAGATTTTCAAGGCGATGATGACTATTTATAAAGAGTTGATTCGATATGGATTTTCTTTTGTTGCTTTTACTGTCTGTGCCATATTATTTCTTTTATAACTCGTAGTTTCTTTTTCTTTTAAAAGCGAGCAACGAGGAGTATTGATATTTAGAATTTTGGGAAAGGGATAATGATTTAAATATTATTTTTAAAGTTATGTTGAATAAATGATGGCAATATGGTATCCTACAAACATTTATTTTAATTCCTGATGTCGGTTGAAAAATTTGACAATTCAAAAATTCTCTTATCAAAAAAGTATTGATTTTGAGGAATAGGATATTTTAAAATGTAAATATAAATGATTGAGTTAAAGTAGTAAAATTTAAATTTTATTATATTTTTAATATGAACTTGTAATACAAAATTAATTATAAAAGCTTTTACGATAAAACAATATATTTTGCAGTATTCTAAAAAAGTGTCAGAACTCTGAGTCACACATTTTTGACTATTATATTTATTATTCTAAATAATATTAATATACTTATATTCTTTTTACGACTGCAATATTTCGAAAATTATAACCCAAAATTTACTTAAAATAATTAATAAAATATGCAAATCAATTTTTATAGTAAAGTGGAAACATTTTAGTAGAAGTATATAATACAATTGAAACGTATTTACTTAGAGCATTATATAATCCTTTAAGACTATAAAAAAGTTAGAAATAATAACATTTGTTTCAGAATTATAAATTTTACTCGATAAGGTAGAATTTTATTTAAGAATAGTTTTTAAAAATAGGCTTTTTAAAAAAATGATAAATCTATATATTTTTTTATTGATTTTATGCATTAAATTCTAATATAATCAATTTTTTTCGTTAAATTCTAATACAATCGGTTCGGACTTTAATCCCATGCTCACGCAACGACCACTTCTGTACCATATTTACGAAAAATTATTCCACTTTGAGTACAGTTCGTAACATTCTCCCACTAAGGTGACATTTATAACACATTTATCACTTTTTGACATATTTAGCAGTAATATAAAATATAACTTCTTCTCGCTGAGAGTTTTTCCATACAATTTACAATGAAATCCCGCAAAAAAATTACAGAGATGCACCCTCGGATGCACCATAATCAAGGGATGTGATGTCTTTTTCTTATTTATTGTAATAACGCCTCATAAATTTCACTACTGTAAAATTTACTGGCATATTGTTTCATCAAAGAAAAGAGTACCGTACGCATAAGTACATATTAAATTGGACAGAAATTTCGAGATTATTTTCACGAAAACTTACTAGACAGTAAACATTATAATGCAGTACCGTAAATTTTATTGGACGTATTTTGGATTTTTTCCATGTGTTTAATAGTATTTAAAGGCCTAAATCTATAAAATAATCTAAAAATATATGACGTACCACGATTTTAGTCATGGTTACCATAATTTTTATGAGCTCGTCCGTGCAAATACATTTGGTTAAAACCTTTTATTTTGACGGATATATAATCTTATAAGATGAATACATTAAATCCCTCTCGAGGTCTAAAGTGGCTCAGTCGGTAGAGCGATGGATTCATGATCTCGAGATTTTGAGTTCGAATCTCGCTCTCGGTGGTACAAGCATCGCTGTACGTTATATGTGCTTTGTTAACAAACACACTGACGATCTCCGTTGCTAATCAGTTTCGCAATTATAGCTGAAATACAACGACGTTAAAATAATTAAGATTAACTCTCTCTTCTTCTTACGTTTTCGCCTATTCATCATTTAATGTGGAATTATTGCAGTCACTCGAAATAACTTTTTTTTTTATTTCTATTTTAATATAAGGTGCATTTACTAATAAAAGAAATAAAAAAATAGTTACTTTTTATAATAATACCGTACAATTTTAATATTCTCCAAAATTTTATCTTCATTCAAACAAAATATTTACTTTGATTTTATTTCGATATTATTAGTTTCCGATAAGCAAATATTTTTTTAATTATTATAAAAGTAATTTGACGCCCTACAGAAGAAATTATTCACAAACATGGTAGTGGTTGCACACGCATCAGCCGATAAAAGAGCTGATCGTGCCTATTAAAATATTATTAATAAAAAAGTATTGTTATTACAATATTAAACATATTACCCCGTTCTAATATTCATTCATACATAAATATACTATTTCTTTTCCCTTGGGATAAAGGTGTTGGCTTTTTGTATACAATACATGCGAAATGCATTATAATTTTGTGGCTGCACACGCATTAATGGCCAACGTGTCGCACATGCATATACCTACGTACATGTACACGCACATAAAAGTACAGGAAAAAGGGAAAGAACAGAGAGAACAGCATGTGAAACGAAGCGCGGAAAGTACGAGCATAAGTACATTACAAGCTGGGCGTAACGCGCTCAATCGTATGTGTATACATATATGTTTCTCTGCGTATAAAGGGAGAGATGTAATATTGTACACTTGAGGTTTTCTTTCTTTCCTTTTCTCATTCTCCTCTACGTTACGACTAATGATATAGTCGTTTGACTAATTCAATTTCGTAGATATGTATTCCTAAGGTTCTTTAATTACGTCAAAGTTAATTAGTGGAAAATATACTCAAATATATTATATTGGCTAATGTTGTTCGATCTTATCTGGCAATAAAAATAAACATTTTTTTCCTTAATGACGCAATATATTTTACATATAATGAATAAATTTATAATTCCTAGTGTTTAGATATAAAAGGAAGCTTTTAAGGAGGATCCAACGAATTAGGAAACCCGTGTTTTTTAATGAGAATAAGCTTTAATATTTTTTTATATTTACATTGAAGTAATTTAAAAATTAAATTTAAAACATATAATATTTTACACGTTTTTTTTAAAAGAGTAATAGAATAATTTATTCAAATATCTTCAACTAACTAAATATTCATATAATTTTTAGCAAAAACAAATATAATACAATTTTTTATTCATAATTTTATAAAAATATATGTTACGAAGAAGAACGATGAATCCTCTTTAAATTTAAATAATAATAAACACTTCTGTGAAAAATTCTTTATTAGTTTTTTTCATAAAGAATTTTTTTCAATTATTTTGTAACATGGTATTTATGCATTAAAAATAAGAAAAAAAATCAACTTCTTTTAAATATAAAGTATCGTGTGTACCTTTTACATTTCTCAAAGCAAATACTTTGAATGCAAAATTTAATTAAAGTCTAACCCGAAGCTCAAGAAGTTCATTTGAATTTCCGCGAAAAGGCTCGCGCACGCACTTTTTTTATAATACATTGTATGGATGAAAATAATTTAAACTCATAGCGAGAATTAGTGTAGTAAGAAAAAATTATTATAATGATGCTCCTTCGAATAAAGATAAGAAAAAAGAAAGACTAAATTTTAAAAGCCTAAGGACTTTACTAAAACATCGTAAGCCATTGAATATGACCATCACCTGTTATAGTATGCGCTTTGATGCTTATAATGCGGCCTTTTTCAAAAAGTTTTTACGAAAACATTTAAAAGTGATACGTACAAAGGAAAAAAAGAACAGAATATGCCCTTCTCTTAAGCAACTAATTGCGCATCTTACACCTTTATTTATTTAGTTTTTTTTTTGTCGATGGTAACAAAATTTTTAGAGTCACACTCTGCGCAATTTCTTTCATTAGTTTTATGTACAAGTCATTCCTAATAAATCCATTTGCGCGATGTTTTATTTTTTTGAATGTTCGGAAGGGTTTTTAGATTAGCCCGCAGCTGTACAGTTTGGTAATGCCTAGTAATTTTCAGCTGAAAGCTTTGGGATACGAAATATGAGGAGGTGATGGACAACCGCATAGTTTTCTTATGGCCAATTTGATAAATTGTCAAGATTCACAAAAGATAATCATATTTCTGTTTTTTTTTTTTATTTTTCTTACAGTTTATTTAGTTTTTGAATAATAAACGTTTATTTTAAGTTTTAACCTTTAGGCACAGTTGAAGAAATGACTTTATATAATTATTTGCATGAAAACTATTTACAATGGTAAAATAATCTCTTTTTTAGATTGTACAGCAAATAGTAATTTTCTGGTATTATATTAATGAATCAATAAGGAATAATATGCTAAAAAAAAGTATAAAACAAATATTATCCAAGTTTATTTTGCACAATTCTAATAATTTAATAATTTAAAGACGATTAATGTACAAATATTTAATTTTTCGTAAACAAAAAATTATAAACATTAAAACTTGTTGATATTTTCTTATATCTTCTTTCATGTTAAAAAAAGGAAAACAGAAAAAAATAACAATGACAGTTTGCGTACTATTTATGTACATATTAATGATTCTGCTGGTACACTAAATGCAAAACAAGTAGAGCGAAAATTGAATAGCAACAAAGTAGTTTTGAAAAATGTAACACTCCTTACTTCTATTTTTTTTCACATATACATTTGTTAAAACATTATCTGCTTATAAAAACAAACGGAACATTAATTGAAAAAAACGATAGTTTATTTTATAAAATAAAAATAATCATACATAAAAATAAAACTTAAAAGAATCTGGAAGAAGAAATATGTGTGGAATAGCTGATAACAATTTTTTTTTTTATTTAACGTCACTGTTTTTATACTATCATTGCAATACTAATTAGTGACGAAGGTTTGTCAGCGTGTTTGTGATCAAAGCACATGTAGTAATCTACAGTGGTGCTTATATCAATAGGCAGTGAGCGGGATTCGAACTCAAGTCCTCGAGATTATGAATCCATCACTCTACCAGCTGAGCCATTGACAACCTCACAGAATGTTATAATGAAAATTATCATGGATTGTTATACGTCGTATCATCGTAGAAAAAAAATTGTGAGTTGAATTATCGTAACAAATTTTATCAATAATATGATGAAATTTATCAATATAATTTACATTTTTTTCCTCGACGATGTTATATTTTTTGATTTATAACATATTTACGTTAATTTTTAGTAAAAAATCCTTTTTTGGTAAATTATCTCAATAAATTTTATCATCTTTTTAGATAAAAATCCTGAAAAGTATAAATGAAATTTCCAATGATGATACTATGTTCTAGAGTTAGCAACATACATGTATAGACACACATATACATATAGAAAGAAAAAAAGGAGCATTAATCTCTTAGAGCTTGTACATACATGGACCGCGCAACTTAATAAAGCTTCCAATATTGCTAAGCCTAGTAATTAGATGTAACTGTTGTATGCTATAAGCATGTTATTATACATGCGCAAAGAGATAGTGCAATCCTGTCAAGTGCCTCGACCTTTATAGCCATCAATTTTATTATAATCCAGCGGACTTGTCTATAGTTTGTTAAATTAATTATACTTCAAACCTTTTATGGATTTTTATTATTGTTTATTATCAAGAATTATCAATTTAAAAAAATTCATTTTATTTTATATACTCTATAAAATATTAAAATTAAAAATTTTATTCGTTGATTTAAATTGCTATTATATTCATTCGCAGCAACCATTTACTATTTTATTTTATAAAAAAAGTTGAACAAGCTGTATTCTTTTTAACAAAATTAAAAAGAATACATTTTAATTAAAGAGAAAAAAGAAATCCGTAAGATATATATGGTTTAAAAAACATAGAATGGAAAAACGTATAATGCACGACAAAGAATTGTGCTTTTCTTTTCTTGCCAGCGATGCATGTGACGCTTGATGGATGAACACTTATACAGTAGTATTAAAGCAATTCTATAGGGATGCTGAACGCGCTTTTATTTTACTCATCTTCATTCGCTTTTATTTCAGTTTTTTTAAATCCTTTTTTACTTGTTATTCTCGCGACATCTCGATGACGCGAAGCGAGTACGGAAATTAAGATGCCTCGCCTCGACACACTTTTTCTTGGTACGATAAATCGCGCGAGTTTTTACCAATTTTTTTTTTCTTCTTTTTTAACATCCTTACTTTAACTATCTTTGTACGAAGAATTTAAATGGGTAATTCCTGTTTTTTAAATACTGATTTAAGAAATTTTCGTTGTGCGTCGAAAAAAATTATTCAGGTATAATATTTTTAAATAAAAAAAAAATTATCTTTTTTTGATATTTTGATTATTTAAAATTTATTTACAAAAACAATTAATATAATTTTTAATTGATTATGTATGCACCTTTAAAATGATTTAATGATGAAAAAAAAAATAATTTAAAATGAATATATTCATTGAAATTAAAAATGTATAAACATTATAAACAATTTTTAGTTAATACCCGTAATAAAATACAACATTATTCTTAACTAATCATCGTCGTTTTATTTCTCTGCATAAAATATCCACTTTGAAAAATAACTGATTACACCGTATATATGCCTACGCACCGAGGCTCATCAGTAAAACAAAATAGCTGTTAATTCTTTGTCTCTCTTTCTTTTTTTTTTTACCTTCCAAGGAACATTGAAAAACCACACAACAAGGAACCGCAAACGAAGAAAGGAAGACGGAGAGCGTAAGAAAAAAAACAAAAATCCAATTTTCGCTTCGCGTGCATAATTGATTTCCAAAATGGACGAAACTACCCTCTATTATTATATTCAAGACACATACTATTTAACTGTCAAGTTTTTTTGTTCCTTTTTCTGTATATCAATGTCTTTTTCCAAGTCGAAACTTTAATTTTTTCTTAGTTGATGATGGAAATTTTAGTGTAAGATTTTTTTTTATTATACTTGAATTAATCATAGATTATAATACCATATTAATTCATAATATACTAAACACATAAATGTTTTGAAATTATTTTATTTTGTCTTGTTTAAATCATTTAAACGTTTAAACCAATAACATTATGTTATTAACTAATTACCGTAATAAATATTTCTTTAATTATCCAAAGATCATCTACGAATGCATTATCTCTTAATTTAGAACTGGAAAGAAAAAGAAAAAAGAAAAAAAGAGCAAAGAAGTAAAAGTAAAAGAAAAAAATAATCAAGTAGATATAGAGGCTCTCGTTTGTCATTCAAAATATACAACGATCGTAAAAGGTCTTGGGGTATATAAGGAATATGATGATGCTGCGGCAAGCAAAAGACCCTCAAGGTTTATCATATATTTTAGAATGTTTAAGGACGCCATTAAAGTAATTCGCCCGTCACGGCTGGCTTACTGAAGTCATTTCTGTATATATATATATATACCTTTTGTATATGTTAGTAAACCAAACCTCACTCTCATAGAACGCATATACTCGCGCAAGAGACAATATATAACGAGAGCAAAATCTACGTACAAGACGAAGAAGAACTTGCGGGACAACAACCCGTCTATTATCCTTATTACGCAGTCTACTTTGTGTGTTGCATCTTACATACACGTTTACATATCGGCTGTGTATACACATTCGTGGTTTATGAGATGGGCTTTATGTTTTATTCATATTATCATTTGGTTGAGTTGTGGATTTCGTTTGGGAAATATAATTTTTATGCTGTGATTTTTGCTTTTGACAAAACAAAATTCATTCAGAGTGAATTTAATGTTATGTGAATAAGAATGCTTAAGTTATTTTTTGGCGCATACTCATTTTTTCACATATAAATTCATGAAAAATATTTTACAATAAAAAAATTTTCTATTAATGATATTCAATTAATTATATAATTATTTATTAAATTTATTATTCTGTTTTCACTAAAGATTTAGTTTTAAAAGATCAAAAATATAAAAATTTACCGAGTTCAAAGTACGCTTTAAAAAAAAAAACATATTCTTAGACGACTATGGAAAGCCACAATAGAATTGATTAATTAAAAATGCGACATTTTATTAATTCGGTTATTCTTTAGCAGATGAAAGCGTGATGAAATTACAACGATTTTAAAAGTAATTTCTAAAGAATCACCAACTTCTTTCTTATTCAATCTCTCGCAGTGACGTACATTAAAAAAGTTAAAATATATAAGCCCATTTAAAATAAACTCGATTGTATATACCGTTTCGTATCTCAAAGAATTCATAATCGTATGTTTAGTAGTTTAAGTTCACACATACATATGTACATATGTCCATTATTTATTTTCTATACGACATGATTTGTATTATATTGTCGATGAATGAAACTTTTTTAAAATTCCAACTAGCGTATAATGACGAAATGAGTTGGTGACATCTAAAAAAGAATTTGACCTCTTCATTTTTTTTCTGCTTCCTATATTCAATACGATTGAATAAACAAAAAATATTCGTTTTACTTTATATGAGGAAAAGCTTTTGAATATACAAATGAAAGAAAAAGTTGTATAATATAATCATCTTGTGGAAAATTTTAATATTTAGCAGACAATAGGTTATCGAGAAGATAATTTCTTAACTTTACAAATTGCTTTATTGTAAAAAATTTTTATTTTTCATAAGGTATAAGAAACATGAATTATTTAATGAGTAACTAAGAAAGTTGATAAATATACAGTATAAGTTCAAGATATCTTTTTACAAATTGTTGATCTTTTTTCGATTTTATGTTGAGCTGTCGTGTAACGGATTTTAAAATCTCTCATTTTTTGTATGTGTATATTATTGTGACACTGTTTTAAAGAAATTTGTATTTCAATGGAAATGATATTTACAACATGAATAATCCTTATTTTCTAGCTATTTGTAAAAATAATTCACGTAGAAATTCGTAATTTTAGAAACTCTATTTTCATTTATGTACATATTTTAACGTAAAGAAAACACAGTTATTGATGGATTATTTTAAAAAATCATATAATTTCTTAATCATGTCTTTAGCATATATCAACTAATGATTATTCTTTATAATTTTTTAATTTTGTTAATATATATTAAACGTAGTGATTGTTTTATTAAGTACAGAGATTATCTACATTGATAAAATGTAGAGGTCTCAAAAGTATGAGAAAAATGAATCGACATACATCTTTTCTTAGCTGCTTTTATACCAGATTAAATGCCATATGCATAATACAAAGTCCAGAAAAAAATTATCATCTCACTTTTGTATGAATTCAAAAGAAATATTTAATCTTTCATTCAAAAGCCATCCTCGAGATTACACATCCAAAAATTCCACTATACACACATACAGGACAGATCAAGCTTCGCTGCATAAAAAAAATCGAGCAAACAATCTCATTACAAGCTTGTATAACTCTTCAAGCACAAAAAAAAGAATGTACAAGAAAAGAAGAAGAAGAAGTCGTCTTCTGGAAAGCAAACAAAACTATCAGATTGATCATCCACACACATATGTAGACGTTGACAATAGCAACGGACGTTGCTTTTCTTCAATAACAATGGATAAAGCTCCGAATATCGTTCGAGTCTTGGTGAAAAGCGACGTTGACTTTGTGATTAACGTGTGCGCATTACTATAAAAAAAATACATTTGCTTCGTATATATATCCTTTTTTTTGAAGAATGGTCATTATACGGTATGGTTAGACAGAGCTGAATAGAAAGAAACGACACTTACACCCACACAAAAAGATTCATTCATTGAAATTCAAATGCTATGTGTGAAATGGAGATGCTTTTAGGGACCAAAAGAATATATGTATATTCTAGGCTAAAATGAATTTCGTTTTAAAGTAACGTCAGAAATAGCTTTTCCATTTAATTGGCTTATAAAGTTATAGTATATTATAAATTTGATTTCCCAATGATTAACATTTAATAATTTTGATAAGCTCTTTTAATTTTTGAAATTTAAAATTTTTAATAAATATAATCCAGAAAAAGTAAGCTTATTCAAGGAATGCTTATTTAAAAATTTTAAATTATTTACTTACAAAATTACAATCTTAAAAAGTTTGTATGGATTTAAATATCTTTTAGCATTTAAATTATTTGGTTAAAGTCACGTAGGTTAATTAAATAATTTCAATTTCAAGATTTATTTTAAATTTTAAATTCAACTTATTATATTATATTTAAAGATTATAAACGCATAATGTATATCCAAATGCAAGAGACACTTTCATTATATGACATCGTGAAGCTCGTTGAAGGTGTCTTTCTCTCGTTGTTCCTTGTCATTCTACTCATCCCTCTTTTGCTTTTGCCGCGACACATTCATTATCATTGCAGCGCTCATCTTTTGGCTTTGTATAATGCCAAACTAAGTATGTGTATGGTTTTCATGCGCATGTCTTTTGCTATGCTAACCGGGGTCAAAATATAACTCTTGAACGCCTCCGCATTTGGTATGGTAACAATGCCATAATGTTATACTTATAAGAAGGATCCTCGTCTTATACAGAATTAAGGTTTGATGACGTGCATACAGGCGGCAAACTTTTTTTTTCCTCCTTCTTTTTGTTTTCATCTGTATTATTGAGATAATGACAAAGGATGAGAGATTTTGGGTGCATGTGATGAATAAAAAGACTACCTAATGTAGTAAGCTTGTGACAGTGCGAATTTTTTTTTTTTTTTTTTTTGCCATACTGTTATTTCACATTGAAATTAATGTATTCAATTGTTTCTCTAATCAAATAAGTAGTTCAGATTAATGAATTTAATTTGAAAGATATTTATTAATCCCAAAAAGATGAATGATTTTTTACTACGTTGAAGTTCGAGATAGTAAATAAATAATATAAATAAAAAGTTAAAAAACAAATTTACTATTAAACAAGTTAATGATTACTATTTATTGAAAGAAATGACAGGTTTTAACTTTTGAAAAAATTTAAAATAATGCCTTCTATTAAAATTCAATGAATCAAAAGTTTTTATCAAGATAAAGAAAAGATTATATGATTAGTTTTTACTAGAATTAAACATAAACACTTCATATAGTTTCGGCAATTTGTTGGATTAAAAAAATTTATTTTCTTAGAAACTGTTAAATTTGTTAATACCTACTTTTTTCTTTCAATTATATCTGCCATCCAAAGTAAGAAAACCTTAACTCCAATGGGATTCCTATATAGTTGATCACTTTTATACTTTGGGCTGTAGATATAATTAAACTGATAAACAATATACTTATAATCCTAAAGCAAATTGAAAATTAACTATAACTCATTTAGTTTGGGTAATTAAATCAATTTCAACTCACTTTTGGAATTGTTAAAGTATTTGCATTTATTTCTTTTTCAAAAAGTTATCGTTGAATTGTTTAATAACTAATTCTTTTGTCGGTGTTTTTTCACTTAAAATTTCAAACTTAGGCATATTAAAGTTATTATTAATATTTCTGGGATTAGTAAATATCTTTTTAATTAAAAATAAATATACATAATTTCAGATTTTCTTCTTTTTTTCAAAGTATATATATTTTTATATTTTTAAAATTTCAACTCTATCAATAACATGAAACAAATGAATTACGTTATTTTTCATGAAATTACAATTTGCAATGATTATCACAATTGACATATTATCTTTGTTCAAGTATTTTCTACATTGATTAGATAATTACAACATTAAACACATCGAAAAACTGATAATCTTATTAATGACTCACGGCAAGAAAAAAAGGTAAAACTAAAAAAAAATAAAACGATTTACGTTCGGAATTCCCAAAGTAAAATCTATAATACTCAGTTTCTTCGAGAAAATAAAAAGTAAAAAAAAAAATAAGTTACAAATGCAAGGAGAGAATATGCAACATATCTACATAGAAATGAAGAAGAAAAAAAAAGCGAAGAAGGCAATATATACAGCCGTTCGCTTTAAAAGAAGTTAGTAGTAGGGGTATATAGCTGGAAGAAAAGGCGGAGCATAAGAGCTGTGGTTATAATACGCATACCAATACAATCTATACGTACGTATATATAGATATATGCAATGCAATCTGCCTCAAAGGTGCATAACTATATACTCGATTGAAGAGAAGAGGAGCATTATAACCGCGGGATGAACAAGCGTTTAACCTATGCAAGAGTAGGAGTTAACGCGATGGCGTATGTATATGTACACGCGGAAATTCATGGGATTAAATGTTTTAGTACATTCACGTGAATAAAATTTAACAATTATTATTATCGTGATATGAAAATGCTCGGAGCTACGAGAGAATTTTTATTTTTTCTTAATAAGAAAAATTATGCTTTTAAAAGTGAGTTATACGTTGGAGGTTGTTAAAGAAATAGTTAGTTTTTTTTATTAGAGATATTTGAAATTTCACCTTTGGCAATAAGTTGTAATAGCTAGTAAATAATGGATATAATCAGAAAAATTAATCGAATAACAAAGTAGCTAAGTTTAGACCTATCTAAATTTTCTTTAAGTCGATTGTTTTTATTAAAAACAATTAATTAATTTGATTTTTTTTAATAAACTACATTTCACGACGTACTGTATATTTTAGTGTTACCAAAGAGTTAAGACATTCATCTAGTACCATATAGTAACAAGGTTAAAAAAAACTACTCATAATTCTCGGTAATGACATAGAGAAGTTTTAAAGAGACAAGATACACAAGCGCAGATAAAAAGTATACAATTAACGGTAGAAAATTTTTAAATACCCGTAATTGTAAATCTCATAATTAAAAGAAGTATCTGTCGGTCACTTGACTGCATGAAGTTTAAATTTTTCTTCAGACGTACATAGAAGGGTACGTACTCAAGACAATTTCATATGTAAGCAACTTAGTTTATTATCTGTTCATCATTATCTTTATTTATATTATCTTAGCAACTAAAGCAAATAAGTTAAATAGATATAACGCATCTCGTGGTCTTTTCTTTTTTTTTTTTTTAAGGAAGTAGATCGTTGATGTTTTTCTGCACACACGTATTCTGTACAACAGACGACGCGCGTCAAATTAGCGCTGTTATTATAACTCGTGCGAATTTTTAAAACTGAAGTGTATACGTTTTGATGATGGACAGGATGCTTCTTGATACGACTCGGCAAACATCAAGAGTCATAACAAAATGTCGTACTCTACGATTTTAGTATAAAAACTGTTTTTTAATACTTTTTTTTTAAATTATTTAAATTTATTGTTTTTATATAATTAATTTAATCAACGTATTTTGTAAGAATTCAAAAAAAATTTTTAATTTATTTCATATATAATCACTGAATTAACGATTTTCAATATTCTATTATAATAATATATATTATTTATTGCTTGTTGATGTTTAAGTATTTCTTTAGCAAATAATGTAAATCATACATATGTCGTTTAGAGATAATAAAAAAAATCTGTTTTTTTTCATACGCATCAAGTAAATTGCTCCTTGAGAGAATAAAAATGTTCGCAAGTTTTAAGAGTTCTCAAGCATTTTTTAATTGGACGTAAAATGTAAGCAAATTGTATATTTAAAACTGTCTTATTTCTCTCTCTTGTTCTTTGAACTTCGTATGCAAAACTTATAAAGCGTTAAAAAATTTTTTTTCTTCATTAACTATAAAACTAAAATGCCTTTTTAAACTTTAATTTTTAAACCATTTCTTTTTTTTTTCACTAACTACCTAGCACTTTGCAATCATCGGGACAACGCCATCTTAAAAAAGAAAAGAAAACAAGAAAATCAAAGAGAAAAAAAAGTCGAAAGAACTCAACACCTTCCAAACGAACAAACATAAAAGAGCGAGTTAGTAAAGGAGTAAGACAGAGAAAGTGCTAGCGCATAGTAGTAAAGGTAATAAAAAAACCTTGTATATATACGCAACGTTATTCTTCCAAAGGAGTAATACACATCGCGAATTTTTCGTATAAGGCTAGCAATATTTGAAAGCTCTTCGTGCAATAGTGCACCAACCTTGTTGAAGATAAAATTTACGCGGCTACCGACTCTCATTCTTTCTCTCGTTAGTTTTATTGTGTTAGGTCGATCGTTTAGCTGTTGAAGTATTTTAAAAGCTTAAAGAGACTACGAAGACGAAAGAGCTGATGATTTTATACTGTAAAGTTACCCTTTTTTCCATTTTATGGGTAACGAGAGTATTAAGTGGGAAAGAATTATTGTCGATCGAGGTTCAAGTATTTTTTTATATAGATATCGTTCGTTATAAAATATAAAGAAGGTATAATACGTTACATTTAGTGTTAGTTATTATCTTGCTATAAAATGATTGATGCTCGTATCAATTTTATTGTCGTAATAAACGTTATATTGTTCTATTTCTTCATGTTTTAAATTAACGTTATAAATTATATATCACTATCAAAAATTTTTTTCTACTACAGTATAAAATTATTTTTTTACTATTTATCTGGCTTTTAATTTGTATACCTATTGCGTTACTTTTAATTTATTGGATAATTTATATATATTTATAAAATACTCGAAGCTTGGATAATTAAACCTTATAAGCTTGAAAAAGTGATTTATACATTCAACCGAAAATAATCAATAAAAATTCAAATAAATTATAGTCCATAAATTACATCCCTCTTTTATAGGCCTCTTTAAATAATATAAAAAATATAAAATTAAAATTGTTCGCCTTTTGAAAAAAAAAAATAACTTCTGCTTAAAGTTATAGTTAATCGAACATTCTTTGCAAAACTCTGTTGTTACAAAAATAAGTAGGGGTAAAAATAAAAAAATGAAAAATGCAAAATAAAATTTTTCATCTTTTTTGTCAGTTCATAAAACTTGTGAATATGCAATTTCTTTCGCCATAGTTCGCACCATCTCAACACTTCAGTAAACTGCCATTTACCGCATCTCATCATCTCATCCCTCCATATAATCTCCTTTTCCTTTAGCTGACGATCCTTTGTTTCTCAACTGCAAGTATATCTTTCCCCCTTTTCCTTCATTCGTCGAAGCAAAACGTTTTCACGATATAAAATTCTGTTTTATTAGAGCACTACATTTTTACGAGTAATCGAGTTCAAAGAGTCTATATACGTACATATATATGTATGTATAAGGTGATAAAATTTATCTTTTTAAAGATATATATAAGGTAACGTGTAAAATGAAAAGAAGGTTTGTTACCAATTTGATGGTGTTACCAGGTAATAATAACAAGCTTACCAAGGACGAGAAGAAGAATAAGGAAAAAAAATTAAAGTATTTTGAGCTCAAGTAAATATTTATCTTTTTTTAATAACGCTAACCATTTCAGAAGTTTTAACAAAACTTTTAAAAAAGGGACACTCCGCGTATACGGAATCCTTGGCAAAGATATTGGCGCATTAAAATTTTTCTTTTTGCCAAAGGTGAGAATTATATATCCTCAATTGGATTTTTCTTATTACGCTGGATGATGAAGTGTCAGAAAAAAGGCAGATTTTTATTTTTATTGGTGCATCAAATTTTTCATTTTTACGACCTTAATTTTTCAGCTTTGGTTTATTGTCTGCGTAAAAGATTATTTTGAACAACTGAATTTATTTTTAAATTTTAATACTTATGGTAATGTGAAAGAATCGGAAATTGATTTTTTAACTAAAAATCACATAAATTTTAAAAAAATATTTTTATTTTACGAGTAAAATTATTATCTTTCATTATCAATAAGAATTCTCGACCTTAAAAATAAAAATAAAAATTAAAGCTATCAGCAACATAAAACACATTCGAAACTCGATAACCAAAAGATTTTTCTTATGATTATGTTAATTTTTTAAATTCACAGAAACATTAAAATAGATGAAAAAAAAATCGCTTGCATGAATTCAATACGTTATTACCTATCTAAGATTACATTACTAGTTTTTTTTTTTTTTAGGGAAAACCACGAACATTGCGTTATCACACATTATGTTTCTATAATGAATTGAAAATCAATTTAGCGGACGCGCGCGCCATATATGAAGAAAAAAAAAACGACGCCACCTAAAGCCGTCATTTATATTTTTCATAGTCGCACGTGCGAATACATAAAAAAAAACTTATGTATTGAGGTCGCACACGATTACTATTATTTTTTTTGCCTTTTTTCATTTTTTTTCTATGTGAATGTAATTTGAATAAGCCGCTTGATATTAAAATTGTCAACTTCGCTTCATTGTTATATTCGCTGATAATAAGGGAATTTTAAAAAAATGATTTATGCCAGCTTGGATAGAAACGATTTTTTTCTCTATTTTTAGTTTAAGGTTAAATTAATAAAGAAAATAGATGAAGGTATTGTATTTTTATTCGAGAAATCGTAGTTTTTTAACAGAAAATTATTATGCACAGTAATTGTAATATTATTAAAGTATTATACTCAAAAAAGTAGTTTGAAAGTAATTATAAATAACGAAAAATACACAGATGAACAAAAAATAATTAGAAATGTTATTTAAAGTAAGATTACTCGTATTATAAACTCAACCAACAAATAAAAAAAAAATGATACCGAGAAAAGGAAGAAAAAAAAACAATACAATACTTGTATAACAATCAGAAAAATAAAAAAAAATTCTGGTTTTTTTTCCCCGGCCACATTATACCAACGATTAGCACTGTTCAACGACTTTCGACATCTTTCCTCACTCCGATAAACTTCTTGGTGCGTATATTAGTTTTAGTATAAGATTTCCCTTTACTCGTTTTATCATCGCGCTTTCATCAGGATGCAAATCTTTTAGCTTTTTTTTTGCTGCTTCTCTTTTCTTTCCTTTTTTTTTTTGAATAGCAAAACAAGAGCAAGGAGGCGTACACAAGACAATAGGTGATTTTTTTATCAATGTTGAAAAATCTTTACGACTATACGTATCGCGGAATCCGAAAATTACGAGATTGGGTTGCTGTTGTTGCTTCGTTATTAAACTCGGTAGAGGTAAGAATCTTGGGAAGGAAAAGGATTTCACCGTTCAATTTGCGTATTCGTAAAAATAATTTTATGAAATTATGTTTTTCCTTTTTTATCTCAAAATATAAGCTAAAGATTCGCAAGATAAATGTAAATTATATAATAATTATTATTTTAACTTTTTATGCTAAATAATTAAGTTGGATAAAATTTAGACAGTAAATAAATCATTAAAATTTATATTCCTCAGATGAATTATGGTTAAACTCAAAGTTTATTTTAAAATTCGAAGACAGTAAAAAGCTTCTTATAGGCTAATTTAAATAATAATCTTTAAATATAATTCTGCATAATTTTATCTCGTTGCAAATAAAAATGATTTTTCATCAGAATTTTTTCTTTTCCAGCTTAATAAAAGTAAAACGAAATTTGCGCATGCAAAATCTAATATTTTCCATCTCAACGATCGTAAACTTGTAAACTATGCTTGCTCTAAAAAGAAAAAAAAATACGTAAGGTTTAGCAACAATCAGTGACTATAAATTTAAACAGCTGGTGTGTACAAGTAATACCAATAGTATTTCAAACGAGAGCAGCCTACAGTTCTACAATCTTTTTTTTCGAAAAAAATAGGATATAGACATATACATACTTGACTTTGGCCAAAGAAGAAAAATAAAGAAGAAAAAAAAGATCGCACGAAGGTATTATAAAAGGAAATAGTATAGGAACGGAAAGAAAAGAATGAAATTGAGCGAGATATATATTTTATGTATAACGCTTGGCTTCAAACGAATTATGTACACATACATGTATATATTCCTATAGGACGCATCCTATTTTATATTTTTTTTTTTAAACTTCTCTTTTCCTATCTTGGTATCGTTTCGTTGTTGTTTCTTTTTTTTTCGCACACACGTAATACTAAACGAGGTTACACTATATACTTTGCAGCCATTGTGAAATAACTCGTAAAACCTTGCAAATTGCTGGCTATTTCGCTACCCGATCTATATAGTGTATTCGTGTATATATACATATAACGAAAGCTTGTGCGCTGCCTCGTTTACACATACGATGTTTTTTTTATTATATACATGTACGTATATGTGTGTGTGTGCGTGTAAGTAGTCGTTTTCTTTTACTCTGTTGCTTTTTTTTTTCTTTAAACTTGTGAGGGTGTGTTTTGCCTTACTTTGTGTAAGATGGCTCTTAAAGAGGGATTGGAGGGTACAAGTGTATAAGCAATGTGTAAAGGCTAGTACTTTTTTTCTTTTACGATAGCAAACTTTGAAGAGGTTGCCATGATGGTTAGTTAGCTCTTCTGTTTTTTTAAGAGCTAAATATTAAATGGTACTCATATCAGTGAGAATAGTATAGGAAAGATATTTTCTTTTTTAATTTTTCTGAAACTGAAGATTGATTTTGTATGTTTTAATTTTTTAAAAAGATTATTAACATAATGCCTTTGAATTCATTCTTTGTAATTATTGGTGAAAAATTTCGTAATTAAACTTTGAAATTGATGTATTATTTATCTTGGAATGAAATTGCTCCAATTTAAAAGTAACCATTAAAACTGATTCTAAAATACTGTTCAGATTATTAAAAACCGTAATTGGTTTAATGCCTAACTTTGTGAAATTAATATAATTAAAATCATTAAAAATTTTTTATTTAAGAAAAAAACTTAATTATGCAAATGATCTTTGTTTTTTTAAAGTTTTTGAGTATTGCACAATCACTATAGTATTTTATAACAATAATTTATTCACAGCGATATAAAGAATTTCAAGAGTTTTCTCTGAAACAATATTTTTTCCCATAAAATTTATGAAGAAGAATTTATATGTATCATTAAAAATTTGGTTCGTAAAATCTTCGATATCGTTGAACTATCGATTTAGTCAATAAATATACGCAGGTTTATTAGTTAAAAAGTATGGAAAATAATGTTAAAAAATTATAATAAAAGAAGTTTTTGTTTCACCTATAGTAGAAGTGTTCAACTTGTTTATATAGTACAGTTTGAGTACTGATTTACGCTATATTCGATAAATATCCCTAGTGAAATAGACATTTTATCAGTATAAATAAAAACTTTTAAATAGTTTACATTTTTTATAATCACTTTTTTAATAACTATAATATAATAAGTAAATACATAGGTAACGTATTAAATAATTTAAAATATCCAAAGCTACAAGTTAATTAAAACTAAAATCTCATAAATTCATTTAACCGACTGTATGTTTGAGCCTTCTATTCACACCTCGAAATTTTTAAACGCAGAAATTTACGTGAAACTTTGTAAGAATGAAAAAAAAGTACGAAACAATATAATATAATATCAAAGCATAGAAAAGGAAGAAAAGAGAGAGAGAGGGAGTAAAGAGACAGCGTATACTCTATTTCAAGACAATAACCAACTGGCCGTAAAACTGTCCAGAGCCTTATAAGCAAACCGCTCTCATCTTCGTGTTAGCATCGTCTAGACAATCCTTCTGTTCCCTTTCTCTCTCTCTACATTTTAAAAAACTATTCGCGTGTGGTGCAAAGACGTATAATACCATTTTGGTAACTAGTTTGATGTACTGATCATTTATTTTTCATATAACTTTTTACTTATGAATTTTTGAGAATTGCAAAACTTACATAAATAATTTTTGTATATACATTGTATATCATTTATTTTTCTTAGATTTAAGTTATAAAACTTACGATTCCTTTAATCCTTTTTTTAAATTTCAAATTAATTTTAGTATAATACCAGCAAAATAGTTTAATTTTTAATTGTTTAATTGAAAAAGAATATTATAATGATTTAAGTATTCAATATATAATTGAAATTTAATAAATATAATAAATATAAATAAAAATCAATAATTTTACTGACAGTTCTCTAATGTAATATAAGAATATATATATTTTCTTATATTACGCATATATATGTATAAGAACACAAATCATATTACAATTTTACATTTATATGCAACAATATGCTAACAGCCACATCTTCTTCAATCTTTTCAAGGGCTTTTACATATGCGAAACAAGCCAATAAAAAGCCCTTGTGCCTATAATCAGGCAAATTAAAAAAGAAACCCTCACTCTCTCTTGCTTCACTTAATTACTTTCAAGCCATATGCAGTATAACGCACGTTTTAAGATCATAAACGTTGACGGTTGATGTTAAAATACACGCTTATATATACTCCTTTTATCTTTAAATTTTTTTATTTTCTTTATTCTTTTTCATTTTTTTTTCACCAATGTTATAGTAGTAAAAGGCTTCGAATTGGATCATCGTAAACGGACTGACTGAGCGAGTAAGAGCGAGAGAGAGGAAGAAAGGGTGGAATGGTTACAAAAACGAAAATAAGAAATAAAAAAAAGAGAGAGAGAGATAGAAGCAACCGGAGTAAGATTAAAGACTCTGTAAGTACGCCCCCACTAGAATGATGGATGTGATATCCGCGAGAAGAGATGAGAAGAAAGAAGAGTAAAAGCTTTCAAGAGAGTCGGCTGTTTCGCGAATGGAATTGTAGGTGGAGCTTTTCATTTTTATTTCATGCCTTTTTTATTTCTTTTCCTTTTTTTCTTTTATTAAGGTACTCTGTATTATTGCTAAACTTTTATATTTTTAATCTGAGTATATATGTGTGTGTTAGTGATGAGAGCAAAACAGTTTGATGATAAAATAATGATTATTAATTTTTTTTTTATTATGAAAATAAAAGTAATAAGAGGTGAGGTCTAAAGTGGTTCAGTTGGTAGAGCAATGGATTAATAATCTCGAGGATCCAAGTTCGAATCCTGCTCTCGGCAGCCGATTGATAATCTTTTATCTTCAAACTCATCCACATTATTTAATTGGAAAAAAATGTTAATTAAAATATTCTAAGAAAAATTTTTAATATATCTGTGGAATGTCTTTTCATCCAACACAAAACTGTTAATACACTTTGAGTAATTCACCGCACAAGTTTAGAATCTGTAAATACAGCGAGCATAAACGTAATCTACCGGTAGAAGCATATAATCGCTACATACGTTATTACTTATCCTCTTTTTTTGTTCTTTTATTTCTTCTTTTAAGGGGAAGAGTAATATATAGTTATTCCGAGAATAGAGAAAACTAATCGTTCTGTACAAATATTTTGTGGTTTTTTTTATTCTTTTGAAAATAAAGGCAAAAATGTGTATAGTCGCTTATTGAAGTATATGCGAAGTTATTAATATGCTGGGAGGAAGTTAAATTTTGGAAATATTCCATTATTCGTTGATACATGTCAATTTTGTATCTTTCTTTTTATTTTCATTTTGTACGGATAAGTTCGTGCGTTTTGAATAATAAACGGAAGATGAAACATATTTTCTAAAGAATTCTAAAAAATTTTTTAAATACAAATTTATAAACAAAGAAAAAAATAAAATATGTTTTTTAAAAAAGAAGTTCTAATAAATTATTGTCATAAATATTTCTTTGTATTGTATAAATATTGTTCGAAAAAATTCATGAAAATTTTGCATAGTTTTATAATACTAATTAATTTCAAATTAAATGATTTCAAATTTTTTGACACAAAATAATAGAACAAGTCAAGAGTATAATAGAGTAATTAATAAAAAAAAAGATAATAATAAAACATAATTTAAAATCAATCACATTAAAGCTACACACAATCAATCAATGAAATAAAGGTTCGGAAAACCATGATACGAATGTACTTGTTCAGGTACTTATTCATTTCTTTTTATATACTATAGGTACAATTTAAATGTTAATCCTAAACCACACCTTCTTTACAAAAAAAACTGAATAAAAAAGAAAAGTTCCGACTTTAGCAAGCAAAAATGCTAACAAGAGAGCCCTGTGATTCGTAAAAATCTCACCCTATAGAAAAGAAATTTTTTTTATATCTATATACTATATACATGTATATATTAAGGATAGCAGCAATATGACATAAAGCCGGCGATATAATTATCTCGCGCAAAAGTTGGTAATTAGACTTGACGCCCTTGGCGCGTAACATTAATTAAAAGGCTCTTTGGCTTGGTTATATTATGAATTATGAATGGCCGCGACTTCACTACCATATACACGCTCTCTGTGTCTCTTATCGCTTCTTACCTTCTTTCTTTTCTTCAATGCGTCTCTGTAATTTCGCGTTAAATTTTTAAAAGGTTAAAAAAAAAAATAAAGTGAATGGGAAGGGCTTTTGTGCAAGTATATATAGTTGTTATGGACACCTGCCTTTTATTTTGCATACGTTATATTTAATAATCGTAAAAAAAGCATTGTTGTTTCGCCAAGGGTTTGGTATAAAGGTGTGTTATGAGATTTTTTCCTTCTCCTTTTTTTATTTCTTTATGAAAAAATAGTACAGGAGGGAATTTTTTAAAAGTTAAATGAAGTTTTTTCTCTTGTTATTATTAGAATAAGAAGAAAAGATTATTTTGTTAAAATGAATTTATTTAAAATTATTGTAATTAATAATTCAACTAAAAATTTTAACTTATTTCAGATCATTATTTCTTCTTTTAGAACGTTAAATTTATACTAATGGCCTACCTACAATCAATATAAAAAATATTTTCAGATCAATCGTTGTATTTAATGCAATTTAGAAATTTTTAGCTTTATTATAATACTGATACTTGATATTTGTAGATTTTAACTTTATTTCTTGGGGGTCATCAGTGGCTCATTCAGTAGAGCTCAGGATTCGTAATCTCGAGTACCCGAGTTCGAATCCCGCTCCTGGCTGATTGATACAAGCACCACTGTTTACGATACATGTGCTTTCTTCACAAACACATTAAAAACCTCCGTCGCTAATTAGCATATCGAAATGATAATATAAATAGAGCGACCCCTGGAAGAAAATTGACCATATTGTAGGCATAATTGTTGGTCAACAAATGTTAAAATGGCACTTATCTAGAAATTCTAGAAATGATTCAAAAAAAATTTCTAGATAAGTGTCATTTTAACATGCGTTGACCGACAATTATGCTTAAGATATGGTCAATTCTCTTCCAGGGACGTTAAAAAAAATTATGTTTTTACTTTTAATACTCTTCTTCAAACACGGAGAGAAAAAATTGGTAATGGCTACCTAATAGTTTGCCCAATTTTTTATGACTATCTAACTTTTTAGTAATAATGTAGATCAGTATTTATTCCTACTTTTTAAATTATTGCCTAACTGAGTTGGTGATGATTCCAAATATTTTTAGTAGCCGCTAACAAGTTTTTTTTCTCCGTTAAGCCAAAAAAATCATATAATTAATTTTGAGCAGAAAATTAAATATAATTTATAAAAAGTGATAAATATTATTAATGATCTTCGCAAAGCCTTGTCTATTATATTATATCGAAATAAAATTTGATTAAATTTTCTGCTCACAAATAAAATATAGAAATACCTAGATAAGATTTTAATAAACTTTTTGTTTATATTTTAAAAAATTTAATATTTTTTTTTATTAAAAAATATATTGATAAATTCTTATCTAGGTAAAGATGAATAAAATAGGAAACAAAAAAAAATATAATAGAGAAAGAAAAAAAATATAGAAGTTACTTGCCTGACGCACCTGTTTGAACTGCTCCTCAAAACTCCAGCTAGTTTGCTGTTGATGAGCAGTTTGTTGATTTTGCGAGCAGCTTTGTGAACCAGCAGTACCATTACCACCACAACCGGCACCACCGATACTCGTATCTCTATTACTAGTTTCAAGACCATTTCTACCGCTTCCTTGTGACGATTCACTTGAATGTGAACTTGCTGACGATGGCAATCCACTGCCATTATTATTGTTATTGTTGTTACTGTTTTGATTTAAAGTTGTATGTTGGGAATGCTGTTGTGATTGTTGTCCAGCACCTGGTGTTAAAAATGCTCCTGGTGCTGGGAAGGAAAATGGTAGATTAAAACCACCACTGCTCATTGCAGCTTGAAGTGCTTCTAAACCACTTTTATTGTTTAGGAGGTCCATATCATTCTGTGAAGAAAATTTTTCAAAATAAGTATAATCTTTTGTTTTATTAGAAATTTTTAAACCATTCAAATTTTTATTTTTATATATTAAAGTGCAATAAATTTTCTACAAAATTTTGTATATTTTTTTATTGACTATAAAGTAAAATTAAAAGATTTGAATTTGAGCTTCTGACTAAACTTGCTAGAAGAAAGCTTCTACGCATGGAAACTTTTTCTTTAAAAATTATGAATATTACATCGTATACTTTTAGGTTATATTATAAATATTTTTCTTGTGAGATTTTATCACAATAAATTAATTTTTATTTAGAATCTAACTGTAATTTTTATAAGGTAATTCTTTCCGTGTTAAAGTTTGTTTAAATAAAAAAAAAAAAAAAATTTTTTTGGTTGATTAAATATTTTTAATATTTTAATAATTAAATTTTATATTCAAAAGGTTTTTTGTTTCTTAAATATTAATTATAAAAAAAAGTAATAATTTATAAACTTTATTCTAAAGTATAAAAGGTAAATGAAAAAAAAACTACTTACTTCTAGTTTAATCTTAGCTAAAAAGTGTGGATGAGTGGAACTCATAAGACTGTTGAGGTGTGCGAGTGGTGTAGGTGCCGGCGTATTATCAGCAGACGAATGATTATTTCCTTGTAATGGTTGCTGTGGCAATTCTTCGCCGCTTTCTTCATCCTGTCTATCTGGATCTGACAAATCCTCTTCTTGGTGCGACTGTAATAAAAAAGAAAGAAAATTAACATTTTTATTTTTTTTCGAATAGAAAAAAAAGTTTATTCATTTTTACATAAGCTTTACATAAGTTCTTTACTCAACCAAATTACAATTTACGACATGTCAATTTTCAGTATACTTTACAAACATTTATAAAGTCTTTAATACATAGCTTTTAAAAAGAAAAAAATTGTATGTCGATATAAATTAAACATTAACTTTAACGTTTAAAAAAAAAACAGGTGATATGTCATTTTTACAAAATAAGTCTACTAACATGGAAAATTGTTTAAAAGTAGGAAAAATCAATTTTTTATCATATACTTTAAAATAATAAAATTTTCATAATTACATAAAAGCTAGTTTTTCTTTTATGCATTCTACGAACAGTTAATTCGTGTATGCATAATTAAAATTCAAATTAATATACAGCAACTGTATTTATAAATTTTATCAATATTCTCAAAATATGCAGATGATGCACATTAATTTAATTTCACTTTATTAAAATTATTTTCGTATTAAAATACGCTTTGAAAGGAAAAAAAAAAGAAAATAATTAAAAATCCCATAGTATCTAACGAGCGAACTAATTGCCCTACTAATTCAATATTCATACACGTTTTCTATCTACATAAATTCATAAAACGTCCGGACGTGTGCAGTAATGTATTGTCTATGTCTAGAAAAAAAAAAATAAAAAAAATTTCCCTTCAGTCAATATTATAGTATTCGTTGTACATATATATACAAACGACAAACGGATTGTAGGTCGCTCGATAGCCGATATCAACATCGCGCATTAAACATTAATTAGGAAAATGGCGAGCGTTAACTTTTTATACGCAGATAAGACAATGTGCACATCCGTACACAGACACATTCAAGAAAAAATGAATATTATATTGAAAAAAATTTTTTTTTCGTTCTATAATATGTTCACAAAGACACGTTTTTTAGTTGTTTTTTATTATTTTTGTTTTCTTTTTTTTTATCTCTTTTATATAAAAAGGATATACGCACCGGAAACGAGCCGAGACGACGCGCCTATTGAGAGATTCGCATTCACGGCGTTTTCTTTTCGGCTTCTTGGAAAGAAAGTTAAAGACTATATAAATATATGTATGTACGTGTGTATATACACGATAAGATTGCACAGGTGAAGTGCCAAGTATTAATATGTAAGCGTGAAGAAAGATTGCTCATTGAAATGATTTAAGTGAGTTTCATAACGGAATTTGTAAATTTATTTTTTTCTGATAAAAAAAAAGTATGCTTTTACTGGTTATTTTATTTTTTAATGGGTTAGTCTTGCGTGAAATGAAAAAATAAATTTGCATGTACTGCAGTTTATATGCGATGTATACGTGCATTTTCTAAAGTACGTTCATAAAAAAATTCTAATATTGAGAAAAAAATAAACGCTTGAGATCATAATTTATACATCACAGAAAAATTAAACGAATTTAAGAGAAAATTTGAATTATAAATAAAACCATCAATAATAACAATAAATAAGAGAGCATTGAAGTTACAGCTTAATCTATTAAAGAAACATCATCTTGAATATGAACTTATGGTATGTTTTCTGTAATTCCCAATGTAAATTTTCCATGTATTTTCTCTTGTCTACAAAAAAAGGATAAATATTTTTGCACGTGCTTGAATGTCAAGTATTAACCAAAGCTAACTGAGATTAAACTTCATCCGTTCTAGACTTTTTTTTTCCCTCGTGGAATATGCGTAACATATGCGTCAACGTGTCCATCTTATACTATTTAAGTTATCAATTTTTGTTTGTTATGATAGTTTGACTTGAGAGGGGAAGATGAATTTTTGATAACATATGGTACGCCGATGGTTATTTTATTTAATTGTGTTTAAACAATAGAAAAAAAAATCTTTCTACGTTTTTAATATCTCTATAAAATAATAAAAAAATAATAGGAATAAAAGAAAGGTCATTGAATTTAAAATTCCTCTTGATGTTTCTTGTCACCTATCCTACTTGTCATTCGTATATTTATATAGAGATCTGGCGCTTGTTTGACGAATATAAATTTAATTTTAATCCTAACACCAAAACACCCACGTAATCGACATGCTGACGAGACGACCCTAGCCTTATTATACAAGAACAATAGAGAGATAGGTGTTCCGGATGTTACCACCCGGTATACTCGGCCCATAATTATTCTAATGAGAGCGAAGAGAGAGACTACATTTTAGCTTTTAGAGAAGCTTTTTATACATATTTAACCTACGTGGCGCTTATTAAGAATAAAAAATCATTGTATAAGTAGATTCATTTCTATTTTTACTTAATATAATCAAATTTTTATTTTAGTAGATGGAATATTAAAAACAGTTTATATATAGTATAAAAGTTTCAGACTTAATATATTAACAATCTTGTTAGAATCGTATTAAAAAAAAAATTTAAATAAATAGAAAAATTTAGAGTGTATGCACGAAAATGTTAATTAACTTTTAATGCATATTTAATTAAAATTAATTACAAAAACTTTACTAATAATTTATTACAAAAGATATTTTTATCTTATCAATCATTATTAAACTTTCGTATAAAGAAATAAGAAAAATTTAATAACAACCATTAAATAGTTTTCTTCTGAATTAGAAATTCAAAATCTAAAAAAAAGCAAAAGATATACCGATATGATGTAACCTCATAAAGAATTCAAAAATCAATAACAAAAAAAAGGCGTGAATCTAAAGCAACGATAATTGATGCACTTCAAAACATACAAGTCAACCGCACACGTTTATTAAAAAAAAAAAAGGAAAAATAAAGCTAGAAAAAAAAGATGTCGAGTCACGATTGTGTCGAAGGGATGAGCCGAATGAATCAATGAAAAAGAAAAAAAAACGAAAATAAGGGGAAAGCATTGGTGAGAGGAGAATCACCCTAGTGTGTTCAAGCTCTACACATAATATACATAGAGTTTGAGTGTGTCAACCCTATGGGGTAAACAAGTGGGCGCGTCTAACATCAGGGTTTCTACCCACCTACTATGATTCTTTGACTTCTTTGGAAAACTAAAGAATACAGGTACTTAACACACGTAAAAGTATAATGCACATTGTTTTTTTTTTCATTTTTATTAAAACTCAATTGTTGTATTGTTTTCATAACTACTTCAGTAATTTTTGTTCTCTACTTTTTGTTTTTAAGGAAATAGAAGATAATTTTATTCATTTAATATTTTTGTGTATCAAAGCATATAAATTTAATATAACATTACAAATTTTATTTTAAATAGTACTTTAAAAAATTTTTTTATTAGTTACACTCATAATATTATAACTTATCATGTCATAATAAATAATGGTAAAACTTTAGTAACATTATTTAAGCAAATTAAAATATAAAAAGACATAAAAAAGATTTAAAAAAAGGTTCTATAATGAAAAAAGGTAGTAACATCAATCGATCAATCCACAAGCATTACCGATCGTCTCTCTTTCCACATAACGATGTTCGACAGGAACAAATAATTTTTTCATGTTTGATGTGTGTCGTTTGTCTTGAATATTTATCGATTCTGGTGAATCAGATCTAATCGTTCGAAAAAAAAAGACCTGATATAATTCATATACAAGAAACCTATTGTGTCTGAACGTTTCAATCCGTTTTTAACCTTAGGTATATAAAATAAAAAGAAGATCCTATACCCTTATACGATTAATTTCTTCTTTTTATTTTTTTCTTTCTTTATTCGGATCATTTCTTTTTTTTTACTTTACATCTTGCAACTGCGTGGGTGTTCGAGCAGAATTCATTGGAATATCAAATGGAAATGTTGTTTTTATCCTTTTCTATATGTTTCATCATTGATTTAATGATATTCTTATATATGTAAAAAAAAGGTTTGAAACGTGATGTAGTTTTTTTTAAAGGGGGGAATCAAGGTTCACGTGTGATATTACCAAGTTTATAAATTATAATAATCTTTACTAAGAGAGGGAGGGTTTATTGCCTTGTTTCATAATTTTATATCGTGATTTGATTTTTGGTTTGGTGACTTGGAAAAATAAGCCAAGTCAATGTATATTATATTATAATAATTTAATGTAAAGATTTAAATTTTAGAATATTTATAAGTTTTATATATATATTATAAATATTTTCTAAGCAAAGTTAAAATAAAAATTATTTTTTATTGTATAAGTATTGAATAAAAAAATTTAGTTAAAAAAGTATATCTTCACTTGAATGCATTTTTTATTTTTATTAATTGCTCATTAAATTATTATCCGTTTTCAGAAAAAAAGAAACATTTATAAGTACTAAACGCTAAAGTCAGTAATAAATCACAGCATCTCGCGATAATCAACAGTTGAACACAATTACATATTATCATCAGCAGTGATTTTTTCGTGCATCAATAGAAAATCATAAGCCAATTTAATTAATTTCTCCTTCTTGAAATCATGTAGAAAGTTATGCATAATAGATTAAGATTTTCACAAACGTTTAAATAAGATTTCGCATGTACGTATGTTAAGACGGAATATAAAGCTATAAAGTGATCAATTGAGAATATTTGTTATATAGTTCTTTTAGAGAGACTCTCTCGTAAAACCGGTTTTTCATGAAGACGTCTTAACGAGATTTGATGTATTAGTCACGACAATCCAAGCTAAATTTATACCAGTAGCTCTTTCTCTTTTTTTCGCTTTGACTACATAACATACACATATACGAGAAAGCTCCGCGTGTGCCACCACATTTGCGTCTTTCTCTTATGTATAGAAGCGTGGCGGGCGCGCGCGACCGAGCGAGCGAACGAACGACCGAGCGCGTCAAACCTTTCGTGAGATTTACAACCGACGTTATTCTAACTTTTTTTTTTATTCTTTTATATATACTTTGTCGTTTTCACGATGATGTTCTTTGACTTTATCTTATACGCTTGTTTTATCTTGTTCACACTTAATGTTGTCTATTCGAATTTGGAAATTTTTAAATTTAAAGCTACCTTCATAAAATTTAATTTCAAATTTATTTTTTGTTTTGAGAATCGTGTATTATTAAAATAGTTTTCAATTTGATTGATAGCTGTTTCGTTATTTACAGAAAAAATGCAAAGAAATATAAATCTTGCATAAGTTTTATTTATTATTTAGAAATCTGATTGCTTGATTATTAATTATTTTAGCGTTTAAAATGATAAAGTTTGTCTTTGATTAAAAAAGTAATATTTATAAAAACGAAAATTTAATTCTGACGTTGATTTCCGAATTTTAGAAAAGTCATATACGGATTATTCCTTTTTCTGTTCGTTAAATTTTGCATATACACAAGCCAAAAGAATGCTTTGTGCAGAAAGGAATGCGTTTTCAATGTCGTAACGCCTCTTTTTTTTGTTCCTCAGCTTTACGGTAGCACTTCAAAAGCTGATTCTCCTACTAGCTGAAGGCACCAAGTGCTAACAGTAGTATCCATAGAGCGGCGCCGCATAAGAACTATATAAGAAAAGCCGCTATACAGCAAAACGCGTAAATCATCCTCTAAAGCGGTTGTACTTTTAGAACAAGAAAAATAAAACTTTCCCCACTTTGGAATCTTCTAATTAATGTTACTTTCTGCATCAATCCGAGAATTTTTTAATTTTAGTATTATATGATGTATTTAAATTTTTTCTTATTATCTATTCATTATGATTTATTGTTTATTGTTGAGTAAATATTTATTTTTCATTATGAATCTGTTTTTAAAAACTATTTTAACAAAGGTGTTATTAAAATGTAAACAAAAAATAATTATTTGACGGATTGTTACAAAAATCAAACAAATAATCAAAAGAAGAAAAAACTTTTTAATAAATGAAAAAACATTCCAATAATTTACTAATTCGTATAAAAAATAAATCTATAAATATATTATCAATACTTAAAATTATAGACATAAAAAATAAATTAATACCTATGCAAAAAGAAAGAAAAATCTAAGGCTTATTTGTCATTTGTCTCGAAGAAGAAAAAAAAAAACAAGAAACAGCCCACAAAACATACATTTCCCTTATATTGAACCGAAAAAAGTCGCGTGGCACGTGACAAACCGTTAATCGTCGACAATGAAGGCTATTCTTACGAGAATGGGACAGATTTGCTTTACACAAATCATGCTCAAGCTACTTCTACTACTATGTATATACTTTTACACTTCGTGACATAGTAGCAGTGTGTATGTGTAAGCATAAGGGAAAGAGAAGAGACCCCATGGAGCAAACACGCAGTCAGGGGTCTACTCGTATTCCTTTTTTTTTTTTGCTGTGGTTCTTCAATTTACGTTTATGAGAGAATATAATGAATTTCGTTATTTTGGAAGTTATGTGACAATATTAAAGAGGAAATTATATAATATAGAATTTTTAAATAATAAAGGAGACAATGATAGAAGCATTATTAATCGATTACATTCAGATGTATTTATTTTTTTATTAGATTGTGATACTTATTAATGAATCAAACAAATAATGTAAGCATTTAATTTATTTTAAATAAGAAAATATTTAAAAAATACTTTTCAAGAATATAACAAATACGAATGATAATAAATGATGAAATTTTATATTTATACCGTAACTCTGTTGTTTAATATATAAAAAAATTACACCGTCCTGTGTAATTTTCTCGTTAATAGAGCAGTACGTAAAAAAGTATAAGCTACAACAGTCGATAAGTCGTAAAACAAAATTTCTTCCAATTCTAAACTCAATATGTAAAAAAGTTAAACACTAAAAAATATGTATATAGTAAGTTAAATTAATATTTATGACTTTAATATTGCTACTGTACGATAAACATTTCCCTAATCTTAAATGTAAAAGAGAACTTTTATTTTATTCGAATGTAGTTTTGTTTTCATTGAATTCCAAGGGAACCAATCAAAACATCTTACAAAACGTTCACCTTACGATTTCATTTCAACATTCCATCTTAGATTCATTGTACGTACACGCAGATATACGCACGAGAAAAATAATTGTATTCGTTAGTTGGAAACTGTATCTAAATTACGTAAAGCTTTTGGAGGATTACGGGATTACGATCTTTTTTACTATTATTAAGATAAAAATATGGTATATGTAGAAAAAATATGTGAGATATTTTATTATATATTTACGGTAAAAGAAAAATTATATTAAAATTTCTAAATTGATCAATATTAGCAGCACGAATGCATGAAATTTTCATAGATATAAAATTCTTTTATATAGACGATTTAAATATTATTAATTTTTGAAAATTATTTTTATTTTAAAATATACGTAATTGAATAGTAAAATCTAACATAATAATACGAAAGATAGAACGGTCCATATGTATAATCATGCAAACTTCTTACATAGGGTGAATAGGTAATCCAAAATTATTAAAATTTACCTTACGTAATACAGACACACAACTCTTTGTATCTTACCAAAGAAATCCGGTATAAACCTAAACTTTTGATATCATATAAAAAAATAATATAATACACGTTATAACATTGACTCGTATAATTGACTTTAATAACGCTACGGCACGTTTTCATTGTTTTAATCACGCTCTCCTTTTGTTGCACTGCATTGTACAAATGATTACGAAACAAATGGTACGTCGATCATGGCTTCAGCTAAAACTTCTAGCACACGCACATGTACACAAGTTATCCTCTATTTTTTTTTTCCTTTCAATGCAAAAATCACGCGCAATAAAAATAAAGTAGCTCCTTTTATTCTCGATAATTACATTAGTAATAAAGATCTTCCAAGTGCTATTATTTATTAACGCATACGAAATTGACGTGTTTTCATGTCGAAAAATAAAGGAAGGCAATGTGTATACACATACACACAGGTAAGGACAATAAATATTTATCATGTCGAAATGATACGACACACACACACACACACACACACAAACACACGGGTGAAGGAGCCTTACGTAAGGTATTTATTCAAATGTAGAAATATGAAGGAAAAAAAATAAAGAATTACAGTTACAACAGGTATATAAACGAAAAATATTGGTGATTCGAGGTGACTGTCGCATACATATTATATTAGAGAAAAGAATGAATTATTGACCGGCTTGTGAGAAGGGAAAATTTTTGCTTGGTTAGTATCTAATTGCTAGCTTTTTTCCATATGTAACTTATTGTTCATTTTAAAAATTACCATACTACCTTTATTTCTTTCTCTTTCTCTTCTTGTTTTCTAGATTTCAAGAAACCGAAGTGATTCACAAGATACATCCCTTTTGTTATTGCATTTTGTGACATAGGCATTTGTATCAATAAGGTTACTCAAATTAATATTCATGAAGATGATTTTATTTTCGCATTAAACATTTTTTTAGCTCAGGCAGTGAATGGAAGTGTATTTTTAATGATAAAATTTTAATTTATATGTAATTATTTGTCTTTTTATTATTTTCTTTTGAATAAATAATCAGAACTTATGGCAAAGAAAAACATTGTTTAAAATTCAAATAAAATAAAAGAAATCATAATGATTATTCGATTTGACTTTGACATTAATGATAAAAACGAATTTTTTTCGAAATAACTTATTGGAAACATAAAGAAGATATTAATATCGCTTGGAAAAGAAGCAAATGTCATGTGCGCGTGCAAATCAATATTATGCATTTTCCTACGGCTTCATAAGACATGTAATTGTATACCGACTCGAATGAAGCCCGAGACAAGACTTGCTAAATATATTTTCATAACAATATACTAAGATTACCTAAGACCAACAACATCAATATATTTTTATGAACGTTGCGCTTTGCTACTACTGTAAAATGCCAACCTATTTATTTTGCAAGATTTTTTTCTTTTTGAATTACTATCTTTTCGAAAATGTAATATGTGACAGTAAAAAGAAAATTCTCGATTACAAAATTTCGTCTCTTTTATAATAGGTAATACCTATTCAAAAGAAACTTTTTTATTGCAAATGCTAAAAAATCTTATTAATGATTTCTAAGTCATAATAGTACTGTATAATTTAATTAAATTCGTAAAAACTCATTCATTACAGTTCAAATTTAGTTTTTCATCATCTGAGAAATGGATTTCAATTAGATAATTAATAATTATTTTTTAATTTCAAAAAATATTATCGATACTACTTTAAAGAAAATAAATATTAAATAATGAAAAATGATTATGAAATCCTTGTAAAAAGATCGAGCATATTATTTGTATTACTTTCATATTATTGGCGAATCTTTGCCATAATAATCATAAAAAGATGTGACAACATTAAAGTGTCGAATGTTGTTAATTTTCTATAGATTTATTATGAGAAAGTAGCGAAATTTACACATTTAAATTAGAGACTACATAATTTATTTCCTAATACTTTATGAAATTTAAGTGTTTTCTTGATGTCAAACTACATGTAAAATCTATGATGAAAAGCTAGTGGGGAGATAGAAAAGAAAATGTGGGCGGAGAGTAAAAGAAAAATAAAAAGAGGGAGGAAAAGATGAAGTGGCAAGATGAAGTAAATATATTCAGTCATCAGTGTCAAAATGTTAAGTTAAATCAGTCCGTCTTCTTCTTATTTTTTTCTGATGATCGACTGATTTTTAACACGAAGTCTATTTTCCTTTGAATTCATAAATAGATTAATGCTAAAAAATGTTTCTTATATTTCTATTTGTATTATATTTTCTTTTTAATGAATATGAAAGTTTCTTTTCGATATTTTTAAAAATAATTTTTAACAAATTTTAATTCATCATATCTCAAAACGAATTATTATGTAAGTATCAATTTTATTGCTCTTACATTATAAAATAATTAAAATTCTAAATATTAAAAATAGATTGTGAGTTCAAACTGATGACCCCTAAGACAACATCTGCATCCATGATAATTTTTTACAAGAAAAAAAAGAGAACAAACAACTTACAACCATCTTCATACAATATTTTTTGCATTGTCAATTCATCGCTAAGCCAATCCCACCCACTTAATTTTAGTATTTCTCTTCCTTATTCCTCCTCCCCTCCCTCCAACAAACAACATAGAAATCGCGCCAGTTCGTATCCATCACTTTCGATCGATAGCAATCGATACATTTATCGAAGTGCCGATAGTTCCGTATAGATATATACATTTTATCCGATGGATCACGACTCTTGGATAAATGAAAGAAAGGAAGATTCACGAGTATAAAAATACATGAGACGAAGAGCTCTGGACAGACCTCCCTTATCCCCTGTGGAGTTCCCACGTTGCAACTATAATAACCTTATAGACTTAACTTTTAATTAATTTGTATCGATCAAAAATAAAAAAGATTTTTATCAAAAGTACAGAGTAAGCTACAGACCAGGTTTCATAGAACAGGTATTAAATGACAATTGAACTTGACTGCATTATTACTTTTCCAGCTAAGATTTCAAAAGACGTTAATTCATATTTTAACGATCTTCAAAATTATGACTTTTTAAACTAATTACAAAATTATTTTTAAACAGCGTATAATTAAGTTTTAATTTTATGTTTGTTATCTAATCAACTAATATTATTAGAATCAATAGCGACGTAGTGTTGGCAATATACCTACATTCAACGATATTAAGTGAAAGAAGAAACGAAATAAAGAATACAATCCAAAGAACCATTAGCAAAACTATTGAATATTAAAAGATCATCGAGGAATGATAGGATTCTTAATAAATGACATTTTTATGTATCAGGGACAGATCGCTACATCAATAATGCCACACACGAAATTAACATTTGTAGATTTGAACAATACCTTTTATTAAGCGACTTTAATATACAATTCAATAAATATTAAACAGATTAGACTATAAAGAATAAAATGTATGCATCAAAGATAAAACCAAAGTCAATCTTAGTTAAAAAAAAATATGAATTTTTTCCATCTTCGATTAATTCCATTTAATCTGTCACCCACGATCAAATCAATTTATCCGAGCTTTACCTTGTACCAATTACATATTCAATTCAAATACATATTAAAGATTATTCTGAACAATAAAATTTTTATCTCGTCAATCGAATCTTACATTGCTAATAGTATAAACAAGTAAAATGTTATGATTAATAAATGAAATTACGGTTCCTTATTATTATATCCACACGCGTAAGGTTGACCATCCCATTTTGAAAAAAGAACTAAAAATAAAATAATAATCAAGACATGGTTATATCGTTTTTAGACAACGATTTAGATGGTAAGATTATTATACATATGTACGTTTTATATATTCGAATGTATCAATGAGTGACGATCCCATTTAACGGTATAAGTCTTTACTGATTTATGTTTGGAACTCCAACGGTCTGGCAGATATAAATTCATTATAATGAAAGCTCTCTCATTCTTTCTCTCTCTCTCAGTGAGCGCTTGATTATTATCTGTTATATATGTCGATGATTGCATGTACGTTTTGTATATGCAACCTTTTAGCCGAACTATCGAATGCTAAAGTTTTGAACGATGCGAATAATATATATATATGGAAGGAAATGTTGTTGAGATCGTTTTTCATCATAATCATCATGCCAGAGCGAAAAATCTTTCTATGTTTTGGATTGAAACGTCATTTGTTTAGGCTCAAAGTGAATACGTATAAGACTTTGACTGAAAACGAGTCATCATTATATCATTCTATAGATTAGGATCTTTGGAATATTGCATGCATTTTATTCTTTCGCTAAATAATTCTGATGTGTATTAGAAACTAGTCAATCATACATTTATTTGTTACTTTTTTATTTCTCTTACAATTGGAATAGAATATTGAGCGAAAAATTTTAGTATAGCTTATATAAGGTGATATAATCAATATAATAATTTATCTGATACGTTTCATAATATAGAATGCTAAGCTAGTATATTTGTATTTATAAAAGATGATTAGAAAAATTTTTTTTTAAGTCGTTTTTTTATAATAATTTGAGTACAATAATTACTTTTTTGAAGATTTTTTTCATCGACTGACTGCCAATATACGATTAAAGAAACGGTATTTTAAAATATTAAAACCACGATCACGTAACCTTACAAATACAATTCAAAATTATCGTAAAAAAAATAAAATAAAAAAACAAAAAAAATTTACCTAATTCCCATAATTCTTAAGATGCAGTAAAACGCTTTATAAAAACTTATGTGCGGTATACAAAGCGTCCGCGTATAGGGGTATATATATATATATATATATATATGCAGCTGGTTCGTCACGTGTCTGCCAGATTGGTAAAGGGATCGACGATATACTAGTTTGTCTTTTTGTAAGACGATTTATTTTTATAATAGAAAGAAAGAGAAAGAGCGAAAAAGATTCGATATACACTCGGCATGAGACTTTGTCTGAGATATTTGATATACCAAAAGACCAACGCGCGCATCTCTTAACTTCGATAATTATCGTGCAATATCTCCTGCAGCTGAAGTTTTAAGTTTTCAAGTGTTGAAAGAATACACTAAAGTATTATTTTTTTATATTTAGGTTTAAAAATAATCGCTGTCAAAATTTCATAATCTAATGTTACAAAATATCCATTAGGTTTTTTGAGAGTTGACTATTTTTCTTTTTTTTTTAAATTCACATTCAAATGTTTTAGATATCCGTTATTTTTATACAAGTATATTAAACAAATGCATAAATTCAAGGATCATATGTAAATATGGAATTTTTGACATAATTTTGCATCCTAGTAAACATGACATACTTTATTTTATGTACTTATAAAAACGTAAAAGCTCATATAAAAAGTAGGTTGCTTGTATTATTCACCAAGTTAAAAAAAATTACACATAACATGTAAAAAAAATAACTTATATGATTTTTGCAATTTCTTATTTTTTTAAAAATCCTAATTTCATTAGGATTACTTCACTCTAAAGTGAAATTAAAATTTACGATATTGAGTTTGTGATAGCGTAAAAAAAAAATATTTTTTTTTTTTAAATTACTACAGTAGGTAAATTGAATAACGAATCATATATGGTTGTCGTACGCACTTGTAAAATTTATTTTTCTCTTACGAAGAAAACAAGTGATTCGTTGTATTATCTTGAAATGCGCGACGAAAGATTTCCTATTGTTTTTTTGAATGAAGATTTATTGTCGAATAAATCTAAAAAACAAAGTGCAACCTTTTTTTTCTCTTAAAGACTTAAAGAATATTTTTACTATTCAAATCGAAAGTGTAGACGGACATCATAAACATATAAACGCGTCAAATATTCAACGATTTTTTTTCCTATTTCATAAAATGCATTAATATATAAAAAAATTTTCGTATGATGACATGCAAGTTCGTTATTTACTCCAAAAAAAATAACATTTATATATAATATTCATATGTTAATTTCTTTTTTCTTTTTCAAAAGCTGCATGCACAATAAAATGGAATTGCATTATACGAGTATTTAAAATTTTAATTCGCATTACATGAAAAATGCATGCATAGATAAAAACACAAATTTACAATTATATATCTGACAATGATATTTAAAATTCATTTGCATGTGAATGCTTGCATATTTAATAATTCGTCAAAATGTTAAATAAATATATATCGAATTAACATTTTGCCATTTGAAAATTCTGATAAAATTAAAACTGAACAATTGCTCTTTAAAACATTATTTTTTTGAAGAAATGAAAGAATATAAAATCGCAGTATATATAAAAGTACATTAAGAAAAATATGTAAGAAAATAATGATGAAAAAGTATGAATGCAAGACCTTTATTCGTGGAAAAAAGACTCGCGTATACTAAATTCTAACGAAATGAAAAAGAAAGAAAAAATTAACGAGAAACTATATGTATTCGAATGAAGCAAGAAAGAAAGAAGTAAAGTCATATACATGCATATTTACATAAAAGTTAATCAAAAAGAGCTGGAGAGGAATTAAGCATGAGGATTTTCGTATATAAAGATTGAGGGGAAGTTAAAACGACTGGTTTTGCTGGATTTAATTAATGACTCGTTGGTTTTTGATCTGCCTTTCCTTACAAAACCGCATGGCTGCTGCTACTTTATTTCTGGTATACGCATATACGAAGCTTTATTCATAATCTCGTATGCGTTGACGAAAAGCTTCTTCTACTTCTCCTTTTTTTTCGTACATCGAAGCTCATTTTTCATTTCTGATTACGTGCCTTATGTGTTTCTTTAATGTTTACGAATTTTAATAGGCCTTTTTATGGCTGATTTTTTCATGATTTGAGCATTATTTTTAAAATTAATAAAATATAGAAATTAAAAATAGAATTTTTCGTTCTTGATTAATTGGGTTTACCCTAAGATTAATGATATTTATAAAAACTTGGTCTTTTAAATTAATGAAGGAATTTTAGAAAGAGTTAAATATATAATATCAAAATCGATTTTTAATCGAATTACGTAAAGAAAAGAACTTGCCCGAGATTTATTTGTGAAATTGTTTATTCCTCGAGCGATGATATTCTAAAATAAACTTTTTAAAAACATGTTTGAAATTATTTAAAATGACATATCGTGGATATCTCGAATTTAATTTGGAATGCATCAGCGAAAAATAAAATTTTGTATATACAAACTTAATGTAAACAAGGAAAATGAAAAACGTTTTTTTTTTGTTAATATAAGAATCTTACCTAGTACATGACAAATTACATTAACGGTGTATTTTAAGAAATTTTTAAATTATAAATAAAACAACATTTTTTTCTTACAACATTAAATACGAGGTTTATCAAATCAGTCAGTGTAACTTGGGAAAAAAATGTTAATTTTGCCACCCTTGAAAATACACGATTTATAAAAGTGTATAACAGATTATCAAAGAGCGAATAAAAAAGCATCTTGAAAATCTTAAAATAGTATAAAGAGAAAGGCAAGAAGAATATGTGCGAACGAAAAGCTTTTCTGCGTCGGTGGTCGCCTTGTGCTTTCCTTGTGTATATACCCCAGGCTTGAATTATTTTGATTATTTGGACTATTAATCTGTGGCCTCCAGAAAGAGAGAGAAGGAGAGAATGAGTAGCTTTCGAGGAGGCGCCGGTTTTTTTTCTCTTCTTGTATTTTATTTTTTTTATTCTTTTTATGTTACTCGAATCGAAAATAAATCTTACGACGAGAACGTGCAGTCCACGAGTGTATATTTGTTATTTTGAGCGATGTCACTTATTTCGCTATTGTGTAGTTTGTTTGTATATTGGTATTCGTACACGCGCTTGGATTAATCTATGTTATTCAGTGATGAAATGTGTAATTATTGTTTCTTTTATTTTATGGATTTTGGTCTTTTGATAAAATTAAAATAAAGCATATTTTTCGCTTGTTTTTTCAGTAATTATTCGAATCTGAATTTTATTTATATAGTTTATTAATATTATGCAGTTGATTTACTAATTATTATAAACAATTTTATGAAAACAAAAATGAATGAAACGTATTGTAGCTATTTGTGCCTTTTATAGCCATGCACCAGAAATATGCGTTACTGTGCTTTTAATTATAAACCCTAAATTCAAAGGGAAATCTTTAAAGAGATTTAAACTAACATAGAAGGTTAAAAAAATGTAAGAAAAATCATAAGACGAAAGATAAATCGAAAGGAACCAATGCAATATACATATAATATTGCGTAGCGTAAAGTATATAGATAACTCGTAACGTCTCTAGTATACACGAAATAGTTGTCTAAAATTGTATGACTGACGGACAGCTGGCCGTCATTAAAACCCCATTAGCGAGAGACTCTCTTCCTTCCTCTTCCTTTATCTTCTATATTATGTCTCTTATTCTTTCTCGCTTATATATTCAGCTTTTTTTTCTTTCTTCCGTCTTCTTAGCGAGCGTTTTCTTTCCCCGTTGTGACTATATTGCCAACATCTTATAACTCGTGGGATATTACAGAATTCTAACAATATCTAACTACTCGTGCTATTAAATTTCTTACCCGCTAATACTGTCTTTTTCATTAATAAATAAGTTCAGTAATAGAAAAGTTTTAATTATTCCTCTCTAAATAAATGATTAATTAGAAGTGAAGTCTCGAAAAGATTACATTTGTTACTTTGATTTTCTGATACGAAAATTTATTTGCTTGACAATTAGGTGAGTTGGAAACAAAACATTTGTTAAATTACTAATTGTATAAATAATGAATTTATGATGATATTTTTGATATTTTTATTTATGTGTTAAATATTTCTATTATTTTTGCTGTTTGATTTTATTACAGACCTATAATTGGAATAAAGCTATATATTTTTTAAAACAAACTTTAAGGTCAAATACTAAAACACAACCAAAACAATAAAACTTAACAGGATAAACACAACGTGATTTTGCGCATTATTCTTGAAACGAAATATGCTATAAGTAAGACGTCACAATTTTACGGTATATCAAATACTGGCAAGCACACAAAGTATATAGAAGATTCAAATCGCAACGCTGGGTCTCGAATCATTGGACGATATTATTATATGACAATTTTTTATTTATTCTTTTTCTGCTTATTCATCAAGATTTGACTTATGATCATTTGACTTCGCCTATTTTATGCATATGATTTATTTCTACAAAAGTACGTAATATATTCATAAATGCATTTTTTTAATCATCTCAAATCTAATAAGAAGTTTAATTTTAAGTATTTCTTATATTTATTATCAGTGAAATCTATAGTAAATTCTATAAAACCAAAAAGATTAAAAGTTTTATGTATTAGATGATTCACCATGTGAACTCAACTTGGATTTATAAATTCGATTGGTTTTTCGATTTCTTATCGGGATACTTCAATAAACGAAAGAATCTCCTGATGGTTAAAAGAAAAAAAATAAAAGATTGAAACTGCATTCATTATCTTGGAATGCACTTCCTTTAACGAAAGTGAAACTCATCGATTGACTGACTTTTTTTCTTATCGATTACAACCTTCCTATTTGGTCGTCTCAGCTACCATAAAAATATTTCTTTTTTTACGATTTTTCCTGTTAATTGAATAATACAATGATCATTCTTGGTCTATGAAAGTTATCTAAAATATTTTTAAACTATTTGACGAAGAGTAGTGATGCAGATTAGCAAAAAGAGATTGATAAGATTTTTTTATTAATGTAATGCTTTTTCTGAGAGTTTATAAACATGAAATATGTTTTATTTTATTTAACGTGTATTTTTAACATATAATTTTATAATAAAATTTTTAATACCTGTCAATCAGCCAGTAATGTGCTGTGACTTATAGATATAGTAAAAAAGACAGACTTTGAAATAAACTTTTTTTTTGCCAATACTCAATCAGAGGTTACAATAAATGCGTTAATCACATTACAAACAAGAAATAACAAATTTTTATTTCGTCAAGCTTTAACAAATATCAGAATTTAAAAATTAATTAATTAGCTAGTATTTATGTAATTAAGATTAAAAAATCTTTTCTTATCGATAAGACAAAATAAACTTTTGACTGAACGCTTAGAAGAAAAATTCCCAAACGAATTTAGCCATCCCAGACATACAATGTAAAGTATAATGGTTATAAAAGCCCATGAAAAGTCGAAACAAACATTGCTCGTCTATGCAATTTAGTACTCTGTACACTTAAAACTCATAATTCCAACTAGTATATAAGTCGTAAGCGAAGGACTTCATTTACAAACTCTAAACTGTAATTTACGATTGTCGAGGTATAAGCGTCGACACTTTCCGGCATTCAGCGCTACGATGGCTTAGAAATTTGATCGTAAAATTAAATTAAGAACTTGTTGGCTCGCTTGGAAGCATGAAGCCAAAAATTTTGGCCTCAGAGCAGTGCGCGTAGAGAGCCAATCTTAGAAAACGGCAAGCGTTCTTGCGACTTTGAATTTTCCGATTGAATTTACGAACACAATGATAGCGTTTAGATCGCGAGCCAAGCTTTAAAAGCCAGGCTTTATTGCACTTCGCTTCTTATTCTCTTTCCTTTTTTCAAGCTTTTTAATTGACCGTTTTGCAAAAGACATGATGGATGGATAAAGTATGAAAGGCAATTTCGAGTTAGAAATTTGGCGATTGGTTAGGATTTAATAGTTTATTAAGTAGTTTTTTTGGAACGGATGTGATTTTTCTGTTTATTTTTGATAACGTTAAGAGGAAAATAACAATAGGTAAATTAGGATGTTTTGGGAGGTTAACTATTTCAAGCGGAATTCAGAAAGAAGATGGTACGTTGACAAATGATGACATCCATGACTAATTCGTTTTTAATTTTTTTACGTAGTTAGACTACTTTTCTTAAAATTTAGTGGAAAAGTTCAATGATTGTTGTTTATAACTTATTAAAAATATTTGTCGTTTTATATAACTTAAATGACTAAAGTCAATTTGATACGAAAATGAGATATGTAAATAAATAATATTTGGTATGAAAAAAATGAAATTTTATTTTTGGGAATAACTTTTTAACGTTGTCATCGCAAATTCTAAATAAAAACACTCTGTATATACATTCGAAAGCGACGAGCGTGATTAAATGGTCATTTTTCGGATCGACCTAAAGCAACCTCAACCATAACCATACTTTATATTATATATTATACCTAAAAATTTTTCTATTATGGAAAAATCCCGGTAAACACATAAGAAAAACTGTCTGCCATCTGTTTACCACGTGATCTTTCGTCTCTGAGCATCTATCAATTTTCTCTCCTTATTCCACACATTTTCTTTTGCGCATAAAATAGAAAAAAAGACCCTTGATGTATACCTACATAAACCAAGTGTGTATTAGTCCTATGATTATTTTTTCTTTTCCTTTAAGGAAAGTATAGGTCTAATATTTCCACGAAGTAATAAGCCTCCGTTTTAACATCCCTTAACGGGATTTCCTTTTCTATATTAGGTCTTGGCTTACAATAAGCGTAAAGCTACTTGCGAAAAGTCGTGATGGTTATTATTATAGGCGCTTTGGTTTTTATGTTTCAAATATTTTGGGATTTCGAATGATTTCCGTTGATGTTATTGACGGTGAGGCATAATTTTTTTTGTTTGTTCACTGATTGGTTTGTTTGAATAATATAAACTTCTGAGTTTTTTGATTGATTCAAAACAATGTTGTGCAGTAATATACTAATCATAATAAAATAGAATTAATCTGTTTGATAAGATTTAATTGTGTTAAATTATGAAAAAAATTTGGCTGAAAAATGAGTGTTTTGGACTTAATGTTTATAATTCAATAAATCACTGTTTCTTATCTAATCTAAAGCTTATCTGAATACTTAGCTTAATGATACAAAGTATAATTTTTTATACAAATATACTTAACAGTTGTTTATCAATTTCCCTTTTACATTAAATTTTATTATTAAAATTTAGTACAGATTATTCAGAAAGACTATAATATTATTTTTATATTAATATTTAATTTGTCAGAGTATCAATTTAAATAAAGAGTCAAAACCTAAAGATATTATAAGTCAATTTGATTTAAACAATTGCATGTTTAAAATCGATTGGTTTAAATTTTTAACTATATAAATAAATAAAACAGTTTTCTTTTATAACTGATAAAAGCATGACATAGAAATAAATTTTTGTGAAAAAATAAAGAACCTGCAATTTCGGTAACTATACGTTTAAATCCTTTACTACTTCTCCTTAATATCTGCATTCTTTAAAATATTCTAAAAATAAATTATTTTAAGTTAATATTCAAATTTATATTATCGGAATAAATAGACCAAGAACAATATATATATATATATATATATATATATATATATATATATATATATATATTATTAACATAATTATATAGTTTTCTAATAAAAAATGATAATAATTAAAAATTTTTTTTACCGGTCCTTCATATTATTAGATATAAAACTTTTTTTTGTATCGGTAACAATAGCTACCAGGAGAATTTAAGTAATTCCATAAAACTCTTTAAAACAAATATTCTCTTGGTTGTTTTTCTTAGTACGCCAGCAATAAGGAACGGAGATATTATTATTTTTTGCTTGAACGTGTGTATAGCCCATCTTCTCTCTTGTCGGCCTATAGCGTAACGTTCTCTCTCACCTACACATAATACATTCAAAGCTACTAGAGAGAGAAAGAGAAGCACGTCTAGGCCACCCGTCCATTAATCATCCCCGGACGTTTATTAATAAAATATACCAAGAGTCGTAAGAAGAGAGAGAGAATGGAGATGGTTTAGCGGACGAGGTTCACTAACTGACAAGCGTTTCAGAATAATAATTTTCCTGTAATGCTCTCAAAAACTTTCCTGCTTTAAGAGAACAAAATTTATAAGCCGCGTACTTCTAAATCAAATGGATTGATTGTTTTTAGATATTTTGACGAGTTGAGCGCTTAATGATGAATTTCTTTTTTTTATTTTCATTTTAGTCGAATTTATTCTTTTTTCTTCGGGTGTCACAGATGATGTTAGTTTTTAAAATAACGCAATTATTCAATCATGATTAAGATAAATTTTGAATATATTTTAATATTTTTTAAGTTACAAATATCGACGTCAGACGTTTTAACTTTTATGAAGTATTTTTAAGTGATTAACATTTTTGTAATTGTAAAATTACAAATACGATAGTTTTATTTATTTGAAGAAAAAGAAAAAATAAATCAACATATGAAAATAAATTATTAATAACATTATAAAATGAAATTTAAGAAAATAACATAATGAAAGCGAACATTCATAAATATAATAAACAATAATTTAAACAATAAGCTTTTACTAGAAATTAATTTTAGAAACCTTCACATACGCTTAAATTCAGTTAATTTAAGGTCATTTAAATTTTAAATAATTTAATAATAACTAAATCTACCTAAACAATTAAACTGGCTTCTTTCAACTTCTTAAATGATTTGTTTAACATAATATTTAATTTACCGAATCAAAAGATTTATTTAAACAATATTTCAAGACTATATTATTATTTCATAATATTTTCTTAGTATTTGTTAAGTAATTAAGTATTCAGACTTTAAAGAACATAAAATCTCTAAAGAACGTAAAGTTTATTTTAACTTTTTAGAAATTTGAAAGAAAGTTTATTTTCGAAAATAAATATGAAATATTATTAAAAATAAACAGACATTTAAATATAATAAAAATAAGCTTAGCTTGTTTTAACTAAAATTGAACGCTTTTCATGCATCATATTATATTTAAATTAAAAGAGAAAAAAAACGAAATTTAGAACTTTAGCCGTCTTTGCTTTGACTGCAAAGGGTTAAAAAAGCTTCGGTGATATGACATATAGGTCTGTGACTTAAACAAATATCCACGTCCATCTGAATTTTGAATTTCAGTTGACTAACTTGCCCATCACACGCTTGCATACGTTTATAGATAATACCTAAAAGGCTTGACGATATTTAACAAAAGGCTTAAAGTAAAAAGAGTAAGAAAGGCGGACAGATAAAAGGTATAAAGTGAATATCTATTTTCGCGAGAGCTACTCATTTCTAGATCGCGAGAACGTTATAAACGCCTACCTAACATATATGAAGTAAAAGCCCAAACGGTCCATCATTCTCTGGCATAGAGTCAGAATGTCCGTCATATATAAGCATACATCTCACCCACACCTTCGTTCTTTTTTTTTTCATTATTATTCTTGAATATATTCGTGACCCTTTCATCAAACGTTTATTGCGTGTATTAGACATTTGATATTTTTGTTATTTTAATGATGATGAAAGTCACTAGCCTTTTTTTACCAATTCTAATCTTAGCTCTTTTTTTTCGTTTTGTTTTTCTAATGAATGATGATGTGTTAAATTTGTAACAGCATGAATTGTAATGGGAAAGCTTATATACACGAGGAAGTTTGATGAAGTGAGTGTTGTAGGTTTTAAGAGATTTATAGAGTTTTTAAGGACGGCTTTAAATGATTGCTCGAGATAGATATTAACCTGTTTGTCTAAGCAAGTTGTTTGTTATGCCAAAACACATTAGGTTGTAAATTTTAGGTTAAAAGACAATTTATTATTTAAAATAAGTCTTTAACCAGAACAATAACTTAAGTATTCTTTTTTATATTTATGTCTAGAATAATTTAAAAGATTGTTCTTTCAACGTTTTTAGGGTAAAAATTAGTGATGGATCAGCAAATTTTAACGTTTACTTTAATTAATCAACTAGATTCTAAAATATTAGTTAACTGAAAAAAATAAATGAAAATTCTAAAAAAATCTCTAAAGTTAAAGAAACATCGTTAATAAATCAAAATTAATTGTATACTTTAATGTCATTTAAGAAACAAAAGGAAAAAAGATCCATATGACGTAAATTAATCATAAATTATAGCAACATCAAAAGGTCAACTTGACACTTGAGGTCTGTAAGAAGCTTACGTGCAGCATTACAACTATTTCTAAGAACCATCATTACGACTCATAATGTTCACATATGTATTTAGCATATTCGTTATATTCAAATAAAGGATAAAAATAGAGAGCCGCTGACTTCTCTCTCTTTTAGCGCGCGAGCACACGCACAATATTAAGAGAAAAGTGGTAAATCATGGAAATAAATAATGAAAAAAAAAAAAATAATGACAAAACGGGTGGTATGCGCGGCATTGCAATGTGATAACGGTACTGTATTACAAGCTCAATATAGGCGCGGCTGTTCAATCGTGTAAAATTTATGTATATGTAGAATTTGCGGTGAAATTATGTATATATTGTACGTACTATGATGATGAATATATATAAAGTCTATACTTGTTCCACCGACGGAAGTTGCTGACCACGGTTTCGGATGTACAAGGAAACGACAGGTTCTTCTTCTATAGGTTTCTTAAAGGCCAAAAAAAGAGACGAAAGAGAAGAGTTTTACCTCTTGTCGATCAATTTCCTGAACAGCTGGGCTTTATACTGTATATGCTCTTGCTATTCGATTTTTTTTCATTTTATATCGACTTTTACCATAACCGATGAAGTCTTCTTCTTCTTTTTTTTTTGTTGTTCGAGTGCATATTTTGTATGTGAATGAAGAGAAGGATGTATTTTTTATATCGAGAAAGTTTTTTAACTGGAATATGTATTATATTCGTAACTGCTCATGGATAACAGTTTTTTTTAAAATCCCATGTGTAGGTGGTTTCTGTTTTGGTTTGAAATTACTGTTAATATGATTTTTTCTTTAATCATTACGTAAGAAACTATTTTGTGAATTATGTTCTCTTTTTTTCTTATCTTAAAATTGCAATTAGTTGTCATAATTCATTATAAAAATGTAAAACATTTTAGTATTGCAAAAAGCATTGTAATTTTCAGAAGTAATTCAAAAGTAATTGGTGCTGCAATTTCACGTGCAAGAGTAATTTTATTTTTTTATCGATTTTTAAGCAATAAATAATTTACAATGATAATTATAAAATTCGCGCTGACAATTTGCAATGATAATAACACAATTAATAATTAATAAAATTTATGTTAAATCATTGTCAAAGATTGCGATGATCATCTAACAACAATAAAATGATTTCTCAAAGATCATAAAAGTTAATTGTTCTCAATTCCGCGAAATGAAAAATTGTACGATTCTGATAATCTCGATTCTTCTTTTTTTTTTTTTAAATAACTTGATACAATGGAGTGTACGATGTTACACAGCATCTGCATAACCGCATTGCATGCTAACGATTTTTGCGCACGCGTATAATGCAACAATGATGCATTTCTTCAATTTTAAGTTTCGTTCGTTACATACATGAATTTTTTTTCTTCAATTGTGGTATACTTTGGATCTTGTAATCAATGCGGTATCAAAATCTTTTGGCACTTTTTATTTATATTTTATGCACTTTGTTGAGGATCTTCTTTTCTCAATTGAGATTCTTTTTACTTTGTTCGTTATTTTACCGGATAATACTTTACATAATAACTTTGTGAATCTTTATATTTTTTCGAAATTTAATATTTTTCGAGATACAGATTGCTTGTTATTAGCTTATAAAATATCACGAAATTTCATAATTAAAAAAAAATATTTATAACAATTTTGTGGTAATAAAAAAAATATGTTTTTGTGTATTGTATAAAGATAATTTTTTTTATGTTCATATATGTAGGTCAGTTAATAACTTATTGCGCAATTTATTAGCGTATGCAGCACTAAATGAGATATATCATTATTTTAAAAAAAATGCAATCGTCTTTTTTTTTACAACCGTCTTTTTTTTATTACAACGTATAAGCCAACTTTTATCCTTTTTTCTTAAATTAGTATCTAATTGTTCTAAACTAATTTCATGAAATTCAAAGTCAAAGCAATTACAAAATTATCCATTTCTTGAAAACTATATAAAATGTACGCAATAAAATTTACATATGAGTTGTTTTTAAATAATTTTTTTTATTACTAATATGTAAAAATAAATAAACAATTAAATAAATAGTCGTTTACTTTAAGTGTTTTAACAAAATCAATAATGTTTTTAAAATTTTCCACATCACTCAAATGCTGCATGTTGCACAATTAAAAGCTTTTTTTCTTATTATTAAAATTAATACATAATTTATCATAAATTAATTTTTAAATTAGCTTGCTATGAACGGGAGGATTGGTTGATTCAAATTTTTTTTATAAATTAGAAGTAAAATATATCAAAATAAATATATTAGATCAAAGTTCATTACTTCAAATCTTTCCATTGCAGGGCCGAAATTCTTTTTCAAGCATAGTAACAAAAAACTAAAGAATTAAAAAGTAAATACTGCTAAAATCTAAGTTAAAGACCAAAAGACATTTACCAACTATTTTGATTAATCTTTTCCATTTTTTTTATACTCTTGATGTTAACGGCTTAAGCAAATTTTAATAGAGAATTTAAATATCGACTTTTTGAATTTAATTAATTTTAAGAGAGAATCAAAGATATTCTCACATTCAAATATTGAATTTTTTATGTCCAAACTTTATATGAATAACTTCATTTATTATACTCTTCACTTATGGTAGTTTTAGGTGATTAAACAACTGCACATCAAAAATTATTTTTTTTAATTTATTTATTAAATAACATTGCAAACGTTATTAGTTATAGCCATTATTTAATAATTCATCGCCTTTATAATATAAAATTACAACATCCTTTCTTATACATAAACTTCCACCGATAATTCTTATAAATCTAATATCAGCAGCAACTAAATAGAAAAAAAAGTAACGTATCACATCCTGTCTAGTCGTCGCGCCGATAATCTCAAGATCAAGGCTATATACATACACGGAAAGACTTTTGCCTCAATAAACTTGACGCGCGCCCTTACTAGAAAAAGTGATGCCTTCTGCTACGTAAATCATGTGTATTGCCTTACATTTTATAATGCATGCATCACTTTTTTTCGTGCATTAATCGTAAAACACAGCGCAAGGTGGCGCCGCATCGATATTTATCTTGCATATTCCAAAAATATTGTGCATGCGCGCCACCTTGTAGAGCGTTTCTAAAACGCACTATCTTTTATGGTGCAAAAGTCTCTCGGTGTATAGGCGTCATGTGCGCCTAAATCTTCTTCGCGTCGCGTGCGGCGCAACAAGCCTAAGCTGCATCATCAACAAGAGAGAAGCGCGGGTGAAAGGCCTTGTTTCTTTTATATATTTTTTATAAAACGAAAAATACGCTGGGGAGGGAATAATAATAATGCGCGGGAGAACGTGTCATTAGGTAGACTGTCGAATAATAATTTTAATGATTCTTTCTTTTTTTTCTCGATTATACGTGTGAGGTACATGTAGGTGCAGCAAAAAATATACATACCTTTTTTTCTCTTTCTTCTAATAGTTTGTTTAGAAATATGGGAAGAGATTTTAGAGTGAGAGCAAAGTTTCTTTGTTAAGGTTAAGGATTTGACACGCTACATTGAATAGGTATATAATGCGAAAATTTGGGATAGTTAGATTATTGAATAAATTAACATAAATTTTTCGTAGCAAAGGGTTGGCGCTGCTTTTTTCTAACATATCTTTTTTATCGCGGTATTAAGGAAAAAAAATCCCTCTGACATGCAAATATATTTTTCTTTTATTTTGCATGAAATAATTTAACTTGTTTCGTATTTTATATTTTTCGTATGTTAGATACATACATTTTTTACAAATTAAATTAATATTTTTGTTTCTATTTAAATGATAAGTAAATTATAGTATTTGAATGAAGTTTTTTTAAAAGCAACATATTAAAATTAATTATAAATTTGGTAATTTCACATAAAAGAAGCATTGTAATTCTGTAACATTATTTTTTTTATTGTAGTTTTGTTAAAACATGTGGTTTTCGAAGCAATTGCACGTATAGACATTGATATTTTTAGAATCTATACTTGAAATAAATTCCTTTTGTTTAGCCAAAAGAAAAAATGTAGCTACAAGAAACAAAAGAATAATTACAACCCTCGGCAAAGCCACTCAATGCACGCACCACAATTATCTTAAAAATATTAAAAGAAAAAAATCCACAAATATACCCATATCCTTTTTGAAAAAAAAGAAGCTAGTCCTTTTAACCTCCTAAAAACTTTACAAATGTTATACAAAATTCACGAATTTGTAAGTCACAAAGTCAAAAGAAATAATAAAAAAACAGAAGAGAGAGAAATAAGTACTCCGGTTATTAGGTCACTTGCACGCATATGTGTGTATATATACGCTAACTGTTTAGCCCACTTTTCTTAAACACGTGGTATAGCATTTACATACGTATCATCGCAAATATTACTTGTATTGGACAATATGTATTATATGTATTAAGATGAATTACACTCATTACAAGTACAACTGCACACGCTTCTACTTATGTGTATATAAAAACATGTGTCACTGTAGAGTAATAAGAAGAAAAGAGAGAAGTTGTGCCTTTTTTTTACTAGAAAGATGGAAAATTGAGTGAGGATAAATATATGCTTCCGACAAGTTAGTAAACTTAATAAGATGAATTGACGAGAATGTTTATTAAATTATGTTTGATTGATATGTTTTTAAAAATTATTTTAATCAATAAAATTATAAATTTTTCAAACAAAGGTTTTATAATATATGATTTGAAAAATATGAAATAAAAATGGATCAACGAATAACCGAAGATTGTGCGTTTCCTGCCAAATATTCAAAATTATATGACCGAACAATATTCAGAATGTTATAATATATATCCTTTCTGAAATCAGAAAATTTCAAAGCTTTTTCGATCGATCTCCAAAGAATGAAGCATAAAAGTCAAAAGGAAGCAATCCCACACATTAAATAGATATATAAAGAAAGCGAAAACGAAAGAAAAAATAAAGGATAAACAATATAAAGATACTAAAAGTAAAAAGTACATATATATAAAGAAAAAAAAATTCTTTTTTTTTAAAAATCGGTATAAGGATAGCGTGATCCAAGGTCAAGGGAGAGGACGAGACGGTAAAGGACGTGATCGCATGTCTATACTAAAAAAGAATGAAAAGAAGGAGAAGAAGAAATTCAGAAGCTGAATATGTCGGTGGCTCCCTGAATAATGAATAATCGGCCCTCTACAAGAGGAGAAGCTTCCCTTATATACACCAATGCCGAAAATTATTAAGTCCTCCCCCCTATTTTATATACACGCTCACCCAGAGGCTAATTTGCGATATTTTTCTCTCTCGCTCTTATATTTTTTAACGATAAGTTCATCATAAACGCGTCTTTGAGCGTATCTTATTCGAGGAAGGATTTTATAAAATTCAGGCAAGAAAGGTACGTTTCATCGGAATGTTTATAAGAATCATGCATAAGATTTTATTTAAATAAAATGAAAATTTAAGATTATTACGTTATGACAAGCATTTATTCAAAAAATAATTGTACCCTTATTACATTGCAATGTATGTTATTATTCGTATACAGAGTTTTTTTACATTGTAATCAAAATATTCATGAATTTTTTTTTTTAAGAAATTGCAGATATTGATACTAATGTGAGGTATACAAAAAAAAATTAAGTGATGGATCGTGAAATAAAATTTTTTGTAAAAGAATTATTCGAAAATAATTTTTTATCCGAAGTACATAAATAAAAATTTTTAATTTCTGATGTAATTTACATACATAATACCGTTCATGCTGTATTTTTTTTCGTTAAAAGTTAAAAGTTGTAAAAAGCAGATTTTTCGAATGTTTCACATTCAGTCGATTCTTAGAAACTTATTCAATAATTAATAAACGTATTTTAAGTTGTATTTCGAAAAGCAAAATTCGAAAAAAAGAAATATCTTGAAAATGGTACTTTTTTTTTTTTTTTAATTTTATTTAACGTCGCTATATTTATGCTATTTGTTATGCTAATCAGCGACGGAGCTCTAGAGTGTGTTTATGAACTTCAGCACATGTAACGTACAGTGGTGCTTGTATGATTCAGCCGAGAGCGGGACTCGAACTCGAAACCTCGAGATTACGAATCCAACGCTCTACCGACTGAGCCACAGACCTGCTCAAGTTAATGGTACTAAAAGATATTTTTCTTTTAAAATATAACCAAATTCTTCATCACAAGAGAAAACTGTCATACTGGCAATCATATATGATGATAGTGAATAAAGTACCTTAAAAACATTTTTAAAACTTGTACAGTATACGAATTTGGTTACTTGATTTACTAAAACTTTATTTTACAACGAAAATATTTAAAAATAACATTGATAATGTACAAACGATCATTCCCGTTCATAAAAACTCCACGTGACTTTACATCCATCCTACGCTACGCAATGAACGTCTTCAACGGATATATACGGACTTAAGCAACTCTTGGGTACATGAATATGTGACACCTATATTAATATGATTTTACAAGTAAGAGTTAGCGTATGTGGTTTTTTATTACGGTAGAAATAATTTTATTATTTTACTTAGGCGAGGGAGCACGCAAATCAACTAAGATAAACTATACTTTGAAAACAAATTTCAATTTAATTAAATATAAAATTGTTACTGGTAATATTTTTGATAAAAAAGTTTTGGAAAGAACTTTGCTGTACTTAAAAAATTGGAATTAAAAAGTTTCAATATTGATAAATTTCTTACCTTTGATAGTGTAAGATTAAGATTTTTAAAATTAAGATTAAGTAAAGTATTTAAAAAAAATTAAACATATCTAATTAATTATAACGCGACTGTGCAAAAAAAGAACTGTTAATACTTAAAAATTTCCATTAATTTAAAAATGCAATTTCAAACTACATAACATCGTTAATTGTAGCAGTGACAACATTGCACATCATTTTGTTAATGGCAAATTACAACTGCCAGACTTGCAAGTATTTAAAGGTCATTAACTACAAAACTTATCAATTAGCTATGTACTTCACAGTTAAAAATATTACAGTAAAAAAAAAACAGTTTACAACAAATGAGCTTTTAATTTTAAAAAAATTTTGAAATTGAGGAATAAAAATTTATTTTTAAAAAGAATCTTATAAGAAACAACATTTGAATACATTCACAATAGTCTTTTAAGAATAAGATTTGTGGTCAATAAGAATGAGAATACCACATGTCAAATTTCTGAGGGAAGTTTAAATTAAATTTAACTTTAAGTGCATATATTCATCTATATTTATATTTTTCATAAAAAAAAATTGAAAAAAAAAATTCTAATACGACTGTTTAATGTTAGAAGAACATTAAAATTCACGACCATACACTTTATGCTCCAATATATCATAGATTTTAATGTGATGTAGCTCTAAATTCTAATTGTAGCTTTGGACGTCCATTCCGACAGTTTTAAAGATATTTATTAACATCTATTAAAAAATATACTAATTAAACTGTTTTCAAATATTTCGATTTAAATAAGTATTAAGTTACTATTTTTTTATTTTTAGAACGATCCAATGAAAAGTTTATTCTATTAAGACTCATCATATAATATGCACAAATGTAAAAATTTTCAGAAACTCATTTGATAATATAATTTTACGATTTCGATATATTTTTAGTAAAATACTTCATTATTAAACATCTCGAAAGAAAAAAAAAAGCAAGGAAAAAGACGTAAACAAGTGGTGTACTTTGCGCTCTGCGAAATGAGATAGAGCAAAAGTAAAGAAAAAATAAATAATAAAAATAAGAGAGGGATGCATTTGGACTAACGCAATAAACGGCACACGCGATAATATTTCGAATAATAAATATCAGGATGTAAATCCATTGGCAGTGCCTAACGTCAAGACATAAATCAACGGACCATCGAGGGGTTAATATGTATATATATATACATATGCTTTTTCTCTTTCTCTCTTGGTATATAACGTAGCTTGCGATATGCGCCCGGCAAAGAGCCATCCGTCCGTCCATCCGTCTCAAGACATTCCTAACGTTATAACGCCTCTTACTACATACATATACGTTCATACATAGATTTGTATGCGTATTATACACACACATATACCTTGCTCGTAAACTCGTCAAAGAGAAAAAAAGAGAGAGAGAGAGAGAGAAGGACTCCTCGCGAAATAGCATTAACTACCGGCGATAATACAATTCGCCGGCGGACGATGCGAAAGAGAGAGAGAGAGAAAAGAAGAAGAAAAAACGATCGATGAAATTACACGGTATATAGCCCCGAGTGTGTACGAGGAGAAGGGAGAAGTTGTAAAACCGAGAGAGAGAGAAAGAGCCGGATTTACGAGATCGATCGTGTTTTAGAAAAAATAAAATAAAAAAACAAGAAAAGGTAAAATGTATTATATATGTGAGCGTATGTGTAAGATTTTTGTATTTTAGACACGAGAGCCCAGCTGTTGCTATTATATACAATAAACTATGAGAAATCTTGTACTTTTTAATATTTTTTTAAGTAACGCCAAATTTTAAGAGTATATTAGTGGGATGTGTATATGAGACTTGAAGTTAGGAATGGTTAAGTTGATGTAGTTGAAGTGCAAGTGAAATGTATGGAATTTTTGAATTTTTTACTGTGTAGTATTGAGCTCTTGGCAAAGTTAGTCACGAATATTTAAGTATACTATATGCTTGGGTGTAGTATGTTTTTATTTAATGTTATTGTTTGCTAAACTATTATGAATGAAATTTTTATTTTTTTTAACAGTACCTTTTGTTTTTGGCTAAATTTGCAAACTATTAATTTTATTTGTTATCTATTTTATTGTACTGTTTTGTTTCAAAATGATAAATTTTTAAAATTTTTAATACATCTAAAATATGAAATGAATTTAATAAATAATATTAAGATTTTTAATAACTGCATTTAAATAACAAATAATTTAAAATTAGAAAAAACTTTAATTCGTATAATTTTAATTTCTTGATAAAAACTCCAAAAACTACACACTGTAATTTAAAAATTTGCAATAAATTTTGTTCAGCACGCAAATGAAGTTGATCCGATCGAATTAATGCTTCCATCAAATGATGTAAAAATGTTATAAAAAAACTATATAGTTGATTATCGCATCAAAGCATCATGAAATGTACAATTTGTTCACTTCTTAATTCTTGTGAAAGTTTTACCGATCATCATTATTGCTCTATGAAAGGATTATGTACAAAACATACGTAAGTATGTAGCTATAAAAAAATGGTATAAAACTTGTTGATCGCGAGGCATATATAGTAAAAAAAAAATTATTGTTATTTGAAATATGTGAAAATAAAATAGTAATTTCTGGTAATTATGAATTTGATAATTATCATTAAAAACATGAATTTTATTGTATTTGAATTATCATTTACCCCTTTGTTTTCTTGCTAGAAAATTAATCATGATTGCTGATTGCCGTATATTAAAATGACATTTATCTAGAAACTCTAGAAATGTTTTGAGAAAAATTTCTAGGTGTCAGAAAATAGTTATACATTATCCCTGATTTTTTAAGAGTTGTAATTTTATTATTTTAAAGTGCCAATTTTAACGAATAGAATATACGTAACTTCTTACAAAAGGAATATAATACTTTATTTAAGTAAAAAAATATATGTATATTTTAATAACATATGAAGTAAAATATAAAGTTAATGTATATAAAATTTGAATATTTAGAATTTACATAACTTGTATGATAAATTGTCAATTTATAATTTTTATTTCACTATATCATCTTATATTTTTAATTGCACAGAAGGACTTAACTGTAATTAAGATATTAAAAATTTCATGAAATTTTAATGTAAATTCAAAAGAAACTCACAGTGCAATAAAATAACAGAATAATTATTACAACCGATAATTTTAGTAAAAACATCAAATGCAACTACATAATATTCCATCAAAAGTTTTCGATCATATCTTTCTCCAATTGCAAATGTAATTCCATAAAAAATATTATATACGTAAGTATGCCGATCGTAATTTCATCAGAAAGAATAAAAAAACTAAAAAATCTTACGTATAAAAAGGGATATAAGAACTGAAATTTTTTACGAGTTCTCTTACAGTTTTGGATCTGAGATTACAGGGAAGCAAATACTCTACTTCTCTCTTTTCCTCTCTCTCGTGATGATGATCGAAAATTTTGAGGCACGCTAATTAATCCAATTATCGGAGGCTTTTGTAGCATTGCTAAATAAAATAAAAAATATATATAAGAAACAAAAAAAAAAACAAGAAAGACGAAGAGCGCCGTTATTATAATACAGTATGGTCAATGTCCCAATTGCTACTCACGAACCTATTACTAGCCGTTCATTGTTAAAAATTTTTTTTTGTATCTAAATAACATTGAGCGGTTAGTAATAGGTTCATTTCTAACAGCGAGTAGCAATTGGGACATTGACCATATATACATATATAAAAACGCTGGATATAATATTATATATATAACGTGTGAGAGGGGCGAAAGATTATTTATTTTTTTTTTTTTTTTTTGGAAAAAAAACTTTTGGTTGCTGTAGTCACGCAATGCATCGAACGAGAGAGACGGAGGAGCATAACGCGTAATTCGTGGAAGATACCCTTCTTACTCTTTTTATTTTCTTTAATATTTTTTTTTCATAATATCTTTTCCATCAGAAGGCATTATATACACTGATGTTTTTTATGCCGGTCAAGCGATTTTTTTTAAGATTCGGAGTAGACTTAGTTCTTTATCTTACTCTTTAGTCTCGGTTGTTTAATATACTTTAATCTTTTTTTTTTTAGTTCTCTAAAGATTTACGCGCTTTTGAATGAGATCGTTTTGAAGTTGCTGAATAACGAGGAAGTGTACTTAATTATTGTTTTGGAGATATTTTGTGGAAAAAAAGGGGATTGATATACTACGATTTTGGTCAAGTTCGTTGTTGAATTAGATTGGCTCAATTATGTTAAATGTATTATTTAGAAATTATTATATATAAGAGTGGAAAGGATTTTTTTGGAATTTTCGTGTAAGAATTCAATTAATTTTCATTATCATTAAAATCTCTTTATAAAAAAAAATTTTTTTGTAATCTTTTATATATATATATATATTTAATAAATGAACTTGTAATGCTATTCATTTCTAAAAATAAAAAAAATTGTATAAATAAAATGCATAAAGTTATGTAAAAATAAATAAAAGAAATACACAAAATTCGGTTTTGAAACATTTATCAGTTGCCAAAGTTATAAATATAACTTTTAATTGATCAAACATTTTCGTTACTAAAATTATTTTTTTTTATGATAAACAATACTAAACATCTAATAAGATTAATTGGAAAACATTTTTATTGCGCACGACATAAATTACCTCAAAACAAAAGCCAAAATTCGAGAGTCAGAAAAAAAGTTTGTAATTTAATAATCGATCTTAAATATTCTTGTACTAGGCTTCATAACATTGTTTACATGAAGTTTCCTTCGATGTTCGACTTGTTGTACTATTTGTACCACTTTTTCAATACGTATATGTATACATAAAATATGAACTTGGTTTTATTTAGTCAGTAGATATATATGCAGTATACAAGTAGTACTGCATCTATACGAGTTTCTAAAACAGTTGGATCAATGCCAAATTGACGCATAGCTGCAGTCGTTGCTCTTGTCAGTTTGACGTATCAATCGTATTAGGAGATGCTATATGAGTAAAGATTACAAGGTACAACACGTGATTCTGCTTTTTAATTTAGATGCATATAACGATCATGAAAAATTGATGTTGTTTTAAATCGATTTATTTTCCCTGTTAATTGACGAGTCCATATTATTCGTTAACTTATGTTTCGTTTAAAAAAAAAATTAAAATTTTCGTTAACTGCATTTATGCATTCTTGTTTTGGTGTTATTAAATATTTTTAGTTTAAACTTATATAAAAAAATTGCTTTGAAATTTCAATACTACAATTATTATTACAATTATGATGGCAGTTATAATATGAATAAACAAAAACTATAGACGTCCTAGCGATTAAGAAGAAAAAGACTTGAAAACTCAATTTTAGTTGGAATAATCTTGCTTTGAATGACGTATGTGATTTTAAACGCTAATACTTGTACACTGAAAAATAAGTGGGAAAGAAGCACTACCATCGGTAACGAAACTATACTCTTTTCGTTTCGTGCGCACAGAGTGCCACTGCGGGAAAACAGTGGTGCCACTGTGGGACGAGAGGAGTACTTCGCATGACGCCAAACGAAATCCCACGTGAGTGGGAATACACATGCACAACAAAAAGAGCTCTTAGCTTCGACAGTGGGGCGTCACGTTCCCCACGAGAGAAAGCATTAGCATTCTTACGGTTTCGTGGAGCAGAAGTACTTCGAGGGACTCCTGGACTACCACTTATTTTTCAGTGTAGCAAAATATATATACACGTAACGTCATTGCGAGGTTATCCACCTTCACTTGGTTAAAGTTGCTTGGCTGAGCGCGATTTGTCACTGACTTGAGATGACTATTTACGCGACGGTTCTTCAACCTAATAAATACACTGTCTACACGTTACATATTCTACATGAATTTTTCTGACTTTGTTTATTTACAGAAATTACACGAGTCAATAGTATTTCATTAAAATCAGAACTATATAATTTATGTATTTTTTAGAGCAAAAACATTTTACTTAAAAAAATAAATTTCTAATTAAAGTTTCCAAATTATAAAATTTATAAAAATAACATTGTTGTATAAAATTTGTTTTCTGTACTAAAAACAATATTCTAAATCAAATCAACTCTTAAAAATCTCAATTAACCTCAAGCCCATACAATATCAAGCGTGAAAAAAGAAAGCAGTATGAACTCCCTTTTAATAAAGCCAATAGTGTTTAACGACATTTTTAAATTTATTAGGGTCGCGCGTTAATCGCTATCAAAAACGGGCCTCCAGTCGGCATCCTTTGTATTTGTTGACTTGCCGACTATACACGGGGGGGAGGATATGTCACGTAAACTTGGTAACTTTACCGCGCGAAAAGGGAGATTTTTGCTTTTAAAAACAGTAAAAGTGGATTATATACTGAGAAGTGAGCTTGCAAATTTTCAATTAAACACTTTCTCTTTTTCATTGTTTCTTCTTTTTATAAAAAATATAATGTTTTTATAAAATTTATAAAAAATTCAAAAGTAGGATGTTGAGGATTTTTGTTTCACATCTGAAAATTAATGATCCATGTTCTTGATTCACAAGAAAGTTTAAGATTTTTTTATCTAATTGTTTAATTAGTATAGATCTTGAATATTTAATATTACAATAACAATATTTGTTTCTTTTTACATACTTTCATAATTCAGCAAAAACATACAATAATGAAATAGTCTTTGGAGCTTACCTAAAACAGAAAAATAAATAATTATTAATAAATATTCATACAATTATGGATGATTAAATAAATTATTTAAAAATAATAAATAAACAATAAAAAAAATTTGAATAAATAATATTTGCATAAGAGCGAAATAACATCTTTATACATATATTTTGTAGCACGGTAACCACGTGGCCGTAAGGTGTACGCTCGTCAAGAGAGGAAAAAAAGAAGTAAAGAGAAAGAGGAAAAGAGAAAAAGGGAGAGAGAGAGAGCAAGATGATCATTTCAAAGGCACCGCCGTAACGTTAGCGCGCGACTCGTCGCGCACGTTAGCCCCATTGGGTCACGCGTGCGAGGCATTTTCTTCACGCACTTGCAGCCGCACGCCGACATCTCACCGGACTTTTCGTTTCCTTCCTTTTATACATGTATGTACACATACCGCATATGCGTGTTTCTGTATGGGTTATTTAGCTCGCGTAAAAGTCTCGGTATATAATACTTAAAAAAAAATTTTTTTCTTTCTTTCTCTTTTCTTTTACAAGAAATGTAAAACGTTTTAGACTGATGTAATATTGACAAAGAAGAAAATTTTCTTTTTCTTTTATTTAATATTAAAGTTGGAAAAAAATCATTTTAAATTTTAGGTAATGCTTTGAAAACACTTGATTCATTTAAGCGAGCAAATAATTAATGAACTTTATTTTTTAAAATTTTTAAAACCAGTGGACAAAAAAAATATACAAATAAAATAAATTTTTCTCTTTTTTAACCCTTTAAGTTAAAAGACGATGCGTATGATTTCTCGACGATGAAACATAGACGAAGTTAATGTTATAAGAAAGTAGACAGCGACGTCGACCTCATATCGTCGTATATAATAAGTCTTGTGGCGAGTGAAGCCTTTCGTTTGCGCAAAAGGGCGATATCCCATTTCTTCTATCTATCTGTTATACAATTTTAACTACATATCATCTTATTCATATTACTGATATTCTCTTTTTTTTGGAAATTAAAAACTTTGCTGTGGTTACAAGTGTTTTAAGTTAAGTAAATGAAAACATATTCTATTTCGCACCGATGATCTCTTATTTTTGAATCTAATTTTAAATTCATGATTAATGTTTCATTGATATTTAAATGATTTTTTATTATCAATTATTAACTATATTTAGTTAAATAGTCGTTTTTTTAAAATTCTTTAAATTTTTAATTAACGTATTATTTTAACATTAAGCAAATATTACATTTATTTTCTTATAACAATAACTATTAATTAAATTAAAAAAAAATGATAATTCAGAATATTTATTCGCTTCGAAAATAAAATATTAAAGCAGAAGAATGCTTTGAAGTAAAATATCAAAAGTTTTCGTTAGAGAAGAGTCATAGACTTAGCCTTATATTATATACCTTTCAGCGGTAATTCAGTGCGTTGGCTAAAGTAACATCACCGTATGCTCTCTCTTGCGCGAGAGAGAGAGAGATTTTTAGAGCGCACAATTTGCCGCGCTAGCCGACAATTAGTTATAATCTCTTTCTCTCTTTCTATCTCTCGTCTTTGCAACGATGAGCGTTAAATTTTATAACGCAGATGCAAGCCCCAGACGCAAAAGGACAAAGATATAATACCGGCGACGCACTGCTATATAATATTAAACTATAACGCGATGCGCCAGTTTTTATTATTATTATAACTTTTTAGTATGGCGCCTCTCAACGAATTTACTTTTTTAATGCTTTATTTTTTCTCTGGAGCACGAGTTGCGTAATAGGGGATGAATTTTTTGACTTTACGTTTTTATTTTTATTGAGATATGCATAGAAGATGAAAAAATTTTTTTTCTGGGTTTAGTAAAATTTTTATGCTGCATGACATTCATAAAAATTAGCTGTAAAATCTTCGTATTAATATAAATGCCGAGACATACGTGCTTTTATAATGCATAAGCAATGCACTGGTATAAATTTACGATGAAATTATTGTATCTTAGATACATGCATAATGTTGCAATATTGGAACAATGCTTTTTAAATATTTAATGGAAATGCTTTAAAATAATGCGTTTCCACTCAATTTGAGCTATTAATTATTTTCTATAAAGAAAAATTGTAGCAATTATGATTTGTAAAAAATAAACTTTATATTTTCATGAAAAAAAAATAAAGAACGATTTAATAGTCGAATGAAATGATATAGAATTGAAATGGGCAGTAAAAATTTTCTTATAATACAATCGATCGTGCCAAGCCAACACTAAGGATTAATACCTTTATGCTTTAAAAGTTGAACTCCGAGATGTTAATATCCACTTGTGGTCTGTATACATCTCAACGCTTCGGGCCAAAGTGAGAAGAGGCTCGATGAAGTATCGTTCATACTTAATTAAAGTGACGCACGCGTGTAGGGACATAAATATATATACATTAAAATAGACTACACGAACGCATTTATATACACACCAGCACTGTTGAATAGAAGCACGCATATGTTTTATACGTGTTTGTAAGATTGTAAAAGAAAGCCTATTACGTTGAGAAAAATTTATAAGCTTTCATGGTTTACTTTTTATCATTTTAACTTTTCATAAGCGATGGTTCAATATTGATTATTTAAAGCAATTAATTACAATATAGAATGGATGTCGTCAGTGGCTCAGTCGGTAGAATCCGAGTTCGAATCCGGTTCTCGGCTGAATTATACAAGCACCTCTGTACGTTACATGTGACGACCCCCGTTGCTAATTAGCATCGCAATGATAGCATAAATACAGTGACGTTAAATAAATAAAAAAAATAATTTATAATGAAACCTTTGTCAATTGTAACTTTTGGATTACTATGAATTCTAGTAAAATTTTGTTAAAAATATTTTTGTTACAAAAAAAATTTTTTTATTATAATAGTTAAATAATTGTATTAACTAATACAAAATAAATGAAATTTCTGATATAGAATATAACTAATGAAAAAAAAATTTTCTACGGATTCTTTAATTACATAAAAGAGTATTTATTAAGCTTAGTAGTAATTTAAAATTACTTATAAGATAAATATTTTTCCAAGAAAGATAACAATCCAATAAACGATTCTAGAATGTGCATTTGCATCCTTATAATCTTGCACGCATTCGCGCACACAATTTAATTTAAAAAGAAGAAAAGAGACAAAGCAATCTAAAGTCTTAAAAAAAGAAGTAGAATGACACAGAAAAAAAAGTGATTCTTAAAAGAAAGCGTCTTAATAAATGTATAAGTGCAATCGTACTTATTCAAACTGAAGGTGAATATATAAACATATACGCATATATAGAATCGTTTACCTTGCCCGCTAATATAAAGCTGCATATCAGCTTAAGGGGTGCCCAGACTTAACTTAATTAGTCGCATTATTGGTATCGGATAATATGCAAACGAAGGGGTTCTTGTTATATTTTTTTTCTCTTCTTTTAATTTTTTTTTCTTCTTTTTCTATCTTTCTTACTATATATATATACATAGAGAGATACACACAGCCCGCGGGTGCATATTACTAACAGAACCCTTACAAGGCTTGCCTCGCGTTTGATATTACCAACCGCGAACTAAACCGTCTTTTTCCTTCTTTCTTTTTCTTTACTTATATATTCTTTCGCCTAAATCGATTGACGAAGACTATGCTTCGCGATATGCGTCGAAACCTTGTATAATCCAATGCAACACACATATAAATATATACGTAATATGGTGTCTACACCTTGTCTTTAAATATATACCAAAACCAATTTTTTTTCAACCCCTTTTTTTAGGGTATACGAAAGGGTCGATGGTTATATATGTATATGAGAGCTGAAGTGATGAGAGGAAGCCTTTTAACAAATATTTTTCAAACACCAAGTGCTCATCTTTATAGATTATCACGGTTCAACTATTATTTTTTATGAGAGATTTGATAATAGGGATTAGTTGAATTTTGATTTTTTTCTCATGTTACTTAAAATAAGTTTCCCAAAATTTTAATTTCATACTTTATCACCAAAATTTTAAAATATTTTTAGTATGATTCTGATAAGATTCAATTAAGATTAATGACTTTATAAAAACAAAAATTTTTATTTTTTAAATTATGTTCGATAATGGGAAATTAAAGATAATTTTTATGATTAATAATAATATACACGTTTTATAAACCAATAATTTTCATAAAAAAACCAGAAAAAATTGACTAATCTGGATATATGAAACGTGATTTAATCGACACTAAAGGCTTGAATAGTGGTTTCCTATTTAGTCTTTTTATAATCGAAAGTTAAATAAATTATACATTCATTATGCGTATATAAATTATTATCATAATTAATTTAATGAACACTATTAATTTTCTCTTATTACTTTAAAGTTTTAAATAAATGATCAGATATTTGGTAAATAATTACTATTTTTTTCATCTAATTTAAAAAAATTTTTATTTTTGTAGAACTTGCAAGTTTTTTTATCACAAATTAACATTTTCTGATAAGATAATTATATCAAAGCATTAAAAAATGTTTTTTATAATAAAATAATTGTAAAGCATTTGTCATAGTCCTATAAATAAGTAATAATGACTAATGCTACTGCTACAAAAAAGAAACCTAGCAAAAGTCTTGACTATAGTTATTTGAAAAAAAAAAAAAGAAAAAATAAAATAGCACAATGGCACGTACTTATTTATAATAAGACTGAACCGCGTTTAAAGTAACGTAAAATGTCATTTCATTTATTTTTATGTAATTCCTTTTACCGTAATTCAATTTTCAGGATTTTAACCAAAGCGCGATATATGAATAAAAGAGAGAGAGAAAAAAGCTCGTAATAAACATTCCTCGACTATTGCGTGCTCTATATTTTCTAGTATTTTAATTAGTTATACTAAATAACTTTTGTTTCACCTATATCATTTATGTTTTCTCATTATGCACCAAAGCCAATTACAATTGATTATTATTATTTTATATTTATTTTTTCTTTTTCTGGTTTTTTTTTTTAAGAACGTCAAAGCATCATCATATACTAGGAAATCCACTTCGGAAATATTAAACTTGATTATCTCTAAAACGTTTTTGAAAGTAGAGTATAGTTTAAAGTTTTAGCCAAATATCTATAAACGAAAACGTCTTTGAAATTGTAAGCAGGGCGAACAATTTCATTTTATACAAAGTGGTGTGTTCTTACCATTTTAGAAAGCTTAATGATATAATGTAGACGTCTGCCCTCGTCATACAACACACATACATTTGGTAAAAAAAAAACAGTCAAAATTTAACAACGAAGCAAAATTGTTAAATCCGTTCCGCAAAACTACTTATTACCACCTGTCTGAGCGCCAAATCTTCTTCCCCCTCTCCCCTTTAGTCACGAAGCATCGCAATACTAGAAAACAGAGTTTAAAAAATTATAAATATATATATATATATATTTTGAACATGTCATTTCTAGACGATTCTCAAATCATTTCTAATAACATATCATATATCCCTAAGCCCCGACAATTGCGCGTCCTAACGCACATGCACACGCGTACGAAAATTTCTTAAAATATCGATATAAGAAAAAGACTAGACATAAAAAGGGATGTATCTAAAAGAAGAAAAAGAAGAAGAATAAAAAAAAAACAGGAGAAAAGAAAATAAGGAGATAAACGCCTCGCAGTCTCGTACAGAGAGAAAAGATGGTGGGCCTATGCCAAAAGATGGCCAAAGGGAAGAGAATGAGAAAAAGGAAGAGAAGGGTTTTACCTCGCGGAATTTGAGCTATTAAAGCTCCCCAAAAGCCTCGAACGGCCTATAAAATTCGTCTGGGTCCTAAACTTTCTCTTTCTCTCTCGCTCGCGCTCTTTCTTCTTATATAGTTTGTCTGTAAGTCCGGGCGGGCCCTGTGGATGAGTATACATTAAAACTCTGCGGTTATGCTCTTTTCTCTATCTTCTTTTATCGCACAGGTGTTTATATGAACGAAAATTCTTTCTCGCTCGCTCTCGTCTTCTTAGCTCTTCTTCTTCTTACTTCTCTCTTTTCTTACATTATTCGACATATAATTTTCGTGGCACTTTTATTCCTCAACTCGAGAGGCTTAAATGTATGGAAGATTTTTTGAGGTGGAGGATATGTGCGTACGCGATCGATGCATTGTATATAAACATTTTGAGAACTTGAGTACTTTGCGTTTTTATGATCGATGGATACAGAGTACAAAGTGGTTAAGAATAAAAATTTTTATGAGATTTTTTTTTTTTTCAACAAGACTTTTTATTCAATATTTTTTGCTGTAAAATTTAAAAATATAGCATAAATATTCACGTACAAATCCCATTAAACTGATTATATTATAGTTATAATAATTTTAAGTATAAAGTTTATAAATTACGTACAATTTTATTATTACAATAAAAGAACTTCGAAATAAGTTTTTTTTCAAAATCAGTTCCACAATTTTAATTCGAAAATGCATGTCAAAAATTTTATACAAGTTTAAAAATTTAAATGACTGATTATGAAATTGATATTATTATGTAACAGTGAAATATTAATGTAATAAAGCTTTATAATATATTATTTTTTAAAGACAAAAGGTCAAAGTTATCGAAGATATCGAATGACTTATTTTTTATAAGAAATAAGTGCTTAAATGCAATAAATCACTCTTGAATCTAATAGTTTTGAATTTAAAAAAATTTTTACAAATATTTCAAAGAGAGCTTTTTCTAGCAAATTTATAGCAACTATCACTATAATCTTAGGATATGATATATTTTTAGGTTATTTTATAGAAACATTTCTTTACATGTTATTGAATGCATGGAAAAAATTTTAAATTTATGAGACGTTATCATAATAATAATAAAAAAAGGATCGCTAAAATTCTGATAAAAAATTCCATTGAAGATTTTATAGGAAAATTCTTCACATAAACATACATTTAAAATGATAATAATCCTAATATGTAGTGTCATCATGAGAAATGCTATATATAATCTCTATAATTTTTATCAAAAAATATGGTAAAATTTATCAAAATAAGCTATAATCTGTAATCAGTTGAGACTTTTAAAAATCTTTTCTTATATATATTTTTTTTACGGCTATCTGTAAGAAGCGTGCAATTTTTATATTAGTTTGAGATACTCTATAGAAACAATTCTGTTAATGACTTGGCATATTTCATGCTCCCATAAAAATGGCAAAAATACGTGAGCGTTCCTTCTGAAAGTATGAACCGGTTCATTTATTACAGCCACGGCTTTAGCCTCGTCTCATAAAACACGTAAAACAGTCGAAAATATATACATGTGTGTAACATCGAATCATATACGTTATACATTCCAAGCGCGCAAAAGTCAAGAGAAGGAATAAAAGCTGAAGCTGCACTCTTTCTTTCGCTCTCTCTCGCTCTCTCTCTCACTGTTACACGTTTAATACATGGGCCGTGCATCATCGACAATGAAGCTTCCCGATCTTCATCTATAATTACGCTCATTTTTTTACTTTCATTTTTTTTTGTAACAATTTCTGACGTTTTTTTTTTATTATAATCTCGGGTGAATGTGAAAAAAGCGATGGCTGCTAAACGGAGTAAATAGTCGACTTGTTCAACAATATATTGTATTGCAGAATGAAATATTTTAGACTGATGGATGGTATTGTTGATATGATGCACTATTTTTTGTACTTGTTTGTGCCCTAGAATTATTTCATAGAGTTAAGTAGAAGTTTAATGTGCTGGGCAGGGAATTTTTTATTCTTAATAAATCGTGAAACTTAAAGAGTCTGTTTTTCTCACTATTTTAGTAAAACATTGAGTTTACATAAAAACCTGTATAAAAAACTAAAAACTACATTTTGATACTTTGATGTCGATAGCGTTAAACTTCCAGCAAATGAAACTCACGGCCTTTATAAAAAAAAAATCAAAGGGAATTGAAGAAATAAAAAATGAAATATTTTAAAGAAGCATAGAATCATAAGAGGAGAAAGAAAACGAAGATGTTGCGAATTGTATAAGCTATTGAGTACTGGCTGCAGGAGAAATATAAGGAAGAAAAGGAGGCGTGGTACGGTAAGTAAGATACGAGAGAACACATTGCAACCAATCGTAGCTTACAGAATTTTTTTACTTCTTTCTTTTGGTTATCAAGAGTCAAGAAAAACTCTTAAAACATGACAATATCAATGTGGAGGAGAAGAGAATGGAAAAATTAATATGAAATTAGAAAAAGGAAAATGCATAACATTGCTATTCTTACTGTATTTAATTTAGTGAAATTTAAGAAAAAATATTAAGATTTTATTTAAATAATTTAATATTAATAAAAGCAATAAAATTATTATCATTGCAAAACAATTCCAATGTCTTGAGAAGTTAAAACAATAGTATTAATAAGTAAAATATTTTAATCAGTAAAAAATAGGTAAGGAATGTACTAAAACAGACAAAAGTAAAGAAAATAGCAACTAGAATTCCTCGGCATAGCTTTATAATGTATGCGTAATAATAGAGCAAAATGTTATGCGTGATGCTTGAAAACAGCCACTGGCGGTATACTTAAAACCATTATATAATAAACCTATATATAGGTAAGGGATACGAATGTATTTAATATAGGAATAGTTGAAAAAGTTTTGTTAGTATTATAATCTTCAAAAGTATTCTTTGGTAAAATAATATTTTTACAATTCGTGTACATTTTACATGTTTTTTTTTAGTTTTTGTTAACTTGATTCTGATAAATGAAAATCGAATTATAATTAAATTTATTTAATTGTAAATAATTTTCAAGTATTTGCTAAAAAATCAAATAATAGTTTGACTATCAATCACATTAAATTTTTATTTTCGTATATTATTTAGTTAAATGTTGATCACATTTTCCATCTTTGATCCTCAATTATGAATTTTTTTGTCTTAAGTTTATTTCGATTTTATATTATATACTCAAACAATGTTTATGTCTCCAAATTCTTCGAGACGACCAGTTTTAGCAATCATAATAACATTTTAAGATGATTCATGAGTTTTTCTTGAACTTATAAAAGATTAATAAATTTTTATTAATTTTTATTTTATCGAAATGAAAATCCAAACAAATCTTTTATGTAAATTATAGAATTATTAATAAAATCATTAATATTTTGATTTCTTCTAAAAAAAATTGTACAAAGTTTCTTTTATTTTTGCTCAACTCTTAAAGCATAATTTAAAAAAAATCTGAAAAAGAAAATATAAAAAAAAGAAGCGAATATAGTTTTTATTCCCATGATACATTCACTTGTATATGGATGGATAAGAAGAGAAAAAGAGAGATAGAAAGATGAGAAAAATAAAAAAAAATCGTACGAAGAAGAAAATAAAAAAGGTAAGAGAAGACGCACACGGTAAGTACATAGGAGGAGACGTTTATATACCCCAAGCCTCGATGTCTATAACGCCTCGAGTTACGAGACGCGTTTACGAGCGAAGCACAAACTCTTCTCTCTCTCTCTTGCTTTTATATATTTAATGTATATATACATGTTCAGCCAGAGCGAAGAACGAAAGATAAAAGATCGAAGAGAAAGAGAAAGAAAGTTTTTCGCGAGGACAACATATGCACGAAATATTATTCTTTTTCTCCGCCCTCAACGAAAAAGATTTTTCAGAACACATATAAGATATTGCACTTATGCACGTGTATGCGCTCCTCCTCTAAACTTTCTTTTATATATACTTCTTTTACCTTAATGGAAGCTTTCGAATTGCAAACACTTTTAATGCAACAGTTCGAGAAATACCTTTTTTATTTTTTACCTCTTCAGAGGAACTTCTTTTTTTTCTTTTCGATGATATTCCTTTACTCTTTTTTTTTTCTTTAAAAACAAAAAAGGTAAAGTAACGTTTAAAATCTTTATTCGAGTATTATGTATACTTTTATGAAGAATTTATTTCGAAATCATTGCTGGGCGTCAAAAAGTAAGCTAAAATTTGAATATTTATTTTCTTTGCTAAAATTTACAACTGACATTACTATTATCGTGAATTTTAATTAAATATTGTCATCCGTTTGAATAAATTTTTAAAAATTAGTATGTTATTTTAAAATTAGTAAAAAAAAATCAAAGACTTCCTCGAATTCATTGGCGCGCAATGAATTTGAAAGAAAACATCACGTAATGGCAAATTTGCCATTTTAATGATAAAACGTTTTTGCCTCACCTCTTCAATGCTCAAACGTCAGAAAACTATATAGAAATGTGAATCCTATACAAAGTAAACGGAGACTCTTAATTAACCAAGTGAATAGAATCCAATTTGCGCATCGACATTAAAATGATATTTCTCTCTTTTTCCCCCTTTCTTTTAAAACTTGGCGCCTCTCTTTTATAATGTAAGCTCCCTCTTTGCGCATGTAAATAACAATAAAACAAACGTCACATAACTCATATAACGTGTACGCGTCTTAAGTCACTTTTTCTTGACTTATAACGAACGACAAAAGAATATATCGTATATAGGAGAAGAACGTAGCAATCGAGTTTTAGTACTTGAACATCAAGAATACTTTTTTTTTCTTTTCTTTTTTTCCCTCTCTTTCGCGATACGTCTGCTTTTCAGGTGCAATATTACACGCGTTAAAAAATAAGCTGCGCTGGACAGCTGCTGTTGCTGCTGCTGTTAGCTTGCTAAACTTCATATTTTTCATATTTACGCAATTTTTTTTTTATTTAACATTTATTTTTTTATTTTTAATTAAAAGTTTAATCATATTTAATAATCAATAAATGAGCGATTTTTTAAAGCTTTTTTTTAATTTTTTTTATTTACTAACTTTAATTTTTAATTTTCTTAGCAATTTTTTATTCTGCATTGAGGATTGATTCAAGAATTAAATAATACTAATAGCATTTTATAACTAAAAATGGTATGAACCTTTGTCTTTTAGTTAATCATTTGATTTAATTACTTAATCAAAAGCTTTCTGCATTATGCTTGAGTTGTTGATTTTAAGTTAAAAAAATAAAATATATTTAGGTTAATAAAAAGTCCATTATGAAGGTGTTAGAAAATGTGTTTTCTAAAAGGTGAAATATGGTGAAAGTTAATGTTGCCGACAAACAGTGTGTTAAAATTCAGTGCTTTGTTATGTAAAAAAAAAGAGGAGATTTTGTTACGACAGTAACAAAAATTTTATGGTATCGTAACCGCAAGTTTCATTGGTAGTATATAACTTACCGTGTACCAAATGTGTCATAACATTATTTTCATAAACGACAATATGAGGCGATATTAAAAGACATGAAGTTTTTTTTTGTTTTTTTTTTTCATTTTTAATGAATCGTTATGAATATAATATTTTATTGATGTAACCATAAATTTTTCCTAATATTTTTTTTTTCATTTATAATAAAAAAACAATCATGATCGTTATTATATTTTTGTGAAAAAATACATTATTATCAACTGTTTTGTTTTATTCGAAGGACATTAGAAATTGAGCTGATAATAATTTTATGATAAATATTGAATTGCAAAGCAGTAATTTTCAGTTCAATGAATATCGTAAGCAGGTTTTAAATTAATATTATCATCACATTATTTTTCCATGTTATTCTTTTTTTTTCCTTTATTGTTTTAGAGCATAAAATAAGGTTGAAATTAACAATAAAATAATTATTATTGAGGTCAGTCGAATAATTTTAACTATCAAATATTAGCAAATTATTATAAAGTACAAATATACATATTTCATATAGTCAATTGTTTTTTATTAAAAATATATTATTTTATTATTCATTACACTTAAATTTAAATCCGTAAGCTGTTTTTATTAAATATTTTTTATGAGATATAAAAGTAAATTTTAAAGTGAAAAAATTGAATCGCTCTATGAAAATTTAAACATTTACTTTTCTTGAATCGCCTATACTTTTAATGTACAAATAAAAATCAATGAAATTAAAAAAAATTCAAACATCAATCTCTCAAATCCATATATAAAAAGCACCTGTACCAAGATACAAAAGAAAGTAGCTCTCTAAGTTAAAAATTGAAGAACGAAAAGAAAAAGAAAATCTTTGAAACATGCTGGGCACAGCCTTAAAGGACGCGGGCCATTAAATTAATAATTTGTGGTCGACAGGCCGAAGCCATTGTAAAATCCGATGCAATCATTGTAATATGCGGGATTTTATTATCGAAGAGAGAAAGAAAGAAATAAAAAAAATAAAAGAAAGAACAAGAGAGAGAGAGAGAAACTATGTATATACGCACAGCAGCAGCCGATATGGCGCATGCTAATTTACTGCTAATTGTATTCCGCGAGAAAAGCGCTCACATATATATACATACTTATGTACGTGTATATCCGCGTGACAATGATGTCTCTGTATGCAATAATATAATCTTAACATTTCCGCATCTATCTTATGAGCGCGAGCGGTAGCGCGTTCTTTTATTCTTTTTTTTAAATATTATTACTTACTTTTTTTTATTTTTTATCTTTGTATGAAAACGCATTTGTAAATCTTATACGATGCGGTGAATAAGTTGGATGAATAATACGCGTTATTGAAGGAACTAAATTTTGTTTTTTTTATAAAAAAATTTTTTTTTCGACCAAAATTAATTAACAAAAATTAATTAGATATGGTGGAAATTGATTCTATAAACAGTGATTCTTTTTTTTATCTTTTCTGATATTTTGAAAAGTAGATAAGAATAATTTTTTTTATTTTTATCTTTTTTTTTTTAGATACATGTTTGAAATGATAAGTTTAACGAGTGATGCGATAAAAAATAATGATTATTTTTCAATAATACCTTGAGATAATGAACGTGACAAATGACAATAAAAATATTGTCAACTTATGTAATTCACTGCAAAAAGAATCAAAATTATGAAATTCTATTCTGAAAACATATTTCATTTATGAATTGTTTGTAGCAATAAAATTTTAATATTTTTATTGTGTATTCATGTTTCAAGGAAAGAATATTTAAATAAAATAATACTATTATAAAATTTTTAAAGGAAAAAATTCTAATATTATTATGCTTTACCCATGACTACTAATAAATAAATCGTATTCATTGTTGTTAATTTCTTTAGAAAATAAATTTCCAAGCGATATTGCTCATATAAAAAAAAGGTATTTCTTAATTACAAATAATGTTATAAAAAAGTCATAATATTGAATTTTTATTTCCAAGTAACAGTCAACAACTTTTCTACACATGCATACAGCGCGCGCGTCCATTCTATTCTAAAGTGACGTGAGGAAAAGCCACCTTGGGAAACGATCGTTAATATACACCGCGACCAAGTATTATATACAATGTCGGATTTACGAAGCAAAGAATAAAAAAAGAGAGAGAGAGAGAGAAAAAATTAACGTGTATACACCATTATAAGTTATAAAGTTGTAGCGCCGCGTTGTATTGGAGCGCGCGGGGAACGCGAATTTTTCATTGTGTATATGTCACGTGGTTATCTCCTATGTAATTGTCGAGGCTAAAGAATTTTCTGACTCTTTTTTTTCTATTTTTTTTTATTACTATTTTTACTATTTTTTTTTGTTTCGTTATTGAGAGCACGTTGTAAAAAAATTTTTTTATGGATTTTTAAACAATATTTAATAAGGAGTAAATGGAATGAAGTATCGATTTACTTATTACAGCCTTATTGTAAACGGTTTTTTTTCTTATTGTTAAAAAAAATGTTTTATTTTTAATGAAAGGTGGTTGATTATAAAGAATATATTGAATTATGATAAAAATAAGACTCGGGTATAAATTATTGTATAATAAATTCATTAAACGATGTCCAATTTAATATCTTTTTATTATTGCAGAATCATGTGGAAAATTGTATTAGTCAAGATAAAACACATTAATAAAAGCTCATAAGGCATAAAAAAGTTATAAAATTTTATGAAAAAAAAAAAAAAACTTTCAATGTCTCGGTAGTTTAATGCGAAATATATATAAGCAAACGATTGAAGTTTAATAATAATAGTTTGTAATAAAACGCTGGGTTATAAGCAATAAATTTATATCTTCACAAATGTCAATACGCAATTGTTGCATTATAAAACGCGCCTTGTGTTTTTCTTTACAATTTATAATTTTCTACTTTCATTTTTGACTGACTTTACGATACAAATGATAATAAAAATTTGATTGATTAATTGCCCAGCATCAATTAAAACGAGTTTTTATACCATTATTTTACAAAATTATAATGAAAAAATTAAATTTTATCTTTTTTAATCTTTAATTATTCGATAAAAAAATTATTGAAAATAATAATAATAAAAAAAACAATACTTTAATTTGATAGTTTGTAATCATAAGATCTACAATAAAAAGTAATACTTTTTTACGATCTGAATATATCGCATTCTTGGACCTAAAATTCGAGTAATTCAAACCTTTTTTTTAAATTTTAATAACAAAAGCTGCATAAAAAAAAAGAAACAATAAATATTTGAAAAATGTACTAGAAAAAAAGTTGTCGGCATCATTGATTTGAGAAACACTGTGAAGAGAAGCGGCACGTGCTGAGGGAAAAATAAGGGTCTTGAAGGAGGATCGTAATAGTTTATCTTAAAGCACGTGCCGACCGCATGTTTCTGAAAAATCTTGTCCGTAAATGTGTATATATACCGAGGGAAAGAGAACCTTCGATTTCCGCTTCTGTAAAATCAGTATACGGATCGTTTTATTATTTTTCCTTATTTTATGAGAACATATTCGTCTTATCTTTTTTCCGCACTAAATCAAACGTAGAGGGACTTTTGAGATTCGAGTAAATTTTTCAACTTATTAATTTTACGAGTCCCAAATTAGTTTATTGTTATGAAATAGTGTCATCAGATTTTTAAATTTATCAAAGTACAAATCACTGAATTTTTAAATTTCAAAAGATTAAATTTAATTTTTGTGCTATCAAATGAAAAAAGTTTAATGCAATTTTCAATCATATTGGATACGAAATTAAAAATTAAAAATTTTAGATTAAAATGCCATTATAATTTAATAATAAATATAATAATTTTATGAATACATTTTATAAATTGTAAATTGTAAATCTCTTTTTACAGAATATCTGTTAATAAACTATGGCTTAATTATAAACGGCGTTTCATTTAAGGCGGTCAATCACTTTAAGGATTGTTCAAACGATTCAAAGTATTATATATTTTGCTTTTCTACCGGACTTTTTTCTATAGATCATATATATATATATAACGGAATTATACGTATACTGTTGGTTTTATTATAAAATAGCTATATACTTTTTCTTCGCTCTCGTCATAATAATTTCTTGCACAAAAAAGGTAAAATAAAGGAAAGAATTATTAGCCAAGGTTGGTAATGAACAAACGGAAGTTTCGATCACATTGAATTTAGAGCAAGTCAATAATATCATGTTTTCTTATGATTCAATTACAATTTAATAGATAATGCAAACATTGCTTTTCTTACCATTTAAATTTAATATTATTACTGAAATATTTTTAAATAAAATCTAATCTTTTTTTAAAGATCATTTTAAGTTTTATTTAGATCTACAGTTTGACAATCGATTCATATAAATAACAAAGTTAAAAATGTATTGAAACAAGTCAATGGTTATACGTACTACTTAATATGTACGTCTCTTTCAGCAAAAAAATATTAAAAACATTATCATTCATGAACTAAAAATAACGAAAAAAAATTGTTCGGTAAACAATAACAGAACAAAGAAAAAAAATCATCTTCGTGGAAGCCAAAAATAACTTTAAATATCCCCTATATTAATGAACTTGAATCTCAAAAACTCTACGATGTAAACACGATGGCCGCATAGGTCAAAACTTACAGTAAATCTATTAACGATATTAACAACAAGAGTCTAACTTAAGAAGCTAATCTAACATTTTTATACTTGTGTCTTCTGTCCATATAAATTTTACGTAGAATTTCTATAGTCAAAATTTCGATGTTCATTCATAGGGTGTACGAAGCTCATCTGATATATAAAGATTTGCAAATTGTCGATTATTATATAAAATTATGCACATGTAAATTTAAAAATAATCACATAAATGTTTATATGAGGCTTATTAGATAGCAAATAAATTATGGTTTTTTAAAGCTAATTTTCTAGAATGATGAAAAAGATTGGTTTTAAATATACCGAAATATATATACACATATACATATATACATCTGTGAGAACATCCCTTCCAAGCTTTAAAACCGCCGAAAAAAAAATCGAATCTTGAAAACGTCAATAACTTTTTTGTCTACATCTTTATGAAGCCATCCCATTATTGTGTCCACACCCTCACTTTTATAGTATATAAAGGACTTTCTAAAAAATTATATGTTGTATTGTGTTTGTATATATTGCGTTAAAGGGAGAGTCTAATAAAGATGGTGGATTTTCTCAGAGTGGTGTGGTCGCCATTATAGATAGCAAGTATGTAATGGCTCAATAGCATGCTAAGCACACGTACATTATGTATTATGTCTAGAATTCCTATATATGCAACGATCGATGTTTGCTCAGTTGTGTGTTGATTAAAATTTTACGTAACTTACAATATATTTTTGTTTAATTAAATATTATTGGAAATTCGTTAAATTTAATACCGAATCCAACATTTATGTATAATTAATAACCCATGACTCCAAAATTAGATTCGATAATTATAATAATATATCAAGTTAATATACCAAGAACAAATTGACGAAAACCACAAAATATATACATAAAAAGCTTGTAAAATTGAACCAAAGTACACACGAACGCGGAACCAAGCGTCACGAAATTCCACAAATGACTTTACTCTTCTCGCAGAGAAGAAAAAAAAAAAAGAAGAAAAAGTAAGGAGACGAAAAAGTCTTTGGTACATAACTGTTTAAAAAGAATTTTGTTTGAACGTTCAATGAATAATCATTACGAATTGCAAACACGAACCGCAGGCGCCGTTCTCCTTTTTTCCATGACGCGAATGTTCGTAAAAAAAGCGTCGAATGATATTTTCTATACATAAATTTTGTAAAGCCGCATGAAATAAAATATATGTTAGTTTGCAATAAAATAGATAAACCCATTTGTATAGGATAGTGCAAATAGATAATCCATATATAAGAGGTGTGATTCATAAAAGCGATTTTCTCAGAATAATGACTTTACTTTTGTCCGCAAGCGAGCCTGCTCCATACGTTGTACAGGTTATACGGCCGGATGATTATCGAGGTGTTGAAAGCTGTTGATACTAAATTCTTTTAAAATGTAAGCAATACAAAAATAAATTTATGAATTACTGTTTTTTTTTTTAAATATTTAATTAGATTTCATTTTAGATATGAATGGTATTTGATAATCATATTGTGGGGATGATGGTATTCAATAACTATTTTTTTTTAATAAATGGTTATAAATTATAATTTTTAAAATAAATGGCTGAATAAACTGTTAAAAATAAGATTTTTATACTTAACATTTTAAATATTTTCTATATAGATCAAAACGTTTTTTATTTGAATGACGAAATCGTTGCTTAAATTACACCGGTAATTTATGGTTTAACCGCCAATATTTAATAAAAAAAAAGAAATTAAATTTCAATCTAACACTTTTTTTAAAATGTACTGAAAGTACAGCATTTGTACCTGTTTACGCGTATAAGCGATCGTATAATTATAGAGTTCATCGAGAAAGCACGTGCGACGCAGCCGCAACCAATGTTTATCGTATGCTCGTACACATGTAACGTATATATATAAACAAGTGCTAGTCATTTCCTAGAATCACTGAATTATATTATTGCTGCACTCTGGTTATCAATTTTATTTATTTTATTTTTCTAGCTTACTTTAATTGAAATTGAAAAATCGCTTTTACATTATACCCATTTGTTTTAATTTTTCTATTTATTCGTGGCTGATTAAGAAAAGATAACATAAAGCTATTACATAAATGAGACATAGGAAGTATTCGATTTCAAAAATTTTCCAATAGCCTTTTTAAAAGATTTTTGGAAAAATCATTAGAAATTTTTAATTGCATAAACTTTCTAATCTTTTGCAATATTTGAAAAATTATACTCAAGTATTTGGAAAATATTTTTGTATTGTTCAAAAGTTTGAAAAAGATTTCTTGGATTTGTTTACGAATATTTTTTGAAAAGCATGTATGCTTTATTTTTTTATATTGAAATTTCTATAGTTAAACATTTTACTTTGCTTTCCCAATAAGCAGACATAGTCAGATGTATTTCCTGACTCTGATATTATAATAATTAGGACAATAATTATAATATTCAATGTTCCCAGTTCATTCAACAGTTTCAATCTTGCAAATATCTTGGAAACAAAATATCCTCGTTGAAATTTAAGCAGCTTTTTAAAGCAAACGTGCGGCGCTGAAACCTTCTCCTGGCACCTCTCTCTATAATAAAAAAAAAATTTTCCAAGCCGTTCGCAATTCTAATATGCAAGTATTTAGGTTATATTCGTTCGATTCGCGTATATAAACGAAAGCGTTCTCTCAAATATAACGTATATAATATGCTATATAGTATGTATAAAATATAGTATAAGTCCCTAGAGGCGGTATGCATTAAATAGTCACGGAATAGAGGCCTTGGCTCGGATCGTAAAAATATAATTGCGTCGATTGCAGCAACTTTATCTAGGCAGCCGCGTATAGGACTATGTACGTATAATATATCTTGCTGTTATGACACACTCGACGATGTGCATAGTCCTAAAATTTTTTTTACAATATTCAAATATACGGATATTTAAAAAACATATCGAGGGTATGAATGGCTTTGGAAATGTTTCGAGTATTATTTGCTTCTTTTTAGCTTTTGATATTTTTTCATTTATTCATCGATTGCCTATTGTGCAGAAATAAAATAATTTCAAAATGTTTGTACTCGCGAAATGCGGAAAAACGAAAGAATCAATACTATAATTGACAAAATTGTTGGCTCGTTAATTTTAAAGTTTAATTAGGATATTCTTTAAAATAAAAATATTTAATATGTTTATATAACTATTTGCAATTTTGTTATTTTCTAATACTTAATCAAGTAATTTTAATAATTTTTTTAACGCAACAGAAAATATATGACAATTTAGAAAATCGATTATACAAAAACTATACATGTTTATTATTGTTTAAAGCCATAATTATTTGTAAATTTTTTTATAAAATTAAAACTGTTTTGCATTTATACGTGTTACGTAGAATAATTTTGCTTTTTCTTAAATCTACAAGCGAAAATTTTCCCACGGCAATTTAATTGTTGCTATCAATTTTAAAATAATTTTATGCCCTTTTTATATGAAGTTGCATATTTTCTTCAAATAAGTACTTTTACAAAATATGAAATAAAAACATCGTAAATAAACGATGTATGTTGCTTTTTTTTAAACTTTTTTTTCGTATACAAAAATGTACGATCTCTCAATTTTATTCTCACATATATTATAAATTGATGGGTTTGCTTTTAGAGAGAAAATGCAATGAATTTGATTCTGCAAGTATCTCGGTATATATCATATAATTATCGACGGTAACTTGATAGAAACTATTATTTTCCAATATTATGGACGATTAAATCATCAAATTATTTTTTTTACGAAATCGGTGATTATGTTATTTTACGTAAATGGTATTATAATTTTCAAAATATACTATTTTGATAGTACTATAAAACAAAATAAATTTTTTTTATTATATTCTGCGTGTTTTATCTTTCTAATTTTCTAATTTTTAAATTACAATGATAATTATAAGAAAAACATATTCAATGTAATGTTCTTTTTTTAAATAAATAATTTCTAAAGCATAAAAATATGAATGTTCATGTAAGATCGTTCTCTCAGTATTGTATTGAATAATTACTGCATCCAATAAGTCAACAGCTCATCGACCTGTCGTTTATATCCCATATTACTTCATATCCTGAACCGATCATCGAACTCTTATTAAGAAGCGGTCAACCAAACGGAACAGTACCACGTTCACCCTTGCGCAACCCATAAATAATATCCTATATAATTCCTTCTCTCTCTTTCTATTTCCCTCTTAAAGTTAAATATATAAGTAACAAAAGACCATTGGCAACAAGACAACGAATGATTTTTTTTTTTCTTCGAGTCAGCCCTCGTGTATATACAACATAATCATCGCGTTTGCAACAATTATCATCGAAGCCATGAATAACAATGCCTATAATCTAACAAGGTAGGAAAAAAAGAATGAAGAAAAAAATGAATTCTAATGGAAGGGAAGGGGATATATCGAGGACAAGGCAAAGGCTCGTGGACCCCAACAATGATTATTAATCGCGAGAGCGAGATAGATACATATACATGTATACGAAAGAAAAATGGAGATAGAGAGAGGGAGAAAAATTATAGTTATATCCATTATATGCACTTGGCTACTGAGCGTATAATACCAAACACCAAGATAATTGCTCTAGGATATATACAAGGCGTGGAATTAAAAAATCCTTGCTTTTTTTGCCAAGCTTAACGTTGCCTATAATAATTTGTATACGCTATATGTATGTGTACATACATGTGTGTATGGAGGTTGGAAGTACTATATAAAAAGGGTGGAATGTGAATTTTTGCGAGGGAAAACCACATGCTTTATTTATTGCTCCTTGTTCTTGAGTTTTTTTTTCTTTTACTAAAATGATGGAGATTTTTTTTTCGGTGCCGAATAATTAGTGCAATATGTAGGTCACTCACTTCAAAGCTTTAATTATTTTTTTTTTAATATTCATTCGAAATTTTAAATTGGATATATTACTTAATAAGTGATATAATTTATATACATGTTTCGAAAATTTTTGCGAAGTTTAAATTAAAAAAAAAAAAAAGAATTAGACTTGATAATGATTGGAAAAAGACCTCATTTAACTAACAAATGGCCAAATTTAGCAAAGGATTTTTTGTTTCATCGTTTTAAAATTATTATTACTTTTATCTTTTCTATGTGAAGGCAAGAAAAATTGCTCCGGACTAACTAATAATTTACACACATGTACTCGTTAAAAGTGAACAATGTTAAATTGTTCACGAAACATGAATTATTTATTTATTGCCACTCTTTTTTTTTCAAACATTCAAAAACGGAGCAAATTTTTTTGCAATATTTATCGTGTGTGAATTTTAGTGTCAAATGGCAAATTACACTTAATAGTTGTTTTATTATTGAATATATTAATTTTTTAAAGTTAAAAAGAAAAGGTATTTTTTTACAAATTAAAAATAAAATATGTATATTAATTTTAGATGTCCATTTAAGAAAGCACGAAATACTTTAAAAATTGACACTATTAAAAAATATCAAAATACTTCATTTTTATCTATTTTTATTTTTTTAAAATTTCTTCCCGTGCGTTATATAATTTATTTATGATGTGTGAAATTGCAAACCAATCATAAAATTGTGCAAATCACTTTTTAACACTCGTGTATTCTACGAATCAAAGAATATCCTAGTTAGCGGTATATACCGATTTGTTTGTCAGGATCAAGCAGTTTAATGTGACATGTGTACCTCGTTATCCAAGCTTGGAATTTCCTCTAAAGGTTTGTCTATCTTCATATTTTTTTCATGTGAAATTTAAGAAATTCTCATTTGAATAATTCTCATTAAATTTAAGTAATTTTACATGTAATCCTTTTTACTTGAATTCTATCAATATTTTTCCGTCAAATATAAAATTAAGATTAAAAATATTAAAAATAAATGAATCTGTATTGATTATGATTGATTTAAAAGTTCTCAATAAGCATTTACATATTCAGAGACATTTTCTCAAAATAATGTATTTTAAGACATTTTATCTTAAAATCATATGTTTACATAACATTTTAAATGTGATTTCTTTTCTTTGAAAAAATAATACATTGATCGAACGATTATAAAAAAGACTTTATAAACATCGTAAACCCTTTGTACAAGAAATAAATTCTTGGAAAAAACAAGTACACACAGAGAGTGCAAAGTCAATTCGGACGCCTCTTTAAAGACTCCACAGAGAAGTTCCAAAAAAGCTAAACGCGTAGATATATAACCAAACACACGCACACAAGCGCAGGTAAAGTTACTGAAGTGAGTCGATGACCCCAAAAAAAAGCACTTCTCGCCGTAAGGCAAAATCGAAAAATCAACAAACCCAACGTCAGATGACCCGACCTTTTTTCTCAGGTTTCTTTTTTTTTCTCTCTCTCTCTCTTCTACCAATAATTCATCGAAAAGGAGATTTTAATGGAAAATTTACACGGACGCATGTGGTGGTGCAATATTTACATTGTTTTGTAGAAGTTCACACACAGCGCTGGTTAAAATTAAAGAATATATATAAGTAGTTCATAAAAATGAAAATTATTATTTTTCAAAGTGTATTTTATAAAAGTGTCGAAGATTTTAGAATCAACATAAAATTTATGTGTTAATTTTGATTCAAACATTTTCGTTTTAAAATTTTAATTTAAAGTTTACATGCGATTTTTAGCTCAAACTTTGTACGTGATTCATCTACAACGAATGTTGAAAGTGCATAAAAATTTTTTTTCCAGTATATTAAGTACCTTTCTATAAAAAGTCTTAATTGTTCATAAAAAAAATTATAATGTGCGAAACAAAAGTATTATCTAAATAACTAAATCCTTATTCAGATATCCAAATGTGTCTTGTATATTGTCCAGCTTCGGTTCTACTCAGAATCCTTTCGGAATTCATAAGTATATAAATCAGCATGATCAAGTGTTCTTCAAACTTTTATTCAATCATAATGTGTCACGTTAAAAACTGACTCGCTCTCACCTCGATTTTTTTTCTTCTTCTTCTCTTTGTATATTTAAAGCCACCTTAGAGTTTAGAAGGCTAATATATCCATTGGTAATAGCGGCAAATCATCAAAAATAAAGCAAGTTTATAAATTCAAGTGCCGTAGCGCTTTAGAGCCTAATGCGTGCGAGATATACAAGAGGAAATCGTTAATACGAGCGCGATATTTGACTTTCAAGCCGAGCATAATAAACGTCTTGCTGCAGTCCTAAGTAAACGGAACACGCGAGAATCATCTTTTCTGACTTTCTTTTCTTTTATTTCTTTCTTTTTTTTTAAGTGAGAATCAAAGAACGGGTTTTCCATTTAGAATGAGAGTTTTGGGAAGAATTTTGAGGAAAGAAGTAAGGGGAAATTTTAAGAACTTTTTGCATCTTTATGATTATGATCATGTACTTTCCAATTTGAGTTTAAGGTTTGTGTTAAAATTATTATGTACGTATAATTTTAATTATTTTTTATCAAAATGATATTTTGGATAATAAATTTGATCACATTATAATTTTTATGCAATAATTAATTTTTTTAAAATTCGATAAAAATTTAAAAAAAAAAAGAAATTGTTATATAAAGTAAAGACGATTCTACAAAATTATTATAAAATTTATTTTTCCAAACTAAGTTACTATTACAAAATTTCAAATCGAGAAAATCAGGTTCCCCACAAAATAAATATAACATCATGTTGAAAGTATTTTCCCCAAAAGCAATTGACCATTTGTTTCACTCCGCCAAAATTAATAAACCTTTCTGTACTTTCCTTTTCTCAAAATTGTCCACATAGCAGCAATAACTTTTAAGGGGAGAGAAAAAAATAAATCAGGTATACAAGGGTCCCAGAAAAACGGCACGAGCCCACAAAACTACATTATAATAAAGCGTTTTTCTTGAGGGTTTTACATACATACAGATAAATAAGGGGAAGCGATAAACCGTTTAAGCCGATTTTTCACGGTCCCTTGATTTTTCCCAAATTTCTTAACGTTGAATATCTCTTTTATTTTTCACTTAAAATGCATGTGTATATTTAGTAAATAGGGGGAAAACTATATTATACCTGGGAATTTTATATTGTTTCTTGAGGTGAGTACCGAAATTCAGCAAAAGCAATGTGTTTTTCACAGTTGTTAACAGTTTTCACGGTAAATGTGTCTAAACAAATTTTATTTTCTACACTAATTATTTTTTAATTTACCAAAAATATTTTTAGTTTACTTATTAACACATCAAATTAAACATTTTTTCCAAAAGGATATTGTATAGGAAATTTTTGTTATAAAGTTTACTTCATTCTCCGCAAAATGAAAATTTATAAAATTTAATTGTTCGACAACTTATTCATTGAATAAGGAAAAAAATTTTTTTAATGAATTTTCTTAATAATCAAGTTAATTAGCGTCATAAAATTTAAAATGCGATGTAGCATGACAATCACGTTGCACTTTATTGTAATACACGAGAGATAAAAATAATTGCATAATGACAAATATTCTTATGCTTTAAAAGAATTTGAGTACTTATAGCAAAAGGCATAACTGCATATACACATTATACAAACAATGCTTCGATAATAAACAACATTTAAATCTACATTTAAATGATCTTAAGAAAACGCTATGAATTTTATCTGAAAAAAGAGAAAAAAAATTTTTCATGCCAGTGAAAGTTTATCTTCGGGCAAAGTAAATTAAGAATCTCAGCAAAAGATATATAAATTTCTTATTATAGGTACATAATAAAAACATTTTACATCCCCCTTTTCCAAATGATAATTGAAGCATCTTCTTATGTGCGATATATACATTTTAATAATATTTTAAAATTCTCCCTCCGGTCACATGTACATACACATATATACGAACATAAGACATCTTCATATAATCCAAATAGCGATAGAGCGAGAGAGAGACAGAATCCTTAAAGAAAATTAGTTTTGAATTTCTTGTATATTTCGTTCGTTATTAAATTTATAATATACACGCGAAGTTAAAGCTTATGGAAAATAAAATGAAAAAAAAAAGCATTGACTTTTGTAGCTCAATCGCTTTCTTATGCTCATGCCACGAGAGTATATCACTTTTGCATTAGTGTTTTTGTATAATAGCCTACAGGCAATATAATACATAGGTAAGACTAGTATATATATATTGTTGTGAAGCGAGCGGCAACGGCCTTGCAATGGATATATAAAACCGCTGAAAATTTCTAACTTATTCTTTTTTTTGTAGTTTCGAAACAGTTTTTAAAAAATTAATTTTAAAATGATGATGCAATAATTGTAATTGAAAATATAAATTTGTCTATCATTCGATTACAATAGAGAAATGTTTTTAAAGGTAAATAAATGTATACCTCACTAACAAAAATTTTCTTAAAAATCAATTGATTTTCTTTTAAAATTTAATATTAGAATGTTTTTTTTTTGTAGTCAAATTAATTAAGCAAAATTACAAACTCTTTGAGTTAAGTAAATTATCAAATGAAACTCAAGTACCTCAAAATTTCATTCCATTAAAGAGTCTATATACACATGCGATCATCTCTCGATTATATATCTCATAACCCCCGTATAGTGTGGAACTCATCTTTTCTTCATAACCGGAAAAGATCCATTACATTCGATTCTCTTTTAACTGCACGCAATCTCTTTATACCTCAATGTATCGTCACGAAAGACTAAAAGAAAAAATATATATAATAATCATAATAAAAAAAAGAAACAACACGATCACAGGCACGCATATCGATTCTTATCGTAGTTGCCGTGAAATTCTATATAATAATGATATTGTAATTTATAAAAAAAAAATGCTCAGATACGATGATTTTTCGTTATATCAAGAGCTTTTATGTATACACACACATAATGCAAACTGATGATGTATTTTACATGTGTATATAGGCGCATCTGCGTGCCACATTGTTAGGAGTAGGTCGGGGACTTGGCAAAGCATTTATTTTAAGCCTTGCGGCTTGTTACAATTGTGAACATATTTTCTCTATGTATTTGTATATAAGTGATTGTCTCTCTCTCTCTCTTTCCCTCTTTTACTCTCTTTTCTCGCTCTCTCGGCATGCGGTGCATTGTTTTAATATTAAGAAGGTTAAAACTTTTGTGTTGAATGTGTAAGATAAACGACCTTGAATGTCTGCAAAACTATATGATGCGAATGATAAATTTAATTATTCTATATTAAAAGAATTATTTACAACGAAAATTATTGCTATTTTCATATTTTTTTCTTTAATTTTAACTTTTTAATCTATATTTTAATGTAATTTATGCAAACGTGAAAATTTTGTATCAATTATTTTTATTTTTCAAAGTTCATTTGTAACGTTAATTAGTATTTTATGTTAAAAAAAATAGAAGCTATTTATTAAATATTTTTGTGCTTAATGTTTGATAATTACATTTCAAGCTAGACCCCTAAATAATCTTACAAACGCGCATATTAAAGCTCCAATTAAAAAATAAAACATCATCAATCAAAGAACAGATTAATGCCCAATAAAAATGGATAAAATCTCCATCTATTTTTCAATCAAGAGAAAAAAAGCACTTGGGTTAAACCATTAAGCTAACAATACTCGATGCAGTACTTAAATAAAACTTAAATAAAAAAGAGAAGCTTAATAATAAATATCATTACTTGAATCCAATATTAATGATTGTTCATTCTTTTTTTCTACCCTTTAGCGTTAAAGCATTTATCAACGTGTCAAATTGTAAGCCAAACAAGTAGGTAAAGTAAACCCTTCCTAAGGCAAAGCAAAAAATAAGAAAAGAGGAAAAAAAAATGAAAAGAAAAAAAGAAAATGAAAAGCTATTGAAGAGGTATAAGAAAAAGTCGCGCACGCGCCCAAAGGCATGTGGTGTGCTCGCGACTCGAATAAAAGGTAGGCGTGGTTATAGCAGATAGAGAAAAAGAAGAAGGAGAGAGGGGAAAAGTGTTTGCGGTGGAGGGTAAAAAAAAGAGGGGACAACCAATGAAAGATCGTCATGTAAATTCCTCCCTCCCCTTTTTTTATCAAACATTCGCGAGGGTATCCCCCTATTGAATATATACACCTCGCGAGCCTTTTCCTCTCTCTTTTTAACCCTCCCCTCTCCGTATACTTTTCTCTCTGCTTTAAGCGGTAGACTTGATGATCAACCTCTGCAATATATATACATCATGTATATCTGTATAGACTATAAACCGCGATTTGTATATGTACACGCAAGCGCAAATTATTAGTGGAAGGAGAGTGAACTTGCAGTAGATTCTTTCATTTACAATATCAAATAATATCTGATAAAATTTGCTTTTCTTTTTTCCAATACACTTGTGAGCTCATATTAATATAATTATTATATTTATAAAATCACGTAAATTCCTTATTCTTTATACTTAAAATTTTCAACTCCATTATTTAATAACTATAAATCAATAGATTAGAAATGTTTGTTGAGTTACGACGGCTTTAAGCATTTGTAATATCGATGAAAATTAATACAATAATTTTTAGAATATTAAGAAAAAATGACTATTTCAAATGGAGCCATTTCAGATGCAATCGATTTTTAGAAAGCAAACTTATCGAAAAAAATGAAAGAAACAGACAGTTCCATCCATAACCAGCACATTAAACAACATAATTAAAAATCACACTTCAACTGTTAGAAGAGCAGACACCCCAAGTGAACGCATCAAAAAAGCTATGCCGCCAACCTGTTTGCATTCTTTAAAAAAAAGAAGAAAAAAAAAGCGTATAAGCATCTTAACTTTTTTTCAGCAACGACTTTTATAGACTATGTGAAAAAAGAAAGGAGAATAAAAAAGAGATTTAAGAACTGTAGAATAAGAAGCGAGAAAAGAGGGCGAATGAAAGGCGGGTTTTATATAGAAAAGAAGAGATACGAACTTTTGCAATTCTAAAGAAGGGAGAACACGCGGCCGTTCCGGGCCCTTCAGGAAATTAGCTTCAAAATCTAATTATGAGATTTTTATAGAGCTATCGTAAAACGAGTTTATTCTCTCTCTACTTTTATGCTCCCAATATATATCATATACAGTCTGTCTATGTGAAAGGAATGATTGACCAATTATACAAAGACATATGTGGTGTAATGTGTACTTTACTGAAAAATAAGAAAATCATTTTCTTGTCATCGATTAATTAACTGAAATGTCAAAAGTTATTTAAAAAATAATATATACTTATTATCTTTTTTTAAGTATTCCATACAAAAATATACAGCTCAATTGATATTACACCGAAATTTTTCGTACTACGTGGAAAGAAATTAATTTATCTTTGAAAATTTATTTTACAATATAAATCTTTACAATTTAATTTTTGATTCAGCAACCTTTAGACTGTCAATTGAGGTGGAGAAGGAAATGACATTACTTTTCTTTACTATATTTCAATATTTTTTACTTGTTTAATATAATCATTGATTAATTTTTTATTATTATATTGAAAAAAATTATTTTTATTTTTTCCTCACTTTTATTCATTCCAGTAAAAAACTGCATGAATACGTAGAATCCCAATTTAATTTTTTATCGTTAAAGCTCGATTTATTACACAGTTGGAGGAAAAAAATGAAAAAAGTTAAAATGTTATAACTTATTATCTCAAAAATATATAACGTCTTACCGAATGCTTGGATAACTTAATTTTTCAGACCTATCCTCCACAGTACTTGCCCTTTTTGAAAAAAAAAGGATTTCCCAAACGTAAATTATTTCAATTAGTCAATTTATTACTTAATACATATATCCAGCCTCGAAAATTACCTTTCCAAGTAAAAAAGAGAAGAGAAAAAAAAAATAATAATAAAATAATACTTGGCAGTGTTATTGCCCCTATCTTTCTCGCGTTCAAAATAAAGACATATAATATTAACTCAACATTCATATAACACTAAAAGAAAGAAAAAAAAATGAGTGAGAGAGAGAAAGATCTGAAACGCTTGAAGCGCAGGCGCTAATTCAGAAATTTCGCTTACTTGCACGCATATGCACAACACCAAGCACGTATATATATATATGTATGTATAGGATATACAAACACTCTTTGCGTGTAAGTTAATACGTTTTTCGCGCGCAAGCTTAAGCCTTTTATATTGTACGTGCGTGCATTGTCGCGACGCTCATTACTTCGCGCGTGTACTAACAGAGTACGTTCGCCTCCTCTTTTCTTTTCTTTCTTTACTTTTTTTTTCTTTTTTTAAGCAATGGCAGCTGTTTTTTTTTAATGTTTGTGTTATAATGTGAAGCAAACGTATATATGTAGACGAAAGAGTTTGCGCGATGTTATTGAATTACGAAGGCTACGGACCGAGAACACACCACACAGCCAAGAGTAAAGGACACACACCGTTAATGAAATAATCGCTTAGAGCTAATGTCGTTTTAGAATTTTTTTTCTCATTTTTTACTCTTCTTCCTTTTTTTAATTAAATAATAGCTTTTTTCAAACTACAAAGAGAAAAAAATTAGTTTTTTTTTTAATTTGATTTTTTAATTTTATGACAATAAATTGTAGAATGATATGAAACAAAAATAAAAATAGATTAAATTTTTTCATATTTTTTAACTCAATTTGAGAGTTGAACCATTCTGACAAAAATTAAATTAAATTTAAAATAAAAATAAAATATTTGAAAATATTTTTTCAAGTACTACAAATAATATCTAATATATACGTATTTCAAGTTAATCGAAAATTAATACTTGCAAATAAAATAGAAGACGGCAATAGGAGAGTGACGTCATGAAATGGCGTCAAGACTCGCTTGCTCGCATCTACACAATGCACTCAAGAGTTCTTTAGCCTGTCTGTGCACTTTGCCTTGAATATATGCGCATAATGAAGAACTTTCTTATTTTTACTTTAAAAACCTATTAATTTCTCTATTTTTTAAGATTTTTTATTTAAGTAAATGTTTATATTACATTATTTTTAAAAAAATTTTTTTAGTTGCTAATTTGAAATTTGTTGCATTTTTTGTGTATTCAAATTTCAATTTATTGAATGAAATTTGTGCTTAACTTTATTTAAGAATCATATAAAACGAATTCGATATTCATTTTTACATAGAATTTTAAATAATCAAATAAATTAACAGACAATTTTTCAAAATTTTTTTGTTTTGTCAAAAATTAAACTTTTATATAAAAATGATTTAGTGTGAAAAAAGTAAAATATCGACTTATTAGATTGAACAATCGTCATTTGTCCATATAATACATATTTGAATCCTCAGTCTCAAGCGAATCTACATTCATGATATACGAACATGTATATGCTTATATCTATATATGTAAGAAAAAGCTCGATGAGCCTTGTTTGTATACATATATGTTTTAAGAGAGGAGGCGCATACCGATTGGCTACGCCAGAAGGTAATTCCCCGCCCCCGCGAGCACTATACAACACAACACATTCTCTTTTCTCTCTATATAATAGAATGTTTCGCAGAGATATATACACACACGTACATGTCTACGTATATATTCTATCCCCTCTATTCTTTTAACATCACCTGTACCTATACACCAACGGCGCCTTATGATCTGCGTATAAGTTTGTATGTCCTTTTTTCGTGGCAGAGAGAAAAAGAGATAAGAGACTTGATATTATATCCCCTCTTTATTTTTTTCTTACAATATACGTGTATATGTGATTGGGAGGAGGTTCATTCGCGTCTGAGTATATATGAGCCTGTGACAGAGAACGAGGCAAAATAAGCTATTTTACGTTCTTGTTAAGTGGATCTATGATTTTGTCAAATATCCATTTTCTATGTATGTATTGTTTTAGGAATTTTTGAAAATTTTTTTTTCATCAAAAATATATCAGTGGCTCATTTGTAGATTGATGGATTCATTCTCGAGGTCCCGAGTTTGAATCCCGCTCTTGACTGATTGATACAAGCAACAATGTATGTTACATCTGCTTTGTTCACAAACACATTGACGATTTCCGTCACTAATTAGCATCGTAATGTTGGCATAAATACAGCGTCGTTAAATAAAATTAAAAAAAAAATTAATTTTATAATTAACAAAAAAATATTTATAAATTTATAATCATTGATTTCGTTTCTTTAAATATCATAAAAGTATTTTTAAAATTCAAAAGAAAAAACAGAATCAAAATAATATATTTTTTTAATTACAAAAACAAATTATTTTTGAACGTTTATGCATGGATGAAAAAAAAATTTGTTAGCTGATTAGTAACTAACTACGAGGATAACGTTACATGAAAAATAATGTAAAATGAATAAATAAATCCTATAATTTTGAATAACAAATTTACCAGCTTTGAATGATAAGTTATGTTAAAATACTTAATAAAATATTCATCTAAAAATTATAAATTTCGAAAAAAAAAATATTTTTAGAAATTTTTAGTTACATAATAAATTTGCACAATAAAAAAATGTTGAAGGACAATAAATAAATCAAACAAAAATATCTAAGTAATTTTAATGTAAAAAGACGAGATATTTTTTATCGCGTAAAATTTAAACGTCAAAACTTATAAATACATGCATAATTCTTTTATTCATAATTTGAATATAAAAAATGCTTTTCGAACTTATCTTCCGGAATAGTTTAAAAATATTAAATATTTTCTCTAACTCGAGTACGTGGATATAGTCTCTATTGCAATTGCACAAATAACCTTATAGTAACCAGTTTGGATATAATCAATAAGTCAAGCGTTAACGGTTAAGTTCATATTAGAGAAAGCTGACGAATATGCAAGACCATGATTTGAAGATTTTTACTAGTTAAACTCTTGTAGTTAAAGCATTTAAATGATATGTGGTGTAATTATATTCAAATTTCTTATTCTAAGAATAGATTTGAAAAAAGTCATTTCTAGTTAGAAAATGTAAAAGAAAATTTTTGAGAAAAAAAAATAAACTTTTTGTTACAATATTGAATTATTTTCTTTTATTTATAATTTTTTTCTTCTGAACTTACAATTATAAATCATGCGGTATTACAATAAATTTAAAAAAATAAAATTAAAGTTTAGTTAAACTTGAACCTACACAAGTTTCATAATTTTTCCCAATTTATCATGTAGGTATAAGAGTGAAGCTCTGATATAATTTTAGCTGAATAACATTTCAATATCATCGACTTCTATTATAAAATAAGCCGGAGAACCTCGATTCAAAACTCACTCGTCAAATAGCCGCAAGAGAGCTTGACAAGCCAGCGTGGCACGCAATACAATTTTATAAATATCTTTTTGACGTTCCAAATATATAGACCAGCTCAATTCTTGTATATGTTATGTTATGCTTCATCAATTTAACGAATATTAGACCTTTTACTCATTGTTGTTATTGTTGGCATTTTCTAATATTACTTTTTTCTTTTTAATAAGTTTGTCATTTTGTGCTAACGCAAGACAATCGAAAAAGTTTTTATAAATGAACAATCTTAAGTAGAATTGAATATTTATTTTTTTCTGATCGAAGATTTGAAAAAGAAAACTTATTCTAGGTGTTTGATTTTTTAAATTTTAGTAGCTGTCAAAATAGGTTATTCGCTTTGGTCAAAGAATTATTTCAAATTTTTTAAATTAAAAATTCATATAACAACATAACACACTAACTATAGTGCAAAAAAAATGATTTTTTTTCATGATGCATTAATTAAATAAATTATTAAAATTATATAAATAAAATATTGCGTCATATTAAAAGACAAACATACAATTAAAAAATATTAAAAATTAAAAATTCTTATTATCTTCTTGAAATAACAACTATAAAAAATCGAAAGATAAAAACATGCATATATTATATTATACTGATTTAAAAAATTATTTTTATTTGCTTCGTATATTTTGAACAAAAGATATTGAAATATATACGTAATAAATATACCTTACATTATTTGCACATTTCAAGTGTACGTGACAATTTGAGTTTATAATTTAACGTTTTGAAATTACGCTTTAGAAATAAAGCTAATTTTTATCAATTATAATAAATTATTCAATTATTTCGAAGCCGCGTAACCTTTAGAAATCACATTTATTTATTATTATTTTTTTTTTAAATTACAACGATAAAAAAAAAGATTATTATTTCCTGACAAACACGACGATATATACCCAGCTCTCTGTTTCCAAATAATTGTGCAGGAAATATAAGGAAAAAAATCGCTAACATATATACTCTTTATAACTTATATAACGTATTAACAGCATTAACCACGGTGACATTTAACGACATCCCGCGCACATATCAAATATGTATATTCGAGTAAAAAGGAAAAAAAATAACGAGTATATGAGCAATCGATATATAACTATTTTTCACCAAAGATTTACACGTTAGGAACTCTTTGAAGATAACAGCGTATATGCGCTTGTGAGCAAATATTTGCTCATCTATCCAACGTATATATATATATATTTCGTGTCTATTAGTTTCAGTGTGAATACGTATTTTCCTTCTTGCTTTTTTTTTCTTTTCCGATCCTTTTTCGGTTGCGTCAATCCTTTCATTAATTCATGATTATTATGACGAAGGTGGTTGAGATGACAGAAAAGATGAAAAATTTTAAAAAAACATATTGCAGTTCAATAGTATTTAGCAAACATTGCGTATTCTTGAGCAGAAAATTACGAAAATATTTTTTAAAATCAATAACAAGTTTATCAAAACATTTATATAATGAAAAATTAAGAAACGCAATATTTTTTTAATACACGATGTTTTATTAATAACGATTGCTTTATAAGCAAAATATCTAAACTGAATAGTGTCACACAAAGTTGACATATAGAAAAAAAATAAATGTTATAGCTCTATAGGAGACTTTAAGTGGTAATTTGCGTGATCGAATCGATTGATTGAACAAACTCAATGATGATTCAAGCGTCAATTTTTTTCTTTTACTTTTTTTTTTTATTTGTCCCTCTTGGCTATTACGATGATATACGCGTCTGTATGTTTATATTGATGTATATTAAAATGAGCCGTTCGCGATAGCTCAATTAACATCGAGAGGTGTTAGATTCTTTAAGAACATCACGTGAATGTTTTTTCTAATGAATAAAGCTAAAAATTCATGAAAACTGCTAATTTAATTATACTTTAACTTTTAACAAATCATGTACGATGAATAATGTTGTAAAAAAAAGTATAATCATTTTTTCTATCAATCCATTAATAAAAAAAAGTTATTTAATGAAAAAAAAAGTGAAAATTACTCACGAATATTAAAAAAATAATATTTGGTGTCAATGAAAACAAGATGGTGCTTGAATGAATTACGAAAAAATAAATTTGACATTCAAGTTGTTAAAACTGGGCTCTTTCTTTTTTTGTCACTGATTCTATTTTCCATGAATTAGAGAATAACAATAACTTTGCGTACGTTTTTTTTATTTAGAGTACTAATATATCAAGTAGAACTTCAAAATATCTATTTAAAAACATTCATAATAATCAATTCTCAGAATTTTTTCATTCAACTTTTTAATTTTTAAGGTTCAGTGTATATAAGCACATGTAAGAAACATAAATTAATAATTCTTGCTTTGTTGTTGATTGTCTGATTATTTTTATAATAAAATATAACAATTTCAATTGACAATTTATCAACGGCTAATCTAATTCTTTTTTTATTAATAAAAAAATTTTTCAACAACTAAAAACCTATGCTCTCTAAACTGAAATCGATGTTATCAATAATATAAAAGGAAATTTAAGTCCATATAAAATGATTGGTAATGATTTACTTTTCTTTCCATAGAATTTTGAAAGAAACTTTCCATAAATACATGTCCAGATAAAAAAGTTTAAGAAAGCATTCCTCCTCGCCGCACCTCGCAAATAACACAAGGCACAGTATTGTACCAATTTACATAATATACTGTCTCGCTCTTTTTTTCTCTTGTGCACGCGCTTCAAGAGAGTTGCTGTAAATACGTATTAGCCCAGTATGACGCTTCACCATCGTGTCATCGCCTCGTTAAAAGTTTCTCGCACCTTTTTACGAACCTTTCAACCAATATCATCTATTTCTCTTATATGTTTTATTGCTCGATTTTTATTGCAAAAAATTTTTTTTATTCAAATAGGATTTTGTTTTGGTTACAATAGAGATTTAAAGAATGTCATATGATCAATAGTTGTTATTTTTATTTATATTTATAGAAATAAAATTTTAAAATATTATTATTTTTAAATTTTAAGTAATATTTTTCGTTTTTAAGGATTATAATTAACAATTAAAAAGCAACATCACTACTTTTGTAAATCAATTGTTTTTAACCCCTTTGCCGTGTCAAAGAGTTTTAGGAGTTAGCATATAAAAATTTTTGCTATGGTAGTTAAGGGCTTAAAAAGCGATTTTGAATAAGAGAAAAAAATAAAAAATAAAAAAAGAATTTCATGAAAATCATACATTATAGTTTTAGCCAGGTTAACCTATAAATTTTTCTTTATTTATGCTGTTAAATTAATAAAAATAAAAAAAGTATCGTTCCCATGATAAAAAGAATGCTTATTATGTAACAATAGAAACTTTTCTCAATTTAATATCTATATATATAATAAGTAATTTACAATTCCTACATATATATCTATATATATATCGAGATAATTGTTTTAATTTTATATAGATTATCTAAGAAAGAAAGCTTTTGTTCCAACGAACATATGAAAATTTCATAGTTGTATTTTTATTTTAATTCAATATTATTATAAAACAGTATATATATATATATATATATATATATATATATATATATATATATATATATATTTTTTTTATACATGTAGTGTTAATAATCATTATAAGTATTGTGCGTGAAACGGAAAAAATTATGTTTTAGATTTAATCGGGAGAATTTGATGTTGTTGCAGCGGATTTCTTCTTCTTAATATTATATATATATATATATATATATATATATATATTTGTATAACGAGGGAATATCGGAAGAAGTTTACCTTAGTGAAAGAATTATTCGACTTTAATTACTGTAATTGAAGTATAATTTCCTAGATATTTTGTGAGAATAAACAAGATATATATGTATATTATATATATTCGCGTATATTTCACGCAAGTCAATTATAAAATTAAATATTAATGACATAAAATATATAACGTTCGCTGTATATGCATCGAATTAAAATAAATATAAATACAGTCACGCAATCGAATGCAAACATTATACTTTATAATATTTCATATTTTTATTCTTTTATTTTCTTTTTTTTTCCAACATCACGAAATTTTATTCTCTCAAATTAAAGCATTCGATGTTTATGTTGCCGGGCCACACAATCACGATCGACTTTTTCTTTAAAGTACAGGACTTTAATTCAAAATTTTATATACTCGCTTTAAGTAAGTTCTTTTAAATTTTTTGTTTTCCAATGCGGGTACCAATATTATAAAATACTTTTATACGCTTCCTTGTTTTTTCGCTCCCTTATTTCAGTAAACTTATTAATTATTTTTTCGCTTATATTATTAAATTTAAAATATATACTTGAATATCCGACTTCATTTTTTTTTCTCCTTTCATTAAGAAATCTTTTTTCTCTCATTACTATTTCAATGTTCAAGTTTTCTCACATTTCATAAAAAAAAGTTCAATGTAGAATTATTAACATCAACACTGAAACAAAATTTAATAAAGATTTATCTAAAGTGTTATCATAAGTAAACTTCAATGATATTTCTTACTTCTACGCCATCATTATAATAATTAATAATTTATCATTACTCACAGGAGCAATTTACTAAATAAACATGTAATTTTTCAAATAATTAAATTTCAATGAAACATTTTTAAAATTTATCATTCTACACGTATAATGATTAAGTGGAAAAATTAATTATCGGCCAGCGTAATTCTTGCCTTTTGATTCGCCAATCTACAAATCAAAGTTTCGTACCAACCATTTTGTTTTAAAATTAAATACAAAGTATCCTGTTCTTGCCTTACCTCTTAAGAACAATTAAATCTCAAGTTCCATGCTTATGTATAAAAAAGTAAAAAAAATTACAGTTTAATCGCACGCAAAAAAAGAAAAGAAAATGCAGAAAAAAAAATATGCTTCACATATAAAACTGCAGAAAGCAACGTTGGGTTGTACAACGTCGTAAGCAATTAGCCGCAATTATAAAAAAAATGATAAAGTCTCTTATTCTGCATGCGAAATAAACTCAGTTATAAAAGAAGTAAAAAGGAGGGGAGGTAGACATATAAGGTGAATTTTATCAAAGAGTTTGATTCACTCTCTTTCTCTTCTATATATTTCTGACATCGCGTGTTTTATATGCACGTTTTGCGACCTCGAGCCTGCCTGCAGCTAAAAGTAACGGGGCTTTGGCGCTGGCTGTATGGTTGCTGCTGCTGCTGCTGCTGTAGCTGCTTAAAAGTCTTTAATATAATAACCGGGAGAACAGTGAAGTCAAGGTTTGGCTTGAAGTTGCATTTTTTTTTTCAATTTTATTTTATTCGTTAGATCGATATTTTACGTTACTGGAGAGTCAAATGGGTAATCGATTAATAGTTTATGCACGTGAATTTTTTTGCGAGATGTAAATATTGTTTTACGATTGCCTTGATCATTGTTGTTTGTAATAAAAGATTTGTTAGCGTGATTCAGCAGTATAAAAAATTAGTATTTCTATAAAAACTTCTGCTCAGTGTTTTTTCTTCACTAAATACTCCTAAGTAAAAGAACATACTATTTTTATATTTCTGTATATTATTCAATTCTAACTAACTGAAATGTTTACTAAATTTACAAACTTATTTTCGTTAGTATTAAATTATTAAAATTAAAATGAATTTTCATATTATTTTAAAACTTTTCCGTGTTTTGATAAAATAACCAAACATTAAATAGAAAAGTTAAATGTATTTTCTGTCGCATTACGTTTAATTTAGGTTAGCGGAAACTATATATTATTGATTTGATAAATGCAGGTGCTTTAGATATAAAATAACGTAATAAAAATTCTCTTATTTTACGAGACAAGTTAGAAAAAAACCAAATCAATAATACTATAAACTCTTCGCTGTGCAGCGTAGAATATTACTTATAACTAATAAGCACTAAACTTGCATTATTAAATTTCATAAAACAATGTTTTTTTAGTTATACCTATTATTTAATTTTTTTTTTCATCACAAGGACATGTATTTTTCTAAACTACAGATGTACAGCTACTTTGAAGATCTGTAGTTTTGATTTTGTTTTGTTTTAAGAAATATTATTTTTTTATCATCTTCAATTATTAATATCCCAAAGGATGAGAATTAAATAAGAAGCGGCAGCAAAATGTAAATTCGAAATCTATGAAAAAGAAGAGAGAAACAAGTAATATAAATTATTCACAGCCATTATACAATTATCATAATTTCTAGGAAATTAAATACCACCACGAGATTAACACCTTCAAATGAATAGACCCATGTATATAGGCGTTATAAAAGATAAAAAAATTAAATAAAATCTATACATTCATGTACATAATCGAGTATAAAAACAGCAAAAAAAAAAAAAAACAACAGTAGCTATCTGTTTAATTAATACCCCAGAGGCGCTTGTATACACACACATGTAGTATATCTCGTGAGAATAGTAAAGACAAGCCCCGCATATATACAACTTATTTAAATCTCAATGAAAGATATAGACTTTTTAAGACATAAAGATCTTTAATAGACGAGAGAAGAAGAAAAAGAAAAGAAATGAATTTATATACGCGTACGTGTTTGTGTATATAAAGAAGAGAAAAAAAAGCGTATATTATGAACTGTATATAGCTAATATACAGTTGGGATATTTCGGAGAGATTTCTTCGCAACAAGGTGCGAAGTGATTTTAAATTAGTGATGCGTATAAGAAGTGCCTAGGCGAATATAGGGTCAATAAACAATTTCTACTTAGGAGGGGAACATGAATAGGCAAGTCTGATTATCCTAATCGACTCCATAGTCCAACATATACCTATACTCATGTTTACTTCGTGTGTCTGTAGTTTTTTTTTTTTTTTTTTTTTTTTTTTTTTTTTTTTTGTGAGGTCGTATATAGCAGTTATGTATAAAGGCGCAAATCTGATGAAATCACATGCTCTTTTCTCTCGTTTGACTTATTCATATTCACATGAGACTTATTCTTCATTTTTGTGATTGTACATTTATTTACGATATATCATTGCAAAATGGTTTAATTATTATTGTGAAAAAAATATACATCTTTACAGCTAATAAATTGTTTACGCGTGTAAGTTGAGAATAGAGCTTTTAAAATTCATGGAATGTTTAAAATTAAAACGCAATAAGGTTTCAATAAAATTTTAAAGTCGTGACTTGTGTACAGAGAGAGAAAGATAACTTTTTACGCTAATTATCGAGTTAAGTTGTTGGATGTCTTTCTTTTTTGTATGCTGACGCAAGCGTATATTAATAAATATTTTATCTATTCGTTTTGTATGAAATGTAAAAGATATAAACATAAATAATTAAAAATTATTTTCTATATAAAATGAAAATTAATTAAACAAACTTTTGAACTGAAAAAATTGTAGAACGTGTAATGTTTATTAATAGTTTATAAAAATAATAATTAAAAATTCAAATAACATTAAAGAAATAATACAGCTGAACAGTAAATATATTTATTTATATTAAAGGAAGATTGCAGACGCACTGTCATCACGTCAAAATACGTTCGTTAAATGTCAAATTGCCTTGTCAGAGGATATACTCTTACTTGCGATACACATTGCGGAAAAAGCAAGTTTCAATCAATCAGAAAGCACGTAGCATCCTGCAACGTTTGTAATTTTAGTTTTTTGCACGCACACAAGATTTATTATAAAAAACATAGTCAACTTAAATTAAACTCATTATTTCCAAATATATATCTTATTCTTTATATATATTTGTAAAATTTATATTTATTAAAAAACAATTGGATTTTTATAATTTTTATTATTAATTATTTGATTTAAGCTAGGTATTATTTTGAAAACGTTATTGTGCTTATGATATAAATTAAAAGTAGAGTAATATAAATATTAAAATTCAATGATCATTAATTTAAATGAATAGTCAATCTTGTATAACCGGCTAAAACTTTTATTTGTTAAAATCCTAACCTTGTTCTATTTTCATTCTGAATCTAGTCCAATTTCTTATATACTTTAAAATTTCAATATGTGCTTTTCAAAATCTTTTTTAATAATAGCATGGATTTATTAGATGAGCGTTAAATTATTCTCAGATTAGCGATTTGAAGGAAAACGTTTTTAACGTTTATGAATAAATAAGAAAAATAAATTGAAATAATAGTGTTATTGAATACATAGAATATTCCAGAATGTATATAAAGAGATAAATGAGCTTTGATTCGTCTGTTGTCATACACAATTTTAAGCTGACTCATCGAATTTTAGAAGATTACAAATGAAAACAAACAATTGCACATCGTTAATATAGCCTAAAAATAACAATCTTAATTCCGAGAAAACAATAATTGACTCTCGTATAAACTGTTGATTTTATAATTAACACAATAAGTCACGTGTCGTATCGAGTAAAATTCATTATGAATATTTTTATTTAAATTTTTAGTTATTTTGATTGTTCGTTATATTAGTGTTAAATTAGATTGATCTTGTCCTGTTTATTAATTCTTGAGTTTTAAGTTTTTTTTAAAATCATATTGTTTTAAATTTTATTGTTAAAATTTATAATTATTTTCCTATCAAGCAGCTACATAAATGGTAAGATTTAAATCAATAATTTAATTCAACATTGTTATTTACAAAGTACGATAATCAAAAGACCTTCTTCAAATAAAATAACCTATAAACTGTTTTGAAAACGTAAATGACTCAACTCTAGATTACGCAGCCTCGTTATAAAAGGATTAAATACTAAAATATCGTTTATAAAGAGTTTTGAGAAAAAGAATAAAAATAAATCTTACCATAGGACTATCTGGTGTATGTCGATGATGTGCCATACCGGCGGCAATACTGGCCATATTAGCAACAGCGACGTCACCTGCGACGGCCTGATGGCCCATACTGTCCTGGTACTCGTCCAAGATTTCCATCGCGTAGGACGGCACCGGGTCTTTATTCTTGACCCGAATTTTGACTGATTTTAAGGCGCGAGCGACGGAACGCTCGCTTAACCTTTACACCAACGCACCCAACAACAATCCTCCAATTAAAATACACTCTTTTATTTTCAATTAAACCTTTTTTTCCAACTTTTATTTTCTTTTTTTCCGAGCTATATCTCACGCTGTATTTATCGAGATTTACTCGATTTATAGATGCAAATTATTTAAAATTTGCGCGTTTTTGTATAATGCGTAATATCTGGCCTGCTATGCGAATTAATCTTTAGTTTTGAACGATTAGTTTCGCTGGTCATCGGTTCATTTAGTTCTTGAGCACACATAAAACTTTGTTTACTTAGAAGCACTTTAAATTTTCCTTCAAAAACTACTGTTTACTGTTATGTATATTGTCACTCAATTTTTCACACTTTTTATCCACACATATGAAGCAAAGGCCAGTAGAAGCCTAGAAAAATCATAAAATCCTCGTTCTCTACACATTAACATTAAACGTATATTTTTCTAACAAAACACCAAACACGATAACAATGGCAAAAAAAAATATTTCTGATTAGACTTTTTCCAATAAATTCACTGATCTTCGTCCAAATTGACGCGGGCGTCCTCGCACATTGTGGTTATGTATGTATCGAAACAACACCTTTGGGCCACCTTTAAATCCACATTAAATAAAAATCACTATTTTTACAGTGCTAAATTTCTCTGTTATTCGTCCACGATTAAACAAAAATAACTAAAAATCTAATCCATAGACTACGCACTGTTTGTATATGTAATAATAAAAGGAGATATCTTTGTCGTTAGAAATAAAAAGAAAATGAAAAATTAAAACTGTGCGAGGAGCTGCTTTATATACGTATATTTATTAAGTGAAAATAAAAAGGCGCGTGAAAAATGCTCTCTATTAAATATACAAAGTTCGTATAAAATAAAATTCGACAGACGATTTGACACGACGCGCGCACGCTCCCGCGTCTACTTGCGGTCTGAGCTGAGTTTGCCGGCACAGCCTGGCTAACTTCCCCCACCATGAAATGGAAAAATCTTTGGGCATATGCATTAAAGCGTTATATAGGTATATTTACCTTAGTATATTAAAGCAGCAGCAGCAGCAGCAGCAGACACTATAGATCCCGGTGCGCGCGTGCGTCGCTTTTTAAAAACAGGGAGGGAGGCGTGCATGTTGGGCGGTCTACTGTAGAATACGAGAAAGAGAGAGACGGAGAATGTCGGTTTATAAATAAGAGGCGGGACGACGCGTGCGCATATCGTACTGCATATACATGTATATCAAGTTATATCAAAAGTGGGAGAGGTAGTTTAATATCAAAATCGGAGCTTTAAATTATTTATATGATTAGAGATTTTCTTTTCGACTATTTATCGAATATATTCAATCGAATTGTAATAAACAAGACGTAAGATCAATTTTTGATTAATGTTTAAAATTTTTTTTGACTATTTATTAAATGTATGCAATTGAATTATGATAAAAAAGGTGTAAGATCATTTTTGCTAGCTCACGTTTAAGTTTAATTAAAAATTATTTAACAAAAATCTTTGAATTTTTAAGTTGATTTTGAAATTTTAAAAATAATTGTATGGAGAAGAAAAAAAATAATGTTTGCTAAAAATTCTAGACATCATTAAATCTATAATTTATTTTAATAATCTTGGATGGCTCTTTGTTAATATTTTTTTTAATAGCATAATTATCAAATTTTTTCGAAAAGCTTAATAAAATCTTATCTTTTATCTAGTCTTCACGTAATAGCTTTTAGATCTTATAATTTAAAATTATGACACCGATAGAAATTAAAAATAGTTTTAAACTGAAAACAGAAGATTTTTCATGTTCTGATTTTGCGGATAAATTACTGTTTCAGTAAGTAGAAATGTTTCGATTTGCACTTTAATAATGATTTATAAAATTGGAAATTCTTTTACGATACTGTTGATTTTTATATATTTATTTTCAGTTTCATATTCTGCTAAGTAAAGAGCAACCAATTACATCTTTTTTAAATGCAAAAAGGATTTATAGAAAATTTTTCTTTCAATATAGAATAATATCTTATCGTATTTGCTAAATTTCGAAAACATAAAGGCTGACAAATTCATTACAATCTATTTAATGCATTCGTTAACTGAAAATAACTCCTACGTTTAATGTCGATTAGGAGAGCCACAAAAAATCTTTTACAAAACATTTATAATCAATTACTATTTATAAAAAATTTTATTATTACACAAAAAATATCAGCAGTTTACGCTTGTTAAAGTTCAAATCGTATTAATTTCAGTTAATTTTTTGTCTTTTTTGGTTAATTTCCATTTTTAACAGAAAAAATCTAATATTTCAGTTTCGGTTTATGAAAAATTATAATTTTATAGCCAAGTTATACGCATAAATGTTATTTTCACCGCAAGCGTCCTTATTAAATTTTCAAATTTCCATAATTTCGTCAATGAACTTATTTTTAAAATTGCTATAAAAAGCTTGAGTTTCATACTTTTTTCGTTATTTTGTTCTTAAAAATCTTATTTTTTTTAAAAAATTGTTCTTTAAATTGAAATTAGTAATCAAATTATGAAATTGTAATTTGGTTTTGTCATTATAATTTAGCTTTCAAAGTTTTAACCAAGAGCTTAATCAGTGGTTAAGTAAAAAAAGTATATTTTAATTTATAGTATTGCGATACAAAAAAAATTTGCTCAATTTGATTTTATAACTTCATGAAGGACATTCCTAATTGTCAACACTCATGAAAATGTAAATTTTAAAAATTAAACTTTGCTAATGATCTATATTGTTTTAATTATGTATTTAATTATTGTACTTGATACTTAAACGAAAGAAGAGTATCATATGAAAATTTAAACATATAATTTTTATAAAAATTTTTATTTTTCAAAGCTATTTAAATCGAATATAAGTTATGGCTTATAACTTATACTGAAATATTTTTATTGAATATTGATGTTTAAGTCTGGAATAAATAAATACTGAATTCTAAGAAATTAAACTTTTATTAGAATATCTGGAAATATAAAAATGTATATGAATTTGAAATTTTTATGTTATTACAATATCACAGATTAAATAATTTTAAAAATCGATATTCAACATTTTTCTGAATGTATTTTTTGACCATTTTAATTGTTCAGTTGGTAAATAAATTAACGTTATCGAGCTTGGATTTTAATCTTACATTTAGAGAATCAATTTATTTTTTCGAAAATCATTACTTCATAGGCTTTTATAATATGTGTTTCTTTTGTGTAAAGATACTGTACAAATAATACATTTTTTCGAAATTTTAAAAAATAGAATACATAGTTTTTCGAACAACTAACTTATTGAAAAAAATTATTCAGTATATTAAAATTCTTCCTTGGATGCAAAAAATAGTATTATACAAAATCTATTGATTTTAAAGCCGAAGTGTCATAATGCCGTATTTTTTTTACTTAAAATACATTAAAATTATTATCTATAGAAAAATTAATTACCACCATTAAGGCATGTGAAAGTCAATATAACATTATTAAATTACCAATGCAATGCCTCCGAATACATAATGAGTAAGTAAACAAAAAAAACATATATGAAAAGCATAGTATTATTACGCTATAACGAACAAATGGAGACGATAAACTAAATAGAAAAAAGCCAACATTTACTTGTAACATAAAAGAAAAGGCATTAGGTAGCAAGCTCAAAGAAAACCACATATCGCAATATAGATCTGCTAGAAATTAAGTGAAAACTGTAAACGTATGGCTTTGGTAACGCATAACTTCAAATAATATAAACACATTGTAATTTGTCACAAGTACTTTTTTTTTTCTTCTCTCTTGCTTACCGCAAAACTTTCCAATACATATGCAACGAAATCGATGAAATGCGCGCGCGCAGTGAGTAGCGCGTTTGTTTCGATCCTTTTTTTTTAAACATCTATATATTTATACATTGAAGAAGAGCGTACGCGTGTATGTGTGTACGGCAAAAATCGTTTCCCACGAATGGTGTATAGGAGCTCTGAGGCGCGTCAAACGACAAATGAGGGTAGTCATTTACTACAAGACTATATACTATGCCATTATCACCTAGCTGTAGAGAGAGCGCTAACCCTTTTACTTGTTTTTTTTTTTTTTTGCTTTTTTTCTTTTTTTTTATTCTCATAAGCCCAAAAAATCTTTTATGTTGAAGCGATAATGTACTATAGGAAGTGTTGGGATCTATGCAATATTAGTTACATATTTTTTATTATCGTTATTTTTTAATTATACCCTGATAGAAATGGTATCTATTTATTTATTTATGGCCCTTATTAATAGTTTTTTGTACATTATGTAAAAGCAACGTATAGATTAAAAATGTTAATAGAAAAATTTCCTTAATTATTATATTTAGGAAAAAGTGCGCATTTTATAGAAATATTTCAAGCATTATGAATTAAAGATTTTTTAAAATTCCATAAATTATTTGTTTGTCAATAATTACTTTTAAGAGACTATACAATAAAATTAATACTGAATTTTAAAATAAACATTAAAATATGAGAGCGAAAAGTAGTACCAAACAAGTGTAAAAATTTAAGTTTTTAAAACAACGATCTGAAAATTTCAATAAACCTATTTAAAAGTAACAAGCTATTTACTGTAACTCAAAATACACATCAATATGTAGACAAAACTAACGCTAATGATAATTTTCAAGAAAAAACCTTAAATAACAGTGATCATTATAGAAATTTTTACCGATCTTCTAATGATTTAAAAATATATAGGGAAAATGTGAGATACCGTGTCTGCTCCGGTTACTATACCCTATTGAGATTTTATAATTGGAACGTAGTAATAAATGTGTGTATAATTAAAGCATTGAGCAAGTGTTACGAATTCAATCAATATATTAATAATTTTGAAGTTTCAATAAAAAAGCTTTATTCTATTTGTAAAAAATATGCTTTATTTTAAATAAATAATTTTCAAAATTTTTAATGAATGACGGTCTAATTAAACATAACACCCCTACCATCGCCTTAAAGACACGGTAACTGATACACCGAGCCTATTTTTATTTAGAACATTAAACTAATTTTTCATATAGTCAAGATTTGAAAAAATTTTTGTAAAAACTACATGGTTAGATTTATTAGAGTCATAAAATTAACAATCATTCAAAAACTTATTAAGTAAAATAAAATGAAAATTTTTTTTTCATAAATTGTATGTGTGTACTTCTTTATCCTTTTACGAATAAAACCAGAATGAAATGAAATTTCATAATTAACGACATTGTTTTAATTGACACATTGTTTAATTTAATATTAATCTGGCAAAGAGTTTGAAAAGAGTCGTTAAAAAGTCAAAAATAACAAATAATTCAAGAGGAAGCACACATAAAATAAGTTGCACATAAATGTACAGAGAATTGTAAGCATAACTTGAAAGACCTAAAAGAGTAAAAATTCATCTTTTAGCAAGTCCAAGGATACAAGTGTTCTCAATGGCCATTTAGGACTTTGTTGCATATATATAGTAAAGGTGTTATAAAACATTCTCCTTTTATATACGTTTTTCTCAATAATAATGCAACCGAGTCGATACATAATCGCATGGCAATTTAGCATCGTTTCTTTTTAACTCCAAGCGCAAGAAGAAAGAATACGTATAGTTCTCTTTAAAGCTGTTACACGCAGCAATGCAGTTTACGTGTACTTCGCGGCCCGTTAACACTAACCCCGAACGACTCTTTGATATTACCTTATGCTTATGTTCAGCCAACTTGTTCGCACTTGTGGTTAATAGGCTATTTTTCTCTCTTAGAGTCCAATAATATGAAATGTCTATTTCTATCGATTTCAAAATATTTTTCTCTTATTCGAATTCTTTCCAAAGAAAATTATATAAAGGATTCACGAGGATGTAATTTCCTTTCTTAGATCAATCAACTAAACCCTTTTTGCTGCAATATCTTCGCGGAAGCTTAGCTCATTGTGAAATATATTAAGTGTTTCATAGATTTCTAGTTCAACAAAAAGAAAAAAACCTTTACTACCGATTTAACATTATTTTAAATATATACCTTAAGTAATTTCATCTATTTTAATTTCTTAGAAAAAATATGACCCATTCTTTTGTACTTTTTTTGCTTTTAAATTATACATATTTTTGTTTGCAATCATACGAAATTCCTAAAAAAATTACACAATTTAATACATAAATAGATCAGTAAGTATTTATCAATTTTTTACTGTTTTGGATTTACAAATAGAATATTAAGGTATTAAGACTTCAATATTTCTTAAATTTGAGATACTTTTTCTTATATAAAATTATTAAAAAATCCGAGTTTATCGGATTTAAGATTCAATTTTTTCAAAGTTACGTAGTTTGAATTTTAATATTTTTTAATAAAACGGAATAAGATTTGAAAGCTTATATTTTTATTACATCTATACAAAAAGTTAGATAAAAAAATTTTAAAAAAGTATAAAAAATTTATTGATTTTAAAGTTATAAAATTAAAACAAAAATTAACCTTGAATATTATAAGGATTATTCAAGCACATTTCATACTTATTTCTGTAATATTTTTATTTCTTTATAATTTTCAAACTGATAGATTTTAATTCAAACTTTCATATTGTTTGAGGAAAAACTTTAAAATTCAAGTTAACTGTCCTACACTCCAGGTCGAAAAGTCTTAAAATTTAAGGTAAAAAGTATAAAACGTACGTTTTACAGTTTCCAAAAAATAAAATGACATTAATTTCATAAAGATTTATTTAATCGATTTCTACTTTGTAAGGACTAATTTAAACATTAAATACTTGATAAATATAAAACTTACGTATTTAATATGTCGTAATTTTCCAAATGATTCACTTAATCGATAGGCATTTTTTGGATGGTTAAAGAGGGAATTATTTTTACGAAATTTTTTATTTAATTAATAATTTGAAGAACTACTTATGACAGGAATAATTGTTGCGAGCTAAGGTAAAGTAGCCTATTATGAAACGATTTTCGGCAATTTTTTTTCAACCCAAAATATAAATAAATAAACTACATGAAATAGAATACTATCATAGCTCATTGGATGCGCCTTTTCCTGTAGAATAAGTACTTTTTTTTAAATTTTTAATTAATACTATATTTATTAATTTATTTAAAAAATAGTATAAAGGTTTCTAATAATTTATCAAAATATCGGTTATTGTAAAGTTCTAATCCTAATACATGATTTGAAAGAAAAAACTTAAATTTACCTTAAATTCATGAAAAAAGTTTGAATTTTTTATTTATTTAAAGCTATTTTTGATTGAATTGTGACTAATAAAAATAGGATCATAGTATTCACTATCTTGATTGATGTGGTGCTTGTATCTGACGGCATTTAAATTCTCTATGCAAAAGTTTGAGAACCCGTTGCTAAAATAATATAAAAAAATTTCGTATATCAATCAAAATGAAAGAGGTGAAATTCTTTATAGCATTTTAGAAATGCATTCTCGAGATAGATAGATATTAGATATATTTTTATTTTTGTATTATACGTACAAAAAAAGAAAGCGTGTAATACACAATTAAACTAACCTAAAATACATAAATAATATTCACAGTCTTAGGAGATAATAGAAATAATAATATTATGTTATATTAGTAAGTCAATAAAATAAATTAAAAGTGATATCACAGATAAAAAAGCAAACAAAAATTAATACACGCAATGAATAGAGATAAAAATATACTAAAAATCAGTCTCATATACCTATCAGTCAAAATGAATTACATTAAACCAAGAAGAGAGGTTCAGATTTCTGGATCACGGATTTCGCTCAAACTTTGGGATAAGCTTACAGATATCAAACTAAGGAAAAAACTGAATAAGTAGATAAAACCAACTTGATTGAAAATAGAGGCGTAATACCGTCAGTATTATGTGTTAACACATTAGCACGAAAATTTAAAAACGCTGCCAAGTGCTTTGGCGCAATGCTTTCTCATAGAGCTCATTGAGTTGCTGTTTATTTTAGTTTGATTTTTTAAATGTGACTTCAATGTAAAAAAAATAATGAAATAATTAAAAAAATAAATGGTATGAAAAATTGGATGCAAATCTATCGAGTACTTTTCGAGATCTAAGTAACAAAATAAATAAAAAAATTTTTCTTTTAATTCAAAATGTTCTAAAATCATAACTGCGCTAAGCAAATCAAGCGTGTAAAAAACGCAGTCAAGAGATATTATTATAAAAATAGGTACACTAACATTTATAAAAATTAATTTGATTTGATTTTTTCCATTAATAACTAATCGAAAATCGAGTGAAGAAACATAAGATCATAATTCATGTAGATTTATTTTAATAAATATATTTTCAATAATACAAATCATCACATCTATATACATATATACATTTCAACGCATTCTTACGAATATGCTAATCTATTTGAATTTACAAAAAATCTCAATGAAAATTATACAAAACCAGTAGTTGACTCGAAGGCAATAACCAAATTTTCCAAATCTTCATTTTCCAAAAATTCCAGAATTCGATGTGAAGCTATGTGATTTGTATTAATACATGGTATTGCAATATTCAAACAAGAACTAGCTTCTAGTAACAACGTACTTCTTTCTAAAGTACTATCTAAACGCTTTTTTAAATATTTTCTGTATATTGGGAATTTTGTCTTCAACGCAAATGTACTTTGAAGTGACGTAACTATGCTTTTATTGTAAGCATACTTCACTAGCTTTTTAACATTCATCACTGCAAAGCTATAGTAATTACTATCTTTGTAAAATTTTTCATCCTGCAAACACTTGACTTCGTTCAGACACTGCTGATAAAAAATGCCCATCGAATTTTTTTTACGATGTAATTTTAAATTTCTCATGCGCATATACTTATATTTATTTTCTTGCAGTGCCATTAGTTTTAATAAATATTTTAATCCATCGTTTGATTCCCAAGATCGAAAAAAATTCTGATTTCTTTGACAGTAATCAATAACTGTCGCACAATTGGCACCATTTTCAATGAGTAAGTCAATAATACCTCTTTGTTCTTTATTTGTTATAGTTATAATTCGACTATTCTCTTTTTTTAAAACAATTGTACATAGTGGTGTAAATGATGCTAGGTCTGAAAGATTATGATCAGCACCATTCTCCAATAGAAATTTAACAGATTTGACTGATTGAATCAAATGAAGTGGTGTATATAAGTCACGATCAGTTGCTTGGTTAATATTAGCTCCTCTTGATAAAAGTATCTTCATTCCTTGTATATCATTACTTTGCACTGCACGATGTAAAGCTGTGTAGCCAAACTTATCCACACGAAGTACATGGACACGTTCATAAAACAACCATATTATATCACAAGTAAACTTTTGTAAACAATAACTTAAATCGTCTATATCAACCTGTACTTTATGTTGTAAAAGCATCTTTATGATGGCTCTATTATTTGATCGTATGGCCAAATTATATGGTCTTTCCGAACTATTATTAAATACGTCAACTTCAGCATTATATTTTAATAGTAATGCTACTATTTCCGCATTCTGTAAGTGCACAGCATGATGTAAAGCAAAATTGCCATTACGATCAAACTCATTGACGTTACTACCATGTCGTAAGAGATTTTCAACTTCTTGATAATTATTCGAGAAGATGGCGTCGATTAAGATTCGACGATCTTTCCTTTGAATTTGCTGCATTTCATCTGAAATTAGATAATAAATTTAAACTCAATTGTGATTGTAAGATTACATGAGATATGAAAATTATTCTTAACACTGTCTTGTCTTGTCATGATTTTTGAAATAATAGTAAAACAATTTTAAATGATAAAGTCGATACTAAGGTTATCAAGATTACTAAGCTTGTCAATATTATTGAATGTATAATTAATTAAATATAAGGAAAATAATATAAAATAACTTAAATATGGTTTTACTTTTAATTTAAACATTACATTTATTAATAGTATTGACATAAAAGTTAAAATATAAAAATAAAAAGATATATTTATTCTAAAATAAAAAGGTATAAAGGTTGCTAGACAATCGATAAAAAATTCAAAGAATTGTAAAAATCAGCTTCACATATTTCAAACACATACTTTAAATATATGATTGGAGACATTCTTTATTTACTCCCGTGGTGCATATACGATTTTTTTACACAGGCAGCGTACAGTGCGTACTTTACTGTTCGCTGGGAAGGAGTAAAGTACCCACTGTTCGAGCTCTGTGTAAAGAAAGTTTTGTTGATTAGCTTTTAAAAAAAGCTTTACTATTTTTTTTATTAAGAGGAAGTTTCTAGAATTAAGCTACAGTGAAAAAAGAAAGTAACTAAAAAAATTTATTAAATTGAGTCAGCACTTGGAAGAACATTACCAATTGTTTTTTAATTAGTACTGACCAAGAAGAGAGGTTCAGATTTTCGGATCACGGATTTCACTCAAACTTTGCAATAAGTTTACAGATATCAAACTAAGGGAAAAACTGAATAAGTAGATAAAATCAACTTGATTGACAATAGAGGCGTAATACCTTCTGTATTATGCGTTAACACATTACCACGAAAATTCAAAAAATATGAAGCAAGTACAAATTGTTGTAAGTACCAAAAATTCTTAAAACATCAAAACATCTTCTTAAAAAAATTGATTTATACATGGAAAATTTTTTCTATAAATCTGAAAAATTTTGAAAACCATTTGTACTCCAAAAAACACAATTTTATCTGTTAAATATTTTTCTAAAGTAAAAATTGGCGAATATATGAAAAACTGAAATAGTTATTTTCGATACGAGTACGAGAAAGTGATCTATACCTACTTCACCAATCGAATTTAGTTAAAAAAATAATTTTGTTTTTTAAATATAAATAAATATCAGAATTGTTTTTACTTGTAGATATAAATTAATTTTAAACAAATGAAAAAGTGGAAGCATCTAAATTTGTCGACAGATGGCAAACTGAGAAAAATCATGTCACCATAGTACATTTCGACTTACGCTTGAATAGTACAACATACATGATTTTCCTTCTCAAAGATCGCAAAGAAAATCGATAAAAAGCAAAATTATTATTTTTTAGGAGAGAAGTATAATTTTCGTGTGAGTATAGCTCAGGTGCCTGCCGCCATGTGGCCAATACTTTACACTTCTCTCCTAAAAAATAATAATTTTGCTTTTTATCGATTTTCTTTGTGATTAAACTTTTTCGCCATTTATTTTAAATAACTGTAAATAATAGTAAATAATTGTAAATAACTGTTAAAAAATTTCAGAATTGAGACATAAATAATAATTATTTACAGTTATTTCCAATTATAAACAGTCATTTACAATGATTTACAATTTTTTACAATTATTAACAGTTTTTTATAGTTATTTACAATTATTTACAGTTATTTAAAGTTATTTATAATTATTTACAATTATTTACAGTTTTTCATAGTTTTTTACAACTATTTACAGTTATTCAAAAATTTTCACACATATATAAAAAAATTGAATAAATTTGTGAAAATTTTCGAAAATATAAATAACTGCAAAAAACTGTAAAAAACTATAAATAATCGTAAATAACTGTGAATAATTGTAAAAAAAGTGAACAAATGTAAATAAATGTAAACAAATAGAAATAACTGTAAATAAATGTAAACAAATAGAAATAACTGTAAATAAATGTAAATAACAGTTAATAACTGTTATTTATGTCTCAATTCTGACATTTTTAACACTTATTTACAGTTATTTACAGTTATTTACATTTATTTACAGTTATTACCACTTATTCACAATTATTTCCAGAAACTTTTTCCATATGGGACGGTAGTGACATGATTTTTCTGAGCTTGCTTTTTAAATTTCGACAAATTTACACAATTCTGATATTTAATTATATAAAAAAACGAAATTTCTTTTTTATCTATTTTTTATCGTTAAAGTAGGTCTAGAATCTGTTATAATAAATAAAAAAATGTATATTCTGTATTTTAAACTTACCAACTATAGTACTATTGTTGTGTTACAAAAATTCTATGCATCAAGAGAATCTTAAATTGGCCATGGCCTATAAGCCTGGTCCTTGAGAAACTGAACGCTACTCCAATTTAAGTATTTCAATACACTTATAGGTTAAACTTAAGGAGACTCATGAGTGTAGGACTGCATAATGTTTTGGGTATCTTAGTGGTATTTGTATTATTGCAAATTTTCATAAATAAATACACTATATTTCTCAAATATAATTATTATTATTTCAAGAATAAAAATTATTGCATAAGTAAATGCTGAAAAAAACTTTTTTTTTAAAAGCTCTGTTATTGTTTACTAATATACGGCACTATACAGCGGACGCCGTAATATGTATACACGTACTCTAAGCGTCTTAGCATTATCACGCATGCGCAGTATATACCAAGAAAGTTGAGTATGTTTTCAGTATATCATCCCGTATTTTATGGGCAGTCGCGATCATATGCTTTTAGATATCGCGATAAACCTCCATTACTCTTAACGAATTATCGCGATGGTATCGGGAGCATATGGTCAATGTTGAATTATACTATATTCATAAACAGCATATTACAAAGTGTGAGTGAGCACGCATATGGGAACACAGTTAGTGAGAAAGAGAAAGGCTGTTCACTCCTTGTTTTCTTTTCAGTTCCTAAACGGACAGTCTTACACTGTAAAAAAAATAGCAGAAAATCACGTTGTTGGTCGACGATTTCAATGCGACCATGCACCGTCGAGGTTATTTAACTTCGTTCAACGGCGACATTTTAACGTGCTTTGCGTGATTTCACGTAAACTGAACACAAGATTTTTAGATTAAATCAGTTAGATTTTGCGCTTCAACAATGTTAAATAACATCGACGGTGCATGGTCGCATTGAAATCGTCGACCAACGACGTGATTTCTCGCCATTTTCTTTTACAATGTATTCTCTCACACTAAGTTTACATATGCACTCGCTCACTCGCACTTCGCACTCACTGATTTTACATGGATATTTTATTCATAATCATACTGTATATGTTCGCAAATAAATTAGTTATACAATAAAGAACAGAAAATGTTGACACTATTACAATAACAGTATATGCATCTTTAATAATTTTAAAGTTAAGTCAAGTCAATCTAACCTGCACATATAGTGATGAAGATAGATGCTTATAGAAGACGAAGCGTCGAGTGATGCGCGCGCAGCTAACATTCAGCATTCACAACTATAGGATATATTTTACGATTGCACAAACAGGCGCCATCGCAGGCCGCATGTATATATACAGATTCGCTTTCTATAAATGATTTTAATTGCAAAATTATTTACAACTCATATGAATTGTAATAATGAATATTATAATATCTATAATTTATTTCGAATCAGAAGAAAAAAATTTTAATTATTTTAGTGATTATATTTTATATTAACTATGTAATCTTTAATATATTATCGTGTATTTATCGGTCACTTATCGCGACTGCGTAGCGACGAGATATAGCCAACAGTTAGTTATCTGAGCATATCTTATCCTTAATTTTCTACCAGGGTTACTCGATTCTACATAAAATATTTTCAACTTTTACACTAATTTTCTTTTTATTTCCAATCAACCTTTTAATTAGTTATTAAGAAAAAGAAGAAATATACAATTTTTTACATACAATTATCAATAGATAAATATCTATACATTTTATACACACGAACGCTCTTTCACGAATATCTTAATCTATTTCAATCCATAAAGAATTCCAATAAAAATTGTATAAAATCATTAATTTTTTAATATATTTATGGAAAGGCTATAATTAAATTTTCTAAATCTTCGTTTTCTAAAAATTCTAAAATTCTATGTAAAGCTATGTGATTTGTGTTAATAAATGGCACTGCGATATTCAAACTGGAATTAGCCTTATCTAATAATCTATTTCTTCTTAAAGCACTACTAAAACGATTTTTAAAAAATTTTCCGTATAGTGGAAATATTGTCTTTAACTTAATTGTATTTTTAAGCGACTTAACAATGCGTTTATTATAAGTACACTTCACTAATTTTTTAACATTCGTTATGGCGAGATCATAATAACTAGTATTTTTGTATACTTTTGTTTTTTGTAAATGCGTAACTTCATTCAGACACTGTTTATAAAATATGCTCAGCAAATTTGTTTGATTATTAAATTTTAAATTTCTCATCCGCATATATTGATATTTATTTTCTTGTAGTGTCATGAGTTTTAACAAATATTTTAATCCGTTCATTCTTTCCCAAGAGTGATAAAAATTAAGTGCTATTCGACAATAATAAATAACTTCGTCACAATTGGCACCATTTTCAATGAGTAAGTCAATAATACCTCTTTGTTCTTTATTTGTTATGGTACCAGCTGGACCAGAATATTCTTTTATAACTATTGTGCTAAGTGGTGTGCAAAATGCTAGGTCTGATAGATTATGATCAGCACCATTCTGCAACAGCAATTGGGCAGATTTGACTGATTTAATCAAATGGAGTGGTGTATATAATTCACGATCAGTTGCTATGTTAATATAAGCTCCTCTTGATAAAAGTATCTTCATTCCCTGTATATCATCACATTGCACTGCACGATGTAAAGCTGTGTAGCCAAATCTATCCATACTAAATATATCGATACGCTCATAAAATAAACATTTTATATCACAAGAAAATTTTTGTAACCAGTAATTTATATCGTCAATTTCAACATCTACTTTATGTTGTAGAAGCATTTTTATGATAGCTGGATCTTTTAATCGTATAGCCAAATCATATGGTCTTTCCCAACGATCATTAAATACGTCAACTTTAGCATTATATTTTAATAGCAATGCTATTATTTCGACATTTTGCAGTTGCATAGCGTGATGTAAAGCATAGTTACCATCGCAAACAACCGTATTAACGTTAATACCATGTCGTAAGAGACTTTTGACTTCTTCATAATTTTTCATGCGGATAGCGTCGATTAAGGTTTGGCTTCTTCCTTCATTTTGTTGCATTTTATCTGAAATAGAATAATAATTTAATACATTCTAAATGTAATAAATACTAAAAATTTCTATTCCTCATTTTAAACTTACCGACTATAATTTTGTTATTGTGTTACAAAAATAATATGTGACAAAAGAGAACCTAAATAGGCTATGTTGACAACCTTGTCGTTGAGGAACTGAGCATTACTTCAATTTATTTGTTCCAATACACGTAGGTGAAACTTAAGGGCATGTGTAAGTAAAATAAAAAAATTTTTACCTGAAGCGATCACCTTCATAGAAATTTAGGTAAATATTATTTGTATTCAAGAATTATGAACTCATTCTTTCAATAAAAGCCGATACGGAGCTGAAAACAGTTATAATTCTGTTTCTGTAATATTCATTGAAGTTTAAGACACATTTTCTGAATGATTTCAAAATATTAAGAAAATAAATTTGGACCATAGAAGTGACAAAAAAAACATTAATATAATTTTGGCTGAAAAATTTTTTTTATCATTATCAAGAGGTGCGGTAGCGCTACAAATAGCAAGTTTACTTACAAGGAAATTTTCTCTTTCGATTCACCGACTTTGCTCAAATTTTTGGAGATAATTCTGAATGCATAAACACAAAGAAAGCCCAAATTTTAGACCCCATCGCTCAATATTTCCATAGTTATAGGAAATTAAAGAAAGTCACTTAAGAAGTTACTAGATTTTCAAACACTTACAGTTCTTTATTTATAATAGCTAAAAGCTTAAAACTTTTTAAAAATAAAAATTGAGCTCAAATCCTTTTACAATAGCACCTGTAGTATATCAAAACATTTTTTTTCCATAATTGGAACTTAATTAAGATTGGACCACATTTTAGCGTTTATTATTAATTAATATTTTCAAAATAAAATTAAGTCTAATTTTTATGATACTATAACTTTGGATAAAAATGTTTTGATATACTATAAGTTCTATTGTTTTAAGCTATTAAAATTAAAGAACAATAAGTATTTGAAAATCTAGTAACTTTTTTAGTAACTTTCTTTAATTTCCTGTAACTATGGAAAAACGCTGCCAAGTGCTTTGGCGCAATGCTTTCTCATAGAGCTCATTGTGTTCGAGTAATTTGATTTTTTTTAAATGTGATTTCAATGCAAAAAACATAATTTATATTCAAGAAAAATTATTAAGTGTGAGAGAGTGATTAGGAAATAGGAAGAGAGAGAGAAGGGTAGATGAAAATAGTGTAAAAATCAGTATCAACAACGAATATAGACGCTTATGGAAGCGTACTTTTAAATGGGAAATTTCTGCCAAAAATGAGTTACCCAGCTACTGAGGGCGCCACCAGATCCCATGTATTTTTGTATCTATATATATCAAATTTTTCATATGTATAGCTATACAAACAATGTTAAAGTGTTACCCAGGTTTTCGGACGAAAAATTTAACCCAAAAGAATCCTTCTATAAGCGTCTATCTTCTTTGGTATCAAGGTGAGATAAAAGGAAAGAGAGGAAGTGAAGAAGAAAAAAAAGAATTAGTGAGAGCATTAAATTAGAAATCAGAAGAAGTGATCAAATAGCTACGCTAAGAAAATTATTTTTCAAAAATTTGTTTTATAAAGACAGTAGCCAATAACTTCTATGGAAATTTTAGAGCAAATTCATCGAGTAGTTTACATAAAATAAAAGAAAAATGGAAAATGAAAATTTTTATCAAAATTTAAAAAATTTTCTAAAATTAAAATTACGCTAATACAATCGGTTTTAAAAAGGTATCCTTCTTTTGGCAGATGAAAATAATTCCCATGCAATTTTCAAAGCAAATTCATCGAGTAATTTACGAAAAGTAACAAACGCTGTCAAGTGCTTTGGCGCAATGCTTTCTCATAGAGCTCATTGAGTTTAAATAATTTTAACTTATTTTTGCTTTCTCATAGAGAAAGCATTGTATCGGTAAAAAAAAATTATTTTCCTATTTTTTCACTTATTTGTGTATATTTGAACTCAGAGAGTCGAAAAAAGTGATTTCCAGAAAATTTCTGTATGTATGTGCGTGTGTGTGTGTGAGTATTCAGTAAGCCAACTGGATCTCGAAAACTACTCGATGGATTTGCTTCAAATTTTGCACAGAATTTATTTTTTTGTCTAACTTGAGGGGAAGCTATTGAGAATTGATTTTCTTAGCGTAGTTTTAATTGCAGAGTTATTTATAAAATAAAAATTTCGATTTTTCATTTTTTTGATATTTTTTATATACTATACGATGAATCTACTTAAAAATTTGCATGTAAATAATTTTCGATTCTCGAAATAAAATAAACTTCTGAAAATTAATTTTCTTAGCGTAGTTTTAATTTTAGAACATTTTGAATTTCTGAAAAAAATGTTTGTATTTATTTTGTTACTTACTAGGAGAGGCCCAGACCTCCGGATCACGGATTTTGCTCAAACTTTGGGATAAGTTTCTAGGTGTCAAAATATGAAGAAAACCAGAATTTTGGACCCTAACGCTTAAAATTTCCCTAGTTACAGGTAATTAAAGAAAATCACTGAAAAAGTTACTAGATTTCCAAACGCTTATAGCTCTTTAGCATTAACAGTTAGAAGCTTACAACCATTTTCGAATGAAAGCTGACCTCAAATCCTTTCGAAATAGTGCTTGTAACATATCAAAATATTATTTTTTCCCAAGGTTACAGCGTTATAAGATTTTGACGTGAATTTCCTTTTAAAAACATTAATTAATAATAAATGCTAAAATGTAGTACAATTTTTATAACACTGTAGCTATGGGAAAAAATAATATTTTGATATGCTGTAGGTGCTATTTCGAAAGGATTTGAGCTCAGCTTTCATTTAAAAACAATTACAAGTGTCTAGTTGTTAATGCTAAAGAACTATAGGCGTTTGAAAATCTAGTAACTTTTTCAGTGATTTTCTCTAATTGCCTATAATTAGGGAAATTTTGAGCGTTAGGGTCTAAAATTCTGGGTTTCTCCATATTTTGACATCTAGAAACTTATCCCAAAGTTTGAGCAAAATCCGTGATCCGGAAGCCTGGGCCTCTCCTAGTTAGATCTCAAAAAGTACTCGATGGATTTGCATCCAATTTTCCATATCATTTATTTTTTCAATTGACTAGTGTGGTAGCTATTGAAAATTCGTTTTCTTAGTGTAGTTTTAATTTTAGAGCCTTAAGAAAACATAAACTGAACATTAGTGATCCAAGTTACAGTTACAGCATATGACCCTAAATTTATGATCACTGATGAAAGATTAAAATGTTAAATATTATAAAATTTATATTAAGTATAGACCGGATTCGCTGTGATTGTTTAATTGAGTTTTGTTTTATTTATTCAATTATTATAATGACTGCGTAAGCGCTACTTTCAGATCGAAATGGTAACTTGACAATCTTCATTGCTCATGATTAAGATACATTTTTATATTACAACATTATTGATGTTAGATTATTGTTTTTTTATCAGCTGTGATTTAGCTATGATATACATTGTATGTTTTTACTAGAGTTGTGAGTTATTTATTTTTGATTGAATTAAGAAAAAAATTGTTGAAAATTAAAAATTCAACATAGGCTCTTCTGGATAAAGAAACTTTTATACTTACAATTCAGTAAATAGGTGTAAGTTTCAAAAGAGTAGTATATTTACGACCCATGGCCAGAAAAGTAAGAATGGTCTGAGATCACATGTGATTGTTGGCCGAGGCGAAGCTGAGGTTTACTAACATGTGATCTGAGGCTTTCTTATTTACTGGCCAAGGGTTGTATACTATTTTTCTGCTCGACGGTGCCGGAAAGCGGCAACTTTGTTTTGGGCAGCGCCCAGAAAGTTGCTGCTTCCCGGCCGGAGAGCAGAAATTTTTTTTTTTAGATCGAGATTGTAAATTGACAATTTTTATTGCTCTAGACTGAGATTTATCATTAATTGCATCCTTATAGATGTTACATTATTGATTTTTTTATTAGCTGTGATCTGGCTATGATACACAGTAAAAAATTTTGTGTAATTCGTCAAATTTTTGTAATTTAAAAATTTCTGTGTACTTTTAAAATCAAAACAAAAATTTTTATAGAATTAACACACAGAGTTTGTTATTTTTAAAAATATGTGTACTTAAATATTAATTTCTGGTCTAAAAATTTGTATATTTTTTTTTCTTGGCAAAGTTTAGAACTGGAGGTAACGTCGAGATAAAGCTTTTTTTTATAAATACCTGGGTACTTTATAGCAGCTTCTAAGTATATCCGCAAGGATCGTAGCGATATCGTTCACTCGCCAATTCAATTTTATAAATTTTTAATTTAATCATTTTCGGAAAAATTAAATTTAGTGGGAGTTATGAGATTTAGCGGAAGTTATGAATTTCATAACTCCAGCTAAATTTTAGGTGTAAGCTATGGCTCAGTTTCAATCCGCTTTTCGAGTTAATAAAGTAGTCATTACTGTTGAGTTGGGACAAAACAATTTTTTTTTATTTTTAATGAAGAAAGATTTATATAATTTCATCATTATAAAACAAATGTAAGACAACATTAGTAAAGAAATTGTAATATTTATAAATTTTTTAAAAATAAAAAAATTTTTTATGACTTTTTTTAGTTTTTTTGAAGAATATAAAAATCAATTTGGAATGTAGATATTTACTAAACAAATTTTTATTTATTTTCACTTGATTCACGTTATTTTTTCATTGTGAAATGATGATTTTAATATTTACTATTTTATTAAAATTGATGCTCTGTTTTTACTTAACTACATTCATGCAACAATTTGAAAATCCGTTACCGAGTTAACAAAATAATTTTGCACATCAGTCAAAACAAAGGTAAAATTATTTTCAGAATCTGAGAATTTGATTCTTCAATTATTATTATTTGAAAAATGGGTATACTAAAATCAATAAATAATTAATAATAGATTTATTTTAATAAATGTATTTTCAATCATGTAAACACAAATATCTATATACATATCTGCACACGCATACACTTTTACGATTATCCCATATTATACTTTTTTCATTGTTTTAAATTTATTGATATTGTTGGTGGCTTCCGCTCCATCCGGCACTTACGTCTGGCCTCAGAGTATCCCTTACACCTTTATTCTTCTATATATTTTTTACTCGTCCCTGTTAACCCCTTCCGTTCCGCATTCACCCAGGGTCATGCCCGTGGAGAAGGAAAAACCTGTAGGCAAATCCAGTGGGATAAATCCTAATTAGGAAAATCTTCTTCGGGATGATCGTCGATGGGTAATATATATGATAAAATGTTTTTTACTTTACATAATGTAAATAATAATATCGTTCTGCAAATTCTTTTTTATTTATAGTTGCATCTTCTTCATAATTTCCTTCAAGAACTTTTCGTTTTCTTATATATTTTGACGTTGATAGATATTCCTCGTAACGTATATATATGTGATTGAGATAATATCCATTGATATCCCTTATAAAATATATATCATTATCCGGATCTTCGTTAATTTTTTCGGCTACTTTAAATAATTTCAATATTATCGAACTAGTTGCTTGATAATATACTGTTGTAGTTATCGTGCTTTTTGATAATTTAAAATAGTCAACTGATTTTGATTCACCAAAATCATTTATGTAATTTATTGAATTAATTGGTCCATCAATAAATTTGTTTTTATGAACAAAATAAATTTTTGGTGTTCTTCTAGTTTTTAAATAATTTTCTTCATAAAAAGTTTTTACGAGGATTAATAATTCCTCAATATGTTTATTTAAAAGTTTCGTATTTGCTTGTTCTCTCAATGTCCGTGGTATTCTTCCAAATGTTTCTTGTAGATATTTACCATTCATCTTATCTGAAATAAATAAATAAATTAATATTTTTATATTTTTGAGATTCAGGAGAAATTATTATTTTCTTTTATTTAATAAGAATTCTAGGAGCACTACACTTTTTAAAGATTCTTCGAAGTGATATTTTTGAAAATAATACTGACATTTTGATGGCTAATGGATATCATTTGAATTTTATAGAAAAATATATAGAAATAAAATCATATTATATTATATACACACACACGCACACACACATACACACACTTTATTTATTTCCTCAATCAAGAATATGCCTTTTTAGGAAGCTGAATTACAATCTTTTAAATTTTAACGATGATAAAACAGTCAAAATGCAATTATTGACATCCAGATTTTCTTACTAGGAAAGGACCCTTTGTTTAGGTCACGGATCTTACTGTAACTTGCAGATATGTTCTTATACATAAAATCATAAAAGAAGCTGCGAGCATTCGGTCTAACGTTCGATCATGCCAAGATTATGAGCTATTTTGTTTCATTTCTTTAAAAAATCATTGTTTATAATATTAAATATTACTCCCCAATGGGAGCTTCTAAGTTCATTCTGCAAATTTTTAGTAAACGTTGAGATTAAATCCTTTTGATTAAAAAAAATCGTGCTCAAAAAGCTCAACCTATTCAAAAGTTATGGGGAAATAAAAATTGTTATAAAAATTTTTATAACTGATTGTTATAAAAATTAGCATATAAAATAAAACTGCAATTTTCATAAAATTATTATGTCGATGAATTCCATGTTTTTCATTTTGCTTTAACTTTTGAACGAGTCGAGTTTTTTTAACACGTTTTTTTTTTAATCAAAAGGATTTAATCTTAACTTTTACTAGAATTTTGCAGAATGAACTTAGAAGCTCCCATTGGGGAGTATATTCAATATTATAAACAATGATTTTTTAAAGAAATTGAACAAAATTGCTCATAATCTTGGAATGATCGAGCGTTAGACCGAATGCTCTCGGCTTTTTTCATGATTTTATGTATAAAAACATCCGCAAGTTACAGCAAGATCTGTGACCCAAACAAGGGGTCCTTTTCTATAGTTAGTATAACTTTTTACACTTACAAGGAGAGTATTTGAACTCTTGGAAACGGATTTGGATGAAACTGCAAAATATGATTCTTCGATGAAAAAAATGAACCCATGTTTTTTCTTTTGTGTTAATAGGCCCTAGAGACAACAATATAGACGTTTCTTCGAAAATTTAGAGAAAAGAAACGTTTACAAGAACTTGAACAACTAAACAACTAAAGCATTTACAGAAAAATGTATAAAAAATAAAAGAAAGTACAAGTTAAAAACTTCGATTTGAGCTTTGCTGCATTAAAAAAGCTTCTGTAGTTCAAAAGTTGTGCTTAATTGAAAATTACTACATATTTATTAACATTGTTGGCATGTAACATAGATCAAATTTTTACTCTATTTTATTAGCATATTTTAATCGTTTGTAACTTTTGAACCATATGAGATTTTTTAATGCAACAAAGCTTAAATTAAAATTTTTAACTTGTACTTTCTTTTATTTTTTATACATTTTTCTGTAAAAGTTTTCGTTGTTTGGTTATTTAAGTTCTTGTAAATGCTTCTCTTCTATATATTTTCGAAAAAATGTCTATATCGTTGTCTCTAGGGTCTATTTTTTTCATCTAAAAATTATATCCTGCAGTTTTAGCCAAATCCGTTTCCCGGAGGTCAAATACTCTCCTTGTTAGAGAAGAATTTCTTTGTACTAACCTCTGGATCATGGATTTTGCTCAAACTACGGGATAATTTTTCAGATATCAAATTATGGAGACAGCCAGAATTTTAACCCCTAATGTTCAATATTTCCCTCGCTACAAACAATTGAAGAAAATCACTGAAAAAGTTACTTGATTTTGAAGCGTTTATAATTCTTTAACATTAACAGCTAGAAGCTTAAAACTTTTTTCAAACGAAAGTTGAGTTCAAATCCTTTCGAAAAAGCACTCACAATATCTCAAAATATTATTTTTTCCTACAATAAAAGCGTAATAAAGATTAAACCCAATTTCATCATTTATTATTGTTTTAAAAAAGAAATTCAGGTCTGATCTTTATTACTCTATATCTGTAGGAAAACATAATATTTTGAGATGCTGTGAGTGCTTTTTCGAAAGGATTTGAACTCAACTTTCGTTTGAAAAAAGTTTTAAGCTCCTAGCTGTTAATGTTGAAGAATTATAAGCGTTTAAAAATTTAGTAACTTTTCTAATAATTTTCTTTAATTATCTGTAAGTAGGGAAATATTGAGCATTAGGGTCTAGAATTCAGTCTTTCTTCATATTTCGACACCTGAAAACTTATTCTAGAGTTTGAGTAAAATCCGTGATTCGGAGGTCTGACCCTGTCCTAGTAAGTGCACCTATAAATTCAAACATTTTTTCCATGCACTGAAAAGGAAATCGAACTGTCACTATTCTCTACGGTACAATATGTGTCATTTTTAGAATACAGTCAGTCCACGCTTCGAAAAAAGAACTAGTAGTCTCTAGAGACGACTCATTACTCTCTGAGCGTAGACTTGCTATCCTCTTCGTAGAAAGAAGCCTCGCAGAGAGCACTTATTAGTTTCTAGAAAACACTGCTTATTCGTTCGTAATACAATGAATGTTCGCTAGCGACACTAACGTCGCTCGACGCCGTAGAGTACAATCAGTATTCTAACCCCTTTTCAGTGTGTATATGTAATTTAATTTACAAGATTCCTATATAAAAAAATACTTCTGATTAATATTAATAAAAACTGTTTAATATAAATAATATTATATATATGAATTAAATCAGCAAAATTATAGCCTTTAGGCAGTAAACTATTTTTTTATCGTCTCACAAAAGCACGCTCAAGCATACTAGCTTAAGGATGCATTTATTAGTACATCGACGTAGGTTAGTAATCACACCGTATGTCAATGAGTAGCCGACTTTCGAGAGCATTCAGTCGTTCCAGTGCGAAAAAGGAGGAAATACATACCTTCTCAAGGCTAATCAATCCTCTCCGTAAGATTATTTTTTTCGAAGATACCAGCAATTCTACACCAGAAAGTAATAAGTAATCTCTGAAGGCAAGTAATTCCTTTCAAAGCGTGGATAGACTTTACACTAAAATGATACCTAAAAATGCTACTGATCTCACCATAGAATATTGATCTTTTCCTTCTCTAGAGTATGGCTAAACTCTCAAACTCTCTCAACTAGTATACAAAAAGCGCCTCAAGCGTACGATGAGAGCAATCAAACTCCCCTATTGATGCTGCAGCAGCTGCACTAAAAGAATATGAGGCTTTTTCTGTCGTTTGGTGGCACTACTATGTCATAGGGGTAAATTCCGCGAAATTTAAAATACTGAAAAAAGTAAGTTTACATTTATTATACATTCTTGTCATATAAATAAAATATTAAAATTAATTAAATAATGAATAATAAAAGTGAGGTAAATTATGGAAAATGGACGAACAAACAATTAGCTGCAGAATTAAAAGCTAGAAAGGTTAAATGTACAGGGAAAAAGGCAGATTTAGTTGAAAGGTTAAATTATTTTGAACATAAACAATATAAAACTGAAAATTTATAACATTTGATATTTATAGGCTTTTTCAGTTGGATAAATTATTTATAAAAAGTAATCCATTGGAAGAAGATAATTATAATTTACATTTACCTGATGCAAAACTGTATAAAGATGGAAATTCTTCACATAATATTAATTTAGAAATAAATTTTGATGTAGAGTATCTAAGATCTGTTCAAAGTGCATTAGTTAATGATAAAGGAAGAAAAATGTATGAAGATAAATATTTGTTAAATTTAAGAAAAGCAGAGTGCAATAATGAAGTTTTTTTATGTGCTAGAGTAGCATCGCAATTTAGAAAATCTGTTATATATAAAATAGATTTAAAAATTTCTTCTTATCAGTACCTATCTGATGTGCAATGTGAATGTGCAGCGGGTAAAGGTCCCAATGCACATTGCAAACATGTTTATGTCGTTTTAAATGCAATAAAAGATTTTATAGCTCATAATTCATACAAAACTAGAGAAACATGCACAGAACAGTTACAAAGTTTTCATAAAGTAAAAAAGTATACTTCTTCTCCAATAAAAAGTAAAGATTTTCAATTAGTAAAAAATCAAAAAAAATTAATAGATTTTGATCCACGTCAAGAAAAATATAGGAAATGCCTAGAATACTCAACAAACTTCAGAAATAAATGTATTAATTTTGCTGCAACTTCAGCGCAGACATTTCCTGAATTGCAATTGTTCGAAGCTGCTAATATTTATGCACTTCATCATGATCATCATTATTTAAAAGTACATTCGGAGGATCAATTTTTAAAAGATATGGGTATTCAAGAAATTTCAAAAGAAAGAGCAGAAGAAATTCAGGTAGAAACAATTGGTCAAGCTTCTAATAAACTTTGGTTTAAAAATAGACAATTTCGCATTAATAGTTCATCTTTTGGAGATGTTTGTAAATCTACAAATCTGAAATCTGTTACAGAAAGTTTAATGAGAACCGTAGACTTATCACATGTGCCTTCGATTATGCATGGAAGGAAATATGAAAGTCATGCGATTAAAAAATTAGAATATTTAATGAATGAAAAATGTCTTGAATGTGGAACTTTTGTATCTCTGGAATATCCATTTCTTGCAGCTTCTCCGGATGCACTTTTAAAAGACATGGATGTATGTGTTGAAGTGAAATGCCCATATACAGCAAAAAATAAAAAAATATCTCCTGAAACAGTACCATATTTATATTTATGTGAAATAGAAGGGTTTTACAAATTGAAAGTAGAACATAATTATTTTTATCAAATTCAAGGGCAGATGTTTTGTACCGGTAAAGTTCAGTGTCTTTTTATCATTTATACCTTAGTTGATATTTATATTTTAAAAATTAATCGAAATGAAAAATTTATAAGTGAAATGATTTCAAAGCTAGTAAAGTTTTATAATGATTATTTTAAGCAAGCAATACTTCTTAAGCACTTTTACAAAAAGTTTTAAATATTTATTTATGTAATTTAACAAATGTTGCTATTAATTTTTAATAACTTTTAAATGTTAATTAAACCTATTAAAATGTTTAATGTTGTCAGCTGTAATCCATCATTTATTATGTACAAAGTGTTAATTACATTCAATAAAAAGATTTAGATTACGCATCAGTACTTACAATAGTCTTCCTAAAATTACAAAGCATAAAACATATAAATATAATATCATCTGCTAATACAGTTTCATAAGCATTTAACGGACCTTCTAAAATCTTATATGTTTTGCCTAAACCTATTAATCTCTCAATATGAACTCTCTTGCTTGAAATTTTTTTGTCGTTAATGATTGTTTGATTTGACAATTGATTCTTCTTCTTGAAAAAAGTAGGAATGTTCAATTTTATCCCATAAGGTGCCAAAATATCTTGTATATCGAAGCCTTTATCTGCCATTAAAGAATCACCAGGATTACATTTTTTCATTACCTGACTTCTTTCTATTATTTGTCTGTCGCTTGTGGAACCACCATATGTAGGTGTTATGTAAGAGATTAATCCCCCAGGAGATGCAAATATAACTGTTTTAACAGTGTTTTTATTTTTATACGTAGAAAATGAACTTTGTTGGTACGTTGGTATACTTGGTTTCAAAATTCCAATTTCTGTACCATCTAACATTCCTCGAGTACCACTAAATTTTTTCTTGAAATCATATGGAGTATAAAAATGTACCAACTCTTTTGATGGCCATTGAGAGATTTCTGACCATTGGAATTTCATAAATTTAATCCAAGTGATAAAAATATTGCTTACTTGTTTTAAATATATTTTGAAAAATAAACTCACTTCATAATGTTCCTTATTTCTTCTTAAAATCATTAAAGTTAAAAAGAACTGATTGAACACATCAAGATGACTCGGAGGCTTACCATAATAATAGTTTAATTCATTTACTGCTGGTCCAAGAGTTTGGAAAACAAACTTCAATTTGCTCAAAGATTCTAGGCCAGTATAAAAATGAATAGCTTTATTGTCAAGTTCTAGAGGATCAAACTTTATTTTTAAATCTGATTGATTAGAAAGTATTGGCTCTATTGTATCAGATGATTGTGTATTGTTTGGATTGTCTTTAATAATTTCACCTGTGCTTATCACTGTTTCACTTGTCTCTTCACATTCAATTATCTCTTCACTTGCTATATTAAGTATAAAATCTTCAACATTTTCTTTGACTACTTGATTATTACTAAAACTTATTTCCTTTTCTAAATCATCATCTTTCAAATTATCTTGTTTATTTACAACCGTCAAATTTTCTTCACTACATAAATATTCATTTTTATCTGATACAATAGCTTCTGCATTTATAATATTACAATTTCCAGTTATAATTTCATTAGATGTTTCATTACTTTTTATTTTTAACTTATTTATTTTTCTTTTTTTAATTGAATTGTAGTTCCATGGGAAAATAGATGGTATAACACCTGGTTTTAAAAATTTACGTTTTGTAGCTATTCCTTCAAATTAAAAATATAAAATGTTTATTTTCTACATTTATATTTGTATTATAAAATATATAACATTTATCTTACCAGATTTAGTGCTCTTTATAAAATCAGTTGATTCAAAGTGATAACTACATATTTTACTCCATTTTCCTGGACTCCAATTTTCATTAGCTCTTATTGCCTTTAACCATTGTTTACAAAGATTAATATCTTTTGGAAACTTATGCCCGTTAATAACGTCATTCTCACATTTCATAACACTACAATAACCTTTCATTTTATTTCTGTTATTTATTAATATTTAATATTTATATAAATTTATGCTACTGTTTGTAGCGTTCTGTTATACTAAAACTAAGTTTGTATAGGTTAGGATAACATAGTATTTTTTTTTATAACAAAAATTTTTATCTATTGTTTTTACTATCAGAAAAAATTAATAAAAATTCTTTTAAAATAATTAAAAATAATTTAGATTAATTTTATTATTTATAGACTTATATAAGTACGAATACAAAAATTTAAATATTTAATTTTTGAAATTACCGCACTTTACCCCTATGATATAGTAGCGCCACCAAACGATGGAAAAAGCCTCATTGTAGATGTACCAATATTGTCTCAATGGGCATTTTTTTCTTGCTCATGGAACAAGCTGTAATTTGAAAATCATGCACAAAAAGCATTCGAAATGTTTAAATGTAAATTATAAACATTATTATATTATATACATGTTAGTATATACTATTATGTATCTTATCTTTCTGTACGCATCGTTATGCAACAGGAAAAGATAGAAGTGCGGATGAAGATCTTGTTCCAAATAAAAGAGAATTAAAGATAAATAGTTGAAAAAAATAAAATTGTTTTTACCTCAATAACAAACATTTGCAAATTGTAGTTATTATTAAATGTAGAAACAGTAATTGTTTATCGAAATTTTATTGGTTAAGAAAATACTTATTCACGAAGCTTTTTCTACAAAGAAGTCAAAAATTATAAATTTACTTTTTAAAAAAAAATTTGTTATACTCAGATTTACAATTTACTAACTAGGAGAGTATCACATCTCCGGATCACGGATTTTGCTCAAACTGTGTGATAAGTTTCCAAATGTCAAAATATGAAAGGAAACAGAATTTTAGACATCAACGCTCAATATTTCCCTTGTTTTTGGCATATAAAGAATATCACTAAAAAAGTTACTAGGTTTTTAAACGCATATAGTTCTTTAGAATTGTTAGCTAGAAGCTTGAAACTTTTTTTAAATGAAAGCTGAGCTCAAATCCTTTCGAATTCGTAGTTATAGCATGTCAAAATATTATTTTTTCCCAAAGTTATAACGTGATAAACATTGGACCTGATTTTTCTTTTTAAAACATTAATTAATAACAAAAGCTGAAATGCACTGCATTTTTCGCTTTACTACAATATTTTAGACTTTTCAAAGGAGATTAGCATCAATACTTATTCTACATATATATGGCTAGAGTTATTGAAAACATTATAGGTATATTATTGTTTCAATAAATTGTAAATCGCTGTGTAAAAAATATTTTATATTTTTCTCTTACCTGATCACAGCGTTACCAAGCGGCGAATAGTTCCGACCGAGTCTTAATAAACTCTTTCAAATTTAGTAATTTTTATAAAAACATTAAATTTTTTTTTAAATTTTTATTTAATATTTAGATTTGATATAAGTGAAGATTGAATTTTAAATAAAAAAAAGTAATGTTGCTGTAATAGTTTATTATTAAGCGGATCCACTTATTCAAATACAAACCTTTAAAAATAAATAGTTGAATCTGTTTTGATTAAAATTTAATAAGCATCAAATCAAAAAGTGTGCAAAAACTTTTCTAAAAAGTTTGTAAGCTCTTTAACTTTGCAAATATACCATCTACATCACTTACAACTCTTGCGCATTAAAACAAAAATATACTTTGAAAACTACTTACCACCGCTTACTCTAGAACTTCTATGTTATTGTTCTTCCTTGTACTAAAACTTCCATCTACCTATACACAACTTTTAAAGCTCAAGAGTACTTGGATGCTGCTGTTGTTCCATCTCTTTTTTTTCTTTCTTTCACACTTTATGGCAAGACTACTACTTTCTCAAGTTACCTTTATTTGTTTCTTTTATTTAACAACCAACCGCTCATTTGTCTCGTTTATCTCACCTTCTTTCTTTTTCTCTTGAAACGAATAATCTAACGCGAACGTTTTATCACTACTTGCGGGATAAATTCCATTGCGGATAAAGTCTTGAGAATATTTAACATTGTTAATGACCTCTTTGTTCGAATTATATTTGTACCTAATTTTTTTTTTTATTTTTAAAAAAGCACCCGAAGTAAAACTTCTTGATCTGAAAGCTTGCATTTTATTATAAGTCGAATTTAAACACAACTTTTTACGGATTTTTATTATGTTGTGCAGTAACATTTCCAATTTCATATCTAAGTTTATAAATTTTAAATGAATTGATAAAACATTTAATGTTTGAAAATAAAATTTTAATACTTTTAAAATCTTATTGAGTTAAAGTTTACAATATCCTGGTAAGAATAATTTGAATAAAAACTGAAAATATTGTTTCCAAAGGGTTTAAAACAATAGTATTTTTAAATCTTTCGATTGGTATTTAAATTTAATTTTTCATTTCTCTGAATGCTCAATTATCATTTTTATCAAAAACAAACAATTATTAATTTGCAAGAGCACACAGCACGTGGGAAATAGAATTTCATTAAAAATTTGAGTATTGAAAAATTGAAAACACGAAGCTTTAAACTTAAACTCGAGGAGAACAACCACAATTTACGTATAGCTTACATATGATTCTTATTTTACATATCGCAATCATCCCTCTCGCTAACTTCCTTGAAATCGTACGTTAAAGGTAAAAATCATTAGTAACATTGCATGTGTATACCTTTTAGAAAATGTATATATCACGGAAGAAAATATTACATATATACATATACAGCGCTTCGATAAGAGTTCAGATATCGGTTTAGTATCCGTTATATAGCTTAAGCGTTAAATTATGCAAATAAGTATGGAAAATCATTGGGGGAGTAATACTTATATATCAGCCTCAAGGAGGTAAAATTTTCATTTTTTTTGCCTACGCCATATTTAAAGGTATATCTCACATTTTATACATATATATATATATACATGCTTATACATTCAACTATACACTCATCGACACAGGGAGAAAGAGAAAGAACGAAAAGCTCGAGACTCTTCGTCGAGCGAGTCCCTGTAATTATCTATAATTTGTATACATGTATATATAAAAGTGCACAAGGCATGCGCGCTGCATTCTATAGCGTTTATATTTAATGTAGTACTGAAGACTATATAAACTATATGCTTTGATCGTTCTATTTTTTATTTTCTGTATGAAACAGCGTATTTAAACTTAAATTTTTTAAAATCTTCATTAATTTCATTGAGAATTTATTGTATATAACTATTATAAATCTTTTTAATAGTTACATATAAAATGAAATAAGATTTAATTTAAAATAAATATCGGTTATTTCTTAATTTTTTTATAACTTATCCTTTATGAGTTTAAGATCTCGAAATTCTCCATTTCGAACAAATATCCTAGATTTTGATCTTATGTTCTGTGAACAATCTTTATTTGTTTCAAATATCAAAATTATTATTTATGTAATTGTCTTAATAAATTCGCAAGGCGTCTATTAATCTTTCTTGTTTTATAGATTGAAAAAAATTTTATTTATAAATACACAAGTTTTTTTTTTATTGAATAAATGAAACCTTATTTGAGGTTCATCTTACTTACAAAGATAAGTACATATTGATAAGATATAAAGTTAACATGTTACATAGGCGTTTAGATCTTAAAATTACAATGTATGAGAAACAAAAAGATAATATTACATATTTTAAGATTTGGTTGTTGGATGACTGTGTGAATACTCAAAGGGTACATTAGTTTGTTTTCTTCGAGTTTGCGAATTAGTTTTTCTCTTTGAGAATTATAGATTGAGCAACCCCACAGAACGTGATCAATAGTTTCTTCTGAATCAGAATATTTGTATAAAGGACTATTTACAACACCTACATGAAAAAGGAAATTGGCTCACTAGGAGAGGACCCCATGTTTGGGTCATGGATCTTGTTGTAACGCTCGATCATTCCAATGTATTATGTTCTAAGTGGTTGTTATTGAATAGTGCCGTTTAATTTGTCCACTAAATCACTTTGGAAAAAATATTCAAAATAAAAAAAAATATTTTTTATTACAAAGTGTTTTTTTATTTAATTTAATTATTTTTACAAAATAATACATTTTAATAAAATTTTAAGATATTTTTTAATTATTATCTTTTCTATCTTCTCTGTTCTGGCTTTACTATATTCTAGTATTATTAACATTGGCAGAAATCATTTCCACAAGAAACTAGGCCATATTTTGAAGGTCTCGTTGGTAGGGGTTCGTCCTACGATGGTTCCTTCCCACTCTTACCCCTCTTGGTCGATGTCCTAGAATACAATTAGCATGTTTCATGAAAAATGTATTATATCCGTCAGGAAGAATACGAAAAAATAAAAGACCCGTATTTTTTCTTTTTTCATGAAAATGAAAACTCGAAGAGATAGAAGCAGTTAAATTGGTGTGACGTCACAATTACATATGTGGTTGTGACGTCATAGCGCTATATCTATATATATAAAAATTCTATTAACTTATACCGGCCATAATTTTTGCAATTCATCATATTTTGAAAAACAAAAAAAATACGGATCTTTTATTTTTCGTAATTTACCTGACGGATATAATACATTTTTTCATGAAACATAAGATTATTTTACTATTTATGTAAATAAATAAATTAAACTTTTTACTATAACTTTTTCTTTATTTGGGAGCTTGAGCGTTCTCAACAGCTCGATTATTAGCAGGAAATTGAGATGAGGAATTTCGTAAATATTTCTTTGTGGATGAAGAATTTACTTTAGTTTACGAAAATGATACCTTTGGATTAATGATCACTTCAAATGTAGCTGCTTCAAACCAAATCAAAGGATGCTGTTCATTGATTCAGTAAAAAAAAATTATAAAAGCTTTTCTCCTGCATAATACAAATGTTTATACATCTAGTAATGCTATGGAAGCAATCAGGATTTACAAAGATTTTTTGCTTTATATGTGAACAGAATAGTTGTGATCGAAAAAATTATTACGTTAAAAGTATCTGGCCTCCTAGGCGAATTTTCGACTCTGGGTTGAGGAACATAATACATGAGCCTCTTGTTGATCCATTTAAAATCCTTATTCCACGTCTGCATATCAAATTAGGATTTATGAAACAATGTGTAAAGGCTTCAATCAAAGATGGTAAATACTTTCAATATCTCAGAAATAAGTTCCCAACATGAGTAATGCTGAATTGCGAAAAAGGAATTTTTAATAGACCTCAGATTCGTAAAATGTTGAAGGATAACATTTTTGTAAGATAGATGAAAACGAGAATTCAGCATGGTTTTCATTCCAGAAAAAAGTTGAAAATTTACTAGGAAATCGAAAGAATCTTAACTGTAAAGAAATAGTATCCAATTTGATAAAAAGTTTCGAAAACTTAGGCTGATCGATGCATCTGAAACTACACTTCTTCCATTCACATGGATTATTTTCTAGAAAATATTGGTGAGAAACAGGGAGAAAGATTTCAATAAGATATAAAAGAGATGGAGCGTCAGTACCAAGGCATCATGGAGTATAAATGCGTTAGCCGATTAAGGACAAAAATAATAGCATGCTAAAAATATGAATTAGGGTAGATGTGGGTATTACAGCGGAATCGACGTATGATGAATTTTAAACTCATAAATAAAAGCTTATAGATGAAGAAAACTTATCACTTTTATTTTTAATAAAATATTTAAACATTGATTAACTAGAAAAAAATTAATTTAGCATTTAATTATAGAGTTAAAATTAAGAAAAAACGAATTTAAAATATTATGTATTTGTGGCTATTGCTGCGGCCGTGTTTCTAATGCTGTGTGCCAGTTACTATTGACACTTTTATATATTCCGTTCGAAAAGTTGAGGTTAGGTTTACCACGTGTTATAATAATAAAAGGATGCCACAGTAATTCATATTTGGTGATTTTAATGACGCATAATACTAAGGTGTAAAATTAAAATATTAAATATGTGCTAGGTGAAATTTCCAAAAAATATATAACAAGCAAAGATATATTTTATTTAATAATGATCTTATTTTACATAAAAAAGAATAAAAACAGAAAATATTGTCAAATTTAGGATGCATACGTGATCGCGATTTTACGAAATTTATCAAGATTTTAGAACAGTTCAATTTCAAATAACCAATATTAAATATTTTTAGACTTTTTTTGTGAGATATATTTTTTTAAATATTAAATAATACTTATAATATTTGATTATGCATTCAAATATTATTTATGGACTTGGAAAAAATTATTTTTACAAATTTTATATGAAAAAACAGTAATTAGCACCTCCGTAGCAATACCCACATCTACCCTATATGTTTTTGTTTACAAAACGGCAATAATCAGAAAATAAAAACGCTGCCAAGTGCTTTGGCGCAATGCTTTGGATCAAACCTAGAGTATTACGGCTTTATATATGTGTTCTCGAAAGTTATATAAAGAATCATAAAATTTAGAGATCGGTCCCCTGGTGATGTAAAGACGAATTGACTTGTCTTTAATCATCATCATCTCATTTTTGTTTTTTGCTTTAACAGAAAAATAATTATGGAATTATCATCTTGTAAAGTTTAAACAAAATTTTAAAAAATAATTTTTTTTTTATTTTAAAATTGTAATTATAAAACTTATGCGGATTTTCACATGGGATTTATCTGAAAATGTGGATGAAATCCCATGTAGAATTTTCACATAGAATTCCATATGGACTTTTTTAATAAGGTTTTAATAGAGTGATGATAAATTATATAACTTTTCCAGCGGCACGTCTTTTTATATAATTTAAGCATTTTTTATTTTCAATTGTTTTAATTGGACGCTTTTATCATTAAACTTAGGAAAATGTATTAAGTATTTAAAATATACTAAGAAAAAATGATTATTTTAAATGTGAAATAGTTAAATGGTGATTGAAAAACAAAAATATAGTGCAGATTTTTAAATTTTTGACCTTTGAAAAATTCTATCATTTGTCTATAAAACGATACAAGTTATCGTTTCCTATTATAATTTATCTGAAATAAAATAAGTGCTAAGCACAAGAAATACGTTCAATTGAATTTTAATAAGACCTGCATTCATCAGGAATCAATTGCTTTGCACTCTATACGCACAATTAAAAATTTTTACATTCTGATTGTGTACGTTTTTTTGTATAAAAAAATTTTTTAGAATTTCTAGCTATAAATACTTATTAAATATTTTTAGCTCGTCAATATGAACGATTTATATAAAGAAATTGGTAATACATAAAATTGAAAAAGATGAGAAGGTGTTAGAAATAAAAATGAAAAAAAAGACGAAGGTAGTCTTTTTGAAGGTAGGGTTTCTTTTTTTTCGAGGCGCGGCACGTTAAACATCCTTCCTGCGCGTGCAAGAAAAAAAGAGCGAGCGTGTTCATTCGTCGCCTTCGTATATGTATTTATTATTATGTGTTCCCACGGGTGACGGATATGTATATATACGTCTATATAATCTGACATAAAAGCGCGGTATTCACATATTATATGTGTACATTAAAAAATCAAAGTAGCAAGCAATAGGACTTGCCTCTTTTCACTTTACTCGCTAACTCATTAAAATTACTACATAGCTTTTTTCTTTAATTTCTACGTCTTTTATTTGCACTTGCATAGTGTTTGGATGATTTCTTTTTTAATGACTGTTAAAAAAAATTGCAGTTATTGTTTTTTCTACAATTTCTTTATATTGATTGTTTTTTCATTAAAAAATATCTTAATTTATCTATACATAATAAAATATATAGTTCCTTGATTCTAGGAAAAAGAAATTCATGAGCACGTAAAACCGATTTAATCTCACTATAAAAAGAAGCTTATATACTTTTACAAATGGAAAGATTTTAAATTAAATTTCAAAATGTCCAAGTAATAAAAAGTGTTAAAAAAATCGATAAAACAGAAAAATAAATAAATTAATTGTTCTTTTTTTAATATCATATTTATGATATTAAAAAATTCATGATGAAAAATTCTAATAAAACAGTAACTTAACAATAAATTGATTAAAGATCTATAATTTGAACAGTGTTACTTTATAGATTGGTATGTTAGTAAAAGAAAAGATAACTGCTTTGAAATTACAATATTATAACTTTCTAAGAAAATTATTAAGTCAAATTAAATGTGTTCATGTCATTACTAAAGACACATCTAGATTGCTTAATTACAGACACACACATATATATATATATATATATATATATAAATAATTGAAATGACTAATTATATATAGTTTAGGCGAAAAAAAGGAAATTATAATTGCCATATAATTAAATGAAGATATTAATAATGTATAACATTACATAGTAATAATGATAATAATTTAATTGACATTTATTTTATACGTGGCTTCGTGGCTAAATGTCATTATCTTAAAGCTTGTTAAGCAAATGAAAATAAAAAATAAATGTTGAGATATGCGTGATACACATGTGACCGCAAAAATTTTTTATTATAGCTTACCCAGAACTTATTTTACACTACGTCTATTTAATTTTAAATATCCACTGTAATTTAAAAACTATGATACGTAGTATAGTCGTATATTCTTTTTTAAAACTTTTTATGTAATTGAGATTTTATTCTTTTAAAAGTAAATATTTCTATTTTCTTATGACTTTCATTTCATTAATAAATATTATCAAAATTCAAAAATTTTTACAATCATAAAATTTAAAAATAATGCCAAAATTTGTACTTTAGAATTTTTAAGATTTAATAATAAAATTTATAATGGAAACTAAAACAGATAAATAAAAGTTGAAGTTGTTTTACTTAGAAACCAGAGAATTAGTAAAAATTAAAATGTTTAAATGGAGAAAGTTTTGGTTCTTTTACAGCTCGCTTAGTGATGTTCACATGTACTCTTATATATAAAAGACAAAAAACAACATACATAAAAGTATGTATATATGTATGTTTAGAAAAAAAAAGAGTTAAATTCCAGGAAAGTCGTGTCTAGTCGTTACATCATATAATCTCGTACTCACTATAATTCTCCTATATCAATATTGAATCTAGCCACACGAGAGCGACAATATGGCAGTACAGACCTAAGTAGAACGTTCTTTTATGCGTATTCAAATCCCGAGAGAAATTAGGATGAACTATTGAAAAAGAACAAAAAAGAATAATAAGTAATGTTTAACTAATAGCTTTCAAAAGAATCTTTTTTGTATAAAAAAAAATATTTATGCAAAATCAGATTCTAGCTAAATCAAAATCGGTAAATAGTTAATCAAGCAAGATTTTATGTAAAAGTATAACGATAATGTTCTTACATATAATAATATATCTCGTTATTATTCTTTCAATCCAAACAAAAATCAATAAAAAAAGTCAAATTAAATAATTTTCATAGTACTGACTGATTATGTTGAATTAAAAAGAAGTTAGTATTAAAAATTAATATGCAGCAACACGACATAAAAAAATTTATAAATTAAATAAATATAATATTAAAGTCATGATTATAACCGGTTATATATCCAAAATAATATTGACTTCTGAAGAATTTCTGTTGTTATCTTTTATATCATATAAAAAATAATCTCCTATTCTATTAGAATTCATCATATCTAAATCACAGTCAAACTTTTAACAAACTTGGAATATATTTAAGACTATTATTTTCTCACGACGAAATTTTTAAATAAAAGAATGATAATTTTTAAAATTTTTATTTTCTACCATTTATTTTAGAAGATCTTAATATTTTTAAAACTTTGTCATTTTTCATTTTTTACATTTTTAAAAGATAATATTTTTATTTTAATATAAAAAAATATTTCTTTTTGAAGTTCAGCAATTATTAAATGACCAAATTTACGAAATCTAAAAGTGATGATGAGATATAAAAAAGGCTCCATAAGAATATATGTATACTTGGATCACCAACGAAACATAAATAAAGACATTAAAAATAATTTTATAATTAATAAATAGAAGATTTATTTGATGACTTTTTTTGTACCCGTGGATGAAATAGGCTTACTTGGGATACCATCAATCACACGAATAAAAATATCTACCGTTAGGTGGTATAGAAATCATATGCTAATTTTTAAAATAAAGATATTAATTTGTTTGCGGAGTGCGTAAAAACACGAAGCCTTGTGTATTCATAGAAATGAAAAATGTATTAAAATATTTGAGCTATACAAAAATATAAATTTATGTCTTAATTAGATCTTGAATATTTTTATAAAAATATACTTATAAATACATATATTTCTACAAGACTTATTGTTGCTGAAGAACAAATTTATCTATTTTTAATATTTTATTAAGATATTATTTTACAGAAATCTTTTTTAAAAAATCAAAATTTTTTCAAAATTTTTTCAATAAATTACATCAAATTAAATTTAATATGTTACATGAAAAGACTTTCCATGCTTATTTAGTTTCATGTGACTATTAACTAATCATGTAAAGTATAACATTACACACATGCCAGTATACAAATATTTAAAGTTTCCTGCGAAAATCCAGAGATTAACTTCCAAATTAAAAAAATCGAAATTTTTAAATAATTTTAATTTTAAAAGATTTTTTAATGGAAAAATATAAAAATGAAATTATTTCTAAATTTTATAAAGCTATTCATAATTGTTTTATGCGTTTAAATGAAACACTTCTTTTTCGCATGAAATTATAAAAATTCATCTTTATCTCAAATTTTTTATCTGCAATCAATACAATATTTTGGCTTTGATAATAATAAAAATTCGTCAAAATAAATTTATAAATATTTTCACAATAAAACTTAAAATATTTTTGTAATATTCCATTAAAACATACAAAATAATAAATGTAAAGTATTTTATAAATTTCAAATTCTCTTAATTATCGCTTGAATTAAGGTTATCTTTACTATTCATTGAATGATGAATAAAAAAATCGCGAGAGGAACAACAAAACAAGCTTACGATGGTATGGATTTATAACACACTCCAAAAGCCATAGAAATCGATTGTCCGGTATACGAAAAAAAAACGGTTGCTAGCTTTATTTTTCTTCTGGTACGTGTACTAATTTGCGCTTGTTCGCATTATTGTGTAAATTAGAAAAAGGGGAGATGAGAATTTTTGCCACCCCATCATTAGCGTGTCGAATCAACCGGAAATTCCAGCTTCTCTTTTTTTCTCTTATATACATAGATATATTGGAAGCCCCCAGAAGAAGCAAGATAAATCCCTTATCCCTCTCTCTGTATATCGTCTCTTTTAGTTATTGACGATACCATCAATAGAATGTCTGTTAACTGTAGTAAACTTGTGCTAAAGCAGATTTTTTTTTCTATAACTTGTTTGATGCATAATACTATAAGAGTTAAGGTATTAGCGATTTAATAAAATGTGGCAATTTTGCGCTCACCAAGTGTAACAATGGTTTTACTAAGCTAACTAGTTCTATGCTGCGAATTAGTTTAAATATTCTTTTTGAAAATCATGAAATTTCATTTCAGTACAACTTGCACGATCTTTAATATTTTTCTAAGAAAATAGTAAAATCTTTACATGATTTTATTTTTATATTAATAATAAAATAAAATTCATGAGTTTAGACTATAGACTTTAACGATCGCTATAGATTATTATACAATTTCTAACTTATTATTCTATTGTATTTATAAGTTCGTACTATTAACTTTGCATAGCACATGTCTTGTATATCTTAGGATGGATTATGCGAGATGGTTACATTGTCGTGAATACATTCATACTGGATCGAAGACTAATAATTAGAGATTAACAGCTTCATAAAGAATATTGCAGACTTAACCCCTTCTTTTCAGTTCTTCTTTTATATTGACTACGTAAGTCTCTTCCTGTTGTTAAAAAACTTTTTTATTATAAGCTATCTTTTATTTTTCATTTTCTTTGGAAAATAGACATAGAGAAGAATTTTAAATACCATAAATAAGTTTAAATATATTGGTAATTATAGTGGAATAATTTACAAGTATGGTAATTTTGATTCTTTAAAAAGTTAGATTTCTTTCACAAGATTCCATTGTGCAAATTCAAAAGTATATCACGTCTTTTTAAATTTAAAGTGTAAGCTAGTAGCAAAAAACGTTAGAATCAATAAAACTTTTTTCAAGTTTTCTCAAGAAAATTCGTAATTAAAAATTAAATTAAAATTTATTTATTGTAGAAATTACGTTTCATATATTGATATTAAAAACACAATTTTTTCTAAATTTAAATCATTCAATTCTATGATTGCTTTAAAAAAGAATAAAATTTTTTTATATAATAAGTGGAATTGCCCAGAATATTTCTTTCTTGAAAACAAAATATATATAAGTTAGTGAATTATATAACAGAAATTAGAAAAATAAGATATTTTTGACTTTTCTTTATATTTTTCAAACTTTCTCTTACAAAATTTTAAATATATTAGTTATTTTTAAAGTTATATAACTTTAATGAAAATTGCAATATTCTATACACCAACAGAATACTCGCTTCTACTCAAATACAAAAGTTTTATGTTATCTCAAAATCGAATATACATTTTAAATTGATATTTAAAATGTTTTAAAAATTCTTCATTAAAATAAGATAAATATAAAAATTATTTAAAATGTATAATTTTAATGTTTATGCGTTTTGTACAGCTCAAATGCTTAGTTTATTATAACACCTTGTAAATGACATGCAGTTAGATGTATCGACAAGCAAACTATAATATAGATTTTAGCATTAATAATTATCTTTAAACTTTATTTTTCTTTAGAATGTTTAATGATAGAATTGTATTGATAATCATAAATTTAAAATTAAACATTTCTTTTTAAATAGCAAATATAGAGTATACAAAAAATTTCAAACACTTTTTAAAAATAAATTTCGTTATTTTTAGATGATAATTTTCAATGTACAGAAAGGAAATATTTCTCTTGTCTGTAATGTTCTGAAAAGAGAGGTAATCAATTGACACGAAATCTCAATGGTCTACCAATTTGTAGAGACTACAGTAATTTTTAATAAATTGCTTAAAAACTCATTTCTTATTATATAGATGGATAAATTATTGAAATGTTAAAACTGAAATTCTATTATTCTTTAAAAAATGATAAATTTCTATATAATATTAATTTTTTACTCAATTTGTCTAATCCACATAAGCAAAAATTTCAGGTAAAATTCATTTAGCTAATAAAATTGATTATTTCAAAAATGTTTGACGTTATATAAAATAGAAAATTTATTTTTCATCGTCATATGTTTGCTGTTATTTTATCAATTTCAACTACTTTATTCTTATAATAAAACTGTTGTGTAAAAATTTTTAAACGAACAAATATTTTTATCTGAAAATAATGATAAAAAAAATTTATCTTATTAAACATAAAAACTTGATAATTTATTATTATTTTATTTGTATTAATTATGCTTGAAAAAAATGAACTCAAAAATAATTTATAGGTTCATAAATTATGAAAAATGTAGAAATTTCCATAAAGCCAAAGTATGACATAAATTTAAGCAAAAAAATTTAGCACAACAATAAGATGATTTGTAAAAAGGTAAAAAATAATTTGCTGATAAATTTGAAAAGTGCATGAATCTGCGGCTATCGAATGATTATTCTCGATTTCCCATTATGCATTACGACATGAAGAAATAGAAAAAGATGGAGCAGTCAAGAAAGTCTCTAGGAGAAGACGAAGAGAGATTACCCTAAAATTAGACAAAGCCGCCTATATGTTCTATATAGCAAAGCTTTAGCTCAACGATCACAAGAAGTGCCTTTAGGGATCATTAATTATCACGCGGGAGAGAGAAAGAAGCGTGAACGAGAAGCTCCATGGAAAAAGTCTGGGAAACGTAAGAGAGAGAAAGATACTCATATAAATGCACGTATACACGTATATATTGAAAAGTGAGAAGAGGGAGAAATGTCGCCTCCGTTACGCTGAAATTGCCCGCGAGAAGAAGACTTGCTAAGATTAATGGATAAGCAGCGCGTAATTATGGGTTTTTAAGCTTAGACTTATGGCATGTAAACATATATCTTTAGCGTTCAACAGCGTGCCTCTTATATATCTTCGGAATCTTCTATAAGTATTATATTTCAAATTTTTTCATCTCTTATTTTTTAACTAACTTTACACTATTATTTTTTTCTAATTTTATACAAATTTTATGATTATTTTCAGATAAAGAGATATGTTATTGCAAACCAAATTTTCATTTTCATTTTTATACATATTTAAGCTGGTAGAATCCGAAATATTTAGTCAACCCATTTAAGAAATTATATTGCATTATGCTGTTTTTTTAATCTCAAAATTCATTCTGTCTTAAAATTAAAGTAACTTACAAACTGCTTAAATTTAAAATATAATATTTTTTATTTATTTGATCATTAGAATTTTAAAAAATGACCAAATATTTAATCGCAGGAATGAAAGCACGTAAATTATCAACCTCCTTTGTATCATAGTCATACGGTCACTTGAAGTTTATTTTTTTAATGACTACCATAATCAATTTTAAATGAATCATAATATAATTTGAGAAAATAAATAGTTATTATTTTGATATATGATATATAAATAATATAAAATATTCAAGTAATATCTCCTTTGGACCCATTTATTCATCGCTTAATTAACTTAATTAAATTGCTAATTATATTATTATGACGAGTTGTATTTTTTTTATTAAATAATTATGTGTAATTTGTTCCTTTAAAGCTTTGTTTTTAACCAAATAATTATATTTTGTTAAATAAACATATTAAGTCTTATAAAAAAGTAAAATTACATATATGACACAATATATGACACAAAAAGTATTTTTAAATAAATTAATTTGTCGACGAAAATAAATTTTGAAGCATTCGAACGTAGCTATAAAAGGACCGTAGTGTTAACAGGATTTGTTTTTAGGGAAGAGAAAATCATTAAATACTACAACTGTTTGGACTTGCATCGTTAGTAGGCACAAATGTATTTTAAAAAAGATTGATGGATTCGTATTTATTTGACTTGATGTTTTCGATATGTATGTCGATCGAATTTATTAGTCTCGCTTGATTTATTATTTCTTTTGCAAACTTTCATTTTAAACCATAAAATTGCGAATTTGAGAAATTTTATTTCTATTATTTATTGAATCATTAATTTAAATATTAATATGTTTGATTATATTAATGACATTATTCATTAAATAATTTGCTATAAAAAATTCATCCAAGTAAAATTGTTCAAGTTAGTATATATATTTATATTGAAATAGCATAGTGAAGTTATAGAAACAGAAATTCCATTCCCGAAGCGTCTTCTATTCCAACCAAGAGCAATAAAAAAAAGAAAAGTCTTTTAAATATTACTATATTCCAGTAAAAGCACTTGCTTTACGCGAATGAGTGGCAGCTTACTTACTCTCGAGTTAATATCGTATTCCAAACAAGCACAAGTTTAAAACATAGACAAGGGGGGTGTTGCCTCCCTTTTTTTTATTTATTTTTCTCCCTTTTTCTTTCTCTTTCTCTCGAGAAAAGCGCGTCGTCATCGTTTTATATGTAGTTTCGCGTTTCCGTCGCGACGTCTGACTCTGAGCTTTCATTAACGGAATTTCAATTTTCAAAGTGTCATCGTTCAACCGTCCCCTTCCTCCCCCTATATGAAAAAAAAGAATGTAATAGTTGAAAACTAATTATTAAAGTACATTTAGAATTTTCTTTATTTTTGTAAAATAACGCGAAAAAATATTCTAATTTTAATTTATGTACGTTGAAAAGTTTAATTTTCAACTTATAAACGCAGATTTAAATAAAACCTTAATGTAGTTTCATGCTGCATAATAATAAAGAAAAATCTTTCAATTTCAGCGATTTATATTAAATTTCACAGCAAATCTCAAAGCGTTATATCTTGAAAATCATAGGACTTGAATAATTTATCAAAAAGGAAAATTAAATTCCAGAAGGTTGACAGTATCGACTTTAAAAAAAAAAAGGATTTACAAGGTAAATTATATCACATTTTTAATTTAACGCAACTTTTAAATGAATAAAATTTTAGACTTTTGAAACTTTGCAAATTGACTGGAATTTTCAATGTTTATTTTCTTATTTGATAAACTTAAGTATTACGTTTGTACACACGTGGTGCTTCGAAGTTTAATATGAAATAACGTGAATCTATAAAATTTTGGTTATTACGGAAACAAAGACCTATGGAACGAGTTTTCTTCATCATCAAAATATACACCATTTATAATCAAGATACTCTAATCTCTCCTTGTCATTTTTTTAATATTTTATACAGAATTTTATAAAATTTTAAACATATTTATTACAATTCATACCCATTTAATTCTTGATTCTAGAATTTTTTTTACGAAATTGCAAAAAGATTTCAAAATATTACAGATTTCAATATAAACTCTGTATGATATAAAATTATTTTCAAATTTTAATTTTAATTAAAAAACTTTGAGATGATTAAGTATGATTAATCTTTCAATAATTAAAAGAAGATTAAATAAGAAAAATAAAAAACATTTAGGATGAATATAAAAAAAATTGTTCCAATGACTATTAAATTATAGCATGGAGATATTATAATTAAGCTATCATAGTTTTTGTTTAAACATGAATTTATTACGTTAATATTTCTTCATTCTTTCCAATAGACCAAGTTTTTTAAATAAAATTTTCTTAAAGATTTTCTATTTTAACTTTTCTATAATTATGGAAAAAATAGTTTAGTATGACTTAAACAAAATTGAATATTGTACAGAAAGGATACGAATTTCCACATCATTTTACATAAAATAATCTTTCAGAGTTGAAAAAAATTTTTTTATTCCAAATCTGTAATCTTTTGATCAATTTTGAAATATAAATCGATATAAATCGCTATGAATTATTGATCACTGTGAATTATTTAGAATTTTTGAAAAAAATTCACGATCCTATTTAATTTGCAAGCTTTTTTTCTTACATATATAAAATTTCTTTATAGTATCATTTTATGTTAGAAAAATAGTTAATAAAGAAAACAAAATATTTCAACCCTTATAAAAATCCTTGCCTTTTACACATAACAGAAAAATGCATTAGAAACACGCAAGCTAGAATATAAATTAAAAAAAAAATATAAACTTGCAATACACATTTGAATATACAACAACTCATAAACCCAACATACATAGCGACAAAGTCTTTTACTTGAATATATATATTTTTTCTATTAAAATACGAGCATACGTACGACCAAATACGAATAACCCAATACTCAAGCGGCAAAATTCCATAGCGCAAGCGCGCATGAATATATAGACTTCAGAAAAATCGAATCCTTTAGCTTTGGTGTAGGAAAAGGGAGCTGATTCGCGCAAAAAAGGGAGCAAAAAGAAAAAAGAGAGAAAAAAAAGAAATGGGGGTTGTATTATAGCATCCTTTCTCTTTCTCGCGTTCGCGAGAGAGACCCTCCCCTTTTGGTAATACTTGTGAAAGCTTTTCGTATATGTATGTTGTTAAAAGAGTAAGAGAGAGATGGAAAATGAGGAGAGATCGTTAATCTTGGGCGTTTCGCGCTTACAGACGCCATTGGCTCGGCAAAGCAAGAATAGATGGCTATAGAGTATATAGATTTACTTTCTAACAAGTGATGCATGCAGACGATCTTTTATATATTACGAATGAGAAAAGGAACTTATTAATCCATGTATAACAATCATATTACATTTTTTTTTTACAAGAATAATTGTTTCTTCAAATTATTATAATGTCACGATTAAATTGTATTTTTAATTGAAAAATTTAAAATTATATTTATAAATATTTGTTTTTTTATATATTTCTTGATTTAATCATGAAAATGATTTTTTATGTGTTTTTTAATAGATTCACATGTACTAAAAAATAATTGCACTCAGTATTGTACACTAATAGACAAAAATTGAAACAGTTAAGTCGCAATTAATTATGTTCTTATGTGGTCGCCAGTGGCTCACTCAATAGAGTGATGGATTGATAATCTCGAGGTTTCGACTTCGAATCAAATGATGTAGCACCACTGTACGTTACATGTGTGTTCGTAACCATCCCTAATTAGCAACGAAATGATAGCATGAATACAGGGATGTTAAATAAAATAAAAAATTTGAAAATTACCTTGAATGTTAAGTATTTAAAATCTTTACTTTTGTCAAATTTTTTAAATCACTTAGGATAAATGCAGCATTCCTTAACTATTAATATATGGAAATTTTGTCAATTTTACAAGATTTCTGTCTTAGAATAACAATAGCAAAGTTTATATGGAAATAAAATTTTTCAACTGTTAGTTTAAAAGTATATTATTCGAGTAAATTTGAAAGTTTTAATATTGCTGTGAGTATTTATGTAGTATTTACGTCTATGTGTAAATATTCATGTAAAATTTTCTAAAAATACTAAAATTCCTCTTTTTTTATACTATTTAAAAAAAAAGAATGGAAAGATTTTGGCATTGACTCGTTTATTATGAGTTAAAAACAGTTGATTATTCATTTAAATTTAGTAAAAATATTCAGCCAATAAAATAGTACTATTTACGAGATAAAAAAAACAACAATATGTCACTAATTATTCTAAGTGATGCAAAAATATCATACGATCTTCGTGATTTCACTTTGAATAAAAGATAAAGATAATTTATGTATTCATATTTAAAGTTAAGAAAAAAATAAATGAATATGTCATGCTTTTTTTCAAGGAATAAAAGTGTCAATTTGAATAACAAAATCCATTGATTGTACAACGTATATAAGCAAAGAATACATTAAACTTTGTTAAATTTTTCTTAATTTTATAAAAAAAATATCTTTTAATTTTTTACAAAACAAAATATCAAATCCAGAAAAATATTTACGAACAATTCCAAAACATACTCTGGCCAATTTTATATACAAATGTTAAATTGTCAAGTTAAAAAAGATTGTTATATTTATAATTATATCTGATGTAAACAAAAATTAAAACTTTTTCGTTTAAAATAATTATCAAATTTTTCTCTATATAATTTTTCATTAACCTTATTTTATAACAAATTGGAAAAATGAAATCCCATACTTTTACAAAGTATTTTCCTTTATCCTTAAAAAAGCTGAATTTTTTTGTAATTTTAAAAGACTCGTTGAGAGAAAAGGAGAGACCACACCCCGCATTAAATTTGCCTCGTCAAAAGGGGATATGCATATATATTCGCGTTACAACTGCACCCTTTTGTATATAGAATACTGTATGTAAGAATACCGAGCTATGCAAATCCGTGCCGAGCGACATGAACCTTAGTATATATATATATACACATATACATATAAAGCTTTGAGAACATAGTTATACGTTGAAATTTTACGAGCCGCCACTTTTCCTTCAGTCGATGTATGTGCCTCCTTTTATTTTTCTTCTACTATGTAATTTTTTATTTTTTACTTATATAGTACTTGTGTTTTTCTTTTTTTTTACGCGCGTTTATAACTTATACACGTGCTGGTTATTATGGATTATTGTGTATACCAGATGATCGACTCTACTCTAAGATTTTTTACTTAATATTATAATTAAAATAAAAAAATGTATAAGGGAGAACCAGCACTTGTAACTTATATTTTCTTTTGCGGATTGGAGTAACGATATTGTTGCTTGTCATTTACAAGTGTACAACGAATTGACTCGATGTATTCGAAGACTGTTATAGGTAATGATTATGGAGAAATTTTTTTTTTAAATATATATTCATTGTTGAGTAGAAAAGATTAAAGCTATTATTTTTAAATATTATGTGGAAAATCATATAGTTAATTAAAAAAAATAATAGACTAATTAAATATATTTGAATCTTTATATTTCATTGTTTTAGATGTACACGCTCGCCATTAATTTTTAATGAACTTAAACAAAAAATTGATATATTATTTATACTTAATCATAAAATTTTGTTCAAATATTTTTTTTAATGCACGAACGCATTTTAACATCACTTTAAGTTAATCTTAAAGTTAATACGTTATGTATATAGCATAAATGTTAATATTATACATGTATAATTAGAGAGGAAAATGTAGGTAAAATCCTACTTTAGTAAACATTAGCATTTATTTAATTCTATTTCAAAGATAATTTTATTATTGAACTCGTGTACAACATTTTAATGTTTTATTCTATTTTTGTAATTTCATGCGTAAATTGAGTGTGAAGCATGGGTTTTGCTGTTAAGCGGTATATGCGTTAAATGATTTCGCGTGCAATGTTTTCTGTATTTTGTGCGCACTTTTACTTTAGAACAAATATCTTATGAATAACGCATATAAATAGAAATTTTGAATTTTTAGCTGAGAAAAAATTTAATTATCAAAATACGAAAAATACAAGATTTATAATAAAATACGCAATGAGTTAATTAAATATTTATGCATTTGTTATAAAATATACTAGTTTTATTTTGACGTTATTTTTGATAAAAAAATATTTTAAAATTAACAAATTGTGTTTATTATTGAAAAACATTAGGTTTCATGAATTTTCAAACATAATAAAAATATTCTTTTACAAGATTATTAATTTTTTAATTATTATTTGACTACTATTACATTAATGAAAGAAAAAGATATTACATGTGGTGGTGACATCTATTGCGTTGTATTTTAGCGTACACTGTACACAGCACGATTAATTCGTAAAAAGTACTGAAGTAGTAGTAGGTAAAAAATTTCTACATTATCCATCGTTAATAAAGCTTAACGATTTTTCAATATTTTATAATCTAATTCACATAGAAATTTTCATTAAGCAAATTTAAACGATTGGAAATCCAAATTTAATCATTCCTTTGTTATATTAGTACTTAAAACAATCAGAATTTAATTTTAAATAATGTTTAATACTTTTTTGACTTTGCCTATTTATTATTAAAATTAATAAGAAACTTCAATTGCATAAACTTTAATATAAAAAAATGAATGATATAAAAATTTTGAAAAAATATTCGTCGAATACTTTTTTTATAATTATTATTAAAGTCCATACAATTAAAAATTTTCATATGTTTAAACAATTTACAGACAAAGTCCAAAAAGTATTCGAAAAATTTAGCGGTCGAATACTTCCCCAGCTCTGTTATTAAATTTAACTTAAAAATATTTTGCTTAATATCGTGTTTTTTTCGCTTACAACACTGATAAGAAATATTAAAATGTAAATAATCATTGTTAATGTAATATTGTATAAATTATCTGAAATTCTCTAGACTTACTATCCAATGTTAACATATAGCTAATATTCATATTTTTAATCTATTAAGCCAATATTTTCATAAAATTCATTAAAATTTAACCAAGCGTATTAAATATCACGTTAACATAAAATCCTACTTTTATCATTCAGAATGTTTTTTTTTTTTAAGCATGAAATAAGAACATGTTTTTCACTTTTCATGATTGTTGCGATTATTTTGAAGTAGGAAAATAAAGGCTTAGTTTTTTAAATAAAATTTTATCAATCATAATAAAATTATTATAAAAGCAATCGATTTAAAAAAAATTTTTTTTGATAAATAAACGATTATGATAAACAATAGTAAAAATTGTTTAAAATTAAACTGCATAATTGCAGTTTGCGTAGACAAGTAGTATATGATGAATCTGAGAAAATTTTTTTCTACTTTCAAAAATTTTTATATTTTTTAATAAAAATAATTATTTAGATTAGAATAAAAGTTTATTAATTAAAAAGAGATTTAATTACCGATACATAAACTCTTATGTAAAAATATAAATCATTAGATATTTAAAACTATTAAATATCAATTTAAAAAAATGAAAAACATGCGACAAAAAGTAATCGGAAATTAAAGTAATAAAAGTATCACTTTAAAGTCTAATTTCGTTACTTCCGTATGTTTTAAAAATAGATCACGTATCTATGGGGTAAAAACGGAAAAAATTTTGTGAAATAATATTATTTAGTAACATATTAAAATAAAATTGATAAAATATAATTTTTAAACAATCTGTTTTATAAGATTATTTATTTTTTTGAAGCTTCATCGACTAATACTGGAATGAATTTTTAAAAGGATTTTTGAAAAAAGTTAATTTTCTTATAAGGAACATAAAAAGAAAAAGAAATGATAGAATTTATAGGAAAAAGCGCTGATGGTGAAGAAGAAAAGAGGAACGTATAATACACGCCAGCAGCAACCGGCATATATGCATCTGACCAATCGCGTAGCGACAGCACTCAGAGCTGTTCCAGAGACAGCGTATACATATAAATGCGTTAAAAAAGCCTGCTCACGGAAACTGAAGTAGAGAAACCCGCTTCATATAACAATAGACAAAGACAAGCTCGTATTCTTAAGCTATTTATTGAATAAGGATAGTCATATAGTCATACAATACTGTACATTATAGATAGCGTTCAAGTCGCTGCGTTATAATCCCACTCTTGGGTTATAGTAGCACAACACATACACACACAGTCAAAGAGAGGAAGAATAGAAAAAAAGATTTCGAGACTGGGCCACGTCTTCATCTTGGTGTAGAAGCCTTGCGCGCACACGCACCGGCTACAAGCATTTCTTATTCTTTTAATCGTTGCTTGGCTTTCTTCGAGCGGTGCATACAATATTTTACTTTAAAAATTGCACTTGTTCAATTTTAAAATATTATTTTTAGTTAAGTTTTTTTGTTTACTCACAATCTTCGTGACTTTAAGTATAAGTAAAGAAGAAAAAAAATGATTACCAAGTGCCTAATATTGTTTGGGCTTGTAGTTGCTGGTTGTTGGGCCGATGATGATGCTGATGTATTAGACTGGGGTGACGATGACTTTGCTGAGGAACTTAGGCGCCATGATAATACACTCGTTATGTTTTATGCCCCATGGTAAGTTATTTTTCTTTTCTAATTTTCTTCAAAAATTCATGTCATATTGAAATTTAATATGTATGAATCAGTGATGTGGCGGAGTATATAAGAAGTTCGGAAATAACTGTTATTTTTACACAGCTTTATTTGCTATCTTATCTTTTTTCAATTATTTTTTATTATTTTTCGCGATTATTTTAATATTATTAACTTGGATTTATATTTTATTAAAATCAAAGAATTTCAAGTAATACAATGTAGATAAACAATTTTTCCGTTTATCATCTGTGTGCAGTTAAATTATGAGCTTGCTTGTAAGTCAAGCATATCCTATTATTTTCATTAGATTATTTACATACAACATTATGTAAATTTCTACATTTTCTTGAAATCACTTCATGATCTTTCAAATTTTAATAATTTTCATTTGTTTTCTTATATGAAATACAGAATTTAAATTGTATTACTCAAATATTTATCAATTATTCAAAAATTATGCAGATTGAGTATTAATTATTATTAATTTTAATTTAATAGGTGTGGCCACTGCAAAAGATTAAAACCCGAATATGCTAAGGCTGCTAAATTATTGAGAGGCAGTGAGCCGCCAATTACTCTGGCTAAAGTTGACTGTACAGAAGCTGGTAAAGATACTTGTAACAAATACTCTGTTAGTGGTTATCCAACTCTGAAGATATTTGCTAAGGATGAAATGGTTAACGATTATAATGGGCCAAGGGAAGCAGCTGGTATTGTTAAATATATGAAGGTGAGAAGCTAAATGTTTATTTCTTTAGTCTGAATAAAATAAAGAAAAATTTATTTTGATCCTAAAAAAGTGACTATAATATTTTAGTCATACATAGTTTATTATAATATTCAGTAAAATACTCTTCGACAGTATTAAAATTATCATTTTTATTTCACATTCAAATAGTCTCAATGTAAAATAAATTATTCTATTCTTTTGATATTTTTAGGCTCAAGTTGGACCTGCTTCAAAGGAAATTAAGAATGTTGAAGATTTGAAATCATTCTTGGATACCAATGAAGTAAGTGTTGTTGGTTTCTTCGAAAAAGATGACTCTACATTGTCTGCATCATTCCATTCAGTGGCCAAGAAATTGAGGGAAAAGACTCGATTTGCACATACTATTGCTAAAGATGTTATGGATAGCGAAGGACACAAGTTAGTAAAGAATCCTAATGATAAAGTTTCTATCTCATTTCATTTGTTTTCAAATATAGATAATAATTGATTAATTTAAACAATGTCTTTGTTTAAACAGAATATTAAATAACATAGAATTTATAATAATTTCATATTTTGCTCAAATAATATTCTATTAAAATCATAAAAATAAATAATTTTTATAAAATTTTATTTCAGAAACACAATAGTCATTTATCGACCTAAAGTTCTGCAAAACAAATTTGAACCAAGTAAAGTTGTTTACGAAGGCAGTGAAACTATTAACGATATCAGCAATTTCATAAAACAATATCAGTAAGTTTTTCTTATTTCTATTCTTAACTTTTTCAATTTCATTTTTATCAAAAGTGGGTACATAAGCATATAGATTTAACATAAGATATATTTTTAATTATAAATATGATAGTCTATATTTTTAATTGCAAATGTATTATTGACAATATTTTGACCTTAATTCATTATTTAAATTTCTATACTGGCCTCAAAGAGTTAAGTTTTAAAGTTTGTTTTGTAAATAATGAATTTGTAAACGAATTCATTAATTTACAGTACGGTAATTTACCGAAATAGCCGCTTTTTTCAATAAACGATCATAATTTCTTTAAATATTTTTGTATATTTAGATATTTTAATTGATTTATTTATTTTTTATCAACGAGTAAAAACCCATAATACAGTAATATATAAAACAAGTAAGAAGTAGGTGGTTTACAAAGAGTAAAACTAAAATTAAGGCCAAGTTAAGATAAAGAGTATAAATTTTTTAATCAATGCTACACATACGAAAACATAATCAATCATATGCGTGAATACCTTTGGACATCATATATACCAAATAGGGAAACCAAGTAAATGTCAATTAAGTTTTTATATTTCTTTCAAACAATTCCTAAACGCACAGAAGGTGAATGCAGCAAGTAGTTCTGAGTAATAATGGGAACATAAAAATAATCTGTAACAGACCTTGTGGGTACCTGATATGAAAATCTATGCAATGATTCCTTACAATCAATCTTATTTAGTAATATTTTCAGGGTATTGATTAATTCGTTGAATATTAAATAAATTTTACGCATACTTTTTAGATTTAAATAAGTTTTGACAAATTATATTATCTAGTATTTTAATAATTTTAAAGTCAATAATACACATATTTTTTAATTTTTGTTATTCATTGGTATACCGTCAATTAATGGCAATCACATTAATTATTAATAATAAAATTATATATATAAAAATTTTCAATTAAATTAAAAATGAAAAAAAATAAATTATAATCAGTACGAGATTTTTATAAGTACATAAAAGAAATTTATAAATTAAGCTTTTTAAGACAATAAATTTAATTTAAAAATATGTTGAATATTTTAGTTATGGTTTGGCTGGCGTACGTACACGTGACAATACCGCTGACTTCCAGAATCCACTTGTTGTCGCTTACTACGACGTTGATTACGTAAAGAATCCTAAAGGTACTAACTATTGGCGTAATCGTATCATGAAAGTGGCCAAAGCTTTCCCTGACTTCACTTTCGCTGTTTCTTCTAAGGACGAATTTGTACATGAGCTCAACGAATTCGGAATTGATTTCCACAAGGGTGATAAGCCTATCATTTTAGCTCGTGACGAACGCAATCAGAAATTCGTTCTCAAAGAAGAGTTTAACATCGAAAATTTTGAAACATTTATGAATGACTTGCAAGCTGGTTCCTTGGAACCTTATCAGAAGTCTGAACCAATTCCAGAAGACAATTCTGGTAATGTTAAAACTGCTGTGGCCAAAAACTTCGATGATCTCGTGACTAATAACGAAAAAGATGTTCTTATTGAGTTCTATGCTCCTTGGTGCGGACATTGCAAGAAATTGGCACCTATCTACGATGAATTAGGTATTTATTGTTTACTTCTCTTTTTTTTTTAAAATGCAAGTAATTTATTTACATAATTTTTTTTAAATTAGTTATATATAAAATATTTTTTTTAAATTATTATTTTTAAATTATTTTATATTTATGTAAATTTTAATTTAAATGAAAATTGGAAAGATTTTTCTATTTAAGGACGATAAATTTAAAAGCCTTAAACATTTAAATTAAAAATTATTCCGTTTTTTCATAATACATTATTTGTCAAAATTAGGTGACAAACTTGCTGATGAAGATGTTGAAATCGTCAAATTTGATGCTACGGCTAATGATGTTCCACCAACTTTCGAAGTAAGAGGTTTCCCAACACTTTTCTGGGTACCAAAGGATAAGAAAGATAGCCCAGTCAAATACGAAAGCGGTCGAGAACTTGATGACTTCATTAAATATATTGCCAAACATGCTACTAATCCTCTGAAGGGATATGACCGTAGTGGCAAGCCTACACAAGAAACCAAGGCTACACAAGATGAACTGTAAACAGAAAAACATTCATTCTCTTTGCGCGATAATTAGGGCATAATCATTTTACTGTTATTCATGCTGTTTTTATATTTTTTGGACAATTATCAGTATATTACTATTTAACATCAGTATATTACCTTTATATGAAACATATTTACTTTGATTCTATCAGTTTGATTTTTCAAAATCTTACCCATTTAAGAATTCAATTTAAAATGGTTAATGAATTTTCATATACCTTTACAATTTCCTTAGTAAAAAAGAAGTTTAGTTTGCCTAAAATACAGCAGAATCAGTGAAAAATTTCATGCCTTATCGCGTATTCCCGTTCCAGTTTTGCATTAAATTGCATTTCTCATGTAAAAGAAAGGTGGAATAGTCATTCCTGATAAAGCTGTGTTTTTTATATTGAAGTTGTTTAAACATCTAGTGACTAACAATCGAATGAGGCGCTGAAAAAATATTGCGTCTAAGCCACAAATAAAACCTAAAGATACTATTTTTTTGAGAATTCCCAAAACTCTTTTGTATAGAGGTGGTATCGGAAGGTTATTGAATTGTACTTGTCGTATGAGTGACGAGTGAATCTTTTTTAACGCTTTTCAGTAAAAGTAAGATGAAAAATCATCGCTCAATTTGTTTATTTTTTTTAACAGAGAGAGTGAAAGAAAGAGAGAGAATGATCATCAAAGATATGTAATATTGCATTTTATAGAAACATTTTCAAAGATTACGCAGGTTCTAAAACGAGATTACTTTTATAGATCATGGAAATCAATACTTTATTTTGTGTTGGTATACAAATGAAAATAATTTGCGTTAAATGCATTCAATTTTGTTTATACAGAAGTCAATAAATTGTTTTATATGAAATCAAAAGATTTATTTTTACAACCCTTTTCCTCATTATTTAAAAAAATACAGTAGATAAAAAAAAATTTTTTATTATTTTTTATTAATTATTTATGATTACCGTTAAAGATGAGTTATGTTTTTAAATCAAAGATTTATTCAGGTAATAAAATAAAATTTTATAGATCATAATTTTCAACGATAGTTTCATTTTTATTTAGACAATTAATGAAGTTCAGTTTTTTTTTTAAACGGAAATACTTTTGGGTATCACGAATTGTACTGTACTACAATTAACAATAGACAGAAACAAATTTGGTTCTTCTATTTTAACAAGCAAATGTTCCTAATTTTATGTTTTTACCAAATTTTCCATAAATTAAATTTGATTCATTTTAAAATTATACTATAAAAATTTAAAGAAATTTTAATGAGACATGACGATAAAGTTACAAATTATTTTAAATGCATTTTTACTAAACATAAAAATTGAAAAAATATTTTTTGTATAAAATGTAGCTGAAATTTGGTTTATAACTGTAATTTAATTATTTCTAAGTTTAAGCATTTAAGAGTTAAAATTAAGTTAAATCAAGTATTTTGTGTATTTTTTTGTTAGTATTTTAAAAAATTACTATTATAATAAGAAAATTTAAAAATTTTGACTAAATTTCAATTTTTCCAAAATCTTTTATGTGAATCTGCGGTTACAAAAGTTATAAAACATCGCGTAAAAAATCTAATTAAATGATTTGTCACCTAAAAATCATTTGAATCTACGGTGTATTACATGTGAATTTCAGCTGTCGTTTTTAGATTATTTACATATAAAATTTATGTGATATTCATTTGAATTGTTCATTCAGGTGACAATTTATTTAATTTTTCATGCAATAATTTTATCTAAACTTTTACAATCTGAATTGATATTTTATATTATCTTATTCGATGTTTTTTCGCCTTCGTAAATAATTCATTTCTCCTTATACTATTAATCAGAATATCAAATTAAAGAGATTTGAAAAAATAAAGAAGTTTTTATGACACTGTTATTCTAATTTCTATTCTATTTTTTAATTTAATTTTTTTTATTAGACTATTTAAATTAAATTGCAAAAACATATATCTGATATATATATAATTTTAAAATTTGTCGATAATTCAGTTTCCGTTTTTTGGACGAGACCCGTTAAGTACGACATACGCGACACCCACGCGTTAATTTTCAACTAAATTACCTACATATAATATATGCATCATTAAAACGCAGAAAGTGGACACACACAGCACGCACGTTCAATCATTTCGTATTTTCGTGTCTTCTTTTCTTTTTTTGTTCCTCTTCCTCCCTATTTGTGTCTCCTCAACACGCAAATATATAAACCATTCTATAAAGCGCTGCTCGTCCGTCGTGTATTACTGTGAATGTGAATCCGCCCATGTTGTAGCCAGCAGAGCAGCAGCGTCAGTTCAGTTCGAGCCACAAAATCAAGCCATCTGGGTGTAAGGAAAAAATAAAAGAGCAGCTCAAACGCTAGAACTTCTGCGCGTCGAGATTTTTATGACGAGTTCTTGTTTATCGGAGATCAAGGCTAAAACATCTAATCATGACTCGTGAGTAGATATTTTTATTTTTTATAGTACACGCTTTTTATTTTTATTTCTCGCGTTGTATCCTTTGCTTCTTCGCTAAATTTTAAATGGTGTGCTTCTGTACTAACTTTAGGTTGTGTGTTACGTTAACATTACAACAATATCAACTCTTTTTGTTATCTTTCTTTTTTGTTTTATCATTTTCCTATACTTTCAAAAAATTTTTACTACACGTGACAATATAAATTCTAAAATAAATGAAAAATAAATTCGAGGAATCTGTGTCGAAACTTGTACATATATATTATAAAATTATAATTATTCTCATGAACGTCCTCCATATTTTCCTTTTTCAGGGGATGATTGTATACGACTTTTCTATGTGTATAGATCGAACATAGAAACAAGGCTGAAAGCATTTTTATTTTATTGAAGATTGCAAGATACCTTGCTTTACAAACTTTGTTTACGAATTTCTTATTTGCATATTTAAACATTTCTTTGAATTTTTATATGAATAAAAAAGTCTTCTTTTCGATTACGTGGATACTTATGAAATTCGATACCTTTTCCAAAAGATGAATGAAAATATATTTCTTTCCTCGTTCTACGAGTAGAAAGCAGAATAGCTTCCAGAAAAATCTTACTGTGCTCGTTGCGAGGAACCATATTTCTATATCTCTTTCTTTCTCTCTTATATTCTCTTCTGCTACGCTCCTAATGATGCGAGCGTATAATAAACACTATTTCTTAATCGAAAATTTCTTAAAAGCTGTTTGTTTTTTTTTATTCTCTGATGAATTTTAAACTTTGTTTAGTAAACTTCTTTTTATTGCAAGCTTATTAGTATTTCCTGAAAGTTAAAAAGCGCTCGAAAAAATTTTATTTAACAATAAAAATTTTTTTGGATATTATTGAAATAATATTTAGTCGCATGTTATTTTAAAATTTTTCGTTGTAAACAAAATTTATTTTAAAAGTTATCTGAAAATATTGAAAATTATTATCTAAGATTGTGTTTAAAAAATTATTTATTGTATATTGATGCGTATAAAAAATGTTTATAAATTATCTTTCAAAATAATATTTTTTTTTTATTATTATTCATTGCATATGAGATGCACTAAAATGTTATCTAGGTTATTGACCTTACTATGTACTGTAGAATTGGCAAGGCTTTAATGTTTCAATTATATCCAACCACCATCTTTATTTGATTTATTTAGAAAATAAATACATTGACTGTACAGAGAAATATATTTTAAAAGTATTTATTTCATATACTTTTTAATAAAGTAAATTTGTAATTTCAATATTATATGCATAATAGAGGTAGTCGGTGGCTCAGTCAGTAGAGCTCAGGATTCATAATCTCGAGGACTCGAGTTCGAATCCCGCTCTCGGCGATCCATTGAAATAAGCACCACTGTATACGATATATATGCTAACTAGCATCGTAATAATGACCAAGTTATAAATGTCGCTTACAAATATAATTGATTTTAAAAATTATTGAATTTTTAAATTATAAAATATTTTAAAATAAATTTTGTTTTGTTTTCAGGTGGAAATCAGCGTGAGCTGGCTCGTGCTAAAAACATGAAGAAAAATAATAAAAAAGCTGCTGCTGAACAAGAAAGCAATAAGGGTCTCACCCTTGAACAGAGAAAACAAAGGTTGTTTAGAAAATTTAGTGTCAAGTGCACTTGAAATTATTACAATGATCTTAATTCTTTGATTAAATATATTTATAGAGACGCAGATCGGATGAGAGAAAAGCAGTTAAAGAAACAGCAAGACGTTGGAGAGTCAGGGAAGCAGCAGGCAGTGAAGTAATTTTAAAATTAAAAAATTTTTCAATCTCATTATAAAAACAAATTTACTAATGATGCTACAGACGTAATGAATTTCTTTCATAAATAATTTTTTGTGCAGCTTTGTAAAAATTTAAGGACAGTGAGAACGAAGATATGATGTACGGTTTCTAACTTAGTATAATTAATTTTTCTAGACCGTGCACTACATGACAAATGCTATACGTCCTTATAAATTATTCTCGTGAACTATTTAATAATAGATATTTGTGAATAAAATCATTGTCGATATATTATTAAAATCTTGATCAATAAAGCACTATAGCTTTAGGAGTTGTGTTTTACCAGAAATGAATGTACCTTACCGATGAGTTTGAAAACCTTGTAAATATGGATCTTCAATTTAATGAACTTGTAATTAATTTGAGTGATGTCTGGTACGAATGCCGATGTTGTATTTTAGTCATCAATCTTACTTCCAATAAATCTATCAAACGTTAAAATTTTAATAGAAAAATTTGTGAGTGGTTTTTCATTTTCTACATTGATTCCTTTAAAGTATTCTATAAATGATATACATTTTGTTTATTATTAAGTACTAGTAAGTATTCTTTTAGTTTTATTGACTGTACATGAAGTACTGCATTTAAATACTTTCCAAAAAGAACCTAATTTCAACAAATCTTAAAGTATATATACTGAAAATCATTTAAAATTTATTTTGTATAGCAAAGGAAATCAATTTTTATTTTACATACTTAAAAAAAATGGGAAAGGATGAAAAATAAAAGGTTTAATTAGATTTTTTAAAATTTTTATTGCACTTTCCCAAAAAAGTACACTTTATTTCATATTTAAGAACTTGAGTCTTTCTGTTTGTTTATGTTTAAAATGAGAAAAACAAAAAATATATATTTATATATCAATAGATTGGCATAAAGTTGTGTAATTTTCTTAATTGTCTGAAAAGTACAATGGAAGACTGAATCTTATAGTGCTAACATGGGAAAGGAAAGTATAAAAATTAATCAATCTTGTATACTAACGATGAAAGGTACTACTAGCCTCTACAAAACCAAACTATGTAACAAATAAGTTTACACTATTGTAAACAAGATACATGTTACATTATATTATCTTAATTTAACTACAAGCAGATGAACCTTTTTCATTTCCCTCATCTTTTTATTCTAAAATCAGTGCCTATTGTGTTTATTTTTTCTAGCAAATCTTAGGAACAAGAGAATAAACAATTTAACTTTCTGTGATAATATTTTCCTTATAAAAGATATACCAACGATTATTAAAGATTGATATTGACATTAGGTTTTGCATAATTGATAAATTATTTCTATCAATGAATTCTTAAATAATTCTGAACAAACTTTCAGTGATTACTTGAAAATAGATACATATGAAAAAATTTATGTTGAATTTTATAATTATCAAAACATGAAAAATTCAAAAAAATAATTATAAAATTTTATAAAACGATTAAATTCTAAGGACAAAGATGCTAATGGCACTATGATGTTAGTTTTTTTATTAAACACATACCATTCAAGCACCATTTCAAAATTATTTCTACACCTACTTATACTTGAAATAACACGTCGATTTTTAATCGAGCGAAAAGAATTTGTATTGTCCTGTACAAGGAATTATCTCAGCAATAATCGCAATTTAACAGTTTTTTCTTCTATTTAATTCACTGGTCTTTGTAGTATAATATAAGTAAAGGTATGCAGTATGAAATACTCTCAAAATCTCACATTTTTAAATGCTTTTTTTTAGTATACGCTAATTTGTTTATCAATTTTGAACACTCACACCAAATATACTTTTATTTATTGTATAGATATTCGACTGTATACTAGAATGTAATTATTGCTTACATATACTTCGAAGATTTGCCACAGTAAAAATGGCATAAGATTCACAGTTATAACTTCATTTTTCATTCTTACAATATTAAAAATTTGGCAGGAGGCATATAATTTTTCTTTCTTAATTTTCATTTTTTTCTTTTTTTCTTTTAATTGTAGTTTCTTAACTAAATGATTTTATTCTTTGTATATCAATTGGGAACTTGTAGTTGTATAGCACCGTAATCTACTTACTGAACTGTTGTTATATAAAAACATTGTATTTTTTCATTAGGAAATATTTTTGTTAAAATAAATTTAAATGTATTAAAAAAATCTATTTTACTATTCTTGCTATGATGTCAATTGTTTTGTTTTGATCCAAATGCCAAGCACCACTTATAATAATGGAATGAATTATTCGTATAACTTGAATATGTTTGTTCTAAATTTTTCAAGGGAATGCTTTAAATGTTATCTTAAATGAACATTTAATATATACTATTAAAATCACATTTACATTCTCTCTCTTCCAAATTACTAAATGTTCTAAAATATACTTTCTTATTGCAGACTTTTTTTATGGTTTAAAAATTTTTTCGATTGAGAGACGATAAGAATTAACTTGTTAATCGTGAATGTTTATACCAAAAGAATAATTACAATTTTCTTATTTGTAATCTGATTTTAATTAGATTTAAAATTATTGATTGTTATATTTTGTTATCATTCATTAATATTTATAATCATATTTGCATATGACTTTTTAAAAAGAAAACTTTACTTGTTTAGTGCACTTAATACCGATAAAAATCAAATTTTCAACTTAAATATTTTAATGATTTTTATAATATCTATTAATTAATTATAATAAAAAATAATTTTTCAAAATTTATATATTAGTGTTTATATACTTATTGTAACGAGTAAAAATGATTTAATCATTACACCTTTTTTTATTTAATATTTTCTAATTAGTGTAACTTGAAAGTAATTTTAAAGCAATATATAAAAATGCTTAACGCGCATAAAAATTTTGGTGCCGGCAAAAGTAAATCATAACATTATCCTCTTGTCGAACAAATGAACATCTAAAGTCCCCTACAGATTGAGCGAACAAATGGTACAGCTCTGAGCAACGCAATGCGAATGCACATGATGATGTTGTTGATGAGGATGGTGCTGTTGTTGCTGCGGCGATGGCGCATGAGAAGCGGCGGTAGGAACATATAACCAACTTGGTCCACTTGGCCATACCGCTGATGTTGGTCCTGTTGTTGCAGTAGCTAACATCGAATTATCGATAGCACTGCCACCGCCGCCCCTGTTGCTTGCCGATGCGCTGTTGTTCTGCGAGGATCCTCCTCCACCCTCCACTCACATCACCTGTAAACAAAATTTTAAATATAAAATTGAATTTTTCACATTAATCAAATAAAAATTTATTTTATGTATATGATTTATTTATATGGTAAAGTATTATATGTGATATTATATATATTAAATTGCAAGGGAGATTAGATTTTTTATGATAGATGATTCTTTTTAAATGAATGATTTTTATGTAGTTAGTAAAGCAACATTCAATGGAAAATAGAATTTGTATACATTTTTTCACGTGACCAAGAGATACAAGTGACATTGTCGTTTAAAAACATATAAAAATTAAGTTTTTGAATTTTTAAAACTTGTACTTTTAATTTTATACAGGACAAAAAGCCAGTCAATTAAAATAATATGATTGCAAAATCAAGTAATTAAAGACATAAATATAAAAAATTCTTGTTGTATATAAACTATATTATTGTTTGATGGTGCAGGTTTTTGCATATTTACAAAAAAATAATCTTTACTGATTAATTGTTATTTTCTATTCGCGTTTAATTGAAGAAACTTTTGAAAAAATTATTTAGAAAAATAATACTTTGAGTTTGAATATACTTCCATCGGTAAAACATTAAGTCGATAAAGCTGAAATTGATCATCATTTCTAATTATCTACAGTCGGTAACTAATTATTTAAAAGTCAAGAATACCATCACGGACTCGGTTTTCAGTTAATATAAACTTTTCGATCACTTTTACATGAATGATTGTTAATCTTAAATCTTAAATTTATTTAAAAAAGAGTTTTTTTTGCAAAGAATAAAATTGATCGAAAATGATATCCAGATATTTGGAGTGTACCAAAAACTAGATCCGTGATAGTACTATTGACCAAAATGTCAAATTGTACCTCCTGGACCTTGTATCGCCTAACGCGCGGTCGCAGTAAAACAATCACCTGAAGAATTTGGCTAGCCTCGAAAGCCGTGCCTGGTAAGAGGATGACGGGACTGCTTACGTGGCCGCTTTCCACGCAAATCATATTTGGAAATTCGTCGTCGCCAAAATCCGGTATGTCGCGTGCCTTCTCTAACCATGGATTCCAGACAACGGTATCGGGAAAATTGTACTTTTGGACACGCATCTTACGACCTGATACGACATTTGTTATTATGTGCTCGGGCTGAGTATTCTGATAAATGCGGTCTGTCCATTCGCATACCGTCACTACGTCGCGGCCTTCTTGGAAGATCTGATTGTCTCGCGTCTGGAAATTCAAACAAATCCTTTATATTACATTCATTCTTCTTTATTAATAATCAAACATTTAGCCAATCAAAATATCTAATTATTTTATAATTATTAGTCAAATTTTTTATTGTTCGAAACTTTTGTTATTTTATGTTTTCAATTTTAAATATTAATAACCGGTTTCTTTTCTAGAACCAATTGGTTAAGTCATTAATAATGATAACGATCAAAATCTGATCACTTTTAATTATAATAGATATTAATAAAAAGTAATAAACATCATTTTCATTTCAAATAGGGAAAATTTTGATTTCAATATCTAATAACTAGTATGAGTACCTAAAGTAGATACATTTAATAAATAAAAAAAACGATTAAAAATCCATTTATTTTTTGAATAATTACAAAATTTCATTATAATGAACGTCAAAAAAATTTTTTTTTTCTAAATTTGATGTAATGAAAAAATCTTATTTATAACGTATTTTAAAAAATTTTAATATATTTATATTATAATCGATTAATTAAGTAGAAACATGACTTTTAAATCTATTAAAAATATTTATTTTAATTTTTTAATTCTAATTTGATCATCTTTTTTAAATTAAAAAAAAGCAGTAATAATAAAATTTTTAAAAAATTCTGTTTTTATATGCAATAATTTTGAACTTAAAGTGTATGAAAATTTTTCCAATCCTCATATGGTAACTGTTTAACAAATATTTATAATATGAAAAATCTGATAGCATATTTAAAAAAGTAATATTTAAAAATTAATGATTGAAATAAAATTTTGATGAAAAAGCTTGTACCTTGTCGATAAAAGTGCATCCGTGTAAGCCAGTAATTTGACACCTCCTAACATCTGGAACCTTAAAGTACGTATGCAGCAATAGATTGAAGCTAAACGTATGATCTTTACTTGGATTATAAACACCAATGTTAAAATGTAATTCCTTTTCACGCAATATTAGCCTATAAGTCAACCTAAATGGATAATTCCACATTGAACGCGTAAATTCATTGTCCATTAATGAAAATATTGCTTCAACATCACCGCTTGGTAATCTTTCCGGTGACTTTTCAACTGTCCAACGTACTATCCTGGCGAAACCATGACCTGGTCCAAATGTCCAAGCTCCAAATTGGGCTACAAATTTTAAATTTCAATCTCATCTATCTTTATTAATTAAATGCAGATTTAAATTTTCGGTATCATTAAAAATTCAATGGAGAGATAAGACTTTATTTATTTTCTTCAAATGCTGATATTCAATAAAGTTAATTAAATTAAAATTAGTTTTGTATTTAAATATTGATAATTCATTAAATTAAATATTTAATGAAATCTAAAATAAAATATTAAACATTTTTAAAATTTATTATGAAAAAATTAATCGACTTAAAGGATTCATTTATTTCATAATCCAATATTGGTAAATAAAATAAAGTTGATCTCTTGACAGTCGTAAATAATTTACAATATTAAAAACAAATTTTATGTTTTTTAAATTTTCAATTATATCATTAGAGAATAAAAGCTTTCAGAGTGAAAATCAATAACTGAATTGCAATTAAAGAAAAATTCTTATTCATGAAAAATAAATGAAATACATTATTTACAATATATTAAATATTCAATTATGAATTTTCCTCAGAAGTCTTTCTATCAAACATTTAAAATTCGTTTGAATAAATAATAAATTGTTATTGAAATAACGAGAATTTGCAAAGTATGATCACACTTAGCTATTTTGATTTTAATTTATTATAAATCAATAAAAATAAAATTTTTAAAACCAATTCCATTTCTTGAATAGCCTAAAAAGTTTTATATTTTCAACTCATCTTCTTTGAAAAGTCATTGATAAAAACAAAAAAAAACAGCAGTCAATGCGTTTGTGAACTTTACAGTGGTGCTTATATCAATCGGCTGCTGTGAGCAGGATTCGAACTCAGATCCTCAATGTTACGAATCTTGAGCTCTACCGACTGAGCCGCTGACGATCTCAAATTTCATTATATTTAATAAAGCAACTAAGAAATTCATAGGTGAGCGTATTATGACGATAATCATAATAAACGACTTATTTACAAATAAAATAAGTAAATTTCTCCTTATTTTTAATCATAATTATAGCCTTCAAACTTCAATTAGTTAATTATAATAAGTAAATTTTAGTAATTTTTACTAATTAACCTTTTAGAGCTGTAACTGCAAAAGTCATTGTTATTAATTTTTCTAAAATATTAATTTTTTAAAGTACCTAATAAAAGTTATATTAAAACTAGAACTAAAATCCTCTTTAGCTTTATTTTCTAAAAATAAAAGTTTCCCGTCGTTTTCGATTTAAAAGCAGTACAAACCAAATACGCATCTATAAAAAAAGTAACGTAAAATGAGACCACAAAACGTAACGAAAAATAAAAAAATAATATAAAGTGGATGTATAAAATAAACGAAAATAAATAACTTTTCATAGAATAAAAGCTTCATATAGATGTTACAGTTTGGCTTTAGAGTTGTAAATAAAACCGAATTTTAAAATACAAATGAATTATTCAATTAAAGTAAAATTGTCTAATTGGAAAAGAAAACTATTGTTGTCGTTTCTATATACTCACGAAAGACAAATGGGATTCCTCCTCTAATTGCTTTTTTTCCATCGAAAACTGCCTGCTTGCTGAAACAAAAAAAAAATACAATTAACTTTAATTATTTAATTTCACTTGTCGCACTTTTAATATCAAATAGATTTTTTAATCAATTTATGTTTTGGATAATAACAGTGACTCATCTATTTCTAATTGTTTATTATATTCTTTAATGTAATTTTATATGCATTTTAAGCTTCGATGTAATTTTATGGTTAAATTATTTAAAAGAAAGCTGGCAAAGTTTTCGATCATACAATTTTTCTATAAGTATTTTATTTTTATTTGTGCACTTTTTAAATAAAGGCAAATATTTAATTATATTGATAGATCAAGTTATTTGCAAAGACTCGACAAATACTTTTACAAATACTTTAAATGTTAGTAAAAGTATTGGTGAAAAATAGTACTATTTCTAATATTTGAAAAAGTATTGGTCGAGTAATGCTTAAAAAGTATTTGTCGATTGTTGTTTTTTTTTTAAAACTGTAAAAATATCTGTACATTTTTTGCTGTATTAAAACAAAAATTTGCACAATATTAAGTTTTATTTTTTATCATTATTACACCTATTAATTTTAAAACTATTGAATATTGAAATTTATGATTTTGTCCATATTTAAATAGACTTGCTAATTTTAATTTTTAATGAAAACCCGACTTATTTAGGAGTCAAATTAGTTTATTATGTAATTTTGTCTTTTCTTCTACTTATACGTGAAAAAAGTTTGATTGTAATTTAATTTAATTTCTTAATTCGCAATTTAGTTACTCTCTTAATCAATAAGAACATTCATAAATTATTTAAATTTTTAAGAATTTTAAAATAGCATATATGGAATTTATCTTGCAAAATTTTTAATAATGCAGTTTATGAAAAAAAAAGTGAAATAAAACTATGAATTTATAATTAAAACATAATTTATGAATTCGAGTTGACGTAGTTTGGTCTTGCGTAAATGTATATTTAAGTATGTTGAATATCAGTTAGCTAAACGAAAGTAATAATTGCTTGCGTTTGTTATTTCTTTTTTTTGTTCAAGACAAATCGATTACATTGAAATTTTTGTTTGCTAAAATTGTTACACTCGATGCTTTGATGTAACAATTTTTCGACAATTCAAAATATTTCAAATAAATTTTATAGCTTTTTCATTGCTGTAACTCTTATACATCCATTTTTATGTGAACATAAACGTTTTTTTAACAAAAAAAAATATTGATATAAAAATCAATCTCTACTTTAATGAATAACTAAATAACCAAAAGGAAAAAAAAAGATTTAAACTGAAAATAAAAATTTTCTCGTTCATCTATCGTCAATGTTTTTGAACAACATAAAGGCATGAAGTGAAGAAAGGCCGCAAAGCAGCAGCAGCAGTAGTAGCAGCCAAAGAGATCGGTTCAATGCGTACTAACGATTTCTCTCTCTTTCTCTCTGCCATCACATGTCCGCGGAGGCAAACTACTTTTTCATACGACCGTGCCTTGTTTTCTTCATATAAATAACACGCCAAGCACAGCATTTTAAGCTATATAGCCTTTTTCTTTTTCTTTTTTATTTCCTTTTTTTTTGTTGTATCATACAAAAGCTTTTGCACACAGACGTGTATATAGATTACGTAAAATTTCGCGCGGGTTTTAACCGCAAGTTTTTGTTCCTTTAGGATATCAAAATGTTTTTGCGAGATTCTAAGGGTCTATGGGGGATATTATATGTGGATACATATATAATCGGAAGTGAAAAGAGAAAAATTGCATTTTAGATGAGAGAAAAGCTGACTTGTCAGTTAAACATTGAGGATTTGATTTTCTTTTTTTAAATATTTCAGAGATTCAAGTTTAAATTTTATTTTAATTATCAGAATTGATTTTTAATTATTTTAAATGTAGAGCGGAGAAATTTATTGAACTACTTTAAAGGCTGATAATTCAATCATCCTAGAATTAATAATTAAATATTTTAATGAACAATGAATTTCATTTATTTTTCATGATTCTTTGAAAAGATTCATAAAATTACAGACCGTACGGTATTCGTTATTAAGTAGTATAGAAAAAGAGATGATGGAAAGTTTAAATTTAAGGAGATACAATCAAGGAATGAACTTTAGTTAATCATTGATCATCTCAGAATTATTCAGAGAAATAGGATATTAGAAAATATTTAATATTAGTATTGCTTTTGGACAAAAAAATAAACTATCTTCGATTTAGATGTAAGTTTAACGTTAAAATTCTTATTAAATCAAAGATATACGTGTTTGTATTCTAAAAATTTGTTAAATTTTAAAAATTGTATAAAGCGCGAATAAAAAATAATAATAATAAATAGTTTTTACTACTAGTATAAAATATCCTATATACCTAGAAAAACTATCAACAATTTGGTAGCCTATAGATATAGAACGAGCACGGCCCTCCTCCCCTTACCTGCACATCACGATAAGAAAGCGTCGCGTTTCCACATGTAGACGTACACGTTTCCCTTCTATATATTTTTTTGTCTTCTCTCTTTTTTTTCTTAAGAAGACTCCTTTGGTTGTCAGCTACTTGACTAATGGTCGTCCTGGTAGCATCGGTTGTGAGAAAAGTCCTTTAGACTTCCTTTTTGCCTACACACGTATGTGTGTGTATATATCCTATTTTTCTCTGTTAGACTTTATCTTTCTTCAGAGACGTCGCTAACGAAAGAACAAATGAGTTTTCCTTTCTACATATAACATGTATAGAGCAATTCTGTATATATGTATCAAAGCTTTCTGGTTAATGTTTGAGGATATCGTTCATTACTAGAAAGGATTATTAGCGTCTTATAACACAGATGGGATATCAATCATTCTTATTGTATTAAATGTCTTAATTTCATTTAAAATTTCATTAAACCTATGTATATTTCGGTTTTATCATTTATAATCAAATTTATATTTTACCAAATTTAATACATAATTATTATAATCGGCAATAACACGACTCTTAGAAATGATAAAAAATGAAAAAATAAGTGATAAAGTTAAATTTTCTTAAATTTTTATCAACATTCTTGCCCCATCCTCCATCAACAAAATCGTTCAACTGCCTTGGGTTGTTACATATATATGTATATATACAACAACACTCTGAAAGATAGACAAAAAAGAGGAGTTTCACGCGAACGAAAAGGAGAAAACGAGCAAGAGAGAGAGAAGGAATAAGCCAGAGAGACAAAAAGCGACTAGCGCGTTATAAAGGGGGAGTGCAGAAGCGAAAGAGAGGAGAACGATCGTTCGTTCGGGCTTGGGAGCTGACGGCGTTCCAGCAAAAAGCCTCGTCGCTGTCTGGTGCGCTTTTTGTGGCCAAGCACAGTTTCCAACGACCAACAGAACCCTTCTATCTTCCGTCTCGCTCGTTCTCTCTCCTCTATATTTCCTTCTCTCCGCTGGGATTCGAAATTTCCGCACCGGGTGTGTCTGTATACGTGTATTTTTACAAACGACAATTATAAGCTTTATCATCAACGATTCAAAGCGAATACTTGCAATTTTTGACTTTTTTTCGTCTTTTCTATTAAAAGGTCATTTCGTTTGAGAAATCGCTTGTTTAAATAGTTTCGATAATGGGAGGAAGCATTGTTTCTCGGAAATCGTTTGAGAAAATCGTTCCGCAAAAAACTTTTAAAATTCCAATTCGATTATTTTTTGCTGATGTATGTATATAAAAGTAAATAAGCATTTATATTGGAAAACCTATAATACCAGAACATTTTGGAAAATCTACATTTAAAAGAACTTTTTCTATAAAAAATTAAACTTTTCATTTTACATATGTTTTATACTAGAAAAAGAATAAATCTCATTTGAGTTTTTAACAATGTATAAGCTCTACATTGGTAACAATGAAATTGAGGTTAACTTTAAATATAATTCCTCATAAAATTATTATAATACAATTCGCGTCGATAAACATAAAATCAATTGATTTATTATAAAAATTATTTACATTTGATTTTACTATCAATTGATCGTACTGTTTTTCTAGTTACATATAACTTTTCTTTTATCCTTGCACATAACACACCAAATCCTTCGGAAATTGCGCCGGAATTCTGCATGGCTAAGCAATTAAATGTCTTGCTACGGATGCCGATTTATTTCATTTTTTTTCCTTTTTTTTATCGTTGCACTTAGTCTACATGCAATTATATATATATACATATAACTGTGCATATAAGAATACTAGTGTTTTATGCAATGCTTTCAAGTTGATTAACGTTTTATTAAAATTACTCATAATTTTTTATTTCTATATTTTATAAAAACTTTGAGTTATATTTATTTAATAATTGAATTTATTGCATCGATACACGACAGCAAATAAAAAGAGTCTTAAATAATATTTATTGAATATTATTTTTATTTAAATTTTCATGCTCGTGCTGCTTTTACTAATATTGCTGGCGCTTTAATTATGCCAATTATTATAAGAGATGCATGTTAATTATAACGTTAGAGTTTATTTGTCGATATATTTTTTTCTCATTCGAACATTAATGCCATTATGTATTTATAAAGAAGACAATTTTATTGAAATCGTATAAAATTCGTTTATAAACGAACATGAGATATCGATGGAACCTTTCTAAAATAATTAATTTTTTTCTTATTTTAAAGTCGTCAATAATTCGTAATGAAAATTCATATAATAATTATCTGTATTGAATTCGATAGTAATTAATATTAGCATCAATTTAAGGTAATTTATCTAATATCGTATATATTGCCAGACGCGAGACAGCTTCAGCAAAAACAAATATAATCGAATATGCGCGACATATGTAGAAATATGAATATTTTTTATTTAGGGGAGGCTGGGATTAGAAACTAGACAAAAACAAAGCATAAACGATAATTATTGTAAATCCCAGACAATAACGAATTACCGATATTATCTCTATGATTTTATCGTTATTTATGCATCATTCTTTATTTCGATACGTTTTATATAATTTCTGTAAAAAATATCATAATTCTTCTTGTTAATTTTTTTGTTAAACAATAGCTTTTTCATTCTTAAAATTTAACGTTAAAATAGATAAATTAAAAACGAAAAAATTGTTGTATGCAATACAATTCAGCAATTACTTGATGGACTTGAGTAGTTATAGTTTCATAATATAATAAAGTCATTATAATATTTTATGAAAATTGCTCTATTAAAAATGAAAAGTATAACAAGTGGATAATAAACAGCAATTAACAACAAAAGCTATATAAACAAAATTTCATAATAATCGTCAAGCTATAACAATACTTCATTCGTTCGCCATAAAACATATTCAACTATATAAACCAGCATTATTCTTTTGAACATGCTTCTGTTAACACAATACATATACAACACATTATCCTAAAGAAAGTAATTCACATTTTAGACAAAAAAAAGAACCAAAGAGTAAAAAGAAACGGACGTCCGTTGCTGGCCTTGACGATGACAGTGCGTGTCTCGGGCAACTCAACCAATGTATATATGTGTATATAATTTAAACTATATGTATAATACTCCTTTGCCCGTATTCTTTCGCGGTCTCTCGCATTCTAGGTCAGAGCGTGGTTTTATGAGCACTCGAGGAGAGCGAAGGTTTCTTCATAACGAACAATTGTATATAAAAGCTTTCTCTCCTCATTCCTTTTTCATTTAAAATGTAATATTATATATATAATCTTGTAAATTTTATTTGTTCGATGAATTTTCAATATCAGGCGTTGTTCAATTTGAAGATGGAATAATTTTAATCTCGTTTCTTTGCTTTTTTTTTAATTTTTAGGTATTTGCGCTTGAGGATTGTTGATAAGTATTGTAATTATTTTTTTTCTATATAACTCGTTATAATTTAATGATTACTTGGGGAATTTATTGGGCCCTTTCAAACAACAATATTAATTTTATTTTAAAAATTTCTTTACTTTATAATAGAAAACGGTGACGTTATACAAGTCTTTATAATTCCTTTTTAAAACTACAAACAGATCTCAGCATATATGAAAGCTTCATGTGTTGACTGTTACAAATTTATTTTAAAAGTTAACCAAATAAGAGTTTCTGTAAGATGGAATAAAGGAATTTTAGTGAAAAAAATTTTGTTTTTCGATGAAATTTAAAAATTCTCTACACATTTATTTGTCGATCACTAAAAAAATGAAATAAGTCACATTTTTGTCAAAATTGAGTTTTCTTTCAGTTGAAAGCTGCATTATTATAAGCATAATTTCAAATATAAAAATGTAAATTATTTCAAAATCATAATATTTTGCTTATTTTGTTTTTCTTGATAAGCAACGAATATTTAAATACAATTTTTAAAGTATTTTTTATGTGATCATATACTTTGTGGTGCATAAATTGAAAATATATTATAAAAGTTCGATATTTGCATAACAAGAAAAATAATTAAAAATAATTTAAAAATTTTTCAATCGTTAGCTGTAAATCATTAATCTTTGTTAGTTTATTTACAAAAGTAATTACACCGTATTATTAAAAATATTCAATTACGCTCAAGTTTCATGTATCTATAATTAACTTGAATTAGTTATTTCACTGTAACTTGAACCATACAATTAAAATCTTGTTAAATATCAGTTAACTTGTTAATTGATTTTTTATAAGAAAAATATACAGTAATATATCAGTAGTGTAACTATTATCTAATTACAAAACGCGCATCTACAAATTTATTTTAAAATTACTTAACGATTCTTTTCTCAACATGCTCACAATCCTTATAAATTGACATTCAAGCATGACTTATTCGATGCACACAATTAAAATTTTTTTCCCTCCTCTTAATTGATTTTTAATTTTTAACTGAAAATTTATATTCCCCCCCCCTTTGTTTAAATTTATGCATTGAATATAAATTGAGAATAGCCCAAAATGACCATATACTCCATTAGAATCTCGTTAACCCTAACGCGCATACATCTTTGTAACATTACTTATTACCTTATATGAAATATATATATACGACAGGACTATCGATCAATTATACTATACACAAGGCTAAAAACGAGATTTGATCCGAAAAAAAGAGCGGAGCTTGAAATAGCAGATGCGATACCTAGCCACATCATCCCTCTATGCGCATAAACATACACAGCACGTTGCATTGGTTGCATACTCCGTCTCTATAGTTTTTGCTCTTTACATAGCTACATGTACACCATATCCCAGAGTGCAATCATCTCTCTTTGCCGAGGAGGAGGAGGTGTACATGTATATGTATGAATGAGAAATTTAACGTGAAAAGAGGGTAGTATGAGTAAAGAGTATACGCGCGTCTAACCCGATATAAATAGGTTCGTTTCTTGTGAGTCTTAGTTAAACAAAGTTTCTACTCTGGGAACAGAGAAAGAGAGACAGACTACGAAGGACGACGCCAGAATAAGAGAGGAAGATAGAAGAGGAAAAGAGGGTTCAAACAGGAGAAGAACTAGCAAAAACACAACCCTGGCGCCTCTACATATACAAGAGAAGTCATACACCGGCTGTCTCCAAAGGATTTATTATACTCTTTCTCTTTTCCCTAGGTTATATCGTTCAAGAGATAGTGCTTAAGAGTAGATGCTTTACAATGTTACATGTATAGCACCTAGGGATTATTGATGCTTCGATGCATTTTAATTCAGAAAGAGGACCGGAGGATTGATGTCGCCGTTAGTTTTATCTATATATATATATATGATATCTGTATATGTTCAACTCTTTTTTCGAATCTCTTTTTTTTTTCTTTTTCTACTGTGGTGAACCAAGTTTTTCGAATGTTATTTGAGCTTTGTATTTTGATTGAATATATAGGATTGATTGGTTCTTGTTTGAAAATTGAAAATGGAATCCTGATTTTATTTTTTTCCACTTTTAAGTTATCATTGTTTGATTTTGTTTTCAGTGGATTTTATACGCTTTTATTTAGGTATTCTTTTTTCCAGCTCGAATTTCTCATAACTAAAATTTTCATAACTTTTGAGAGTTTAGGTTTTACAGTCAATGATTTTTATTTGAAAAAAAAACATGGCGTGAGCTAAAATTTTTTTATTAATTCAACAAATTCAACATCGATCCTTTTATCTGTGATATTAGATATATAAAATAATAAAATAAATTGTATATATGAATTGATATACAATTTACTTTAATATTAAATGTACGATTAAAAGCTCAATATAAAGAAAAATTTGGTTCAATCGTTAAATAATACTAATCATTATATAATTAGATTGTAACGTAATATAACATACAGTGATTAATTAAAGTCATATTTTTCTAACAATGATTTACAATGATCAGATCGATTGACTAATAGTCTGAAAACTTTCTAAAACTATTTAGTTTTATATAAAATAACTGTAAAATATATGAAAAGAAGAATCAAATTATCCATCTGATGGACGAACAAGAAAATTAGCTATACAATTTTTTGCAACAAGATAAATCATTCGAAGCGTATCAATATTTCGCGAATATCGTAATCTTAAAAACTTTTCTTCTCTCCCTTTTTATCATTTTTTTGTTGTACATTTGCACGGTGCTAAGAATTTGCGCCAGATCGGAAACGTTCGTTCCTAGAGATCGTCCGAGCGCAACTAACGCGATAATAAACGGCCCTCCTTATAGCCGCGAAGACTATAAGTCCTCACCTTTTTTGTCTATACTAGCAAAAGTGTAAAAATCCTACTAGCAATACTATATTCTTTTCGTTATATACCCAACCTTTTCCCTTGCGAGCTTTTCTCAACTATATACTTCGTATTTCTGCACTTTTAGCTTTCGTTTACTTGTTACAAATGCTTTTTTTTCTTTTCTTCTTTTTTGCTTTGATTACTGCAAAGTGAGATTTCAATCAACAATATGAGAATAATAATAATAAATAAATAAATATATATTGATCAATCAAGTGAGCTTCCAAAAAGAAATTAAAAGTTTTTTAAACTATCGTTATTTACAAATAAAATTGACTAACAAAATATAAAATAAAGTTAAATTTTATTTATGAATACTAAAAATTTTCGTCTAATACCATATAATAATTTACATATCACTTTTAAAGCTTTGACAAAAAACTCTACTATTGGATAATAAGTATTCTACAATCCAAATAATCTACAACTTTAAATATAAAAAATTAATCAGCAAAAAGTTTATTAATTTTTTATAACGAAATTTAGATTATAATTTGATTACAAGTTTGTCGACGAAAAAATTAAACATAATTGATTTTCATTAATTTAAGTAGAAAATTAAGTTCATAATAATGACAAAATTATTACCTATCGCTTATTATTAAATCAAATTCATATATATATCCCAGACAAATTTATGAACATGTAAACTTGCTTTAGTTAATAACTTAACCAAGGATTTTGTATTTTAAATATCATGCTTATAACAAGCTTTCTTCTCTTTTTTGTGTACTATCCTGTATACATCTGTGTTTCGTTCGCATTATTCCAGGCGTTTTCTCTCTCTCTCTCGGCATTCTATATAACGTAACATCCGTGTAACGAGAAGTATAAATGCACCGAAATTACCCCGTCCACGTTCAACTTTTTGTCTTTCGTCCTAACTCCCTCAGCGAACGTTCGAGTTTTTCTTTCTTCTTTTTTCCTTTTTTTTCTTTTACTTTAACTATACTTTTGCTTTCTCTCTCTCTCTTCTCTTGGCTATTTCTTTTCGCTGCTTCTATCTTCCTTCCCGTACTTTTTTTTCTTATCCTTGTTCTTTCTCTTTTTCTCTCCTTTGGGATATTGCAAAGCATTGGCGCATTCTCGCGTGGCGAGCAGAGAGTACCAGAGGCTGTTTTTTTTCTTTCTTTCTTTTTCTTTCTTTTTTTCCTTCCTGGATTGCGAATTTTAACTGCGCCCTTGCCGCTTACGCGCAGCTCATGCGCTCACGCTTTCGCTCGTTAAAAAATATATAAACAAAAAAAAAGAAGCTGCGATCGTTTGTTTTCTTCAAAGTGTTGAAGCAAAGATGTTTATGCTTTATCTTATAATTGAGGTTTACCTTCGAAATTTATATAAGAATTTTTACTCGCGAAAAATTGCAAATATTCAATTATGCTTACTACAATGTTACATAAAATATTTCTATAGTTAGACTTATTATCATCAAGATATTAAACTTATTTAACATACGATCCTATTTTATTAATATTCATTATTGTTACATGTTAAGACAACTTTGGTTTACAAATCATGTTTTTAATACGTGAGATTTTTCAGATTTTTTAATTTTTCACCATTTTTTTATACTTGTAGAATATTGAAAAACCTATAAATCCAAAAAATTTTACAAACTAAAAGTGTAATTTATCAACTACGAAATGAAAATTTAGTCTAACCACTGTAGTCGCCTCAACACTAAAAATATTCAGGATTTTATTTAATGCTTTACATTTTGTTATAAAATGCTCATATATTGGGTCTTAAGAAAACAGGAATAACTTTTCATTACAGTCACGTTACCGTATCTGTTATTAGTTTAAAAGTTATAACTATTTAAACAATTAGATTGTTAATAACAAATCACCTGACCACTTTTGGAATTTCCAACATCGAAATTCGGATTTAGAAGGAAAAAATACATAAAAATCGCTTGGCTGATCTCGTGGACATAAAAGTCCGACGAAAACCTACCCGGCTCATAGCTTTAAATGTAAAAATTTACAAATTAAGTAATAAACGGTGAACTAAAATTTCGATTTATATCGTATTTATCTTCAACTTATAACATTTTCTTTAGGGACGTTTATCAATAAATTTATGGTAAATTTTATCCTAAATTAAAAAAAAATTAACGGTAATAACGAATTCATTAAAAATTCGTTATTGTTGAATTTACAATAATTAAAGTAGCATTTTATGTGGTCTTTTTATCCAACAAAAATATTGATTCATTTCTTTTAACAAATTAATATCTGTTTTAAGATTTTATTATTTTTAAACTAATCTAGAAGGTTTTCACCAGAATTATATGAAAGTTGGAATCAAAATCGTTTGGTGATAAAGCTCTGCTGAGTTTTCTAGACAACATTTTTTTTAATCGAAAGATTTTTATCTCAACTTTTATAATTTTTAATTATGATAACTTTCAAGAACAATAAGCTCTGAAACCATATGGTTTCAGAGTAAGTGCAATTTTTTGCTTAAATTCTTTAAAATTTTAATAAAATAATATATAAATTCAAAATAATAGAGTGTTAAACTAAATAAACCCGGATTTTTTTCATAATTTTATATAAAAAAAAATATTCTATAGAAATTAGTACAATATCCAAAGATAAAGCATTCTTCTTGTTAGTTATAAAAATATTTTTAAATATATTAATTTCTTTCTTATTTTCATATACAATAAATAAAAGATAAATATAAGGTTAAAATATCATAAAGCAAATAATAGTAAAAGCATTGACGAGCGTTTAAACAGGTATTATAAAATCGAGTACTTTGAAGAAAGGTTTTAACAAGAAAAAAAAAGGACATCAATGATTACTTATAAAGGTACTATATCTTTATAATAGCAACTCCATGCATTTTTTTGCGACTAAAGTTTACCGTAAAAGCACTCGACGTCTTCTATTTTTTTTTTAAATCGGCGCAGAGAAAATCGATTGTAATCGCATTGAAGGTGGTTTGCTCCTTTAGTTTTTCATCCGTGAAATCGAGGAAGTAGTTCAAAAAACTAATTTTCCTCCCACTTTTATTCCTTTTTTTTTATTTCAAGAGACCGTTCATTATCCTTCCTTTTTTTCCTAGACATATCTTTTACACTCAGAATGTAATGCAACGTCTCTGATAAAAATTTGTTCTATTAAAAATGGGCTGGAAACTAGCTTATGGCTAAAATTAGGCTTCGCTCATAGTGTAATAAGATTAAATTTTTTATTAAATAATGTTTACATACTTATTGAAGAAGATAAATATGACGTCGAGTCTTTTACTATTTTAATGAATATTTTATATTGATTTTTATTCTTAAGTTAAAAAAATAAGTATAATTATATAAATCGTTAAATTACAAAAAGAAGACATTATCTAATTAAAAGTATATTTATATTATGTTAATTATAAAAAATAACTTTTTTACCACCTGACTTCTGTCTCTTTCGTTCATCTTAGCATCGACAAGGTTATTATTAAGTTCTAAACGAAAAAATGAATAACGTTTTTCCACATTGAAGGCTAAAAATATTTAAAAAATTTATTCTTACTGCATTTCTTTATATCTTTTCTGTTTTTTTTACCATTAAATGTGAAATGAGCGTTAAAAAAGGAAAAAGGAAACATTTCATGTATCCATAGCCATCTATTAAAGCTTGTTCTTAGATTGAACAGTGTACAATGACCATGTTACTCGGAAATAAATGTGCTCGGTTTACCGTCCGGAATTTCTATTTTTTTTCGTCTACATTTGAACTTTTCTATTTGAAAATTTTAATGTTTTAAAATATTTTTATTTTTTTATCAATTTTAAAATTTGAAATACGTATATCATTTGTATTAAATATTTCCGACTTATTGTACAAGTTGACAAATAAGAGCGCACACGACATACGTTTCGTATTGCATACATACGTTTGCGCAATAATAAATTTTTCATTTCTTAATGACCTAGATTTCAAAAAGTTTTGCAATCTCAAGAATCCATCAATCAGCTAATTTATAAATGCATGTACTTTAATGTATGCTAAGTCAAATTTATAAAATATAGATTTATTTTTAATTTATAAAAATTACTAATTTTATTTCTCTATGTTTTTAAATATCATATTGAAAAATAACAATAAATTATTGCTCCTTACAATTTTCTACATCAAATTATATGAATAAAAAAACTTTTAGATTTTCAAACTTTTTGAATCATTGGATCTTTGTGGCATTCCAAAGAAAGATCTTGGAATATACAGAGCGAAGACCTCATAAAGAGCACTTTAGCCCGATTATCATCAGAGTTGGCAATAATAAGCCGCGATTTTGTCGTATTATATATAAGCACGACCGGACACTTTGTTAAGACAAGTGAGCTGCTGTGTGATAATAAAAGAACTAAAAGTCAATTTCTACCAACTAGTGGGTAATCATCTTGGAATTGAAGAAGACTGGAAATGTAGAAAGGATTCTTTTTTACCTTGGCAATTATATAAAAAGTTATAAGGGTTACTTAGAATTTATTGCTATTCTATGCAAATTTCTACTATTTTTAGTTTTATGTAATTTGGATAAAATGAAACACTTCATAAAAAAGTATATAAATTATTTCTAATTGCAAGCTCTACTGCGAATTCTAAAAAAATAAAATTTTTTTACATTCACTTATAATTTGTCAACAGTCAACAATTATAAATAGGAAAATTTTGAAAAATATAAATGGAAAAGGCCAATTGTAATAGCCGAATCTAGAAATAGTAAAATTTTGCTAAGGTTCCACCCGGTATAAACAAGACACAACATCAGCTTTGAAAAGTTTACTCCTTATAGATGTATATATAGGCTCGAGAGTAAAGAGAAAGAAAGAGTAAGAGCAGTAGACTAATGATCCCCGGTGCCTGTGGTTTTTGCCGGCATTCTACAACATTCCCATTCAACTTGGGGATATATACTCGTTTCATCTCACTTCTTCTTCATTTCTTGCTTTTATATATATATTCGTGTGTACATATATTGCCGACAAGTAGTATTGCATGCTCGCATTATTTTTCCCTAGTGCGCTCTCTCTTTCTATATCGCGCAACCCTATAATCCGTTCACTTTATACAAATCATCGGTTATAATAAATCTTACAAATCTCTATATATTTATTATTGCTTCTTTTTTTTTATCTTTTGCTACTAATTTTTTCCTCGTTTAATCGCTTCTTTTATACACATAATTGATTGTTGATATAATATAACCGATTATATATGTCAATCTGTAAAATTAAGACATACATAAATATCGTTGTAGTTAATTTAACACTATTATTTATTTAGCTTACCCAGAATCAATATAACAGTACGTCAAATTAATCATCGAAATTTAAAATACTTAAATAATTTAAGAGTATTATCAAATATTTATTTTCATTACACTATTACCTTTTCCAAATCTTTTGATTATTTTAATTTAATAAATAATATAAGTTACTGCTGGTTAACTAATTAATCCCAGCATTATTAGCATTAAAATAAAAAGAAAGCAAGGAACCATGAGCTATCTAGAAAAAAAGCTTTAATTCTCCAACATTAAAAAGTTAACAAACTAGAAGATCCTTCATGACGCGAGAGGGAACCAAGACAAGAGAGAGAAGAGAGAAAGAGAAGTAAAGGCTTCTGCCATTAGCCTCTTTTTTTTCGGTATATGGCGCGTCCCTTTTTCAACTTGCTCGTTTCACTCTCTCATTCTTTCGTCTCGTCGTCTCTCGATTAATGGCTATCTCTTTCTCTTTCCCTCTTCTTTTCTTCCTTCTTTTCAAAGCTTCTATATGTGTGTACATACGAAGAGCATTCTTTTCTCTTTCTCTTATATATATATATATATACACGTAGCACATATACACACAGGCAAAGCTTCTTTTTCCTCATCTCCGCGCGCATAGATCGGATGCGAGGACTACGTCTTTGTCGCTTTGCTCGACTTTACTATCTTCTCTTCGTTTTCGCCAAAAGAGAGCTCCATCTTTAATTCATGAGACGTATATACCGACGATGCGTTTGACGCTAACTCTCTTCTTTCTCGCGAGTAAAAAGAAAGAAAAAAAGCTAAAAGAACAAAGAATGGGATAGAAAAAAAAGGAGTAGATATATACTGCAACGCTTTAGCCAGATTGATAGGCTAACTTGCAAGCTGCTTCTGGAATCCTGTTGTTGCTGATGCTGTTATTACTGTTATTCAATCAATAACTTTCATCAAATGGATTTTTTTTTCTTTTAAGGATTTTGCTTAATTTATTGCTCTGTTGATGGATAAGACTTTAAGATGAAAGATTTAATGGATAATATTTACAATTCATTCGCAGAAGTGATACTGTCAGATAGAACTGAAATAACTTTATCTCATTTCTCTTATTTATTGTCAGTTATAATTTCATGTAATTATTAATAATTGTATTTATAAAGAAAAAGTCGTTGTAGTTTGAGTCAGAGATTTTCTCGTATCTTTAAAATATATATCGATAATTTTTAAAACGGTATATAGGAAAGCAGGTTAATTTAAGCCTGATTAAATTTATTTTTATTTTTATTAAATTATACCAAGTATTTAAGATGGCGTTTAAATAATTAAAATTCTACTTTGCAAAATTAAAAGAAGAATTGTGAAATTTTGAGAAATCTTTATCAAGCTTTTCATAATAAAGAATAAATATGAAATTAGAATTCGCAGTTGTTCCAATTTCAAAATTTTTTATTAACAATTACATGCACATATAAGAATAAAAAATATTTCTTTGAAAAGTTGACAATTTAAATAATTGTAATTACTCGCTTGACTTAATATATTTATTTTATACAGAGTTTGAAAAATTCTTAAAATAACGTTTTTTTTTCTACATTCAAGAGACATTTCCTTTAGCAGATACGTACAAGCTTTTATTAGAAGAAGGAAAAAAAAATTCTCTCGACCGCATATATAAAACGCGACGCATGTAAAAAGTCAGCACGACACGGCGAAAGAGACGAATTAAACGAATCGTAGGGTTCTCTCCTACGTTATATACGAACATCCTACATTTTATATATATATAAACGCGAGAGTGAAGAAAAAGTACGTGCAAATGGACGTCGCGCTTGGACATCGCGTTCTCTCTCTCTCCCTCGTGAAAATCTAGAGAGAAGAGAAACGACGAGCAAGAAAGAAAAAGAGAGAAGAGGAAGGCAGAAAAAAGCACCGAGACGACGGCTGGCACTGCATCATTAGTGCCGGCTCTATATATATATATCCTCCTCTTCTTTTCTCTCTGTATATCCTTTGCTTTAATTTTCTCTCTTTTAACTTAGCTATACTATATATCGCTTCTCGCGCGTACCACTTTTTATCCTCTACGTTCTTTCTAATTCTCTCGCGATCTCTTTCTCTTTGCTTCTTATATTCCGTTTGTATCGCTCCGCTTTTTCTATACAGTTAACTTTTTTCTCTCTTATTATTCCTTCTTTCTTCTTCCAACGTTAACTCGAGGATGCTTCTTTATAGTTTCTTTTCTATTTAAATATACGCTAGTTTCCTGCCAGACAAAATATCAGGATGCTTTCGTAATACCGATTTTTCATTCCTATTTCAAAAGGAATAAACATTTTCGTTTCGGAAAAAAATTAAGTACACAAGATTAAATAGAAATGAAAAAGTTAGACAATTATTTTTTCTTCGAATCAATATCGCCATGCAAATTTTACTCAATATACGCCGTATTATTATTATTAATTATTTAAATTCTAACTAATTAGTTATATGACTAATCGATTATATAGCACTTCCAACTAATTACTTATCAATATAGGAAATATTCTAAAAATAAATATTTTGTTAATGTGTGGCGAGAGTTTCTATTTCTCGCCAATCATGTGTTCAGAATTTTTGTATGTTTTCTTAGGAATTTGAAAAAAGGGGGATCCACATAAAATGATGGTACGGTATGAGAAAAAAAAAACCAAGAGTTGTAAAAATTACGCAACTTTTGACCCTCTTTTGCATCCGACACCTTGCATATAGTAAAACACGTGTGACATACACAGAAAGGAGAAATAAAAATATTTGCTATTACGACATATGTAAGGAACTTGGAATATATGTATCACATCCTCTCAAGTCTTTTTGTTTGTCGGTTTAATGAATAGAAATTTCAATCATAAGGAATAAGATAATTTTTAATTATCGTATAAATTAATTTGATGAAGATACCTGATTTTCTAATTTATAAGATGATTTATGAGATGTACAACTGGTTTAAAAGTTGTTCAACTGTGAATAGAAATAATTAATGTTTGAGTTAGTGAATTAATAAAAAGTAAGTATAATTTTAGCAATTATTTTGTGATTTACGAAATGGGCTGAAACGAATGATAATATATTTAAATAAACGAAAAATATTTACGGAATTTAAAAGATTATTATTTTATAAACCTTGATTTAACTGACCTGCTCTTGATACAAAAATATAACAATAATTAATTTTTTTCAATGTTTCTTTAAAATATTTAAAATTTGATTTTAAAATAACGCTTGCTTCTTCAATCTTTCTTGCTTCTTTAACCTCATTCTTTATTTTATTTGCATAAAAAGTTATAATGCATTTCTATTTTGTAAAATATTTATTACTTATATTCAAACTGTAATAATTTGATAATCAAATTAATCAACTTGTGGATTAATCAATTAATGCAAGATGCAACATTTGCTTCATAAAAGATACATTTAGAAATAAAAAATATAATTTGACCTATTATAAAATAATAAAATGGATAAACAAATGAAAAACTTATAATTTTTAAGTAAAATATATAATAACAATATTAATATTTAAGATTAAAGTTGTAATAATTTTCAACTCTTGAGTAACAAAGCTAATATTAGTAATTGCAGAGTGGAATATAATTTCTTGGAAACATCTTAACAACAAGATAAAATAAAAACTAAAAATATATACTTCTAAGTTATAATCTGTAATGATCAAGAATAAATATTCTTTGTATAAAATAGTATAAGCATGTGGGTGTTGATATAATACAATATCTTTCTTAATAATTTTCTATTTTCAAACATCAATTACATTTTATGGTGAACAAACAATTATCTTACAAATGTATTATCAAAACGTTATACATGATTAAGCAAAAATTTTACGATTAAAGTAATATCTAAAACGACGTAAAATTAGGATATCCAATAGTTTGTATAGTAGTGGTTTATATAGTCAGAAGCAGAGATTGAAATCTTATAAATGAAGGCGATTATATTACTAAAGGCAAGCGGTCTTGCACAGAACATTAACGGCGTGTATAATGTACATTATATATGCGAGAATATATATGTATATAGGGTTGATCCTTCTTTGGATCAGGGAGAGAAAGTTTGCTACAGAGTGACTATGTATATATAACATAACTGTAAGTAGGGAAGCTGAGAAAGATTGACTTAAGCTTTAGCCCTTTTTTTTTCTTTTAAGTACAGTCAATAAGAAAATTTTCTCATGTGGAAAAGTTTTACTGGTAAGTAGTTTTAAAGTTTTTTGATGGCTGTTAGATCAGTTTATAATAGAAATTAAATCAATGTGTTTATTTAAAAATCAACATGGAATATATATTCAATGAAGTATACTTGTTTTACACGTAGCACAATTTTCAGTTATTAACTAAATAAAAAAAAAAATTAATAATAAATTAATATTATTGGTATATTAAAATAAAAATATTATTAAATAAAATTCGTCATTTGATCAATCCGTCAACACTAGATTTTATTAAAGTTTTCATGACTATACCATAAAGCCTTGAGCACGAAAATCCTACGCTCTTATAATATATATACTCCGAAAGGAAAAAAAAGAAAAAGACAAACGGCATAGTTATCTATATATACAACTTCTATGGCACATGTCGGAAAACAGAGAAAGAGACACAATGTGTCCTAGGATGCTCGCGTTACAAAATATATATAAACCTTATGTATACATACGTATACGTATAGATGTGAAAAATAAGAAGTTCTCTTGAGAAAAAGAGCAAAAGAAGTTTTCTATGTATGTTCTGTATATAAAAGAGAGAGAAAGAGGAAGTCGAGCTTTGGGATCCTTAATCATCGGCCTTTAACCCTCCCTTATTCTTATATTATTCTCTTCCTTCTCTTATTCGTTCCCGTTCACCAAACCGCGAGATGAATCGTACAAGTTTTCTATATACATTGGTATACACACATCTTTCGGTTTCTTTTAGACAGTCGTGTAGGGCCGTTTGTTACATCATTTTTCCAAGTATAGAACGCGAGAGCGTATATAATTCTCTCTCTTTATCCTTTGTAATTTCTTTCTCATTTGGAGACTTGTTTTAAGCAAGTGGGAATGTATAATACGTTTTCTTGCTGAGATCGGGATGATTGAATGAAAAATTTTATTATTTTTATAAACACGAACGTTTATTAAACTTTTTTTTATTAAAAACTCATTAAATAATATTTCTTTAATTTTTCAATTAATGTCTAATGATAATAATCGATTGTTTATTTTCTCGCAAACCATTTTTGGAAGTAGTTAAAACCAAGATTCGATATAAAATTATTAATTTAACATCGTTTAAAACGAATACTTACATAACTCTGAATTATTATTAAAAATTTTCTATACACCTATTCCCACATGAATAATTCAAATTTTACAATGAGTTTATTACAGGCCATTAATCATAAACTAGAAAAATTGTACAAACCCCACTTCTTCTAATAAGAAAATTAAAAGTAGTCTCTCCCTTATATACAAACAATAACATGTCAGTTTAAAAATCTGAAGGAAGAGTCGAATTCATTAAAATAAATCAATAAATTTCTTTTATAATTCTGATTAGCTCCAGTCATATATATTACATAAGTAGAAGAGAAGACGTAACCTTAATAGCATTAAAATCTTTCCTTTCTACATATATATCCAGCATCCCCTTTTTGCTCTTCTATTCTTTAATACGTGTTAAGTATATACAACGATGGAAAAGGAAACCCTTTTCTAACCGTAAAAACGTTATAACAGTTAGAAATTTCTTATGCTGTCCCTATATACGCAAGAGAAAGTATACATATCTCGGTTTACCCTTTTTTTCTATTACGTGGTAGTTTTCGTCTACCGGAAACTGCGCGATGCTCTCTTTTAAATGTACCTTGTATTTAGGAATTTTTGTGGTAGATTGTTGTGGTATAGTTTAGATTTTAATGCTTGCAGTATAATATTTTGGATGTATGTATTCTCATTTTTTGGAGAACTTTGGAAATTTAGCAGTGGATATACGTAAAAATATAAGGACAAAAATATAAATAAATTAATGAATTAAGTTAATTGCAACAATTGGAGTTGTATATTTAGGTATGTAATTATATATTTAAAAAAAAATGAAATTTGTTTCAGAAAAAGAAAAACTTATTGTACAAGCATATATTTTCATAATTTGTAATTCATAAATAAGAATGTAAAATAAATCATAATGTATCTTAGTATTAATTTAATTGATATTTTCAAATGTATTCAACGTTATAGTTAAAATATTTTTCTTAGTATTTTCTTATATTTAGAAATATGTGTGAAAGATGTTAACGCGATTTAAAAAAGGATTCAATATGTAGCAAATACAAATAAATGAACCATTGCACGAACCTCTGCAAAGAAGCACTCTTCTTTCTGTACTAGTAATAAAAATAAATGTATTTATGACGAACGGAGCGACCGATGAAAATTAAAAACAACGCCATATGTTGACCATTCGGGATTTCCCGTTAATCCTTAATCTCACTATAAAACTTTCTCTGTACAATAAAAACCTTTTTCTTGTCTTAACTAAAAATCCCATAGAAACTATTTAAGAAATATTTTGTAAAACGTCAGAACTTTTGCGACCATCACAGCGAACACATCTCGCTTCGTTTGTCACTCCTCAACTGAATCTTATTAAAGTATTTTATATATTCATACATCAATCTTTTCATTTAACAGTTTACCTTTTTAAAACTTAACATTGCTTTAGTAAATTAATTTGGACTAAAGCGCACAATTTACATTGTGCAATTCTTCATGGTCCTTCGACCCCGATACGTCCAGCATTATATACTTATTTAATACTAGTGAATTAAACATTAAGTGAAGAAGTGAAGTGTTGTGTAAAAATAATAAAACGAGTGTGCGTCATACAAGTGTTTTAACACAAACAAACAACAATACAAATTACCAATAATAATACAACATATATAATAAAAGTTGTCCGAGTGCAACATATATATGTAATAAAAGTTGTCCGAGTACAACATATATATAATAAAAGTTGTCCGAGTACAACATATACATATACATATAATACAAGTTGTCCGAGTACAACAAACATAATAAAAGTTGTCCGAGTACAACATATATAATACAAGTTGTCCGAGTACAACACATATAATAAAAGTTGTCCGAGTACAACATATATAATACAAGTTGTCCGAGTACAACACATATAATAAAAGTTGTCCGAGTACAACATATATAATACAAGTTGTCCGAGCACAACGAATTACAAGTTGTCTGAGTACAACATATATAATAAAAGTTGTCCGAGTACAACATATGCGTTATACAAGTTGTTCAAATACAGCACATACAACTTGCTTCGATAAATTAAACTATAAATGCGCGAACAGGCCTGTTCAAAAATCTAATATACAGTGTTGAAATACTAATTTTAAAACACAAAATATACAAACGCAAGAATTTGATCACACAACTTCACGTAATTCTTCACATCAATAGAAGCTCCAGTCTTCAGACACAACTTTACATTTGAGAACAAATTGGTCAACACATTCACTGGTAAGTGCTTAATTTGAATCACCAATTATTTAAATTTATCATAGAAAGGGAGCATAAAAACAATTCAATTTCATTTTAATATTTGCCTCTATTTCTATTATGGAAATCGATCGAGTAAAAACTTTAAAAATTAAACGCGATACAATTAAAGGTTATTTAAATTCATTTAAAACCTTTTTAACTCATTATAATAAAGATATTGATTTTGTTCAATTACAAATGCGTTTACAAAAAACCGATGAATTATTCGAAGATTTCGATATAATGCATGACGAGTTAGATCATTTAGATAATTCAGAGTCCAGTAAAGTAGAAAGATACAAAATTTCAGATGATTATTACTTTGTAATAAGTACTGCTCGACAATATATATCAGAGGTAACCTTACAACAGCATAATTTAAATCAAATATGCAATAATTCACCGACCGCGTCAGTAAGAAATGATTCTATAGTAGAAACGAGACCGACGTCAGGTAGTAGAAAACGTAAAATGAAGCTCCCGGAGACTTCTATTCCGCGTTTTAACGGGCAGGTAGAAGAGTGGTTGTCGTTTAAAAATTCCTTTAATGCACTCATTCATTCGTGTGACGATTTATCCAACGTTGAAAAATTACATTACTTGCGATCAGCTCTTCGCACAGAAGCCTTAAGAAAAATTCAAGTCTTAGCGATTACCGACGAAAATTATACGCGTGCATGGTCCATTTTAGAAAAAGCGTACGAAAATAAAAGAATTCTAATTTCACGACACTTATCTTTATTGTTTCATTTACCCAATCAAGACAAAGACAGCCATAGAGACTTAGAAAATTTAGCCGACGAAGCACAACAACATGTGCAATCATTAGCAACATTAGGTGTAAATATACCCTCGGAAATTATCGTTAACATTTTAGAAGAAAAACTAAATAAAAGTTTAAGAATGAAATGGGAAGAAAGTCTAAAAAGAAACGAATTTCCTACTTCTGACGAAATGATAGAATTTTTATATAAAATGTCTGCCTCGCTCTCAAGACATGACAATGAAAAAAGAAGTACAAATACGCGAAACGATTGGGGATCGCCAAATAAAATACGTAGAGAAGAAAAGAAATTCACTGTTAAAAGCTTCGTAACAAACAAAAATAAATGTTATGCCTGTTTTAAAGAACATCACGCGTTATATCAATGTAAAACATTTCGAGACCTACCAATTTATCAAAGGATAAAAATTGTTGAAGATGCTAATTTATGTAAAAATTGTTTAAAATCACACGGAAACGAGGAATGTCGGTACGGAAATTGTCAAAAATGTAGCAAAAAACATAATATTTTATTACACATTTGAAAACCTAATCACAACGAAATTAAAATCGCCTAGAAAAAACTCACCAATTCATCGTCTTAACTAGTAAAAGAACATAAAATTAATTGTCTCGCCGCGAAGACAGCGTCAACTTCCTTTGATTTAAACAAACGCAACCGTATAAGTTTAAAATCATTGCAGAACCTACATAACTTGTAAAGTATTATTAAACACTTGTTCGACTGTTAATTTTATAACTGATCAATCAACGAAAAAATTAAAATTACCTAAACAACGTTCATTAACTGTAGCAGCCATAAACGATTTAAAAAAAAACAATTGTCAATTATTTCACGGGATTAATGTTTAAATCAACCTATTCAGAGTTTAAAAAGTCGCTTACTCTTTCTGTCGTACCAAACATCACAGATTTAATTTCAAATGAAACTTATTCTCGAGAGCAACCAAATATTCCATTAATTTCAAATTAGCAAATCCTAATTTTCATAAACCTTCACTTATAGATATGTTAGTCGAATCAGAACTTCCATTGTCAATGTTTTGTAACGGTCAAAATAAAATTATCACAAAACGATGATTTAATTCTACAAAAAATTAAACTCGATTGAATAATAGGCGGTGGTTTAAATTCATTGAAATACAAAGGGTCTCAATGTATGTTAACTGATTTACAATTTGATTTAGAAAAATTTTTAAAGCTTGAAGAAATTTCGCATAAGAAACGAAACTAGATAAACAACGAGCTATTTAGTAAGAATTATTTTAAAATTCACGTGCGACGAAATAAGGACGGTCGATACACGATTGCTTTACTTAGGCGAATTGCAATAAATAACCTTAAAAAGATTGTGATTTTTACAATAACAATTAAAAGGTAATAATGTTTCTAAAAATTAATATATCAATGCAATAATTGAATACATCGAATAAAATTATATGTCTGAAAGCTATTTGACGAATTCAGATGATTTATTTGTATCATTACGCGGTAATAAAAAATTCGAATCACACTACAACGTTACGATGCGTCGGTCAAATCCACGAACGGTATTTCTTTGAATAACATCCTAACAGTTGGTCTCACTATTCAAGGTGAATTGCTTAACATTTATTACGTTTTAGATTGCCGATTTAATTTGCCAACAAATATTATACAGCATTATTATACTCGAAATCACGAGTCGCACTCTTAAAAACAAGAACAGTGACAAAAACGGATTTAAAAAATTGATACCATACACGATCGCATGATAAATCTAACAGGCACCTTATCTCGAGAGCAATTACCACACGAATTTATAAAAAATATATCCTGGTTACAGCGGCCTGCTTAGCTACAAGGGTCTGAATCATTGTGGCCTAAAATTTCAATACCGAGAATAGATCATGATTTGAATCTTCTTATTAAATTGTTAAAAACTTTCTTCATGTTCAAAATCAATCCGCATCATCGCAATATGCCTTAAAATCATTGAAAGATATAGAAAATCGAAAAATTTTACGCTTGACGAGTTAACACGAGCCGAAAAGAAAATAATTAAATTCGGTCTAATTTCAACCTTTTATTAAGAAGTTGAACTATTAGAGAAAAAACGATGTTTAGCAGATTACTCAACATTTCTATTGAAGTAGAGGCAATGTTAAATTCCCGACTCTTAACACAAATGTCATCAGACATTTCTGCTCTTACTCCCGAGCATTTTCTTATTGGTGATTCATTGAAAAGCATGCCTGAAAACGATTGTAAGAAATATCTATCAACGAACTCAAAAAAAGACCAACAACGAAACTAGCAATTATTCCTATGGACAATAAAAAATGAATGAATGAATGAACTGTTGATCGCTACTCTCTCAACGGGGGAGAATTATGTACAAGCATATATTTTCATAATTTGTAATTCATAAATAAGAATGTAAAATAAATCATAATGTATCTTAGTATTAATTTAATTGATATTTTCAAATGTATTCAACGTTATAGTTAAAATATTTTTCTTAGTATTTTCTTATATTTAGAAATATGTGTGAAAGATGTTAACGCGATTTAAAAAAGGATTCAATATGTAGCAAATACAAATAAATGAACCATTGCACGAACCTCTGCAAAGAAGCACTCTTCTTTCTGTACTAGTAATAAAAATAAATGTATTTATGACGAACGGAGCGACCGATGAAAATTAAAAACAACGCCATATGTTGACCATTCGGGATTTCCCGTTAATCCTTAATCTCACTATAAAACTTTCTCTGTACAATAAAAACCTTTTTCTTGTCTTAACTAAAAATCCCATAGAAACTATTTAAGAAATATTTTGTAAAACGTCAGAACTTTTGCGACCATCACAGCGAACACATCTCGCTTCGTTTGTCACTCCTCAACTGAATCTTATTAAAGTATTTTATATATTCATACATCAATCTTTTCATTTAACAGTTTACCTTTTTAAAACTTAACATTGCTTTAGTAAATTAATTTGGACTAAAGCGCACAATTTACATTGTGCAATTCTTCACTTATTTTAGTCTATTCACTACAAAATAAAATTCTTATACTGAGGTAGCACACTGAGAGAAATCCTATAATAAATATAACTATAGATTGTATTAAAAATTACTATATTATATAGTACGAGTGGGACATTTCTGCATTATAATAAATTTTACTATATTACATATAGTAAAATTTATGAAAACAGATATGTAGAAAAAAATTTTTTTTTTTTTTTTGTACCCGAAATTTGACATTGAAATTTTTTATTACATTTAAATTTAATTATTAATTTTAATTATATCAATTTTTTAAAAATAAATTACCTAAGAAAAAAACGGACCTGAAGTGGAGTCGAACCCGGGACCTCGAGACTGGAAAGCGTGAACGTTACCGACTGCGCCATTACGACATATTATAAAATTTCGAATCGTCTACATATGTTACCCAACTATACTTTCAATTTGGTAGAAAATTTTGAGGTTAGAAATAAATTTACAGATCATCGACTCGACATTACTATTTGAAATAATAAAATTTATTATATTCATAATAAAATTTATTATATGCATAATGAAATTTATTATATGCATAATAAAATTTATTATTTTTATAACATTAATTCCAACATAAGATATCAAATATTTTTACTCTGTCATAACAAATTTTACTATAGCATAATTTTTACTATGTAATATAGCAATTTTTCTAATAAGATATAGTTTCATTTCTTAAACGATTGTTGCCAACCTTATCAAATTTATAGTAATATTTGTTATAAATGTAATAAAAATCGTTATAATGCAGAAATGTCCCAGCTCTCCTATAAAATATAGTAATTTTTATTACTATCTATAACTAAAGTTATAATCTATTTTTCTCAGTGCAGAAATATTTGTAACTACAAATTTTTTCTCAATGTAAGAATCACTTGATTTTGTTAAAAGGAATTTTTCCACAAGATAATTGAATAAAACTATAAATTTTTATCTATGATTCATCTAATCATAACATACACATTTTATTTTGTACTTCTTATATACTTCGTGAATATTATAATAATAAATAAAAAAAAAACTACGCGAGGAAGACGAGGATCTCACATTTTGAAAAAGGCATTAATCTTCCTATCCAAGGACACGTTTAACGTTTGATTCTCATCATATCGTTCTTTTTTTTCTTTATATCGTTTTCTCAGCTTCACTTTCTTTCTCTTTTTTTTTGCTTTTACAGGAAATACGCTTTTTATGCTTATAATAGTTTTTGAAATTAAAGGTCATCATAGAATAAAAAGTTTGTTTGGTAGATTAAATTTTTTTTTTAACTGATCGATCAGTTGATTCAACAGAAAAATGTTTTTTATCCAGAATATGTTAAAAAAAATTTTTAATTTTTATTTATTTTGAATAATTAAATGTTAATTTTAGTTTAATTAAATCTAATTCTCTTTTCAATGATGGTACTCTTTGTCAGAATTGAAAGTTTGAAGGTTACACAAAACGTAATTATAAGCTAAACCATACTCGACTATCTTTTCAGTGATCAATTTTTCGAATAAAAACAATTTTATTTAAAGCGTCTGATATTCAGAATATTTATGTAATAAAAAAATTTATTGTAGTAATAATATCAAATTTTGTATATCTAATGTCTAATTTATTATTTTTTTTATACTATAATCTCACAAATAATGAAAAAAAAAACACTTTCTTATATAAAAATTTAATTGATTTACATAAGCATTTTTATGGTGTATAAACAATCCTATCATCTAAATTACAAATTCATTAATCTTTAAGTTTACCATTTTATAAAATCAACCCAGGACTCTAACATTTTCATGTGGGTACTGCACAACCTACATGTAACTCTGTATGTTGAGATTTATTAACAAAATTGTTGGTATATCTGTACTTATATATGAGACGCTTGTAGATGATACACATACACCATGCAAAATAAGAAAACCAAAAAAAAAAGAGACTGACGGTCTGATGTACATTTCTGGTTTGCGCAATTGACATCCGTATAGGGTCTGAACTCCTTTTTTTTTTAAAAGACTAACTTTTTTTTAGGGCGCATGTAGATGTAGCCGCGAATTTGAATACGTTGCAGAATTTCCGTACAGGATCTTTCCAACTTGATTGATGGTTAAATTTTTATCTTTTAAACTCAGATATTTGTTGCTCTTTTTTTATTGTTGTTTGATTTACTACACGTAAGCCTTTTTATGATTTTACTCCTAATAAGAATTTAATATTTATGGCAATATTATAGCAATAACTTGTATATTTATGTTGTTAGAAAAATTATGATCCTTGTAATTAACATCAGTATATACAATAATAATTACATAACTTTAATTTTACAATCCGCATTGGTAACACTGAAGTATTGCAATTAAATATCCGAAACTTTTAACAGCTCATACATTATTGAAAAAAGATAATTCTTTATCTTAAACTTTACAACAGAGATACTTGCAATCAGAAGACTAAATTATTACGTACGCTCAGAATCGGTTTATAGATAAGGCAATTTTTACTTTTTTTTTATGTATTGATAAATTAAGATTATTGAATTGCATTTGTATAGTTTGTTTGTAGTTGCATTTATATAATTATATAATAAAAAAATTTTTTAATTTCAAGAAACATGTTTATTTACTGACGAATTAAAGTTGAAGAAGAATTTATTTATATTTTAGTAAAAATATTTATTATCATATTTCATAAAAAAATCACAATATTACCAAACAATTAAATAAAAATTTATTTGATAATTTGTCGTTTTTCTTCTCTTTTTTTGCTTAATCGCCCATATGAATATGCAATTATTTTCGAAGAGTAACATAAAATTAATCAAGCAAATAAATAATATTTAATTAGGAAATAATACATTATTATGGAAAATTATTTTTCTTTCAATAAAATAGTAAAATTTTTAAATAATCAAATATTTGATTATTAAAGAAACGCTTATGGATCATCAGCTAGCTACACGAGATCCAAGCAAATCAATTTCAAGACCGGAAGCTTCAGGATGCATTTAACCATCTGCCATCCAACCACAAGAGCGACAGAGAGAAAAATAAAGACTCAAACTATACCATGTATATATAAGTATATACGCATAGAGAGACGCGCGTAAAACCGTGGAAAGTCGATAATTGCGATTGGCTTTGAGCCATGATCTTCTTTCCTTTCTTTTCTTGCACATATACATATATACACAATTGTTATATTACACATTGTATCTTTTTAGCTCTGAAAATGAGCTTGCACTTCGCGCCTTGGTAACGATGACGTAAGCGACTCGTTTTCTCAACTTTTTTTTTCCTTTTCTTTTCTTTTCTTAGTTTTTTTATTCTTTTTTTAGTTTTTTTTATTTTACTTTTTCAAGAAAAAGAATGGAAAAGCCGACGACAATGGTGGCGGTATTCTCGCCACGCTAGAGTGCCGATTCGGTGTACCGGAATCTGACGGTGCCGACAAGCCGAGACTGTTGATTAAGATTTTCATTATTTTATTTCTTTTTTTTATTAAAGTTTCTTTGCTTCATTTAAAAGTGTTAAATTATAAATTTAAAAAAAAATTTTTGAAAATAAATTAATTTTCTATTGTCTTATCTTTGATATTATCTTTTCTATTGTTAAATTTTTTTATTTTATAAGTTATACTGTAAATCTATTTGTACGACTATTTAACATAAATTATAAAATAATATTTTAATTAGTACATTTATGCAATACTTATTTATCAGAATTCCATGTCCTTGTAATGTACTAGATATATTTTGCATTTACGTTATATCATTTATATTTAATAATACTTCATTAAGTGATTAAGTAATGAACTAGTTATTTATTTATTGATAATATTCATTATAGTTTTAAATGTATATAGTAATTTTTTGAAAGGATGTGGTGTAAACGTATGATTTTGGTCTGACATTTATTTAAAGTTATTTATTTTAATAACTTGGAGGGTTAAACCAAAACTCAAATTAAATTAAACTTTTTCTTTACGTGCCTATGAACTGATATACAGTAAAAATGATTTTTAAATTGATGCAATAAAAGAAATGAACATAAATAATCATTTGTGTAAGACAATTAAAATAACTAAATTCGATGAAAATCAATTCATTATAGTTTTTTTCTTTATTAAATACGAAAATTTTACTTATCACTTTGCTCTTTGTATTATGTCGAAAAAAAGGGAATTGAGAAGTTGGCGATTTTGCGTGAGTGTTATATTTTTATTTAATTCATATGTGCACATAGCATTTAATTAATTTTTATGATGCAGCACACTCATCATCGGTTTTTCCTATTTTTTTTTTCTACTTACATCTCACAGCCTAACAAATTTTTCAACTGCAAAATAATCTTTTTTTTTAAACTTTATTAACATCGCATCTTTTAATATATGCGATGAGACATTTAAAGTTTTAAGCAATAAGAGATTCTTACTGTTTGTTTTCTGATAAATCAAATATAATATGTTTGTATACATTGTAAATTAGAAGAATAATTAATGCTAAGAGCATTTCTATGTAAATTTATTTTAAATAAAAATACATTATAGGAGCTTTCAACTAAAAAGAATCTCTGTTGCATAAAATATTATATAAGAATAATTTTTAATATTCGTCAACATTTACTGTGAATGTGGATAATCAAAAAAGCTACATTTAGAAAACAATTTTTCATAATATATGATTTCAGTTAACTGTTTTAATTACTTGAGTAAAAGCTCTTTATTTTTTATTTGATTTGAAAAATAGAATGAGAATTTCAAAAGCTCAATTTGAAATCCTTTCTATTTTACTTGCATTTAAAAAATTTCATTTCTGCGTATAGAAGAGAGGTAGTTTAAAAATTTTTATAAGCAAATTCGTATACTCATCAATTTGACGAATTTTTATTTTAAAATCATCCGTATAAAATATAAATATAAGATTATCAAATCATAATAAAAGATGTCATAAGAATGAGGGTCCAAACAATAAATAAACATAGCTTCAAATATCCCTGAAATTAATATATTTTAAAAGTTAATTTCTATATGATTCGGCCTTTATCTTCTCGAAAAAATAAAAAAAAGGATTATAGTTAAATCTCGGCTAATTAAAATGTTTTAAAATTATTGTTTTTACATACATACGTGTATATTTTTTTAAAATAACGTATTCTCAGTAAATCAAAATATAAAACTATATGTCTTATCAACACAAAGTTTTCTCTGTAAAAAAGCAAAAAACTTATCATCGAATGATTTAATACTTCAAAAAAATTACAGTTATGAAGTTTTAACAGTGATTATCGAAATATCTCTTTTTTTCTATTTATACAATAAATTCAGAATTCTAGAAAATACTCATGGATCAAATTTTCTTTTACGTCTTATAGGACTTTTACGATTTTATATACAATAAACATTAAGATTATAGAAAAAATAAAAAAATAATTTATCAGTCTTGAATTTTTTTAACGTCGCTGTATTTCAGCTATCATTGCGATGCTAATTAGTGACGGAGCTCATCAGTGTATAAGCACATAATGTACAATTGCCGCCGAGAGCAGAATTCGAACTCAGATTCTCGAGATTACGAATCCTGAGCTCTACGATTGAGCCACTGATAACCTCAACATCCTTCAATTCTTTTAGTACTTTTATTAATTATTTTACATGTTTGGCATCTATAGAACTAAATATTTATAATACGTACATCCCAAGAAATAATTTTTGCAAACGGAAATAAATAAATTAGCAGCTTCTTACTGGACTTTAATTACTTTTTAGCCAATAATCGCCGTATTTGCAGAAGACGAAACGCAGAAATTGGCAAGTCGAAAAATTATCTGTCTGTCACATAACAGAAAGAACACGTGTTTCGCATGCCGCCTCTGATAAAAAGAGGGGGAGCCAGTATGTACTATAAACTTTGTACGTATGTATGATGTGTAATATTCGTGAAGACCAAGACTTTATCTGTCTTTGTTACGACGGGAGATTAATTTCGTGTTTTTTTAACGTCTGCAGTGTAAGTGTACTCTTCCATCATTTTTTTTTCTTTCTCAATAATAAATATTAATATATAATGCTGTCGGATTTATTTACAAAATTAAACATTCATATTTTAAGTGATGAATTTTATTTGCTCAATTTATTTTTCCACTTGGTATATTAAAAAAAGTATTAACTAATGACTTTTTAAGGAAAAAAATAAAATAAAATAAATGATTATATATACATTTTTTTCATATTTAAAATAATATTTTAATATAAATAAAACTTACCTAACAAATAGTTGCTCTTGATTATTCACTCGCCAAGATACGACGGTCGCACCTGTAAAAAAATTTATCATTAAATTATTCGAAATTAAATCCACCTTTTATGCTCATCAAAAAGTTTGAAAAACATCAAAGTTTCGTCAAATAATCTAAAATTTAAATAAAACTAATTCATAAAATTATTAGTTAAAAAAATGAAGTTTTTTTTGTAAAAAATTATATTATAAACGTCCATGCGATAAGACCGTTACAATCCGCGGGAAAACTCGTTTGAATGAGGTATATAATATATAAGGTATACACAACTATAAAGTTGTGCGCCGCTCCGTCGCTCATTACGCATTCATTCGCACTCTTTATTTTTTTTTGTTTTTTCAATGACATTCTAACATTGCATATACAATTCTGTAGAAGCGGAAAAATCTTTCGATTATGTCACATAGCCTAACGTATTCTAAATTTTTATAAAAAAACGGGTGTAAACACTAAATTTTCCTTTACTGCTCTTTTTCGTCAATCTTATCGAGGATTTAAAAAAAAGAGATTATAGATAGTTCGTTCACACTAGAAAACATTCATTAGGCGATAATATATTTAGTAATCCTTTTTTTATTCACCGATTTAAAAGATATTTTTTGTTGCTGTACTTTTTTATGTTTATCAAGTTTACGTCGAGGTTTACGTTATTAATGCTTCGATCGCGGTTATAAAGTATTATATAATGTTTCTCCTTTAAATTTTCGAATGATGCGGATGTGATTAATGGATAATATTCGTTGCAAACAATATAAACTTTATAATAATCTAATTGTACGAAGAATACTAATTCGTAGATTTCGGAGTTAATTTTTTTTCTATGTTGCTCGCACCTTGAATCACGCTTTTTTTGCATATGTACTATCTCAAGGATTAATTTTTTTTATTCTTCATACAATATAGTGAACTTTATTCAAAATTAAACTTTAGTGAATACGCGAATCATTATTTCACTTTAAAACTATACAATAAGCGTAAAAAAGCGATATTCATGAATTTTATTTATTCGTTAAAACTTATTTAAAAATTAATGACCGTTCACTACTAGCCGACTAATAAATAATTATGAAACAGGTGTCAGCCATAATTTCTCATAAACGAGTTATTATTAAAAAACGAAAGATAAAAAAAAAAGTTGAAAATCACATTGTCATCGCGTAATATACATAACTTTCGAACCGCTGCTTGTCTTTCCCGCGTAAAGTACAGGCGCTTGAATTTAATCTTTTTTTGAACTTTCAAAAAAACAAAGAACCTTCGCATCCGTCTAAGCAACCTTTCCCTCGAAAAACCATTAATTTTAAAAATTCACAAATCTCTCCGCACTAATGCCACAAACCGTTCGTGAATAAAGTATTATAAGAAAAAAAAATATTGTGTAAAAAAAAAGCTTCGTTCGTTTCCCACACTCTCGATGTCATCGCACAAGTCAAAAGAAAGAAGTATTAAAAAAAAGGAACAACTTTTATATAGTTCTCGTAGCAATCCTTCGCACACGCGCACAAAATGTAAAAAACCTTGATGTTTTGATAAAAACTTAATGATGTTTATGTTATGGGTTATGTTTAAACTTGTTATTGTGTAATGTAATTTATTTAAAAATAATAGTTGAAAAAAAAATTTTTTCTAACGCACCATGTAGATTGATGGTACAGGTGGTATTATTGCCACGATCGAGCACGACAACGCTGGTAGCCGCTGCCATGTTTGAAGCGCGAATGCCGCAGCTCCAAAACTCCTCTTATAACCCGGCTGCTGTGCTCTCTAACATGTACACACACTTATCTTCTTTTTTATACTCGGCCGCTCGCGCCAAAGTGAGAGCAACGCCGGTCCTGCGATGCTTTCTCCATGGATTGTATAATAAAGATAGATTTTCATATAAAACTAGAAGAAAATAGTGAGGTTAAGTACCAAGTATATCCGCTTGGTGATGTTAAAATCGTTTCTTGAGATAACGTATGTTTGTTGTGGTTTGTACGTCTTATATAAGCTAAATATATTTAGGATAAATTTTAATGAAAAGCGGGAAAGCTCAAATATTTAAATTTTCACGAAATTTGTGACGATAAAAAATACGGTAAACCAAATTAAAGAGCTTTAGTGTTGGAAAATCTGTTTTTCCAAAAATTTTATGTTAAAGAAACATAAATTATCATTTGGCTAATTTTATTCTAATTCTGACAAGCCGTCAATAGTAAAATTTTCTTTTTCCTAAAAATCACGAGAACGTGTTCTAATATGCATAAAAAGATAAAAGCTTAACAGATTTTTCTTCGATTCCATAACTTATTCAATAAAAATGACGAAATTTAAAATGAGTATGAATATTAAAATTGTTCTAGCTATTAATTTTTAAAATTTTTAATTGTTTTAAAAATGTGAGAAATATAGTTTTGAAATATTTAAAAGTTTTTAAAAGAACTTTTACTGTTGGTCAGAGTATCAGTTTATTCTGTTTAAATCGATTCTTAAATCGATATTGATTTTATGCCTTCCTTCAAAAAATTTTACCCTTCTATTTATAGTTTACAATAGAAGATTATCAACTAGAATCAAAGTTATAAATTTTTCGATTATTTCATAATAAAATATGTTTTTTTAGATTTTTAAAACTTAAGTAAAATAAATTTTAATTTAAAGATTAAAAATGCTCAAAGTAAAAGACGATTTTCAAATTATAGTTGATAATATTATATAATAATAAGATTAAAAATTAACATAGCTAAAGCTGTTTGGAAATTAATATTTTAGAATATAGATTTTTTTCAACAGTGGGCTAAAATACCACTTTTGCTCCCGGCACGGAAAACGGATAATGCTAATTTTAGCCTCACTGTTGAAAAAAATCGTATATGCACCACGGAAGGTAAAATCTCCAATCCATAGTACGAGTTTGCTAATTCACTCGTGCTATGGCCTGTCCTTTATTTTAACTCCCTAGGTATGTGATATACTATTATTAGACAAAATTATGAAATTAATTATTTTTTATTAAATTGTGTATTTTGATCGAACTCAAATACAAACTTTGGTTAAAATTCTACTAGATAGCAATGATTCTATTACTCTTGAATGAAAATTAAATTACTATTACCTCCTAATAACACAAAAATGGAGTCATTATTGTCCTTATTAATTGCACCCCTTGTTGCATACTGTAAGGATATATATTTAGAATTTTAAAACACTTTTTAAATATAAGACTGTCATACGAGTTTCTGATTTATCAGAAAGTCAAACGGTCACTTATTTTAAAGAACATTGCCAATACGACAAATTTATTGATTTCGCGCGCATGCATGTTTTTTTTTAATTTTAATGTTATTTGTGCTAAATTATAAACGAATGAAATATACAATCCAGTGGCACGATATATTATTAAATTATACAGTAAATTAGAAACAGAGGGGTATAATTTTTTGATAAAAAGCATGAGTTCAAAGTTTTTTAACCGAAATAAATAGAATACAACTTAAAAATTTCGTAAAAAAAATTTTCATATCCTGATTTTCAGTAAAAGTAGTTTCAATTAAAAAGATTAAAGTTTTAGAAAAAAAAAATTGATTTTAATAAACTTGAATGAGGAAAAATAGTTTTTTTTGTTTTTCACAAATATTTTGATGGACTAATTAGTGACCTCTAAATTAACGATGATTGACATAAAGTATTTTAAATACTGAGCTTTCAATACAATTAGGCCATTTTTTAATTTTCATATTTAATATTGAATCGACTATAAGTAAAAAAAAATAAAATTTCAAATTCTTAAAAAATTTTACTTAAAAAAATAATCTAACTTTCACGTAAAATATCAAGTAACATATATATATATATTTTACTAAAATCATTATATTTTAAAAATCTTTAAAATTTTTAGTTTAAAATATATCAAAAAATAAATTTCAAAAATAAGTTTGTAAAATTAACTAAATGACAATGTAATTTACAAGTTAATAACGAAATATTATAAACTGAATTAAAAGAGGGAATGGATACATATTTTGAAAATTGAAAATTTCAATTTGTGGAACAAAAATTTTATTAAAATATACAAAACTTTATAAAGCAAATTTATAGATACAATCGTAAGCAAAATGAAAAAAACAAAACAAATTCCCTTTAAATAATATAGACAAAGAAAAAAAAATAATTAATAACAATTCTAGTAACTTTAAATTCGATAATTACAATTATTTCAATTACTTAAAATAAAAGATATGATTTTTAATATAATAAAAAAATTAATAATAATGAACAAAAAGAAAACAACGTTATAATCAAAAGCCAAATCGATTTTTTTTTTCACGTTAAATATGTTATGTATTTTCATAGACATGTGTTTATGCATTTTTAATGCGCTTTCACTACAATGTTTTCATTTTTTTTAAAATTTTTAATTTTTTTTCTTCGATAATCGAAATTGCGCGCATACATGGTTTTTTTAATGTTATTTGTGCTTAATTATACACGAATGAATTATACAATCCAGTGGCACGACATATTCGTAATTTATATTGTCTCTGACTAGGAAAAATAAATTTTTCACGTATTACATTATCGTTAGTATATTCCAACGCCGTATACAATATTTTGCACACATTTTAGTCGAAGAAGAAGATGAGCTTAAGAATATGTTTCGGTGAAAATTTATTTAAATTTTCATTATTAGCTATTTAAAATTTTTTTAGCGTTGTCGCAAATTGTTTCGAAAACGTAAACATATACATATACTAATAAAATATGTATCTTCTATTCAAGTTTACAACGTAAACCTTAATGAACAAATTTATCAATTTCTTTAATTCAATTTTCTATTAATTTATTATTCCTAATTTATAAAAAAAATTATAAATCTAAAGTATTGTTTCATCAAATCATATTCTTAAACTTTTTATTTTGTAAACAGATTTTTCCTTTTTTTGTACTCAGCATTTGCCTTTTGCTTTCTTTTTTGCTATTTACAAGAAAATTGCGCTTGCACTAGTCTTGTGCCAACTGGGCCATGTAAGATAATGTAAAAGTTTCGAAGAAAAGAAAAAGATTTTTGTAAAATAAACAGTGGTACGAATTGTCGTTAGTAGAAATTCTTTTTTTTTTAAACGTAAGATACGTAGTAGAAGTAGTTTATAAAGTTTTATAGTATTTTAAAAACCTTCATCAATAATTCTAGAATTTTAATTTTATTTGTAAATTAATTGTAATATCAATATTGTTTTTTTCTATAAATTAACATCGAAATAATGTTTACAATCAGTATTCACTTATAATTAAAATTGAATGATTAAACATTGTCATAATAAAAAGAAAATTCTTATAAAATTTAAAAATCCTTAGTCCCATTCGAAAAGTTTGATTTCCACTATGGATTAAAATAAAAAAGATAAACTCAAAAAATCGAAGATCAGAACTTTTGTAATTGTTTAGAATGAACATACTCGACAATATTATAGTTTTGTTTTTTTCTTGCTAGTGTTACAAGCACCGAGTGAAACTTCGGTAAAAGCGAATTCGCACGATCATCAATATATATAATAAAGTCGACTTTCAGTCGTAATATGATCTGGTGTTATGTTTTTTTTAAATTAAGCGCATGTATATAATTATAAGTAATTCAGTCAGATTTTTAAAAAATCTTTTTTAGAATAGAGCCGTATATTGCATCGAATATACATCAGTATTTGATGTTTCAGAATCTTGAGAATACAATTTTTTTTAAAATTCAAGCTACGTGGAATCTCTGGGATTTCATGCTATTTTTTAAATCTTTAGACATTGTTTTTTCGACAATTATTAAACCACGTAGAATAAATGTTATTATCTGTAAAAAGTTATTTTCAAAAGCCTAAATAATTGCGTTTCTAAAATTAAATAATCCATTAATGCAGTAGTTTTACATCATGCAGAATTGTGCTATATCAATCATGTTAACGTCTTATGAAAACTGCAGTTTCACTTGATCAAAGTAGATTCAAGTGTTTATGAAACATTGACAATCAATACAACAACTTGAGATGTACCAACGTAATTTATTCTACAATACATGAAAATATTTGTTTTTTAAATATGTAGAATTATTTAATGATTACATGATTTACTAATGAATTTTATACTTGGCTTATTTTAATATAAACAATCTCAGTAAATTGTTTTATAAAATTATTAACTAAAACTTAAATTTATTTGTAAATGTTATTTCATCTAAAAAATTGTTTTCGATAAATTTTTTTTTTTAAATGATTAAAACAAAAATGATAGCGCTCCGTTTGTCGAACAAAACTTTATACCACGTAATATTTTTTGCATTTAACATTAACGCGTATGGAGATCAGCTAGTAATGTAATCTATACTTTGTAAAAAATAATTTTTACTAGTGAGAGCGCGAATTCATTAAAATACCGAAGATTTGATTTTTGGCATGCTTAACAAGAGCGTATTGCTTATTATCATTTTTTAGACTCGGTTTTAGATAATCGTCGTATATGCTCTATGCGCATATGTGTATTGCTTTATTTTTGACAAATGCATGGACATTATTTTCATTTATGTATTTATTTGAGTAATAGAAAAATTAAATTATCGATGTTACGATGTCTTTTTTAAATGAACACTTTGTTGCTACGACAAAAAATTCAACATATATTAATTAATTTTTCAAAATTGCACATTCATTTATCAATGTATAAGGAAATATATTGTACCCTAAAAATTTTAAACAGTCGACGAATTATAAACATACTTATTTTTTATCTTCAATCAATTGTTTATTAAAAGAACGTACGCGAATATAAATATAGATTTACAAAATTATTTTCTATTACAAAAAAGTACATCCATATTAAAAAGAAAAAAGATGTTTCTTAAAAAAAAAATCTAATTAAAATGTGGTCTAACTTTTTTGCTTGTATATTCATCTTCAAATTTTCTATCATATGAGATGAGACGCGCAGGAGAAGCTAAAATAAGAAACAGCTTTACAGATGGATAAAATTAGCTTTGTTATAATTAAATTTTCATTTAGTTTTATTAATCGGTAAATTTTTCTATTGACTAGAGTGTATAGAATATTAGTGAATATGGTATGAAAATGTGGTGAAAAAAACGAATAATCTGTTACTGAAGGCAAAGTACAAGACGAGCTGGAAAAAATATATAAGTAGTTCGTCGAATACTGTCTTCGATTATAGTTCTGTGTAGTTTATTATTTTCTTTTTCATCTACTGCATGTTTTTTTACAAAGATATGACACACGTATTTTATTACTTTAGGCCTTTCTCGAGAATCGCTTGTCTACTACATTTAATTGATCGAGATGAACTTTATTTTTTTTTTTCATTTTCATGCTTTCATTTTTTTATTCACATGTCAGCAAAGTTTTTTTCCATTTTAAAGAAATGAAAGAAGAAAAATATACAGTTTATTTTTTTATCGAAGAATATTAATTTGAGAATCAGAGGCGTTTTACAGTATTTTGTTTTCTTTCGTTATTATTCAAAGTGGAGAAATTTCTTTGAAAGTTTTATTTCATCTTCTCTGAGTAAAAAAATACTTGAGGCATCAAAACCAAAAATCGCTCACCCATAACATGGACAAACTCTTAATGGAGCTTTTATGCTAAAATATTTTCGGAATTTATTTATTTTCTTTCTTTTTATTTAAACTATACTCTCTGCTTTTTTGACTATATATAATTTTATATTCACTTTATACCCTGAAAATCTTTAAATTTCAAAGAAATTTCCCCGTATTAGCTACGTACTCGTTTAATATTTACGTTATTCAATAAAATATTATATTTCGAAGGAAAAGTGTTCAGACCTGCTTGAACATTTGATTTGATACATTTATAATAAACGCAATATATGTACAATTATTAATTATTAGCCGGAGAAAAAATTATATTTAATAGATTGTGTGTAGATAAAAAAATTCTAATGAATTTTTCAAGATATTGTATTTATATAATTGTTAAATTATACATTTTTATATTACTAATAATTTATCAGATAATGGATTACCTGAATTTATATAAAAATACATTGCTAATAACATTATGTGATGTTAGAAATTAATTCCAATATTTGCATATGCAATGCATGGAATTATCAATTTGTTATAATCAGTTTAATTGCGTATAATGCATATTTAATTCTGATTATTATGTTGAAAAATTAAAATTATATTATTAAAATTTAAAATTTAACTTTTTTATTATTAATAAGCATATTTCATGAATTCATGCACAATTATAATTATATATAATTTCTTCTCTTGACTACTTAGTACTACATTCGGCAAATTCATCCTAATTTTTTAATATATAACACAGATTTTGGCGCAGTCCTTGTTATGCGTGGAGAATATATTTTAATATTTAATTCACCGCGTGATATGACTCTGACGAATGTGTGGTCCTTGTGAAATATTATTTTTTTTTTCTTTCTTTTGGTTTTCGTTTTTTTTTGCTTGCAAAGCATTTCGCTGGAAAACAAGTCGAAAGCTTTTAAGTAACGTGATACAATTTTTTTTTTCAATATCTTATTCTTCAAAAGGACGTTATACATCCGTCACAAGACAATTGCATATATAGACATTGGCCTATTTTATTTCCATTTCGCACATTCAATTTTTTTATAATTAATAAGTATATAATATAATGTTATAATATAGATAAAAATAGCATTCTTGGCTAAATCACGTAAAATATTTCATTATTATTAGCTTTTAATGAAATAAATTTAATTGTAGATTCGATGTGCTGTATAATTCATCGTTTCAGGACGCAACATTCTGAATCCGTCGCTTGGAAAATTATTATTTTATTACGGCTCAAAAACGAAAATTAAAAAATCGAAAAAACGATTTGTATAACGCGTTTCTTTCTTTTTTCTTTATAAATTCGACTAAATATTTTACAAATACGTTTTACAATACGCATGTACAATAAAGTAATATAAAATAAAAACGATAAAAGCCTCGAAAGAAATCGTCGATAATTTTGAGACATCTTAACTTGGTGTTTAATTTTATTATAAGTACTAAAATTGGTTGGAAATATTTTATCGCATTTGTTAAGAGTCCTTTGATTTACAGTTATAATTATTATTAATTCGTATCTAAATATATTTTAATTTATCAGGTTCATACGATTTGAAAGCATCCAGTTTTTTTTTTTAATATTTTTAATGATTTTTATGGTTTATTTGATTTTATTTTCATACAATAATGTAAATCGAATTCATCATGTCTTTCTATGAAAAGTACCATAAAGTATCACTTGTTGCTTGGTGGAAAAAAGTTCTAAACTAACAGTGCGTTTATATCGTGGAAATTTTTAACCACCAGCATCAACATTGGTGCTAACTAACTGAGATTAAATTATTAATTGATCTTGTAGATAAAAGTTATAAAAATTATAATAATTATATATAATATTAAAAAATCGAATGTTGCTATAACTTAAAGTATTGATTTTAAGTTATAAGAAATTTAAAATTAAAAGAAACCGAAAATATTTACCATACTTACAATTTTCTTAATTATATCCAATACAATTGTAATTAGAGCAAATATCTAAGTTAATTAATTACTCAAATATTCAAGTACATTGGCGCTTTTGAGTAATTTAGACTATAATTTTATAGCAATGAAATTGAAAGTTTCGGATTATCATGGTAAAATTTTTATGTATAACTGAATACAAATTTCACCGTGTACGAATTGCTGAATATAATAATAACTATAGTGTTATCTGTAGAAATTTAATATGCAGTTATATATAAGATTTTTAAAAGTTCATGTGATTCAATTACATTCTTTTTAGTAAATACACATGAAACTCATACATAATTTTTGCATCTAAATTAAAATCATAGCAAAATTCTTTAGCGAAAGAATTTTTGCATTTTTAAATTCATCACAAAAGACGTTGACGAAAAGCTAAATAATCTTATCCTTTTATTTAAATATATTTTTATAGTATTAAAAAAGATCCTTATCCACTGGATTCTTTCGTTATTTACAATACGAATTAACGTTTTAAATTAGCGAGGCTGTATCTAACATTGTTTTTTTTCAAAGCAGAAATTATGCTCTATATAAGAGAATAAAAATTGCGCAATTCGATTATATTATAACATGATGACAATCTTTATCAAGACGCACCAATGATTGTTTTACCGCACATATCATAACATTGTAGTACAATACAGCAAAAAACGGCAGAGTGAAATGTCACCTAAACAAGTAGAGTTGCGCAATTTTTTTGTCATTATAAATTTTCGGCTTCATTAATTAGATTTCTACCTGTTTTTAGTGCTACATAAGCCATTATCGAATGACTTTTATTTCTTCACTTGCTTAATTTGCGTACAAAAAATCAATCCCGTCATAAGTCTTCGGAATAACTATTATGAAATATACGAACATTCCGATTACAAAAATCATGATCATCATCAATGGTAATATAAATTATAATATTTGTCACCATGTGTAATAATTCACAGTATGCATAATTGTAAATTATTAAAACACTTTTTATCATACAAAAAATATTTTACGTAACTTATAGAAAATATCAAACTATGCACATTATCTTTAAATTGATTGCACAGACAATGATGTACTTAAAAACAAAATAATATTTTAAAAAATTAAATTTTTAAAATCAGCACCACCATGCTGTTTTAAAAATCATTTTTTTTAATCGAATCGCACCGTTTTACTAAACTTCCTCATAATTTTAATATAAAATGATGCCTAGCAGATAGTATAAAAATTCATTTCGTTTGTTTTTATTTTAAACACAGTTTAATAAAACTAATTGATCGTTTGCTCAAAATAAAAGAAAATATTGTGTTTCGAGGATTTGCTAGAATCGATAACGAGCAGCAATAATGTTCTTAAATAAATTTTTGATATTCAGCACATAGTTTCGGAAGCGGGTGCAGGACCACTAACTTTGTCATTAGGATCGGATTCATTAGAATCGCGTGTTGCGGCAGGTCTTGCAAGAGTTTGCTCGATTTCGCGTGTAACATTTATCGTGGGTGGAGTACGTTGACAACGTCGACGAGTAGTTGTGTCTTCATCGATAGCAGAAGCCCGTCGTAGTCGAGGATGATGCTCAGTGTTGATGAAGAAATTGCTTGACCCTGCGCCAGCTTGCTCTTCGTGCCCACTATCATCTTCTTCGCTCAAGTTATATCTGAAAATTCAGAAAGTTTTAGCAATTTTTTAACGTAAAAAAAAGTTATCAAATGAAAAGTTATTTAAGATAATAAATGAGAGCACTACGAAAAATTTTCAAAGTATCTTAAATATTCAGCATAAAGTTAGTTAAATCTAGAAAATTAAATAAAAATTTCTCATGAAATTACATGAATGTTATCACGTAGTATATTTCGGAAATTTGAATATATATTTGAAAAGTTTAAAATTTTAGAGTAAACTAAAAAGTTTAAAACAGTATTTTAAGTGACTTTTATTTGTCAACTAAAGTTACACCTTTTCGTAAACTTTTTTTCTGATTAACTTAAGTGATTTATCCTCACATGCTAGTCACGTAATAGAACATGCTTTTACAATTTAATACGGCTCTACTTTTTAGATCCGAAAATTTATTTTACGTGTATCTTATTCAATTCACTTTCAATTACTATAAATTCTATTCTATAATTTGAAATAAAAATATTTTTTCTAACTTACCTTCTTTGGATCAAATCCTCCATTTGTTGATAATCACATTCCTCGGCATCTCTCAAATGTTCATTTTCAATTTGCCAAGCGATTTCTACAGCGTTTTGATTACTTCTTTCAGAAATACTTCTTACTCTTGGTGGCGGTGATACTGGTGGCGTTCTAGGTGGGCTGAGCAGTCCACAATAACTTTCCAATTCATCTGTAATACTCGTATACTCAGCTCTCATGGCTAAGAGTAAGGAGCGCGAGTTACTCGAACCAGATGATTGAATAACAGCTACTCGTGGCTCGGCCCACGTGACGCCTCGTTGAAAGCTCGATGACGGTACAACGACTCCCGTTACGCTAGCAGCTATTGCAGCTGCAGCTGCAGCATCGTCCGCTAATGATTCAGAGCGAGTACGACTGTTTTGACGGCTTGATTTTTCAGCTGAATCTTGTCGCGAATCTGACGTCGTTGTTATATCGCCCGATGGATCACGCTCGTCTGACTTCTCAGTTTTTAATTCCTTCAACTGCAGAATACAATTAAAGATATATTGATTGACTCTATTGATTAAATTTCATTTCTTTTCATTGATATATTAAATTATTGAAATAATAAAATTACCTCGCCAACAGGTTTACTAATATCACTTTCATCGTGACTAGTTGTCTCTTTTGACTCATCCTGAATCGTTGCCACATCCCCGCTAACACTTGAATCATTTCTACTTAAATTTTCTTTAGATTCTGCGACAGCTTCAGCAGCTTGTCTCAGTGCAGCGACATCGTCCGATTCGAGTATTTGTTGCTGTTGCGGCGATGTACCTACAGCCGCCGCATTAAGATAAGCCGCGTCGGTCATTGCTCTGAGTAGCTTTTTACGCCGAGCAGATATACAAGGTAATTGTGAATGGGAATCAGCTTCGGACATTCCAGCTTCAGAGCGTTCAGAAACACGACGTGGCCTTATCATTTCAACATCAAGGTAACGTAAACCCTCGGTACTGCTACTGTTTTCATTACCAGGTCCACCTACAGGCATATACGTTGCCATGAAACGATGAATCACGCCTAGATGCGCTAAAGTCTGTTCGTTTAATTCTTCGAGCTTACGAATACGGAACTCCACCGTCTGAAATACCATTTTTAAAAAACGTAATTAAAAAAGAAAGTTTAATAAAAATTTTTCAGATAAATTATACGTTACTTTATATAGTTTTAATTTTAATTTTTTTATTATATAATTTATGGTATGAATAACGTACTTGCAACGAGGTAGTCTGATTGTTCTCTTTTTTGTCGATATCTTCAATTTTTTGGCTCATGAAATCAACGCGTTCATTAGTAAGTTTAACTCGTTCCTCGGTTGACATCTGAAGCTTGAGTTCTTGTTCGCGAAAGTAACCCTCAACGCAATCCTCTTCAAAATCATAAAGACGCTCTTTGTCGTCTGCTTCAAGGAATAATTTTAACCCATTGTCACATGTTTCACCGGATTGTATACGACCTTGAGTTAAGTACCTAGACAAAACAAATCTTCACATTGTAATTTAAGTAATTTTGCATTTCCATTCCTTTGATTGTACATGAAATTTAAATTTTTATTAACATTAACATGGATATATTGTATGAAAGGAAATTTAATCAAAAGTTTTCTGATTACATATTACAATTAATTAAGTGTAAGTATTGCAAGACTGATTGTTATTGTAGTGCAGTATTATTTAATGATTAATTTTACAATGATGAATAGAAAATTGTTTACTTATTACAATTATTATTCACTCATTGTTACATACTTACAAATAAAACATTTAAAATTTAACAAAACACAAGTAAAATTATTTGAAACAAAATATATAATAATAAAAGAAAATAATTTATTCATAATATTAAATAAAAGTTTAACTTAATGAATTACCTCAATAAATATCTAATAATAAGATAGAGGTGAGAAACGACAATGAAGGGCGGAGGTAAGACGGGTTTCTGCTCATATTCCATGACAACAGTAAAACGTTGAAACATCCAAACTTGATGAGCTACAGCGTTAACCTCGATGAAAATATTATTGAAAACAGCAATGAGTAAATTTATGAGAAGTATATTAGCTACGAGGAGGTAGATTGCCATAGCGAATGGTGTTATCCAACGTCCGGGTAAACAGGGATCCATGCCTGGATTTTTACCGCAATCTGGATCAATGCGATCGGCGTATACTTCACCGTACAACATGAAATATGGCTCCAAAACGACCTGTTAAATAACATTTTATTTTACTCATTTTCTTTTATTAGAAGACTATTTTTTTATTTATTATTTGCAAATTTAAGAAATCTCTTAAAATAAAATATATTTATAATTGAACACATTGAGAATTTTATGCTAAAATTATAAGAAATAAAATATAAATAGTTACATCTCTAACTATCCTCCAATTTGGTTCAGTATTTGGATTTAATATAGCTTGTCTAGCAACACCAAAACTCAACAATACCACCAATAAAAGCACCACAAAATATATCATGTTTTTCACCATTTTACCCATCATCGTTACCAAAGGACCTATAAAACATAGAAATATTAATTAGTAATATTATTAAATAATCATTCTAAATTGTGCTAAATTTTTATTTTCAAACAATGTGATATATGTTTTATGAAATTTGTTGGGACTCTTATGAAAATATCATCTGGTTATTATTAATCAATAATTTTTTCATTATCTTCTAAATTAAAAAAAATTTTATAATCTAAGAATTTCATAAAACAGTATTTGCTCTTGAAACGAAATGCTTGTAGCCCTAACTACATCTTGTATTATTAATTTTATTGAAATAAAAAATTTCTACATACAAATGCAAGATTCTTCGATTACTTGTAGCCTTGTACAATGCAAAGCGTGCAAATACATAGAAAATAGGATTCAAGTAAGGCATAAGGCAAGGACTCGATATATCGGAAAATTTCTCTTAGGAATTCAATATACGTTGTATTACCGAGTAACAAATATACAGATTTCAAATGCAAAATTAATAAAAAAATCGAGTCTCTTTAAATTCTATCTTACTTTTTTTCAAGTTGCAATATAGTCAAATTATAAATTAAAAATTTAATTGTAAAATACAAAAGGTATATAAGTCTAAAAAACATAAAAAAAAATTTTAATACGTTATATAATGTCATAATGAAAGATATATTATATCATATTCCAAAAAAAATGTGAAATACAGAAGATAAAGTGTGCATACGATTTTCATAAAAAATAAAAATTTATTCTTGAAAAATTGCTGCGTTAATCAACGCCTGGGCATTGAGAATAAAATTTTCAATTGAATGGCTCTAAAAAGTATATAGGTCAATAAAATGAAAAAGACATATGGCTCTATAAATTTTAAAATGATTACCAAACCAATACTATACACGTATTTTATGAAAAAATTTTAAATATTAGTTATCCATTATATTGATAATATAATTTTAATACTTGTATTATTATTATTGAATGTATGTTACATTTGTATGTGCAACAATTAAAATAGGATAAATTTTCATTGCAAAATCGATAAGAAACCTTGAGAGATTATCTTAAGGATTTATTAGATGCACTTTATGGTGCTGAAATCTAAAATATAGCATAGCTTGCTTTAATAATCCTTTGATCTTGCGATATGAATTTAACAATACCAGTTTACGAGCTTAACAATACTAGTTTATGTTATAAGAAATCACTACACTTTTCTTACTTTGTTTTAAAACTGTTGTAAAGTCAGGTGATAATTAATCCTGATTTAAGAATTCATTCTAGTTTAAAGTTCCGGAAACTAAGAAATTTTTTGGCAATTTATTATAAGACTCTGTGATTAAATGTTAATGTAATTCTTTTGAGACTCAATAAATACACTCTTAAGGTATGTGAAAAAATTAATTTTTTTAAATTTTGTATTATAAATAAATCCGTACAAAAAAAATCAATAATGTTGTAGTTAATAATCACTCGAAACACAAAAACCAAAGAGATTTAGGTTCATTATGACAGTGAGTATCGTAAATACTAGAATTATTGATTTTTTTAATAACAAAATGACGGTGATTTAAAGAAAACTTTTTGAAAAATTAGAATTTCCAGGTGATCTTTTGGTTATAAAAAATTTTTTTAATTAAAATTTTGACATAATTCTAGTATACACGATAGTTACACATGTGACAAAAATGTAGTAAAAATTTCGTGAAAATCGGTAAAGTAGTTTCGAAGAAAGATCAAGACCTTATGAAAAAGTGATTATTTTGGTCTGCTAGATCAGACCATAAAATTTTAAATGTTCGAAATCCGTAAAAAATTGTTGATATTCTCTATTAGAATAAACCCTTAGAAGGCTTCTATGTTAAAAATAATAAAAAAATATTTGTTATTTTGTAACTAAAAAATATAAAGATAAATTAAAAATAAAATTTGGATGAACTTACCAAGATATTTATTAACGCCTAAAATATTAAGCATCCTAAGATACCAATACATACAATCGACACAATAAATCGTTCTTCCAACATCAAAAGACGCAGTTCTCAATCTTAATACTAAACCAATGACAAAGAATATAATAGCCGCGGCGTCGCATGGATTCCACATATTCCATGCCCATACGCTAAATTTGTGTGACAATGCAACTGGCTCGCTTGTTGCAATCTCACGTACTTTTTCACAGCCCATCGTACAAATGTAAGCTATTGCATAGATTTCCGGCCAAGAGGGTATCTCGCCCATACGCACCAAGATTGAATACGACAACAACAACAGGAATATCACATAGGCTATCTGTTAATACATACAATTTTTCATTTTATTACTTTTTTCATTGCTTAATGTAAATATCATTCATATGTATTTTTAAACGATAACGAATTCATTTATTAATTTAAATAATACATTTATATTTTTTTAATTTAATTTTCACAAGCTGGACATTTAATTTAATGTCATGTAGTGTATTACAATATTAAATTTAAATTTTCATTTTTAAATGAAATAAATCATTATTACTTTAAAAATTCATTATAATTGTTAAATTCAGTTTTACAAGGACTAAAGGATCAAAAGTTTAATAAAAATGTAATCATACTTTTTTTTAGGTAAAAAAAGTTTTTTCATATCTCCATTATAAATTAATCTGTATAACATATGTTATTTTATTTATGAAGAAACTTTATTTTGAATTTTCATAATAATTATGAAAGTTTAATTTTCCTTTTTTGTTAAAAAGTAATTATATATTATTATTTAATCATATTAATAAAATTAATTTTTATACATGTAAACTACATCCAAATGAATATATAAAAAACTTATCAAGAATTTAAACTAACAACTACTTTTCTTTTCTTTTTTAACTTTCGATTTGAAAAATCGATGTCCGACTAAATTTAACTATTTCTACTTGCGTTGACGCAGTAATTTTCTATTATGCATTCATGAATAATCAAGCAATGAATGATGTTAAATATCTTTCCAATGTTGTAATTTTCATCCATTACTAGAATATTGCAATACAGCAAATTACGCTTTTTAAGAAAATTATCATATAAAGTGGATGTCTTCTAGTTTAAATAAATTTTTACATTCATGTAATTTCAAACTGGAAATTTTTATGAGACAATGATTGTACAAATTTGTTGTGATATTTACGTTTTTACTATAAAATTGTATTATTATTAGAATAAATATAAAAATAAGATAATAAAAGATAACTTACAGCGTTAGCCCAAAATTTGGTAATTGGAGCCGTATAGAATTCATAAAGCTTTTTCTTCAGTCTTAGGGGCCGACTATGCTTATTGTCGTAATATTCGGATAGTATTCCATAAGCCCGATGATTGTTGTCGTCATTGTCGGTCAATACTTTTCCATTTTCGTGTACGATTGTTTCTTTAGGCACCTTGCTTCCATGCTCATTGCCAATTAGGGCCTGCTTTAGATCCGCGCACAATTTCCATCAAAACAGCCACAGAATCCATAAAAAAAGAAAAATAAACAAAGCGCGATACGCTCGATTGGGATATTCCAATATAAGACAACATAATTTTTTTTTTTTTTCATTTTCACAAATACTTAGAAATTTTTAAACTTTAGACGACTTTTTTTCTATTAATCATTATGAATTATCTTTAATTCAAATTAAAAAAATTAAAATAATTAAAAAATAACATAATTTTATATAAAAGTTTAATTGTTTGAAAATCGATAATAATTTTCAACCCAGGATAAATTTTCATTTTATTGTAAACATAAAGAGTACAATAAAACCTATTGCTTTAGCAATGATAAGTTTTCAAAATATCACAATTATAACACGAAAAATAATAAAGAATGACAATATTTATATAAGTGTATAAATAAATATCGACAGATTATTATTAGAGATTTGGTAGCTAAAAACAGAAATTAATATACACAAGACCTTTATATAGATAACGTACGAAGTGTCTGAATAATATACTATTGCTATGTATAGAAAATTTGACAGAAGGAAAAGGAGGGAAAGAGAAAATATGCGTGACAAGCAATTTTTTTTTTTACACATATGGTATATCGAACAAGTAAGGGGACATATATATTGTAATAAAAAAAAAACAAAATTTCACAAGCCAGGTATGTACAATGAAATAAATAATCCTCCACGATTCACAAAACATTCCTGTTATTTTTACTTTTTTAAAAAAAAAAGAGAAAAACAAATACTAAAATGAAATATTTATATAGGATAAGCTTCTTATTCTCCATAACAGAAGTTATATACGTTTTTCTATTGTATGTAATTTAATATTTTAGAAGTAAATTATAGTACAATATTACGCATATTTGTGCAAAGCAATATCTAGGACATGGAAAGTTTTTGGTTCATACAAATAGGGGGAGAGCACGTTGCACTAAAATAACATTTAATAATTTAGGAGATGAATCGTTAAAATAGTGAGATTGATAAAATATTTAGCATAATGAAGGGGTAAAGTAAACGGGATTGTCTTGCAAATTAATTAATTAGTTTTTTCTATTTCAAGTTGATAAAAAAATTTATAAATTATAACAGAGTTTAGAAAAATATTAATTTTTAAAATGAGTATATTTAAATGTTCTATGAAAGCAAAAAGAAAAGATTAAAAAGTATTGAGAAACGTTTTTTATAATAATTTAAAAAAGAGTAAAAGTTATAGTAGCAAATAATATTGTAGTAAATTATATTAATCGAAGCATAACAAATTAATGAAAAAAAGCACCTGTTGCTTTAATATAAAGTGTAAATTTTTTATAATAGGTTTATAAATAGTAAAGTAGGTTATCGTGTAATATTTCTAAAAAGCCTGCTTTTGCATATTTATAATTTTCGTTATTAACTGTAATGTAATATAATAATATTACAAAGGATATTTCTTATTTATTATTAAATAATGTTGTATTAAATTTCAAGATACAAATTTCATATTATTAACATTTTTAACAATTTTTTAAATACGAGGTTTATTAAATTTTAATAAATGCCTTGCTGTAATACGCAAAATTTTAAAAAAATTTATCAAATTTACAATAAATAATTCCTTACAAAAAATTAAATAGTATTTTTAAATTTGATTTTTTGGTTTGATCTTATTAAATTTTTTATCTCGAAGAATTTTATTGCTTTTACGTTTTTTATTTAAATGAAAATGCAAGAAAAAAAAACGGAATTGAAGGTGGTTTAATTTCATTTTCTGGATATGAATTTTTTAAGAGCAAACCGCGGTATATATAGTTTCCTACTGTGTCACTTCCCGCAGGGCTGAAATGGAAAGTTGTTTTAATGCCGGAATTTTTTCGTTATAATTCGCGTGAAAAAAATTTTCTAATAAACGAAGTTTTTTTTTAAATTGTAAAAGTAAATGTGGTTGAGATATCACTTTTAAATATGATTATTTGTTTAAAAATAAATTTTATGATATAAGTTAGATAAATTCTAGGATTTAAAAAATAACAAATAAATTTCGAACAATTAAACTTTAAAGTTTTTTTTTTACTTATATTCTCAAGTATAAGTTTTGTAAACCAAATTGTTGATTCTTTTTTTTCTTGATTTTTATACAAATTACATGATCATTTTCATAGAATTTTTTTTTTTACAAATAAATTGCCTAATTTAATAAAAGTTTATAAATTCTATTTAGTTAACAAAAGCTTGCTTTTTTATCGCACCTGTAAGTGTAAAGTATAAAATGGTATTATACAAAAAATGACATGTTTGCATTATAAAACTCGATGAATCAAAATATTCAAGACTTTCAACTCTTTTTTTCGTACTTTAACCTCGTGCGTGTGCTAAAAAAATCCAGCGAATAAAAATAAAGCCTAAAATAATGATCCATTAGCATAAACGATACAAAAGATTAAAAGAAACGCAATGCAAACAAGTGAGAGACATATGTAATGATGAAAAAGAATGAAAAATAAATGTTCGCATGGGTAAAATCAATGATGGATGTCGTAGAAAATTTATGAAGTGATTAATTCTCACATTTCTTATCGCTCACAGGCCAGACGAGAAAACATGTATATAGGAATATATACATACAATACATAAAAAAAAATATAGGGGGAAAAGAAGAAATAGAAGAAAACAGGTTTATACATAATAGAAGAAAACTAGTGTATGTATATGCTTAAGTGTACATATGTGTGCGAATATAAGAAAAAGGGGTATAGGCTAAGAGATGTACAATAAAGAAGAAGAAGAAGAATTATTAAGAAGAAGAAGCATAATTTTGCTGTTGGTGATTGTTTACGAAAAAAGGGGTTGTTGTTGTTGTTGTTTTTTTGATTTCTATATACCTTGGCACCCTGCTGACTGCTGGCTTTGTAGCGAATGCTCAGGCTCCTTCGGGGTGGGCGTTTCTATAAAAAAAGGTAGATTCAGGATACACGCACGCGCGCACGCACAGACAGACATGCACGCACGCGGCGCACCGAAATAACAAATACTCAAAAGGATTTAATCATCAACTAAACACAACGTGCTGGATATTTAGATTTTCTTTCTAACAATATGTATTGATATATATGTATATTTACATATAAAGGTGTCTGTGTGTATGCAAACTTAAATACACAATGTACTCTTTGCTGATATTTGTTTTTTTTTCTATTCCATTAAATTCTATTTTGCGCAGACATGAGTTTATGAATTTGAGTTTTGATTTTATTGCCTTTACTACTAGCTTTAGAGGATAAGCTACTAGTATTTAAGGGTTTATAAAATTAAGAGCTTTTTGATTGCTGTTATTTTTCATTTTTTAATTAACAATTTGCAAGATATACAAAACATTGAGTGCAATGTGAAAAGTTTAAATTTATAATTTAATCAAAAATAAAATTTCATAAAAAACTTTATCTTTTGATGCTAGTAATGTATTCATTTGAAGCCTTTTTTATTTAAATATTTTTCAACCCTTATTAGTACAGGCTACCTACATTAGCTGTAGTATGCAAGTAAGTTTTAAAGCGCAGATAATTTTCTTCAGCTTTTAACATTGTTATAAAAAGGAGATGGAAAAATTTATGGGACGTTAATGACGATAAAAATTAAAAGCACTATATCCTTGGTGATAAAAAAAAAGGAAAATAATGTCCACTACTATTTGAAAAAGGAAAAAAAAAAGAATAACATAAAAACCGTTGATTAAGAGAAGAAAAATCAACGACATTTCTCATTTTCTTATTCATGGCACTAAAGTTCTATTTTATGAACTTTCTTTATTTTTCATTCTACGACTTGATTTTTAATGAGGTACTAATGCATTAGTCGATATTACATTATGAAAGTCCTCACTGCGGCTTTCATTCACTTGCCGTTCAAGACGTTTATGGATTCTGCTACTTTTCCTTAATATCTTGAATGCTCTCATTTCTTGCTTTTTTATAATTTAAAGAAGAATTCCTAATTAGCCATTATTTTGATTAATTGTTATTTGGAACAAAAATTTTCGGTATGTTAAGTGTGTTTTTCTACTTAAATAAAAACTTTAGTTCAAACTTTTAAACATGATTAATTAAAATTTCATATTTAAATAGAAGAAATTAAAGACGTTTTGTTAATAATTAGTTTTTACAAATAATAAATTATAATATACATAATAAATGAATCTTTAATTAAACAACATGAAACAAAACTTTTTCGCTTGCTAGAGTAGTTTATCAAACTTCTAAAGAATTGATTATTTTCAGTATTCACAGGGGATGTTTTAACTCTATAAATCATGCATGTCGTTTCCAAAGCTGTTAAATATACATATTAATTATGATTTTCAGATTTTAGGAGAAAATACTTGGTCATTAGATTTAATTGATAGTGAAAATTTTAATTATTTTTTATTGACAGAATAAATAATGCTATTTACTTAGCTGATTCAGTGTGTAATGTAATAACATTATTTGTTTTACGTGAAAGGAAAATTTAATGTAACGTAAATCGATGTTAGATGATCAAACTGATAAATTCATTTAATTATTCGTGATTTGAGAAAATTCAACGTCATTTGTATATTTAATTTCGAATGATGGAAACTCGAGTTGAAGTATATAAAGAAAAATCAGCAGAACCTGACCTTAATCGAAAGAAGAATTGAGTGTTAAAAAAAAAATGAACATATGATTTGTTACCTCGACGTCAGGCCCAGTTGGCGTACCGTGTTCCGACTCGCTGTCCTCATTTTCATCTTCCAGCGCAATCAGATGCTCCTCCGCTGTTTGTGGCATCAACTGCAACTCTTCTCGACTTTTGAACTCTAACTGTGTTATATAAACTGGACAAAGCAAGCCCAGTATTACCTGTTAGCAAGGGGGAAAGAAAAATAATAACATATGCTGTTTCACTCATATTACCTAGAATGACTAATAAACTTTCTCAATAATTGATTTTTTTTAAAAAAAAAGAAACAAAACATAGCAAACAGTGATGAGAACTAGATAGAAACTGATAAGCAAATGCCTCGGTGAAATAGAAAACTGCGTAGTTTTAAGTTGCTCGAGGCGAAGTTTGATCTAGTTTTTGTTTTTTCACCTATTACTTGTTTGCTATACACGTAGATAGTATAAAGACATTTCTGTATTGATTATTAAAATATTCAAACGAATTTCACTTATATTGCTAATTTATGTCACTAAATTAATAAGTAAGTGCAAAAAAATGGAACTATTCAATTATAACACTTTGGTGAGTTTAAAATCTTTCATTGGATTATAACGTCTTGCGTTCTTATTCATTTACTTTTATATAAAAACTCAATTAAAATATAAAGTTTAAGTTTGATCAATTTATTTCTATAAGCAGTGCAATTGATAATTAAATTTATTTAATAATTTATAATTTCATGTATTCTTTATAATGAAGTTATCGCTATTAATCATCTAAGTTATATTATCAAATCAAATGTAATATAAATGTTTTGAGGTGCTCACCTTGATGTTAGTACTTTTACGAGTACGTAATCCGCCCATCCATAGATCAGCAAGTATTATTTGACTGCAAGGATGGGCAAGAAGAGCTCGATGATTTGCAGTCACAGCGAGGGAAAGGCACGTTTGGCCGGACCAGTTTTTTAGTTCCGACGTAAGTAACTGTTGTGTTTGATCGTCATCTTGGCGATAACAGAAATCCAATAATTCTACGGCTGAGAATATAAGAGTTTGTAAATTAAATGTTAATTATGTTGCAATCTAATTTACAAGTTTGTTAAACCTACTTGTTACTTGTAAAACTTATGTAATACGCTGCGAAAGTTTCTTAACAAACTTAATCACACTTTTTTTTATAAATGTGAATAAACTTCCAAGTTTTAACGATAAAAGCAATGTTTCATTAATAAAAAAAATTACTGGATTCTGAATTAGACAATTAAAAGAATTTCTGAATAGTTTAATTAGCGAAAGTATGTAATTAATAACATGATTAAATATTTCAAGCTTTCTAATCGGTTATAATATTAATTAAAGCTTCGAAAATGTAATTAAAGGATTTTGCAATTTTATAGAAATAAATTTTGAATTTTCAAAGCTTTAATCAAGCAATAATTTTCTATTCATCCGTTCGTGCATAAAAAGCAAATTCAATGCGCAAAATATTATAAATTAATGGCTAAATAATTATGCTCAATAATGCGAATTTGTAAAGCGTTAATAATTAAAATTTATCGAAACGTTATTCAATATTAATAAAAAAGTTAAAGCTTTATCATTTTATTAAAAGCACAGTGTTACATATTGAATTAAAATATTAAAATTGTTAATATAGGTCACTGATATTGAAATTATTAGAAACTCACCAATGTTTTCGAATTCCCTGCCGTATCCCTTAAGTTCATCGTAAACTTCTGTTTCCAAATCATCTTCTGCAGCTTCATGAGCCATAGCTTTATAAAGTTTAAGCGCGACCAAAGCTTTGGCTAATGCCTCTTCGCCGTGCTGCCACATTAGTAAAGCCATTTGTTGTCTCTTAGTAAGTACAGACCAGATTAAAAGTTCATTAAATGGATAATCAAAGAGCGCCGTTTCTTGAGTAGCTGGTATAGTTTCGGCTAGCAGGCTCATTGTTGATTTACCACCCGAGCCCGAGAATGAACGACAGCTATTCAATGCTATTGCACAACTGTTGCGGTGAGCATGGTGCTGTTGATAACCGCCGGATCGTTTCATCACACGTGTATAGAGGAAGCGAAATTCCTTACGGGTATATTGGGAACGATATGCTCCACCCATGAGTTTGTTAATGACAAGACCAATGTCATGTAGGGTATACATGTAACCTCGTGGGATATGCGGTCGAACATCGCGTAATATATAGCCAAGCGTATTTGATGGACCCTCTTTCTGTGGGGTAAAACATAAAGACTTTTTCAAGACTTTTATTAGATTTATTTTGATAAGAAATTTTATTGTTTTTGCTTTTTTTATTAAAAAACTTGGCTTATTTTCAATCCTAATGTTAGTTATTTCCTTTTTGATTGAAAAAAGTTCGCTCCCAAAAAGCGTTGAATGTCGTGACGTTGGTTAGTAGAGTTGAATTCATTTGCTGATGAATGATTGCATTGAATTGGCCCACAAATTTAATTAAAATAACGCTTTGCACACACTGTATTTCTCAATTTTATTCATAAAGCTTATATATTTAAACAAAGCTAATTAAATATTAATATGTTTTAATTATGAAAAGAAGAATAAAAAAATTCATTGGCTATTTGCATAATGGTGTTAATAATTTTAGCATAATGATTTTAAACTGAACGAATATTTATTCTCGATTTTTAAAATTCGATTATATTCGCATTAACAATAATTATCATTTTAAGAACTTTTGATTTTATATGTCATGATTATATAAAATTAAAAGAAAATATTGTAAATTATGCCATATGTAAATATAAATAATAATGAAAAAATTCAAAATTTTACAAAAGAAGTAATTTTTAAATATAATCCATTGGAAAATGAAAAATAATGAAAATCATGCAAACATCCAATTTCTATATATAAACATGAAATGAAAAAAAAAACTTACTGTATTGTAAAGTTCTTCAAGACGAGGTATCGATAAGAATTTGCGCATAGAAACACCATTCTCGAGTAATAATTTGACAAAATCAATACGGTCGTGTTGTAAAGCTTGCATCATCGATTGCTCTAGAGCACCCGGTGGCCATTTTTGTCCATAAACAAAAATTTCACTACGTGCTATGTCGACGCGATTCCATATTAGTGCAAGTGACAATTGTTCGGCTGGCGTTAGCTGTTGTGACTTGAATAGAGCCGTTAGAATTGTTTGGTCAAGTTCCTGCGGTTGGTCCTGGGATATCCTAAATACTGTGATCTGTTAAAAAGAAAAATAAAAACTCATTTTAATGTCAAACTTTTTATCATTGTTTTCTTTTCTAAAAATAGAAATTAAAGATTTTATTTGCTAAAAAATACTAACTTCAAAGTTTTTAAAATTACTGTTCCAAAAAATATGAAAAAAATATCATAATTATAAGAAAGAAGCTTTTTTAAATATAATTAATTAAAAAAATTAAAAAATTCGAATATTTCGAAATCTTACCAAATGTTTTCTGCGTACACACTGAAGTAGCTCTGAATACAACTGATTAGCTTGTTCATTTGAAACTTTAAAAGTTCGCTTAATAGTATCCAGCAGGTGATCTCTCATACTTTCAAGTGGTCCCTCTTCTTCTTCAGTTTCATTTTCAGAGGCATATCTAGTTTGATCATTTAAGAAATAAAAATTTACAGATATATACTTAAAAATTGTTTAATGAAAAAAAACCATCCTACGTTCACGATAAAAAATATAGAGCAGTATATTACAAGAATATTTGAAAAACGAAGTTTTATGTATTACTAAAATTTTATTACAATGTGAAATCTTAGGTATATTACAAAATACTAAAATTGCTGAAATATATTGAACGTTGATAATAAATAAAAAAAAATGTTACGCCTTAATATTGTACCAAAACTTAAATAAAAGAAAATATTATATATATTATTGAAGCAACGTATTACTTTACATTTTTACATGAAATTTATGTCCAGAATATCATTGCAACGTAAGTATTTTATTTGAAATTTTAAAAATTTAAAGCAATAAAAGAGTAATTACTTGTGCATAAAAGCAATAAGATCAGCTGCACGACCAGAGCCATCGCATACAACTACTGGTACAGGTGGCTCATCCGTTACATATTCCAATACGGAACGTATTGTATTTGTTCCACCCTCGATAACTAATGCTACCACAGGTATACTGCTGTGCGTGTCTAAAACAAATTAGGTGGAAAAAAAACTTGTGATTAAAAAGTGTGAATTCATATATCACTTTACCTTAATTGTAGGGTTAACATATCTTGATAAAAATTTAGATAAGAAATCTTAATTCTTGTTTGTATTTTTTTTTTTTTTAATGAATTTTCGACATTGATTTTTGTTAGATTTTTTTTCATATAGTTTTAGGATTATATAATAACTAGATTTACGAAGGTAATTTACTTACATGGTTGTAATTTTAAATTTGATATATATTTTTCGAGTTTTCTTCTCAGAACGATTTCAGCTCCGTATCGACCTCCCGTTCCATTATCAACCAATAAAAAATAAGCGTGTCGGTTGTTTAATACGGCGTATTTTGACCTAGTATTAAAAAAAAAATTGCTTATTTTATTAAATTTATATCTGATAAAAGTATAAATTTTCCTTAAATGAGTTTTCGGTGTGTCTATAATAATAATTTATGGTCTATTTATTAGAATATAATATGCATATACAGCACTATTGCTCCATATAATAAAAGATTAAAATTTAAACGTTATTGTAAGATAAAATTACATTGAAAGGAGGTTTGAAAAGCGAAATATTGATTTTTTTTATTATAGTCAAAAGAAATTAAACGTTCGGTTTGGAAAAAATCTATATTTACCATGGCGATGCAAGTGAATCGTATGGAACTTCCCTTCCACGTCCAATGAGCTCGTGACTTTTTTCTAAAATACCCCACGGAGCAATACCAATACTAACTACACGTCCTTGCCTCTGTGCTCTTTCCAATAACAATGCATCTCCGACTTGTCTTGTTACTCCTGCGTTAAATTTAGAGTTAATTTATTACGACCAAATGTACATGTTTATTTTAAAGTATTTTGGGAGGGATTAAACTTTGAATTTTACTGATTATTTTTTTTATTGCACCTAAGTGTACTTAAAGAAGAGCAAACATTAGCTCGACTACTTTACTTCTCATAAAGTAATCCAGTAGTGCGGAATGGTTGAACGGTTTTAAAATTTTAAGTTCATTTTTACTCAAGTGTATAATTATTTTATTATTCTGTTTAATTTGTAACATTATAATTATATTTATTAATAAAGTTCGTTGATGTATTATATAAGTCAATCCTGTCTCTTTCACAAATAACCAATAAATTATTTCAATTATTTTTCAATTATTAATAAAATTAAATACATTTTATTGCAATAACTTAAACTGAAAAATAATTTTTTTTCATTACATTCAAAACGATTAAGAAATTCCAATACACGTTACTTCATTAATTTGATACAATTAAATATTGATGTTAACGTTAGTAACAACAAAAATTCGATAATGTATACAAAGAAGGCAGTAAATGTAATGTAAATTGATACAATTCACATTTTTTCATCGAATACTTTTACGAGCTCCAATAAAAAAGAAAAAAAATAAAAGGAAGGGAATTTTTATTGAAGCGTATAAATCAATTTCCTTTGTTTCTAAGAAAAATTACAGTATATCTCTACAAAGCAAATTTTATACTGTTATTGGCTCATGCAATTTACATGAAAACAAAAACAGAACAATTTTAATTTCTCAGTCTGCATTTTTACTGCAAATAGTGTCAATACACTTTGGTAAATCTACAAGTGACTATTTACAAGTATATAGCCTTTATACAAATTATATAATTCAATTGAAATTTCTATTATAAGCAGTAAAATGAAATATAGTTAGAAAAAGATCAAATAAAATATTGATTTTGTGCGCTACGCATATCGCAATGCACACTTTCATTACTTGGGATTTAATCTATCTCAGCCATTGTTCCTTTCAATCTTTTTCTGAACAATAATGAAAAAAAGTTCTTTTTTCGTAAAAATAAAAAAAATTTACTGGAAGTAACGAAAAATGATTCTTATGTTCAACTTTATTAGATTCTTAATGAAACTACTTAAACTTTAAAGCGAAAGAATTCTCCTTTTGTTTCTTTTAGAAATTATCTCACAGAAATTAGGTCGTCCTATATCACCTATGTAGTAATCGAACAAGTCGAAAAATTAAATTAGTCGAAGCGTCGATTCAGCAAAAGCGTCGATTTAAGTAAAAGAACAATTTTAGGTAAAAACAAAAGATGAAAAAAAACATATAAAAGTAAAAAATCATTTAATCTGTACGACCACATGTTGCTATCTAATGTGTATAGTAACCATTTGAGGAGGGAAAAGAAAAACAATTCGAAAATTTGTAAAGCCTATAGATAGGAGAATGAATTTCTAGTTTCCTTTCGTTTCAATGTGTATCTATTCAATGTAAAAGACATGTCCACTTTTCATGACAATCACCTGTTTCGATGCCAACCTATACAGAGAAGAAAGAGAACAAGAGAGAGAGAGAGAGAGAGGAAGGGAAGTAAAGCTTTTATCGTGATAGTATTCTGAATGCCTTGCTCGATCGATAAATTGAGCAAGGTCGACGAAAAACGTACCATTGCTATTTGACAAATTAAACTTACTTTTCGTCCTTATTCTTTTTTTTTATTCCTTTAGAGTTTTTTAATAAAAAAAATAGGTAGCTTCTTTAAAAGAAAATTGAAAAATTTTAATTTTCCTATAAAGAATTATGAAGCATGATTTTAGGTTGTTAAAGAAAATTCATATTTTTAATTTAGTAAGACATAATTAAAACGGTTAAGAAATATTTGATTAAAATTAAAAATTAAAAGCGTTCATAAAAACTTTAATTAATTCTGTTTTATTTAAAAAAAAAAAAAAAAATTTTTCAATTTCATCTGTCGAAGGAGATTTTGAAAATAAGTAAAATTCTTTTGTTGAAATATAAATGATATTTACCTGTATTAGTGCCTCCAGTAAAAATCCATGCCCCAGTTGTTTTGGCAGCCTTCAGTAACCCTTTGCGTAAAACCTTTTTCAATGTTGGCTGCAATTCGAAATTGGAACGGCCACCGTGAACCGTTATAAGGAGTTTCGGCAAGCCTAAATTCCATTCTCTACACAAAAGTTGTACTATCGGCTCTGGCTTTGTATCGTGCGCCAATCTAACGTACTAGTTTTAAAAAAATAAAAAAGTTAAATATCTTTAAATGAGATTTCTTTTTTCTCCTCTTTTTTTTTATTTTACAATGACGACGATTCTTTTATCTTTTTATGCTGATTTTTTTCTTTCTTTTATTACAAAAGTTACATTAAATTAAACGTGCTTTCAACTTAAAATTAAATTACTCAATGAGAAAAATCTAATAAGATAAAAGGTAAAACATTAATTGTAATCTTAAGCTTTTTAATAAGTTCATGATTGTAATTTACAATTGTACATTGCTTTAAAAAAATTTTTTATTAGCACTTCTAATTATTAGATTCTTCTTCATTCTTAATAAAATTTTTCATTTTTTATCAAAATTTTCTGCAGTAAAAACTACAAAATTATTATGTTTTAAAGTTCTCGTATGTGAAATATGCGCAGATATGCATAATTATACCATACGTGGAGAAGAATTTTCAACTTAATTAATACGAACTTTTATCATATTCTTTTAACGAATTTATTTTTTGTAATTCATGCAAAAAAAAATTATAAAGAGAAAACAAATTTTCAGAGTTTTATTCTCATTTTTAGAATGCCCGTGTATACGAAAACAACGAAAAATGAAGATTGCATATTGTACTTCGCTTTTAAAATTATGTTTATGAAAAAATATTTTCAAATTTATGTAAAAGAAACTTGGAATGCAATGAGATACTTTTTTATAAAATTTTTGCCAAATGAGAAATGATATAATTTTCTGAACTAAAATGTAGACATAATTAAAACTTTGAAAATTTTATAATAATACAAAAATGTCTAGATAAAATCTCCGTAATAAATGAACTTTTTTTAAATATGACTTTTCAAATTTAATACAATTTATATCTAGAAAGATTGAAAATTAAACAGTTTCATATTAAACTTTTTAATTAGATATTTAGATGGATTTCTGTTATTCTTCCTAATTACGTCTTTTTAATATATAATTTTCTGTACAAAATAAAAAAAATTTGCTCTATAAATAATAAAAATTCAATACTATCATCGAGAAGTTTTACCAATAAATTTAAATGTAATTAATTTTTATTTTATTTAATGCCGCTGTATTTATGCTATCATTGCGCTGCTAATTAGCGACGGAGATCGTCAATGTGTTTGTGAGCAAAGCACACGTAACGTATACAGTGGTGCATGTATAAATTAGCCGAGAGCGGGATTTGAACTCGGGTCCTCGAGATTACGAATTAATAAATCAGCTAAGATTATTTGTAATAAATTTTTTTTGAAATTGTTGACGTTTTTAATTAAGAGAAATTTTTCAATTTTAGATTATATAAATTAGAAACAATTTTCTCAAAGTTTTGAATATTAAAAATTTTTTTAACTTTGCGGCCTTTATTAATCATCAATTATTGATAGGGAACGTTTCATTCAGAAAATGTCAAATTTCTTAAAATATTTTGAATTTTCAAAAATAAGAGCTTTTGAGGCATAAATTATAAGAAAAGCTTATATAAAATAAATATTTTAAATATTACTCTAAACTTTTAAATTTATTGATATAAACGTCAATGAAATCATATTCATATTTTATTATATATCACAATATATAAAAAAAAAATATTAAACAACAAACCTGGGCTTTTGTTGGATGTGGCAAACCTTGAAATTCAATAGTACCATAAGCATCAGTAGGTAAATGTTTAGTATTTTTACCAGGACTCCATTCGTCTCGTTCTCTTTCGGCTGCTGCGCCAGTTGCAAAACTTTGCACATCAGCGCCAGTGCCACAATGGTGAGTATAAGAGTGACCACAGCAACACCTGTAAATTCGAAACAAAAAACAAAACGTGTGTAGATAGGAAAATTTTAAAAATTCATTGTGTTACCAATTAATAAATTTAAAAAAAACATATTAACAAAAAATTAATCTGAATTAATATTTATAATCAACAGTAGTACCTATTGAAGTGTAAAAAGCCAGCTAACAGTACTTGATTTACAATTTTTGTCTTTACATTTTACCAAATTTTAAGGCCTTTACATCTATATATTGAATAAATGGTGATTAAGTTGGATATTAGGTTTGATTATTCATTATTATTTTAACGAGATTATAAGCAAAAGCAGTAATGTAACTAATGAGCAGAGTGAGTATATAAATAAATTATTGTGAATGAAAACATATAAAATGAAAAGATTTTTACAAGAACGATGATGTAAAACAAACATAAATTAAAAAACTATAAAATACAAAAAAAAAAACTTAATTCAAACGTTTAAATTGTGAATTAGGGTCTAGTTAAGTTTTTATTTCAGAATTTTGAGGAATTATTTTTTTAACATTCGTGCGTCTTCTTTTTAAATGTATGTGCGAACGAATGACATTAAATGAAAGTGAATGAAATGAAATATAAATAAAATTATTTAATTTTGTAATCTAACAGACTGAAATTGAGTTGGATATCTAATTTGACTGATTGAGAATTCAATCTAACCACAAAATCGCCATCAATGATACCGCAAATTCCGCAAATATTGGCAATGAATTACTAAACCTACCAGCAGATACAATTCAAATTCATCCTGTAAATTAATAAAATTCTATTTGCAGCTAGTACGTTTAAGAATTAAATCATCTTACATAATTAATGATTCAGAAAATAAGAAATATAATTAAAATTAATAAGATTTTTTTATTCTTACGGAAATTTATTGCCAAAATTTAGTAAGCAAGTTTATTTAATCTATTTTTTTCTAACAAAAGAATTTAAGTTGTATTCTTATCTAAATCTGTATCTAATATATATGTATATGTTTATACTCTTTTTTTATAAATTTTCTATAAATATACTCGAATGATTCATAATATTCTGTTTATAACTTTACCAAATTACTTGGAGACAATATTAGAATTTCCTTTTCTATTTAATAAAAAAACTTTGATATAGTTTTTTCATTCATTCTGTAAATGGCAAACATCAATATAAAAATAATAAAATTATTTTAATATTTTGGTAGACATTTGAATTATTTTTTAGATTTATTATATTTTTCCAAAAGTTATAATTGAATAACTTTTTCCATCTAGATTTTGTTAAAATTTAATATATTCCATTGAAAACTGTTATTATAACGATTGTTATTTTAACTTTTTTAAATTGCTTTGTAAATGCATAAATTATTTTTTAAATTTTTGATATTGAAAACTAGAATTGAGTAACTATTCCATTTGTATTTTAAAAAAATTTAATACGTCCCATTGAAAAATATTACTGTAACGTTGTTTGTTATTTTAGAAAATATTTGGAAGTAATTTTTCATTCATGAAACTAAAACAAACTTTTGTTAAAATTGCAAACGCTATTTTAAAATTCAAATAACAGTACAGTAATGTTTATATACTTAGAGAATTTTTTTTACAATTATTAAAAATTACCGTCGTTACATTCGCTGGACAAATTACATTATTCGAACGTTATGGAACTATATGGAGATATTAAAATAAGTCCAATATTTTTTGTTACGATGTTTTATCATTTTTGCTGTGATGCCCCTAATCAATTTTATTTTGGTGTTTTATATTTTTTTTGTGATGCTCTATAAAAATTGTGAGGCTCCTTTTGATAAATAAATAAAACGCTCATGTTGTCTCACCATAATTTTCATGCAAAATTTCGTCACGAATTTCATTCCAAAATCAAAAACACTAGATTCCTAACAATTATATAAATTTTTTCTTTTAAACACTATTGATCAATGAGAAAAAGAATGTTCATTATAAAGACTGGTAATGCAAAGAATAGCAATTATTCCTCAAAATTCTGAAAAACGATGTGGAAAAAAAACAGAACGGGGGTAATTGTTTAATTCGAGGCAATGCAGAACAGCCGATAATTCTAGCTCTCTTTCTATTTTTATTCCGCGCTCGATAAGTGTATGCTATATAGCGCAACAGGTGGATATACGTAGAATGTATAAATATAATAGACTTTTATTTATATACAAGTGTGTAGATTTGTGTGTACGTCTAAATGTATGTATATGCGTAATATGTGCGTGTAAGTGGCTGTACATATGTATGCAAATATAACAATACACTTATCATTTTTTGTGAGCTAAAGAAAAAAAAAACGGGGCTTTTTGGTTAGAGAGGGTGCACAATCGGTTAATTTTGTGCCTCACCTTGCAGTAGTGATCACATCGTATTCTGCGTTCTTATCGCCTTTCGCATCTTCCAACCTACAAAACGTAATGAGAACAAAGAAAAAAAAAGTAAATCATATAACAAAAGGAAATGAGTATGAGAAAGAAAAAAAGAAAATTATTTTTCTTTTGATTTTTAAATTTGAGAATGACAATATTTTTAAAAAAAAGCAGCATTGCTATACGCGCTTAATGATTTTTCAATGATTTTAATGCCTTTTGCAAATGACGTGTGATGCTTTAAGCAAATGAAAAAGAATATGCGAATGAATTTTTCCCGCGATTAATGTAAAGATGAAAAAAATTATTTATAGGATTAGGTTTAGTATTGAAATAGAATCAGTTGATTTTCATTGTGCAGTAAAGTTAATGTTAATTATTTTGCCAGAGAAAAAATTTGCATTTTCATCGAAATAATATTTATAATTGTAGAAAAAATTAAATATATAATAAATTCATTTTTGGGGAATTAAAAAATTTAATCAGCAGTTTAATTTTTGGACTTTCTTTTAATTTGGTATACATTTTTCTATATAAAATTACGGAGAAAGCTGAGTCTATTCACTTTGAAAATCGATGTTTCTAAAGATATGAGCTATGTTTTATTATTTTTTTTTAATTTGCATTAAATTATGGTTTTAACACCAAAGTATATGAACTGATAATTCTGTTAAATTTTGTAATGGTGAAATCTTAGTTAATCTTAAAAAATATTTAATTCTTGATTTTGTTGTACTATAAAATTTTTCTTAATATTGTAAAAAATAATAAAATTTGACAATTAATAAACTGCATTTTAGAATTAGATTATAAATAGACGATTTTCCCTCAGGTCACAAACTAAAACAAATACGTTAATTATATCATAACACATTAGCTTTGATGTTACAAATTTCCTCTAATATCAACAACAATTTAATAAATTAAAATAACATTTATTTTCAATATTATTAGTTTTTATTCGAAACAGGTCACGAACCTAGTTTCATCCCTATCTTACATAAAACGATTAATTTTTATTTAACAAAAATCTTTTACATTGTTATCTTCTACTTTCATTAAAATTATTAAAAAATTCTCGAACCATTGGAGAAAAAAGAAAAAAAAATTAAAGTAAGAAAAAAAAAGATCTCGTTTATATATGTTTTATAGGATAATATATGATGATAATTAGCCAGATAATATTAAAATATTAACTAGATAATAAAATATTGATTTGAATGTCTAATTTCCAATATCTTTCGCTATCGAACTGCAGGGGGGTATATGGGAGATATTGCATTATGCAGTTAACGGTTAAACGGGGGAGAGCTCAATAATTTTGAAACACTCTTGCCGTAGGAAATTCAAGCAGTTACTGTCCAATTAGTTATAGTTTATAGTTAAGCTGTTACGCTTTAGAAACTAATTAGAAACTGCTTCAATTTCTATACCATAACAGATTTCACCTTTAAAATCAATTTTTTAAAAGGATTATTTCGATAAGAGCTTTATGGAATTTTGAAAAAGTTTAATTAAAAACATTTTTTTTTACAAATAATTATACCTGTATGTTTTAATTATGAAAATTTTAACCGATAACTTAACGTTTACAATGCTAATTTTACAATAAAGAGTTTGAATAACAAAAGTTAAAATTTGCAACATAAACTTATATTCATATTTTGCAACTTAAAACAAAATTACGTGTTTTAAGCACGGACATTAATTTTACGATCAATTATTAATTGTTACAGCTTTTCAAGTAATAAATATAGAAATTTTCAAATATTCCAATGATCCAAATTACGATGCAAAACGCATTAATACGAGCTAATAAAGATTACTTTATAAAAATACAACCGTAAAATCACGTCTATAATAACACGATTAATGCGGTTAAAAAAGCCTTGCCACGCTCTGTTATTTTATCAATTTTAAAATAATATAAAAATTTTTTCTACTCATAAATTTTCAACCATAAAATAAAATAACAATTCGCAAATCTTTGAAGAAAAAAATTTTTGAATACGCAATTATTTTATGATAAAGTAGTTTTATTCCGACTGCACCTTTAACAATACACCGCTTTTCTATTGTCGATATAAAAATATTATTCATACAATTTTCCATACATACGTGCGTCACGCAGATTTGAATTTTCTGTACTTTAAAAATCGATATTCATAAGACACTGCATATGTAATACTTTTTTTCCTATACTTTTTTCTAAACAAATAAGTGGTTATGATAAATGATACTTTGGGAATATAAACTTGTGTATTTGTTCTTGTTTATTGAAAAAAAAAAAACATCTTTAGCTTATTGGTTGATAAATGTAAAGCTAAATGTATTTTCGTAAATACAAAATTTTTTCTCGAGCTATATATATACAAAAAAGGAGATAAATTAAAAAAAAAATCTAAAAAAAAATAATTTATTTTTTCGGTATAAAAAAATATGAATAAGCATTTTGAAAGTGTGTGTATATTTGCCAAAGCCATCTACTACATGTCGTTTAAGTATTAGTTATATATATAAATATTTTTTTTCGCCTTTCACTTATTACCTTATTGTCATACGTTATACAAGATTTAAATAATTAAAAAGTAAAAAAAAATTATAAAGAAAAGATAAATAATAATAAAAATGTATCTCTCTCGTAGTAATACTTACCGATGCTCGTCCTTCGCACTTGGAATGAATTTCGTACATTCTCGCTTTTGGAAGGTAGCCTCAATCCAGCTTCTTTCCGTCGTCTAGAAAAATTAATGCCAAAAATATTGTCTAATTAGAAAAATCTTGTCGGACTCATTTTTTTCTCTTAATCCGATCAACTTTTGGAATATATCCAAAATTTTGATGATTAACATTTGTTTTTTTTTTAAGAAAATCTTTACATGTTTTTAAATCGAAAATTAATACTTTTATAATTTGAAATCGCAAGTCAATTTTTAATATTTTGTAATAATAATTTTACAAAGCGGATAATTTACGTTGTACAATCTACAACAATCTACTAATGCTACTACAATTTTAGATATTAAAAAAAACTACTAAAATAAGTGCTTAACAAATTTATTATTAAATCAAAGAAATTCTTTTAAATTACTTGTATATTCAAAGCGTTTCTTTAAAAGAGTCAATAATAATCTGTCTTAAAAAGCTATTATGAAATTCTTAAAAGTTATATATTAAATTGTAAGAAAATTCAAAATCAATAAACTTAGCAATAACTTGATAATGGTGTATACTTTGTCGTTTATGATATATATAAAATTGGATAGGAAGTTTCAGGAACGTCCGAGCACGAATCCAATAACTTTATTTGTCCTCTTTTATTCAAAACTTTTACGATTTATTATAGATTATTCTTTTTTATTAAACCTGGTATTTTTTTTCTTTCGCAACATGTTGCGAGTTATAAAAATTCTTTTTACTTTTATTAACGAATTAACTTATTTTTTTTAATTTTCATTTCAAATTTCTCTGTTTATATTTTGTGACAGAATATTGTTCCTTTATAAAATAAATCTAACGTTGTAAAAAATTTTGATAACTTTTGATAACAATAATCCTTAACTTTTAAAAGGTAATATAAACTTTTATGTATAAAAAAATATTGCAAAGTAATTTTAAAGTTTAATTTAAAATTTTAATAATTTAATAAAAAGCATTCTTATAAACCATAAAATAAAAATTTATAATTTTTAATTTAAAATTGACTCTTTGAAAGAAGCATAAGTCAAACGATAAACGAAACTTATTACGATAATTGTGTAATTTATATATTCATTATGATTCTCAAGAAAATAGGAAAAAAAAATGAATCTTTATTACACGAGATATTACGAATCCAATATCCGCTTATAATGAATTATCATCTCTAATGCATCATGGCTCACAAGTTATAATACGTTTCCATATACACGTTTTCCAAGATAATAAAGTAGCGATCAATTAGTTCTCTAGCACGACATCGTGTGTATACATTTATGAGTGCTTGTGTATATATAAAATGCATTAAATGTGTGCATCGATCAAAGATTCATATCGCATGCATATATGAACAAAAAATTACTACTACTCGTCAGTTGGTTTTTTTTTCTTCGTTATTTCCTATATTTTGATTTTTTTCTTTTATTTTTATGTAGCGTAATACTAGGAAATGCGCGTGAATGAAACTAAAATGATGATTGTGTTGGAAAAGAATTTTAATTATGTAGTTAAAAAAATGCAAACAGTCGATGGTTTTAGTTATAATTTTTACGAGTTTTTATTTCTTTTAGGTAATAATATGAAGTTTTTTGTAATCTGTTGTGTAAATTTGTGATTAATAATACAATCATGAAAGATTTGTCAATATATATTTGTTACCTTGAATTGCAATGATTCGAGTGCAATGAAAAAAATTTAATTTCATTATATATGTGTTCATAAAATTATGTAATTTTATTATTTTTATAATCATCTATAAAATGAAAAATAATATTTATAAAATAATACGTAAATCATTTTCTTACAAAAAACTTACAAGAAAATTATTTTATGTAATATTTTAATTTAATAAATTAATCCTTGGGAAAATTCGTTTATTTGAATTTTATTGAAGCATGCCTATTGTTGTTAATTATAATGTTTCAATATTGATAGAAAACAATATATTTATTGTGTTTTTGCATGAAATTTAACAATTACAATAATTGTATTTTTAAGCGCTTTTACCACAATTAAAACCAGGTCACATTTGCGCACCGTGCCAAATTTATTTATAAACCTTGTAAGTATCACGTAAACAAAAAACAACACAATATTCATAAATAAATAGGAAAACGTAAATAAATAAGCATAAAAATTTTCTTTTGTCAGGCACTGCTTCGAACAGTCTATACCAGCTTAGTATTTTTAAATTTAGAACAATATATATTTTCTTCGAATTACGATATCCTTAAAAAAAAATGGAAAAAAAAGTTATACCTTTGCCTTCTTTCGCTTGGTTTTGGGAGTGTTAGCTCCGCAGATTACGCTTCCAATTGCCATCTTGCTGTACGTCGACTCGTGCCGTATTCAACCTAAGCATCACCAATTGAAAAACAAACAGAACAAAACAAAAATAATAACACAACAAAAGTAATAAAAAAAATTTAAAAAGAGGCATAAGACCGACGAAATTAAAAGAAGAAAAATCAAATTAATTTCACTTGTCAAAACAAAAACAAATAATTCATCAAACTATAATAAATTCAATTTTTTTGCAAATAAACAGTAATAATTACGCTTTCTCTTTTTTTTTTATTTCTTGCGCAATCAAATTTATCACAAAATACATACATAATGCGCATCACGTATATATCACCTAATCCCAGCCATTATTTAATCGAAGAAGGATTTGTTAGCTCCATTGACTTCGTTCGTTTTTTTCCTCTTCTTTATTTCCGATAAGTTAAAAATAAAAGGAAATGAAAAGAAGAGACGGTAAAAGTGGATTTTATTCTTTGGTGAAAAAAAAATAAAAAATATAATTCCTGAGATAGAAAATTGCTTGTATAAAATCGCATGAAACGACGCGTAAAACTGATGTTGCGCGCGAGTTTAAGTCACGATGTAAGAGCTTACCAACAAAGTCGCTAAGAGATAAGATAAATTTGCATCAGATAAGAAGGAAAAAAGGAGAGAGTAAAAGAGAAGTTTGTTCGGGCGTGAATTTATTTGGTATGTAGTTTGTTCGTGAAAGAAAAAAAGAAGTTAAGATATGATCCAATTATTTCTGATCCAAAGAGGATCAAAGTATATAGATTTGTATGTAAGAAGAGGATCAGTCAAGAGTATCTTTTTTCTCGTCTTATTTGTCTTTTTTATTTACTTATATCAATGATGATCTGTGTAAAGAAAGTTTTTCATGTATAAATTTTCACGAAAACGGATGAACGATTAAGATATTAAATGTTAGATGGATGGATAAAAAAATATGACGTGTACATGATTGAATATTTATTTTGATTTTTGCGTGGAAATTCGAGGAAAAAAAATTATTTTTATACGGCTAAAAATATTGAAATACGTGTATAAAGTATAAAGTCTTGCGAGTATTATAGATTGTGTTAATGCTCTGTTTGCAAAGATAACAATTCTCAATCAATTTTTATTTCACATGTGTCAGAGTACAGGAAAAAAAATTTCTGTTCGAGAAGTGATTATATCAATCTGTTTGAAATTGTGTTGCAAAACTTATTATAAATAAATTATCAAATATTCAGAGGTTTTAAATACGTATATTTAATTAGAATTGAAAATTGAATATCAATCATTTAATAGGATTTGTGTGAGTGTTTTTAAAGATATTTTTATATTTTATATCAAAGCAAATTAAATGATTTTCATGAATTTATTAAAATGCAAGCTACGTAACAACATTAAAGTGCAGATATTCTATTTATTATGTAAATTTGACACACTTTATTTGTAATAATTAGATTTAACTTTTAAAAAATAAAAATTCATAACGTAAGTAATATAGTTGACTGTAAAGCAAATTATTAATTTAAATTTTGTTCAATTCAAAAAATCCAGTTCAAAAGAAATAATCTCTAAAACAAATTAAATATAAATCAGTTATATTTTTATCTGTTTTAACATTTTTATCAGATCACAGTATTTTTAATCAGTAAATAATGTGCATAAGGAATTTATAAAGAAAATCCATTACCACAAACAAACATGTGTCTAAAAATAGTACGTGAATATCTAAGAATAACGTGATGTGTAATTGCGAAACTTTGTATATAAAATGTGACAGCTCGATAGTGCAAAAGGGACAAAATAACGTGTGAAGTGTGAATTTTTTTTCAGTGAAAGCATTGAAATTTTTTGCTATCTCAAAGCCCCAAGGGTTAAAATTATATGCAGTCAGTGAGTACATAAATGAAGAGTGACGTCATACAAGTTGAAAAAAAACAATACGTTTTTGCTTACTTTAATATGTTACTAATTTTCTGATGTTTGGAAAACAAAAGATTTCTTTATTTTTACATATTCTATATTATGTATCGAAATACTATTTTAAAATAATTTTTAGATACAATGAAAGAAAATACAAATTTTTTATGTTATTAGGTCAGGTATGTAATTTCATAAAAAAATATATAAAAAAGTGAAATGGTTCATCTCAACAAACTGATGAATATACGCACTTGATGGCTTATTCATATTTATAACAGTTTTTAATTTAAAGTATATTCTGTTTCTTTGAATATTTGAATGACGTTATTAATTAAGCACTTGAATACTAAGGTGAGTGTTTGATAAAATAAAAAAATATTCAAATTATGTATTCAACAAAATCAAATCTAATTTTCCATGTAATCAATACAAAGAAAATATTGATCCAAAAAAATTTTAGAACAGATAATTAAATATTTTAACTGCAAACAAAATTTTTAAAAATAATATTTTTATGGAAAAATTTAGATCTGGTTTTTAAAAAATAAAATTTAAAAGAGCATTTACAAATAAAATAAAAAAAAACCTTGTAATACTATCTTTTTTCTTTTAATTTGTACAAGATCTTACCAATATCATTAGAAAATTTCATTTTATTTTTCTTTCTCATTATCTTTATTAAAGCAAGACGTGTCTTCAAACAAGAATAAAAGCGTTCAGTCATACTGAATAAACGCACTCACTGCCATTCCATATAATCCTTTTTTCCCCTGGGCTGTGAAAGGAAAATAAAATGAAGCTAAATGAAGTGCTCAAGGGCTAAAAATATATATTACTGACGTTTTTTAACAAAATTTCAATTTCTAAAGCTTTAAATTAACTCTAGGTACAAATGAATAGAAGATTAGTTATCAATTTTTATGAAATTTTATGCTTGATGAATGAATCTAGTTCCCTAGTAGAAAATAGACCATTTAAAAATGGTCATTCATCATTTATTAACCATTTTTTTTTGGTCAATGAATATAGTCAAAAACTGATCGAAAGATAGTGAAATAATATATATATATATATATATACATATATTTTTGTATATAGACATATATCCGTACACATATGCTAGTTTTGATAATTAAAATTAAGATATAAGAAATAGATGATTTAAACTTTTAAAATTTAGTTTGATTTAGCCACATAATATTCATTTTTAAATTTATATTGAGGCATTTACGCCTAAATACGCATAGATGTATTAGAAGAGAAAGAGAGAGAGAGACGTTTGCGAACATGTGACTGTGCGTGTTTCCTAACCCTAAAACGTAAAAAAGTTTTCATCATTAAAACTAATTCTAAAATTTTATAGACATGGAAAAAATCGTTCTATTACTGTTATTATTAATGATAGCACCAATATTTCGGGTAATATTATTTTCGGCATTATTATTTATTGAAATAAGTGCGTTTATTTTACGTGTCACAGCGGTTAATTTTTCTGATGCTAGTTGAATATTAGCTGCACTTTTTCATAAATTATGTTCCGTTAACCTGAAGGCTACTTTACGATACTAACTGCACTTTCTCGTAGACGATGTTACATCAACCTAGAGATCACCTTAGAGACCTGGACATCATCTACAGGAAGTGACTGATATTTTTTAATTTCCAATTATAATACCAGCTGCACTCACCTGTAGATGATGTTATGCCGACCTGGAGGTCACTTTAGTCACCTGGACATCGTCTACAGGAAGTGACTAGAATTTCTAAATATTTAATTTAATTATTAGCTGTACTTTTTCGTAGATGATGTTACGTCAACCTAGATCATCTTTGACACCTAGACATCATCTACAGGAAGTGATTCATATTTCTCAATACTTAATTATAATATTAGCTCACCTAGTATTATGCACATCTAGTATTATAATCGAAAATTCAAAAATATCATTCTCTTCCTGGAGATGATGTCCAGGTGGCCAGGATGACCTCCAGGTCAAGGAAAGATTATTTACGTGTACAATATAAAGATATAATTTACAATGTAAAAATATATTTGATCAGGAAAGAAATATATTGTTCTGATCCCGTTAGAAATACACTATTAATTAGATTTAAAATGATTATTTTCATTCAATTTGATTTTTTTTTAAATAAATAAAGTATATATTTAGTAAAATTATTATTTGGTGATTGACTCTATTTTGCTAGTTTTTGAGCATTAACCGTCGGTTATTAGCAGATAAACTGATCGTTTTCTAGTGATTGTTGGTCAATTATTAACCATTTTTGAAAAAAATGGTTAAAATATGACCGGTTTATAATGAAAATTTCTACCAGGGTTTAATTAAAATATCGAACATGATATTGATATATCGTTAGCTTTTAAATTTTTAAATAAAATATTTTAAACATTTTGAATAAACTGACCTAAATATAATTTTTCTTTTTATCTGCGTATTTTAGTATTCATCTCGCAAAAAAATATTCTTTAAAAAATTATATCTTTTTTCGAAGTTAAAAAAAAGTATCATTAAATAAACTTCAGTTATCGTACCTATAAATTTCTAACTTTTACCCTTCGAAGCCTTTATAAACGTCGATTTTTTTTCTTTTTAGCTCCGCAGCTATTCCCAAAATACATAAATGCTGATAAAGCGAAAACTACCTATGGTGTAAGAGGAAAGAAAAAAAAAAGATAAAAAAGATTTTGAAAAGTAAAAGAAATGTCTGTGTCTCATGAGCGTGATATTACTGTAAAAAATACTTAGCCTACCGTAAAGAAGGAACATATGTATGTACGGAGAGAATTTTCCAATATAAAATTTACAATGAAATTCTGTATGGAAATTTTAGCAACACATCGTTATTAAGAAGCCTGGCGTCTCCTTCTTCTTAATTATTGTAAAGATTTATAAATTTTTATCATTGTTTTATAAAGAAAAGGAGTTTTAAAATTAGGTCGATACACATTCAGGCACTGTATTGCGCCGTAAAAATGATTTATTTTTATGAAAAGTTTCCATTGTTTTGGACAAGATTTAAAGGTGCATATCTATAAAATAACCTAAACATATACAGTGTCCCACGATTATAGTGATGGTTACCGTAATTTCCACGAGAAAATTCTCTCCGTATATTATATTTCTATAAATGTGTGACTGAATAAAATAAAGAAAAAAGTGGGAAAGAAAATGATTCTTTTCCCTTTCTCAGCACGTACCACTCGGATGCTTTTGCTTTTGTGAATCATCCCTTTAATTTACGCTGCTGAACTTGTAGACTTCGAGCCTTTCATTTTTGCTCCCTCTATACTTTGTTACCTCTTAGCGGTTGTAATACGTGTGTGTGTGTATGTTTTTCAGTACGTCCCCTTATGTATCTTGGGATGACTTTTCTTCTTGAGAAAAAGAAGCTTTTTTTCAGTAATAACCGATTCTTTTGAAATTTTTTTTTTTACTACCCACACGCTTTTTTTTCTTTACTTTCTTTTACCCTCTTGGAATTGTTTTATACTAATATAGCCTCTCGACGCTTATCGCATTTTCAATTGACGATTTTTTTTTTCTAAATCTGTAAAAAGAATAAAATTCTAGGGGTTGGTACTTTCATTTATATTACAAAGTATAAATAAAAAGTTGGGAGATATAGCTGAAATTTATACTAAAAAAGTTTTTATGAAATTTCTATACTTGGCATTTTTTTCAAAATGTATAACAATAGGTATAGCTATTTTTGTTGGGTATATGGTAAATATATTTATGAATCTAAATGGCCTGTTATAAATATAATTATTTATTTAATATGTAATAAAATATTATAAATATTTTAGAATTAAAAATTTATTAAAATTATTTCATAAAAATATTATTGATTAGTTTATTGAATAAGTTTAAAATATGGCTTACCTTTATATAAACAATGAAGTTGACTATATACCAAATTTATTTCATTTTTAAGATGGTCCACTGATGAAATTAAGGCTTAGTTACTACATAATCGTATAATTGATGGCAGGCAAGGTTTGAGCCGTGAATTTTCTGTGGGTTCATGTATGCAAATCCAACTGAAAAAAAAAACATATAAGAGTTCGTTTGTAATCAAAGACAAAACTTTATCTAAACTGCGTATCGACTTTTGTCAATATTTTATTATACGGTCAAAAAAGGTTTTATTTTTATATAAATTCTAAAAAATATTGAAGATCTTTAGGATAAAAATACAATATTTATAAATAGAAAAAAACGTATGAAACAATGCAAAATTTGCATGTTATTCTCATAAAATTAAATTACAAACTGCGCGCAATTTTGGACAGAATATGAATAAAATCTATCTTGCAAGAAAAAACTATACTGCAATTTATTTTTCTAAAACTTTTAGAAATTTTCACAACGAAGCCATGCACTTTAAAGTTATGCCAAGAAGTCCTATAATCTCAGGTACGCTTGAAATTATTAAAATTTTCAATTTATATTCGCATGGATATGCTAGTAATGTTGACAATATTAAAGTTTTTAGTTACGCATAAAATTCCACGGCTCATTGAAATGAATTAAAAGCATAAGAATTTAAGTCTATACGTATAACCAAATCTTGAAGTTTCAGGAAAACTTATGACCCTAGAAGTGTTTACGCTCGTTGATTATTCGACATAATAACGTTTTATACAATATTTCACTGCTTGAGGGTACTAGAAAATTTTTAGAAGTAGTTTGAAGATTTCATTAACATAAATGCATTATTTATGATTTTCAATTTCATACACTTTTTATTATTCAATGAATTTTTTAAAGTGGCGTCTTTAAAAAGGAATATTGAGAGAGTATAGATGTTGATATTGACAGTTCAAAAATAATATTCATACCTTTGTCAAACAATTTATTTATTGAGACGATATAAATGACATTTGTTTTTTTTGTTTTATTATAATTAAATGCAATTTGCAGGTACATTTCGTTAACTTTTTTTGTGAATGATTCCATGAAGAAATTTTTTTTTATTTGATTGTAATATTGATGCATCCCTTTGACAGGTTTCAAAGTACCTAAACTGTCAATTTTGATTGATCGTGCCATTAGTTGATAAAAACTTTACTTTTTCCAAATTGAAAGAAATTTTTTTCCATATTTTTAAACTTTTAATAAACAAGTAAGTTATTGATTACAAATATTATATTATAAATACTATGACATAATAACTGATTTATAATTTACAATAAAATTTTTTACATTAATTAGGATAAAGAATATTGTTGCAGGTAGATTAATTATAAACAAATAAATTTTTAAATCAAAATTTAACGTTTTAGAGTGTAAAATCATATTAATGTTTATGATAATTTAACAATTACAATTCACATTAAACAATAAAAAAAAGAAAAAAAAATTATTTTTATTTTTAAATTATTTATTTCATGTCCATAGTATTTGGTATATCATACCGTCGACTGAGTTACCGACTAAATGTATGTATTACTGAGCTGTAGGGTTTGGACTAATAAAATATTAACGCACCCTTAAATTTTTTATGCTGAAAATCAAGTCTTCAATCTATTTTATTTACGTAATAATCAGTGCACAATAATCATGTCTTCATGTGTTATAACAGTTTTGTTAACACCACAATAATTTATGTGTGCAACATTTATATAATTACGATTTATTTAAATAAAAATAGTATTTTATTTTAATGCTAATGTTTTTCAAATTTATTTAAATCAAAGAGAATGTTTACTCGAAAAAGAAAATAACTAACATTTTTACACATTTCGCTTTGATATTGAATTGAATAGAACTCAGAAAAAAGCGCCCTTTTACCCTTTTTCAATGCCTAACATTCTTACAATCCTTTGCAAAAGATTGTTTTTGTATGGTTAAACAAAATTACTTTCCGAAAGGATAAAATGTTAATAAAAGCATTTATTTCAAGCATAAAACGTAAATAGTAATAAAATTTAACGCAGTTTTCTTGAAATACGTATTAAAATTTTCATTTTACCTACGATATTTATATATTTATCGATAACAATAAACAACAAAGAAATTTTGAAAAAAATAGCATTAATCAAATATTTATATTCTTTACAGCCATATTCTAAATTAAAAGTTTTTTTATCTAATCCTAAAACATTGTGATAATCTTATAACTTTGATCGTAAAGGTATGGAAAATAACTGTAATAATGGTAATGGTTTTGGAATCCTATCATAAATCTTTATTTATAGTCGAAATCTCCATCCAACTGTAGCGTATTAAATAAATGAAAATTTTATCAAGTAATCATAACCGACTTTATTTTATATGATTGGATATCAAAAAATAAATTATTAACATTTTCAACGATTTTTTATAATATTAACTTTTTTACGCCCACACAATGTTTTCCTTCAAATATGGAAATATATATATTTAGTATAGAAGTATTATTATTTATAAGTTCGTAAAATATAAAACAACTTGATTTGAAAATTTCTGTAATTTTTATATTTTTGTTAAAGGAATAATTTTGTTTAGTGAATTGTCAAATAAAAACATTTCTTACTGTTTGAAAAAACTGTATACTAAATTTAACAAATTTTCGTTCATTAATAAAAACGCGATCGCAAATATTTTAATTTAATATTTATATATTTGTGACTTTTTTTAGATGATATTTTTTATTATCACCCTCTTCCTTCTCACACACTCACGCACCCACACACTTTCATGTTCGCCTACATCCTTATACACATAAAATTTCCAACTGTAAAATTTTAGTGAAACTAAATTGAAAAAGGTTAAACAAATCACGATTTGCAATAAATATAGGTCATGAAAAAGCAAATAGAGGTTTCATACTATTGACTTTTTTAAAAAAATAAAAATTTTTTTTATTTAGAGAAGATCTACAAAAGTTTTAAATTATTTAAAATTATTCAACAATTTCAAAAATATTGCAAAAAAAACAATCAGTTTTAACTAATTTGTAGAAATAACAATAATTTATGAAAATATACAATATTTAGTTTAAAGATTCATATTAGGAAATCATAAATTTTTTGTTATTCGCTTCTATATCATTCTCTTCCACTTCAACTAATAAAAAGCATAACGTAGAGATATTTTCAAAAATTTTGAACAAAAGATGAAAAATCCGGATAATGGCTATGTTAATAAGAATGAATAAATCATACACCGTATTACATCATCTTAATGCAAAATCAAATATGAAAATTTTTGGAATTCCTGTTTTTCCTTTCTTTCTTATTGCATTTAATATGAACGTTTAATACTGTATATAAAACGCAGTTGGGAATTCAATTATACAGAAAAGTGGATATTATTTTCAGTCCATAAATCTTTCCTTTCATTTAACGAGAAACGTTCGTGCAATGTTACTGCAGTTTTGATAAGCGTTAATAAGTTCATTTTTCTTTAATATATATTTTACATCACAGCATACATTTGCATGTTTATATTTAATATTATTATTATTGCTAACGTTTATAAATTAGTTTATATTTGAAACATGCATTTGAACGTACAAGAAATGAAAACACAGCGATGTGTAATAGAATCTGTGTTTTAAAAATTTAATTACAAAAAGTTAATATTTAGGTCTTCAAATACTCAATTTGATATCAATTATATTATGAAAACACTATGAGACCACTTGTTAAGCTTTAAAATCTTTGTTCAATTTCTCACAATAGCTTTTTTAAATAAACGTTTATCGTTTGAGAGGCTGTCGAAATTAAATTGATGACTTATTAGTTCAGTTTCGATGTTTTTAATAAATGCTTATAATAATCAATTTACTTATTCCATGTATATAAAGAATAATTTGTAATAATTAAAATATAGAAAATCTTTTTGTAAAGCGAAAAATGTCATCTAACAATCGATGTGGCAGTTATTTGCATGCGATACATATCAAGTCAACATTTTTCGCTTTACGACGATATTTTTATCGCTTTAACTATTTAAAATTATTCTTTATGTGGTTTGAGAAAATGACTATATTTTTGTCGTGTGAATAAATAAATAAATTATTATGAGCATTCATTGTAAATGTCGAACTAAGTCATCGATTTGGTTTCAACAACCTTTAAAAGTCAAAAATCACTGACCGTAATGATTCTCAATAAATTTTTTATGGCTGAAGTTAAAATTTGTTCAATGAATTTTTGGTATAAAAAGTCATAAATTTATCAAAGAAAATTTTTAAACTGTTTTAAACGTTAAGTTTTTGAAAAAAACCTTATTTAAAATCAATTTTTTTTTCATTCTCCGGCGAAAAGTATACGTTATTATTTCCAGTTTGCATGTGTAAAAAACGAAACATTATAGCTTTGTGAATATGCCACATAGCGGTGTGCAGTAGCTTAACTCGATTACTTTTCTTATTTGTAATTTACTGATATTTAATAAATCTTATTAATGGAAAGAAATAAATTCATCAAATTTATCATTTGAGTGGTTGATATTATACCAGGGGCCAGATTCTGGTATAACGCTGCGAAAAAGTTACAGAATTAGGCCCTAGGGTTATAATAAAAAATGAGAAAACAACTGTGTAAAACAGATTTATAAAAAAGTTAAATAAAATATATATTTTAGTGCTTTTTTCCAACTGATCAAGTTTGTTTATGTTTTGATCGACAATTATTGACATATAATTTATCATTTTCCAGCAAAGTTTATTTTCCTTTGTTTTAAATAAAAGATTGATTCTGGGTGCGTTTTTGAAAGTCATTTGTATTCTTCCGTCAATTAGATTAGCCAAGAGATTTTTAAATTATACTCTGCCAAAATTCAGATATACTTTGTCCGTCAATTCGAACAAAGTAATATTATAACTTTGCTCGTAGAATAAATAGATTGAGTAAAAAATTCATAAATGTTTCGATTTAAAAAAAAAAAAAAAAATAGTTAAATACTACCATTTTCAATATTCTACATTTTATTATTTTCTTTATCTTCAACTGTCCAAATTTTTTGGTGTATTTTGGGTAACAAATAGAACATTTTCAAAGTTTCAACGATTTTCATTTTTTCACTTAATAAGTTGACGTGAAACATTCCATACATATATATCATACAAAAAAATTATAGTTTTAAAAAGTCTATAAATCCTTTTTTGTAATAACTTTGAAAATATTGATTGTATTGCAATTTTGTTCTCTTAATTGTTTACTGTCAAGAGCTCCGAGCGCATCTCAAGAGACCTATTAAATGTGTAACAAAAGTATAATCCTTTTTGACGTGTTCTGAAATTGACAATATGAATTTTTCCAAATGTAAAAGATGCATCTTGAATACTTTACTATCCGTGGTGAAATAGAGTGAAGTATTATTTTTTTTTCTTCAGAAGGTGGCGTATGTACTATGTTATAAAAAAAATTATAAGTTTTTATTTACTTTGTTTTTTTACATTTTAGTGATTTTATTTTATATAAGAAAAATTCAAGTAGTTTACTAGAGCAGTGTAGTGTGTTTGCGTGTGCGTGTGACATTTTTTCAAAACGAAATTTTAGAAATAAATTTTCAATTATGTATTAGTTACTATAACGTTTAGTTTTTACATGATTAATATTTAAATTAATATTTATTCTGGATGTAAATAAAAAAGCATCATCTGAAGTGTAAATACTGTTTCTTACTGCTTAAAATTAATTGTTCTTATAACGTAATATAGATGCAAATTTTTAGTTAATTATTCGTCCCGATTCCACATAATTTATTTTACATAAATAATAGATAGATAGATAGATATCAATTTATTTTGTAAAAGAGTACAAAAAGGCATGTAATACATCAAGCAATAAATAATAATTCTGTATAAAGTATTGCACATAATATGATAAGATATCACAGTCAAATATTAAAATTAATATATAATACTGTATCAGTAAGTCACTATGTAAAAGCGATATCACAGACTACTCTAAATACACGCAGAAAGTATGAAAACATAAATTACAATGAAAACAGTCTTAAATATCTATCAGTCATGAAATTAAAATCAAATTAAAATCAAATAACACAATTTAAAAGATAAAGCATAAAGCATAGTCATGACATCAAATAAAAATAAAATTGGACAAAACAATGCAACAATAAATAATAAAAAAAATAATATAATAATAAAATTCAAAGAATAAAAATTTGATACCGAAGATGTCATAACTATTAATAAAAAGAAACAGAATCACTCATTCTTTCTGCATTCATTCAACCATCATTCGCGCTAATAAATACATTCACACCTTAAATCTATATATAAGACAAAACAAAATAAATTAACATAAAATTAAAATAAATAATAAAATAAAGTAATAAATTCAGGGCTTATTTTAAGACTCTCCAAGTTAATTTTTAATAATCAACTGAAAAATTATTTATCAAAAATACTATAACAAATTAAAATTAAAAAAAAATGTTTGCAATAAAAATAATTTGAATATTTTTATAAAACAAAAAAAAAGATTTTCACAAAGGAAAAGAGCTTTTGTTTGAGCAAATCCGATCATTAGTATACTCTTAAAACTCTGTCGACACTTGAAGAAAAATACAAGTTTGCCACTAGAGACAATCAAATCAAAAGTTTCAACAGGCAATCCATTGTGGATTTAAGAGTAGAATGTCAATTACTCATTCTTCTATAAAGTACAAATATTTCCATTATTCATTTAAATAATTGTTTAATAGATTTAAAATATTAAAATAAAAAATTATTTAATTAATATTTAAAAATTATTCATTTATATTATATTAATTAGTCAGATTTGTAGTTTTATTAAAAATAAAATAAAATTCAATGCTGTAGAAATTCTAATATTAACTATTCATCGTTTTATCAATATTTCTCTTGCAAATGAATTGACATAAATAAGTCATGAACCAAAACGCTCGTCGCTTTTGAATTGCAGAGGTAAAATTATTTAGTTCATATTTCACTATTGAATAAACATTTAACAATTTATATAAGTTAAAGTGTCAAGAAAAAAGTACGAGTATACTTTCTAAAGAAAAAAGAAACGAAGAACTTTATCGCAAAATGCTTCTTTTTAAAAATTTAAAATTTCATTTTTCTAAAATTTTAAAATTTTCATTTTATATTCTTAAGGCGCATTTTATACTCCCTGGGCTGCATAAATTTCATGGAGTAAAAAGCTATTAAGAAAATTCTAAAACCATCATGAGGAATTAATGTTAAGAAAATCTAAAAGTAATGTAAAAACAATAAAATGAAATTATTATCGACGAATCTTGCAAGCATAAAAGCAACAAGTTTTTCATATATACATAAACCGCACACGAGCGACGTACACAAGCATTAAAAATCATTGCTTGATGCGTAGATAGAAACGTCGTTTCGCGTCTTCCACGTACGACGTTCCATCGTTATTGTACCAAGACTTTATACATGCATATATAAAACTTTTGCTTATTTAACAACTACGTAACCAATATATACATATATATTAAGGAATATAAACACAGTGGAATCTGTTTCGCGATACATCAGTGTATACGTATATGATATGCTTCTTCTTGCGCCTAGTGGTGCAATAGTGAAAGAAGAAAAAAAAATCAATCTAAGAAAAGAAGAGCACGAGTATAGTAGAAAAATAATAAAGAAAATAAATAAGAAGGAACTATCACAAATGTATTAGTGGCAAACGTCAGAAGAGTGTAAAACTGACCTCGTTCTTATAGGCTTCACATGCACATTTAGATTATGTGGTGACACGACGATTCATCAAGCATTAGTTTAATGACGAGCTTTTTTCATTACTCCAGTTTTCTTCAGCGAGTTTTCTTTTTTGTTTTATTAATTATTTTATTTTTTTTTCTAGCTTTACGCGCCGCACGCTTAAATTTTTCTCAAAGGCTCACCGCAGGTCATTAAAGTTTATTTTATTTCTCTCTTGCTGAAACTTTTTTTTCTAACGTTTCTCAACAAATCGAAAAGAATGAATTTTTATTGGGAGCTTTGACACATATAAAGCTTCATTGTGAACAAGCTTCATATACATTAGAGAGCAAGAGGCAAGTTTATGAATTTTAAACACAGATACCTTTTGTTTTGTTTTCCTCAGTTTGCATTTACGCTAAAGGTTTTAGAGATTATGTATTTAAGCGAAGAAGAAACTGATATCTATAATATATGCTTGTATATACGATAGTTGGAATAATAGAGGGTTAAAGAATAAAGCGCTTTGATATTGCTTATACTGGTTAATTTGTCATCCTTTCTTTTCTACTTTCTTTCTTTTTTTCCTTCTTTTTTCTCTCTCTCTCACTTTATATTTTGCAGAACAATAGCAAACAATGCAGGTCTATTAATAGATCGTTTGTTTATTCCAGGGATTTTGGCCTAGAGATAAAGCTTGCATGAAAATGTGGAATAAAGTAAGCAATTATTGGATTAAACATTAATTTTAGAAGGTGACGATTAAAAAGTTTGTATTAAGAGACTTCTACTATTTTCATTTTTTATACCCAATATTTATTCCATATTATGATTTTCATATTACTAAAAATATTGTTAATTCAAATGAAATTATGAATTTTTAGGTCATCGTATTCTTAAGCAATTAATAAAAACGGCTATACAATTTTTATTCATCAGATGTTTTTATTGCGAGGTAGCCATTCCATACAAAATAGACTTCACGTTCATTGAAAATCAATAACAAAAAAACAAAAATGTTTTTATTGACTTATTTATGTATCATTACAATGCAATTTATACAATTTATAATATTGGCATTTTCTAAATGCAGCAATATTTCTCAATAAATTTATATGTAAGCTATTCAAGAAATATTATTTCTGAAATAACTTTATCATCAATTTTTCTAATAGAATTTTAAAATATTTAACATTTTTACTTGTATTGTCAATTATTACTTTCAAACTTAAATACAAATTTTTAATGAAATATTTTTCTTTTTCATTTTGATGTGAATGAGAATAAAAATTATGAATTCATTAAATTTTGTTTACAAACTGATTTTATAAGTTTAGTGTTTTAATGAAGTATATCAAATTTTCAATTAAAAATTTTTAATTATATTAAAAAAAAAATAAATGAAGCAAGGTATAGGCATTTACCCTTGCGAGTCATAATAATATAATGCAAAAAACATAACGGCAGCCATGTGCGGAATCATAATTTTAAATTATAATTACAGTAAGCTATTAATTTTTAAAATATAGTCTATAAATCAGTAAAACATACTTTTTGCACTTTTGCTATAGAAGATAAAAAAAAGTATAAATATAAAATCTTTGTAAATGACATTTTTCATTTCAACCAAATTAACACTTTTCTAGATCGAAATGAGACTATTCGTTATACTTAAATTCTGCAAAGCTTGCAAAAAATTCGAGATTTCGCGGGTAATCCTGATAATTTAAATGATAATAATTCAAAGCCTTTACCAGCCTGAGTATAAAACTCCATAAAAATCTAAATTAACTTTTTATTTTCTTTTTAAATAAACAATATTTTTTGCAATTCATGAGTTATCATGACGTCATTCAATACAACTTTTTAATTTTCAAAAAAACTTTCTCAGAACATCTTTTGTTTTGAAGCAGATATATAAAAAAAAGATTGCAATTAAAGTTGTACTGTTTCACATGGTAGAATGCAGCGTATTCATTACTTATTCAAACTTTTTTCTCTTCTATTAAAACATAAAAGGCCTTTTTTAAATTTGAAAAATTTTACTTAAAAAGTAACATTTTTAGCAAATTAATTAAAGCATATCGTTTGAAATGATAAATAATAATAAACAATGGAAATTTGTATTATATTTTTTAATTTGACATTTTATCCTATTAAACATTTTTTTAGATTCCTAACTTTTGATTTTATCACATTTAATTGATAGACTTTGTAGAAAGATTTATTTAATTAAAAAGTAATTATGTAGACTTTTATGTACGTTATAATATAATTTTCAGTGCGATATTATTATATACGTGCGTAGTAAAGATACAATTAATTATCTCGTTAAAAGTTTTCAAGGATTTGAGCATATATTTGAGTTTAACAAATAATTTAATTATACCGACGCAAAAATCTCTTTTATTATTTTAAAATAATCTTGATGGATATAGATTGATCGAGTTTTTTACTAAAATTTAAGCATACAGTAAGTTAAATTACAATCAGAGAAACAAAAAGCGTAAATAATCCTACAAGCTTAAAAATTTTTAATGAGAAAAGTCGAGGTTTGAACTATTTAGAATCTTTTGAGAAAGTAAGTATTGATTTGAGGCAACTGAATTCCGTTTACTTAAAGTTCATAGTCACGCTTTAAGTGACTATTAACTCCAAGTGTTGAAATTTATTCCTATCAATTACTTTTTCAACATTTACATGTTGCTGCAAACTTTTCTCACGTGCAATAGATTCTTGAGCTTATTTATAAAAAAGTTTTAGAGCTTCAATCGAATAAATCAAGCTGTAAACTGTAAAGGAAAATACAAAGTTACTAAATACAATTTTTCTTTTTCTTATTATTTTATTTATAAAACTTTGTTTAAGATAGTTTTTAACTTTCCTATTACAGGTGGGAATTGCGTTTATTTAAATATGTTTTTGGTGAAAATAAATAAAATTTATCGTTGAGCAATATAGACCATAATTTTAATAGTTTTTCTTTTTAATAGTATCATATGATATTTGTATAATTTGATAAAATAATATAAAGTAAAAATAAATTAAAAAATCATTATAATATATCTATCGCGTCTGTGTAAAAAAATATCGCAATTTGTTGCTTTAAAATAGAAGTAAATAAATCTTCTAAAGTAAATAAAACATCATTTTTTAAAATATTTTAATTATAATCTAACCAGTATTTTAGTTGGTATATAAAAGTAAAAAAAAAAGAAAAAGTCTTAAAACAAATATTAGAAAAGATATTACAATTTCATAAAAACTTTTTCCATAGTTTGAAAGTCGGACATTCAAGTATTTTTACATTATTTGACGAAATTTGATATTTTAAAATGTTGAACATTCAGGAAATGGTAAAAAGTACACGTGATATCCGTTTATACACGCAAAAGACAACATTCAAGAATCGTCACCTGAGATATTTATATTTTTATACAGTTTTTTAAGCAATTTTATTTTTAATTATTAACTTTACAAAATATGGAAGTACAGGTTCATTTGTTAAATTATGTTTTCTTTCCGAATTACCTAATTTTTAAACATTATTTAAAACTGATATTTTAACAACTGATTGACTGTGTTTATAATAATTAACTGTTTACCTACTATCATTAGTCATAATTTTTTACGCATCATAAACCGTTCGATAGCTTTCAACAATGTCTAATTCGTGATTGTAAAATTATTGAAAGATTATTTATAAATAATATCAATCGATTTTTTACGGAGAGAATTTTTCTAAAAAAATTACTAAACTTGTGAGAAATTCTATGCTTTTAGGTTATTTCATAAATAAATGTCTTATTATTAAACGCATTAAAAATTAGACAATAATAATTTTCACCGTAATGGCAGTAATTTCGAGCGCACTCCAATCTAAATCTTGCGAGATTTCATCACAGTAATTAAGAAGAAACATCGCTGTAATTTTTATTCAGCATTGCATTGGAAATTTTATAGAAAAAATTTCTTCATGGTTTTACAAAAGAAAACAAAACTTTGGTATATTAAAAAGTTGCATGAAACGTCAGATCCCATTACTTTTTATCTATGTATTAAAAAGAGTTTGCATAATTAATTTTCCAATTTATTAAAAACTAGATTTACGATGATATAATATAAAAAAATTTAAGAATGTCATCGAACTAAAAAAGCTTTTTATAAAATAACTAAATATTTAAATAAAAAAAAAAAAAGTTATGTAAAATTTTTCGTATATAATACTTTAATTAATAAAATTGGTTTGGACAGTTATATTTAATAGCATAAATTTACATATCAATAATAATTAATTCATCTACAGTTATGTTGAAGCACGTAACAATGAAAAGTTATTTCATCTTTAAGAGCATATACAAAAGAATAAATTAAAAATTTTCCATTTACGAGTGGCTGCTATTGTTTATTCAAAAGTTCAATTGATCGTATCTAATAAAATTTTTTGTTTGGTTATGCCCAGTTTTTCCGGAAAAAAGCTAAATTTACAATTTTATAATAGAATAATTGCATATGATTGATATCTTATTATTAAAAGTAAAAGTGCACTTTCTGTTGAAGATGCTTTTAAAAAGTTAAATTTTTTTCCTTTAAAGTTGTAGCTTTTAAAAAGTAAAAATATCTTTGATGGTTTAATCAATGTCAATGTATAATGAGTACACGTGATTCAAAAGATTTGGTAACATTGGTGTTAGAATGATGCTTCGCGTGTATTTGGATAATTCATAAGACAAATATGCTAATCAATAAAAAAATTGATGAAAATTTATTTAAGAACAATAACATATTTAGTTATAATTATGGAAAAATCATTAAAATTAAGGTATTTGACAAGTCTACTTTTTTATAAAGTTTTCTAATATTTGTATATAATATAATAAATAAAGAAAAATTTAACAAGGCAAGTTAAAAATTCTATAACAATTTAATCATGGATTATTAGAATAAATAAGAGTACAGAGAAAGTTAATTTGTCAAATAAATTTTGAGCTTTTAAAACAATGCTGAGCTAAGAATGAACTTTTACACTAATTTTTGGAACAAGGACAATTTTCGCATGTATTTAGATACTTGGATGTATAACATAACTATTAAGACATTAAATAATGTAGTTTTGCGCGTACGAATGTTCGTGAGATTTATTACATGCAACAGAAATTATTGTAATCAGGAAAAGAAGAAAATATGTTTAGTATCTATTAAACAATAACAATTTTATTGTTGATTATTTTGTAAAATAAAGTATTCAGTATATGATTCTTTAAAATTTTTAGATACGTTGAATATTGTAAATTTATTTCCATAACACTTCCATAGAGAAATAGAATAAAAAATCAATAAAAAAGTGTTACCCATGATAGATTTAAAATCTATTCAATGTCGTTTCACAGATGAGAATATAGAAACTGGATAGCATCTAAAAAGGAAATAGATTTTTTTGATTCTTATACAACTTTAAATAAGATAAATCAATCTATGAACCGATTTAACTTTTTCATTTTCAAAATTTTCATCAAGTTTTATATCTTCATAGTCCTACATGAAATCTTTATTTTATACGCAACAATAATTCAGTTGACATTTCAATGATATATATAAATATACTTTTTTTCGGAACGATTTATCATTAACGCTTCAGCCATTTGTTTTTCTTTTGAAATTTTTTATTACATCCAAACATGAAAAGATTCATAACAATATCATACTTTAAACTTGAAAAATTATCTTATCTCAAATACAAAAAGTAAACTGCCACATTATATAAATTGTTCTAAAAGATTATAATCGATTTAAATATAATAATGAGGAGTTAATTTTGTTAGATTAAAAATCAAGATAAGATTGTAGGCAGTGTGTAAAAATAAATTTTTCATTAAACGTTAGGTCTTTTTGACGCAGAATGAAATTTAAAAATGTTTTTACAAAATATTAAATTTCATATTTATTATTTTTTAATAATTTTTAATTACTGTTAATGAATTACTTGTTTTTTATTTAAATTTAAATAGGTATTTTAAAAATACATTAAAAAGAGCACGTGGCTACTGTAATTATAAACAATATGTTTGTCATTCTTAGCCTGCCAATATATATACCCGAGAAATATTTTATGCTCGAATGACAAGCCATTTGTTATCAAATTTCGAACAGCTGACGGTGACTGTTAAAACTTTGAATCTTGATAAAATACATTTTAGGGATAAGCAAACAATTGCCATTTTTTATTTTTCAAAACTTCAAATATCCGTCTTAAATTATTGTTCGTTCTTTTCGAATTTTTAAAATTTCCATTCTATTAAAACTTTGGTAAAACAGCGTTAAAAAAAGAAGCTCGAAGAAACGTATTCGCAGGCGTTACGTAAAATGTAAGCCAGCATTATTTTTACCACGCTGTACAAATTACTGGCTAGGCTAAACTTGTAAAATAAAAAAAAACTTTTGTTTTAACAAGCAACAAAAAGTAATATACAATTAAAATAAAGACGCGAGTAATCGATTGATTTATAAATTTAATCAAATGTGTTTAATGAGATTGCATTGAAAAAAAATTAATAATTGACAAAAGTCGAAAAGAAAGAAGAAAAAAAAGCTAAAAAAAAGTGTTGTACCTCGAATAAAGCCGAGAAATCGTGAACTCTCGCCGTCAGCGTGTTGGCAGCAAGAGGACACGGTAAGCATTATTCTCTTTGGATTCTTTAGTCTTCTTGATTTTGACAGCTCGTTCAGCTGCTGCTGCTGCTGCTCGCCTCGACAAAAGCGGCAGCTTCGTGCGCTTATTTTCATTGAGAATATATCAGCACTTGTGCTTGACTTTTGCTGTGTTAACAAGTCCTTTTCTTTTATTTATCTTTTTTTTATTTTATTTCTTTTCGTTTACTTCTTGGAGAGTTTATTCTTTTCTCCTTCGGCGGCAATTAACGCCAATCGCCGCTTTGCGACGTTCGCATCACGCGCTAACTCTTCTTATTTTCGTATATTCTCTTATTGCATTCGTTCACTTCAACACAATGTCTCACTTTATTTTCGTTATTTTCCTTTTTTAACAAACTACGTTTAAAAGTATTATTTTTAGTTTATTATTATTTTTTTAAAGAGTACTTTTATTGGGATTCATCTTGGCTTTGTAGGTTACAGGCTTGAGTGTGTGCGCTCGAAATGAAGAATAGAGAAATTTTTTTTTCGGAGCTGAGCTTCTATACTTTTTTAACTCGTTAACTTTTGTCAGGGGGCTTGTTAATTGGCAGAAGACGGAACAAAGTCCGCAAGAAGCATGAGTAGACTGGCTGGAAGTTTTGAAAGAACCTCGTGACGATACGGACTGCACTTGATTATTTTTTTTCTCTTCAGAGATAACTTTCAGTGCCAACGTCGTGATTATTCATAAATAATATATTGTATATGTGCTAGTGTTCTGCTTTTTTTTTTTAAAGCGCTAAGTATATTGCTTTCTGCTCTCTCTTTGGCCCCTTCTGTATTTTAGGTTAGAAAACGTGTAATTCTTATATTCTCTCTTTTTTCCAATGATCTATTTTAATACCTACAGCCAATATTTTTTTTAAAAACACTGTTTAAATCTTTACACTTTATTTTTCTATCGGCCGTGCACTTTAAACATAAGACTGCTCCGAAATTAAATAACGGAGCAATACCATTTGTATATCACACGAATACACAATTGTTTATAGGTTATGCGCACGAGTATATATTTTTTTAAAATTCAGTCTCAAATTTAACAAATAAATTTTTAAAAAAATTAAGAAATAATAAACGCACGTGAAATTACAAAAAATAAATTGGATATTACATGTAGCGAGGGGGACAAAAAAAACGTATGAGAAAACACGAACTACAAGAGATGAATAAACAGCGCCAAACGCAAGACGACGCGCTGAGGACAAGCGCTCTACTACTGGCACTGGCTTGGTTTTGCCTTGCTAGCTATGCTGCTATGCCTTGATTCGCGATACATACTAAAAACGATATTTCAGCTCTCTTTCTCTCCCCTTAAGCTAAGCGCCTGAGCAAGAGAGATAGAAATACGTAGGCTCTCTTTAGACGTCACGCGATATCGTGCAGTTTCTCTCTCTTCCTCGTTCTATCTCTTGCTTTGTCGCGTTCACCCACGCTAACGGAGAAGAGAGAGAGAGAGAAAAAGCATTTTGCATCTTGCTGCACATGCGTCGTGCAGTTAAATGTATCAGCGTGTCTTCTGCTTGGCCTGGCGACCCTAGCAAGCTATATATACTTACTATTCTTCAACTTTACATTACACGGAGAGAAATTTGGCTATACTACATTGACATAAAATATCCTTCGTAGGTTCCAAAAGAAAATACGTTATATTCACGCGATGTGAACGATAGATTAACATCTGCGTATTAGCCCGTTAACAAACTTTGTTTCTATCCGAGCGAAGTCAAAACAAAAGTGAACATTGCATCATCTCATTTCAACGATGTCAACGAAACATTGACATCGTTGAAATGAGACGATGCAATGTTTACCTCTACTGTGAGATTCTCATTTTGAAAATAGAATGTATTCATTAATCCAATTTAAGGTTATAATATAGTTCGCAATCTACGAGTGATATTTGTTGTCAATGTAGGATAGCCAAATTTCTCTCAGTGTAGAAACTTATGTTTATATGTTATATATAAATAGAGAGAGAGAGAGATGATAAATTAAAGGGTTTAATATAATGTTTATATGGTAATTTTAAAAAAATTTTTATATTTACACTAATTGTTGATTAATATAGTTTACAATATCATGTGATAATTCTTTGCTTGAGGTTTCTCTTATTAGCTCGGCTTCCTTCTATAGTTCTTTGATAAGCTATACTTTTATGATTTCATAAATATTATCATAGTGTGTTTAATATTTTAGGAATAAAATTACGTATTTAGATTATTACTTTTTGGAAGAATTTAATGTTAACGTGTCTATCAGCTTAGTGATAAGAATATAAAAAAAAATTTTTATCATCTCAATTATTGAAAAATGTTTTTTGTATACGCAAAAAAGCCTTGATTACCAGATATTTATTAGAATTTGTATCCATGTGATGTTTTTATTATCATACAAATAAATTAATATTATTATTTTATAGCAAGTAAATTTTAAAAAAAGTCTATGTATTATGTGAAATTCTTAATGTTATAAATATAAATTTGTTTCCGGCCCAAAATAAGACTCTCTTCAAGTTAATTTGACTAAATAATTGCAAATGTGTTTTCAAAAGATTTGACTGAAAGGATTTTGTTAGTCGAGATATTTATATGTGATTTCGGTGATTCTCATGAGGGATTTTCCCACGTTAATGATCTTTATTGTGCAAATAATGTCTGTTTAGGATATAATCACGTAAGCGATTTGTTTTTCTATATAGTTACACAAGAATGAGCAATGCGATGTTGTTCCGTTTTAACAATATATATTATTTATAAAATAATTTATGCTCCTGTAAAATTTCTATAATTAATCAATGATGAATTATAAATCAAACAATTTCTTAATAAAAACTTGTTTTGATAAATTACATAAGGTGGAAATCATGTAGAATGGCCATACTTATTACTAAGACCACTTGCGTGCTTTATCGCTATTTTCATTAAATAGTACATAATTTATTGTGTAAATATTTGTCAGCACTGTAGTATTATTCAACGTGATTCGAAGGAATCTTTTGAAAACTAATATTAAAAAAATTATTTTTAAAATATGCCTATATAAAGGGACAGTTTTACTAAAGTTTAATTATTCGATCGATAAAAAATATTATTTTTTCAGTAATTATTATTATTGATAATTTTTCTTTTTCACAAAGAAAGCATTGTATGTATTCATTACGCCAGTTAGATCTCGAAAACTACTCGATATGTTTGCTTCAAATTTTGCATACAATTTATTTTTTTGTCTAACTAGTGCAGAAGCTATTGAAAATTGGTTTTCACAGCGTAGTTTTAATTTTAAAGCCATTTTAAGAATTTTTAAAAAATCTTGATTTTTTATTTTTTTTTTGTATTTTACGTCAAGTGCTCGATGGATTTGCTCTAAAATTTGCATGGAAATTACATAATATTGAGTAAAAATATTATTTGCCAAAAAATTGATATAAAAACCATAAACAATGCTAATTTAAAAAAAAAGTAAATATTCACATAAAATCAACAAATGGCTAATTTTGGTACTATCAATTATAGCTGTTTAAAATTTGACAAGTTAAAATAAAATGAAATGGTTTTATCAGTTTAATACAAATCGAATATTTCTACGAATCTTAAATTAACATTTGCAGTAAGCAGGGCGAGCATAGCAATTGGATAACATAAGCAGGAGAAAAAAAAGCATAGGTTGGTATACGTATGCATATTACGATCGTAACTCAAGCTAACCTAGCCCTGGCCCCAATGTCCGTGCTTATGTTCTATACGTTATGTTGAACTCAAACTTCCCTAGTTTTCAGTTTTAAGCTTAGCAGCAGTCAGCGAGGGTAGCTAAAAGAAAGTAAAAGTGAGCTAAAAAGAAAGATGATCATCCGAAGATGTCTTTACGTTTCAACTTTAAATTTAAGACATTTATATGAAAATTTAATTATTTGAAAGTTACATTTGTATAAATTATCTTATCAACAACAACAACAATTGCTTTTAGAATTTAATGAAGAAATAATTTATAGTTTAATAAAAACAATAGTTAAGAAATATAATAATTTACTATTGTCTTATACTCTTAATTGTTATAGAAAATCAATATATATACCTTAGAAGATTTTAACGTCATTACGAAAATTTTAATATATTACACCTTTATCATTGTTTGCTTAAAAATTAATGCCGTCATAAGTGTTCATTTTTATTTATGTATAAGCATTACGAAAATAAAAATTTATGATTAGCTAAAAATTTATGGGCTACAATATTCTCTCATCAAGCAGCTACGCAATACACTTGAAAGCAAAGAACTCTCATATAATTTTTTTACGTTAATAATTGCAGAAAATTATAAATAAAAATAACAAAGATTATTCTCATAAAATACCTTGCGTGAGTTACTTTTATTAACAATGAATGAGATAATTTAAAAAAAAAATTATAAACTTTTAATTTTTTTATCAATTAATGTTCGACATCAGTTGAAGAAGTTGTCATTTGAATTTGTGGAAGCTAAGTGTCAATATATTGTCAATGTTACATTATAAAAAGTATGTAAAGAACAGAATTTAAACTTTTAGACTCCTGTGGGGCCAATTTTAGCATTAAAGGTTTTATCAAAAACGTTACAATTTAGAATATTTTTGTAAAATTTTTATTAAAATTAGTATTTATTGGGTCTTATACTTTTAGATGGAAAATGTCTGAACTTATTAATATAATTAAAATAATAATTCGATTTTCGATTATAATAGTGACCGTAAAAGTTTTGGTGACGAAGGAATATACAACGAATCGATTTATTAAAGATAACTCCCCTTTTCAAAAGCACCCTCTTATTAAGGGGAAGAGAGGTTCGAGGGGTGAAAAAGTACGTTTTCCAGAATTTTCTCTGGCGATACGGATATAAACTTATTTCTACATATAAAAACCACATAACAGAATAACATTTTAAGAATATTCTTTAAAAATTTCATTGAAAAAAATGTGTAAATGAGCGATTGATATGAAATTCTGACACCCGCCTTAAAAAAAAGATGGATTGCAATGGAGCGCATAATTTATTATTAAATAATTCAAAATTTGGAAACTTAAATGGCTTTATTAGTTATTAAAATAAAGAAAAAATATAGTTTATGTTATGATTTCGTTCATAACACAATATTTCATTTTCAATTAAACTCTTTTTCGAGGCTTTTAAAAAAGCAAAACAAAGCAAAAGTCGATCTTTATGTTTAAAAATACCTTAATGACAATATTGTTTATTTTCAAAAATCTTCGATAAAAATTTTAGCAAAAATTTTTTCAACAGATGTACAATTTTTTTAACGTTTGGAAGATCGTTTTAGTTATTATAAAATAAAATAATTATATATTAATTTTAACGTCATTCTATTTATTTTACCCATTTTGATGGTAATTAGCGTCGGAGATTGAAAGTATGTTCGTGAACTTGAGCACATATAAGGGGTACAGTGGTGCTTGTATCAATCAGCTGAGAGCGGTATTCAAACTCGGCTCCTCGAAATTACAAATCCAGAGCCACTCAGGTCTCACAACTTAATCAGTTGAAACAGTATGATTTCAAAAGAATCGGCGAAGTAGTGAGTTATAAAGTCCATCAATTTTAAGAGTCAGCTGTATACCGACACAGTTACCTGTTTTACCGAATCTATTTAAAATTTATTTTTTATAAAAACTAATAGCTTCAGGCAGAAATAAAGAGATGGTTTAGATTCGTGTAAAAGAAAGCAATATTTTCTCTGATAAGAATAATTTCATTCCACCGCTTTATTTTCAAGAAAAGTTGGAATAACTTGAAAATCCCATTATTTGACACTAATTTCTAATTTTTTAAGTTATTCCAACTTTTCTTAAAAACGAAGCAATAAAATTAATTCATACTAATCAAAGAAAATATTACATTTTATTAAACACATCGAAACCATCTCTTTATTTTTGCCTGTTGTTGCTAATTTTGGGAAAAAAGTCAATTTTTTAATTAGAAAAGGACAGAGATACAGCGGACTCTTAAAAGAAAAATTCCAGAAAAACATGTGGACAGTTACAGGAGGTGAAGACTCACAACACGATATTTTGGTTAGTTTTTTTTAATTTACTTGAAATTTTAATACAATAACTTGTGATACTTTAAGAAAAATTTAAAAAATTTTTATCCAGTAGACTCTGTTTCTGTTTAAATAAATAAATTAATTAATCGAACAAAAAAATTTAATAAATAGTTTTGAGGAAAACATTGTAACTATGAAAATACAGACTGAAAAATAAAAAATTTTTAACCACTTCGCTGGGTCAATTGTACCACTACTATATACGTAGAGATGAGTAGTAATTTTTATTATTGATTAGTTGCATTCGTTAAAAATTGAGGCAATAAACAAAATATTTTTAAAAATATTACTCTTTTATTAATATTAAAAGCAGAATTCGTATTATACTGTTTAAATTTTATTTTTTGTATAATCAAATGGTTATACATAACGGAAATTAATTTTTTTGCACAAAAAGTCTCAAAAAATTAATCAAACTTGAATAAAACTACAATAGGAATTTCATCCTCATATTTACGTTGATTTGATTTACCTCTAGCTAGGAATCAGAATATTGAATTTTCTTTTATTAGAAACTTTCTCATGAATAGCATTTTTAAGCTTTCATAAATTTTATTTCTCGTGTAAGAAGTAATCTATAAAATTAATAAAAAAAGTTATGGCTTAGTCTTTTTAATAAGTACAATATATTAATATCAATGTTAACTAAATATTAATAAATAGTAATAATTATTAATAATTTTAAAATTATTAAAAGCAATATTTAAAGATAATTTAAAAAAAATAAAATATCAATAAAAAACATATTTTTTTCTTGTACAATAATTATTTAACATTGCATAATGTTCTTAATTAAATATTTATTATAATCTCGTACAATTTAATAGGTCTAATCTGATAAAAAAATTGTATTAATATAGTAAACGAATGCATTGAATAATGCATGATAAGTTGAAGCATGCAATAACAAGAAATCGATATCTGTTATATTATAATGTAAAAGCTCCTAATTGTGTATTGCTATAGTCTTTAGATGGCTATATTATAAATTGCGCATTTGAGATTCGCAATCTAGTATTAGCTCACATTCTTTTATTTTAATAGAATTTCATTTTAGAAAATTCTTTTAATTATTCATTAAAATTTATTGAGTAATTTCTTAAGGATAACATACATAATTTTAATAAAAAAAATTATTCTTTTGTATTAAGTATTCTAGTTGAATTTAAATAAAAAAAAACAAATTGTATCTACGCATTTTGATTTTTCAAGGATTTATAAATAAATAATAAGACGTAGTGCGAAGCTGAAATTCACTTCCAAAAGAAATAATTTACTAGTATAAATGAAAAGCTACAGAGATTTTCATTTTGCTTGACTTTAAATTTTCCAAGATATTTCGATGAAGTAAAATTGGTAAAATTTCTACAAAACTAGAAGTAGTATTTTTGCATATATAAATTTAAATTTTTAGCAAAATAAGCTCAGTTTTTTTGTCAAAGAAAAACTTAAATTTTCTTTGTAATAGCTATATTTATTTATTTGTTAGAAAATATATTGAAAAAGATTGTACAATAAGCAATATACAATAAAACAACGTGCAAACGATTATTTTATTAGTAATTTATTTTGATACTATAAAAAGTGTACGTATTTGACATTCTAAAAGTTTGATTGTAAATAAAAGTTGAAACAGAATTTGAAAAAAGGTTTTTTTAAAAATTCAATGCACCAGCTATATCTGTGTCAATGCAAATATATCTATATGTCTGTACAGTGAAATTTCGAGTGAAAGAATTTTATTTCTGTGAAAATACAAAAAAAAGAATCATTGAAAAATTGAACAAAAAAATTTTTACAAAAATATTTTCCAATCAGATGAATACGTCAGTAACAAAAATAAATTTTTTAAAAATATTCTATTTTATACTAACTTTTGAGTTCCATTGAAAAGGAAAATAATGTCAAAATGATGAAAAATAAATAATTTATATAAAATTCTATATAAAAATAATATTTTTTTTTATTAAACATTTATCATTTAAATTGGTAATTTAATTTTACTAATGCACATCAACACATTTTAGTTATTTATTATAAATGAAAAAAGAAAGACGATTTATTATAAATGAAAAAAGAAAAAATGTATAACAAAGAGAATTGAAGATTAGTTTTTAATTTATTAGCTACATCAAATAATCATCAGCGTTCCATTACATAACAATGATCAGGCATTCAAGTAAACAAAAAGCTTTCGATAAAATGCTAAAAAGCCATCCCCTGATAAAAATTGCAATAGCTGCGTGTTTTAAAGGGAAAAAAATACATGGCATGCCTATTCATTCTTTTTCTTATTCTATAAAAAATTATCTTTGAGGAAGAAGAAAATATAATAAAAATAGATTTTTTTCTTCGCACTTTCATTAGACACGTTATTCTTCATAAGAAAAATTTCTACAAGTAAAACTATATCTGTAGTTAAGAAATTTATTTTCCATAGAACGCAATCAAGCAAACCAACACCCAAGCCAAATTAATCCTTTATGTCGCACAAATTGTTTATATCTAGTTAAACTCAATTTTTTTTCTTTCTTTTTGTGGAAGTAAACATTATTTACGAATCCTGGTGACTTTGTTAATAGACGAAAGTTTGATGGTATGTTTCCTGAAGTTACTAATGGCTTTGCTAATACGATTTTAGTCTTTTTTTCTTTTTTTCTCTTGTCAATCGAACACGTGTACGTCTTTAGGTCACTTTCAAAATTAATGAGATTTTATTTAATATTAATCGGAAAAAAAACGCAGAGTCATTAATTGTTTCGTGACTTGTAAAAATGTATACCCTTTTTGAAAAAAAAAAAGATTTTAATTCATGGAAATAGCATGAATTATTACGATTTTCTTAAATTTGTAATATAGAAAAATTTTCTTTTTTTAGTCTTAAAAATGTAAAAAGAAATTGATTTTCAAGAAGAATTTTATTCTGAAAAGATTCTTTTATTTCTTAGAAAATTTTCTCTACTAAGGATAAATTTAATAAGATTTGTTAAAAATCCTTTTCTATACATTAAATATTAATTTTATGAAAAGAAATTGTATAATTGTTATTAAATTGGCGTGATATTTCTTGTTCAAAAGCATAATAATTATATGCTTTAACTTTGATCTTGAGAAAACTTTCCGATACGTTAATTGCTCGATACAATTATATTTTCCAAATATATATATATCATTGCAGTGATTCCAGATCTGAAATACATCTTGTTTCTCTCTGAATTTCCCTTGAGAGAAAATCTTGTTACATTTTCGAATATAATAAATTGAAACAAAAAACTATCTTGTTGATACAATTTGGATTTTCTGTAACAAAATTAAACTTTTCAAAAAGTCATTTCAAAGAAGAAGAATAATATTGTTTAAATTTTAAAATATCAAAAGTTTACCTTACGAATAAATACGAAGTTTTCAATTTCAATACTATACAAACAACGGAAAGGAAAGTAAATAACTTTTTTTCGAAGATTGGAGTAAAAATTTTAAAAGCAAAATAGTTTTAAATTTCAGTTTTTAGATTTTCTAAAACCATATCATTATTAAAAGTATAAAAAGAAAAAAAAACGTATGTTTCAGAAACGTTTAATGAAAAATATTTAATTTTTTTTTTTACAAAATAGTGTAAAAAAATCGTTAAAAAAATTTCATGTAAACATAAACCATGCAAAAAAAGTAGACGAAATAAAAAAAAAATAAAAATAAAATATGAGAAAGCAAAAAGGAATTTTTTTTGTAAAAAAGCATGAGTTTGAAATAAAACGCAAACGTAAAAATCTGTGATTTAACAGCCACACCATTACTTCAACGAAATTTTAGTTTTTTTTTTTTTTTTTAAATTTTTTTCATAAATTTAAAAATTCTTTGACAAGGATATGTACGTATGATATGTAGAATACATTGAAACGATAAGAGCTATGTGACAGCTGTTAGCCATGTAGATCAGGGCCTAGATCAACATGTATCCGTCCTAGTAGTGCATAGATACTTCATGTTTCTAACATATGTGTAACAAAGGGTAAAAGTCATACAGGAGGTAGATATAAAAAGTGTTTATAACCCGAGCCCTTTTGAACTTTCGCCCGTTCACGGTCTGTCTTTGTATTTTGTATCTACGTCATCGAGAAAGCATAAGAAAGAGAAAGAAAGAGCGATAGAAAGAAAAGGAGCGAATGGCGAAGATGGTTATTATACAAAGGCATTCACATACGAAGGAAAATTAATTTTTAAAGCCCGGAGGTTACTCGGCCTTGACATTATTTCGTTGATCCTTTTATAATTTATATATGAATCGCGTATGCAAAACCGGCGCTGTTGTTGTTGCATTCGAAAATATCGATCGTTAAATAATCTTATACTCTAGAGAAGAAGAGAATGTCGGAATTAATATCCTTTTCACTTTCTCTTCTTATATATACTTTCTATGTATAGGCAAATTTTACAGGTGATATAGTAGATTAAAGGATCGTTTAATTTCAGCGTACTGACGTTATATAGCTTTTCAGTATACGCGTGTCTATATATGCAACTTTATTGCATATCAAGTGCTATTGTGCTTGCTAAAAACATAATGGGCTTTGTTTAAGCTTTAATTAAAATATTGATTTTTTACGTTTCGTTAGTATTTTTTTTTTATTTTCTACATTACTTTCAGCTATTTTTCAACAAATTTCGTTTTGTTAAAATTCAGGATGGTGGAATATTGCGTTTGCTGCGAGTAATTAATTTTCATAATTTATAAATTCTACAATAGCTTTTAATAAAGTGTTTAATCTTATACTCAAGTAAGTATAATTTCTACAATACAATACATTTATTTTATAAAAGGTATGGTAATGCATTGTTCGAATTAATACTTTTCGCTCCGTAATTACTATGTAATATAAAGTTTAAATATAAAACGAAGTTAGATTATTTAAATTCTAATGATTAAAAAAATATTGATTATCAGGATCTTAGAATTACATATAATTCAAGAATTCATTTAGAAATTCTTTTAATACATTGTTAAAAATGGCCAAAAGTACATGAAATTCAATGCAGTTCTGAATGAAATTTTTACACGATATTTAATGTGTGTTGTTCATTAAAGTGACATTAAAGTTTAATACGTATGAAAAATAATGTTTTTTAATATAAATTTAATGCATATTGCAGAAAAATTAATACGTTTCTTATTAAATTTCATGTGATTCGTTTCATGTGAATTCGCATTAAATTAATATTAAAACATTATTTTTCATACGTATTATACTTTAATATCACTTTAATGGCCGAAACACATTAAATTTCATGTGTAATTTTCGCTGAAAATTAATGTATACGTGCATTTAATTTTATATTTTTTTAACAGTGCATGCTGATTGGATCATAACTAAAGTTTTTTTTTCTTTTAGATTGTATGCAAAAGGAAACTAGCAAATTTTGGGATCGTAATACTTTGGTTTATTTATTTTAATTGCTAAGTATGTTTTAGCAATTTATCTTTACGTTCATTGTTTTCTTTATTGTTTTCTTACATTTTCTTATTTTTTTTCATAAAAGCGTTTTTTTTTTAAATTATTTTTTGCCTATTAAAAATAGCATGTAAACGAAATTTATTTCTCTATAAAATAAATCTTTTAATTAAATACAAGTTTAAATTAACTATCAGGTAAAATTAACAGCAACAGTCTTTGATGCTAAACGAATATTTATTACTGCTCAGCCTAAGTTCAATATCTTTGACTAAGACCTTCTTCAGGGCTATATAATACTCCAAAAATTATAAACAAAATCGCAACCTAAAATTAAAGACGTTTTAAAATTTTAATTTATTATAAGTTGTAAATTTAGAGCCACGGTGGCTCAGGGGCTAGAGCATCCGACTGGAGTCGCTGTTGAGCATCGGTCATGTACGGACGCATCCGCGCCGCTGCTAGCCGAGCTGACATTAAAAGTTACCTAAATAAAATTGCATTCTATAAATTACTAACGTGAATATATTATTAGTGCATTACTTCAGTGCACAATAAGATTTAGTCGTTAATAAATGCTTATCATATTGTTTTTTATTAGCAAAACATTAGTTTAATAAACACGAGAAACATGTCGCAGACTAGCGGGGGGAGAAGCTCCGCTAAAAGGAAGCAATCCTCACCGAGCAACGCGTCAGATCAAATAGAAGTGCATCAAGTAAATAAAATTTACAGAAAAGCAAATCTTACAAACATTGAAAAAGAATTTCAAAATGCACTAAAAGTTTTAGGAGCCAAAAAACAGAGTGAAATAAAACCTAATCTTAACATTACTAGAAATAAAGCAAATGTATCAACAGATATTACATTACAAAATGGCGTCGATAACGCGCTAAATATCGAAACAACCAACTCGCCATTGACCGATCAAGATATGGAAGAAGACAACCTATATCAAAAGAGCCTCAACAGCGATGAGTCTAAGACATGGTCTAAACCACGCAAATATTCTAAACTCATCGATCAAAATGATGCAACAGCGTACACAGCGCTCACGCAAAACAGATTCGCGCCCTTAACAAGCTGCGTCACAGAAAAGGAAAATGAACAAGATAACACACCAACAATAACTAAAACCAAAAAACCTCCACCGATATATTGTCGTCATGAATCCACGAAGGATCTAATCAAATTATTAGCTCTAGAAATAGATAAAAATCTCTTTTATTTGAAAGACTGCAAAGAAGGCGAACAAACGTTAATAGCAGCAAATGTAGAAACCTTCAAAAAAATTAAAAATCTACTCATTAAAAATAACATACCGTTCTATTCATATACCATTCCTTCAGAGAAAAATAAACTGTTAGTACTTAAAGGCTTAACGGGAGAGTTTACAACGGAAGAAATCAAAGAAGAACTAATTAAATTACAAAAGCCTAACATAAACATAACAAAAATAGAAAAATTAAAAGTGAGTGACTCCTGTGCTCAAAAAAACTACCTTTTAGTGCATATAACAAATAACAGTGACACAAAAAATTTAATTAATCAGAATAGTCTCCTAAATCTAAAAGTCAGATGGGAAATGTATCGTAAAAAAAGAATATATCAATGTCACAAGTGCCAAAGAGTGGGGCACTCGAGCATCAATTGTAACCTTGGCTTTCGTTGCGTCAAATGTAGCGAGAGTCACGAACCCGGTCAATGTAAAAGAATCAAAGAAGATAATCCATCACCGCCTTACTGTGTAAATTGCAAGCAGCCAGGCCATACAGCCAACTACAGAGGTTGCGCCTACCTAAAATTCGCCCAGTCTTTAGTTAACAACACATCAAACATTCAAATTAAACCAAGGAGTCAGCAATACAAGATAGCGCACCCGTCACGTTCCTACGCTACTACTGTATCGACTACAGGTAACGCAAACTATAGCTTAAATTACCCGCCGCTTCCCAGGCCCCAAAATCGTAATGATCTCCAACCAGACAACGGAAAAGTAACAGACTCAATTGAAAACCTTTTAAACGCTTTTAAAGCGGATCTTGTAAATATTTTTAGTACACATATCGCGCAACTTCAAAAACAAATCACTTCTAACAATGAAAAAATCAACTTAATTTTTAATAAAGTAGATCTAAAATGGACAGAGTAATAAAAAATTTACACATTATTTCAATTAACGTCAACTCAATAATAACAAATGCGCGCAGATATAAATTACTAAATTTTATAAATAAACACAATCCTCATGTTTTGCCATTGAATGAAACTAAATTAAATAAAAATCACCAGCTTTCTTTTAAAGATTACGTCATTGTTAGAAGTGATACAAAAACAACAAAAAGTATCACAGAAAACATTGTTAACAGTGTACTTAAATACTCCCAGAGCCTACCCTCTAGAGATTGTCACAACGCCTCTCGCCTAAAGACAGCCAAGTATTGGTGGATCACCGATGGAAAACTTCTAGATGAAATTAGAAAAAGATCCAAGAGAATACATAAAAAAAAAATAAATAACATAACAATAGCGTATGTACTTATACAAGTTAACTATATATTGTAAGTAGCAAGCGTGCTACACCTTTCTCACTTTTCCCTTCCGTAAAAGGAAGTTTATAAATATGTATATATTCTGCATTTATATTTAAAATTTAACCATATCACGGCACCTCACTGGCAGACTTAAAAAACGTCATATATTAAAAGTTGTTAACCTAAAAATTGTAAATGGCTACCGACAGCCATCAACGAAATTTAATGTATAATAATTATACTCTGTATTCTTTTCTTTTTTTTTAAGTCACTGAGATCTTGGTTTTTTCTCTAAGCACACTTTTTTTTCCAAGAATTAAACATTCACATTAAAATCTATTTTAGTGCAAGTGCACAAATACGATTTAGCAATTCGTTCAAATCTTTTAAACGTCTAAACCCCACTCACATCTAATCAACGAGTCCTTCAAGCGCGAAGGCAAGCGATTATAATGCGCAATTCATGGAGCACTTTTCCATTAGCGCTGCGACTTTAGAGTTTAGTTTTGGTTGTTTCTCTTGTAACTCAATAAATGTATCAAACTCTGTATTATACTGTAAATAAAAACAATTTAAAAAAAAAAAAAAAAAAAACTAGAGCATCCGACTCTCACGCAGAGGGCCGGGGTTCGAATCCCGGTGAGGTCGGGATTTTTTCTCCATTTTTTAATTTAAATATTGAAAGTGGAGGATGTCCCGAGCTCACTGACACCGCGGTGGACCACCCCCGAGAGACTTTTTTCGGTTTTAACAAAAACCGACGAAAGTCACTCGAGGGCCGGTAAGGCAGAACGCGACTATTCAACTATTATGGTTGAGCCGGACCGTTCTGCCGGGTAGGTGTTGAGCTCCCGATGCGCTAAAAAGGATGGGTTGAGCGATGCTCCCCGCCTAAGTAGGCCTGCACGATCGAGCACCACTTACCGAGTTAGGGAAAATTGAGGTATGGTTTCGAACGCGAAAACACCGGAACACAAAGGTGGTCGAGGTGTCACTTACTAGGCCAAATAGGCTGTAGGTGGTTAAACCCCAAAGATAGATATAAGTTGTAAATTTGTTCATAACTAATAGTTGGCTGAATAATAATAAGAGATATTAGCTCAGCATCAAAGACTGTTGGTATTAATTTTACATGAGAAAACAAATCTTTAGCGAGAATTTTAAAAATATTTCGTTAATTAAGACAATTAAGTTTACATAGTTAACTTTTTTTATTAAAAAGTATTTAATTGTATCTAACTTCTATCTTATTTGAAAAGAGAATTTTGTCATTAAAATTTTTATTGATTTTTATTAAATTCTAGCAAAATTACATAGGATCATTGTTAAATACAACTTTGAAGTAATTATTTTACATGGGTGTAAAGTATTACAAGGAAGGTGTTCTGATAGTTTGTTTATTAGTTTTTCATTCAGGCGAATAAAAATTAATGAGTTTCGAAATTCAATTGGAGCAAATAATATTTTAAGTACGGTAGAAATACATTTTTTTTTAATGTTCAGAAATTGGAGAGTTTGTATAATTTAAAGACATCCTGGACAACGTATGCTGACTGGCCAATTTCTATTTGCAAAAAGACTTTAATTCATTGACGTATTTGTATATCGTAATTATATTTGATTTACTGCATCTGTTTAGCATCGTTGCGTATTTCATCAAAAGGAATTCATAAGCCAACGTTAACAAATTATATGTGAAAAAGTACTTTTTCTTGCGGTTCACTAATCATATAAAATAATACAGTATAATTAGTTTTCGCATCAAGTTAACAAAAGATACACTTAAAAAAAGTTTCTAAAGAGTTCTTGAAAATTTAATGTTTTTAAACGAGTAAGTCTTAATTAAATACAAACATTGTTGAAATATGTACTCTATGTTTGAGAATGAATTTTACCAATGAAAACTACATTACTTTCTGGAGCTTATTCATTTCTCAACAAAAAAAGCTCTTTTTCTCTTTTTTTTATTTATTAGAATAAAATTTCATTTTATCTTTCATTTCTGACATAAATAGAATAGAAAAATTTCAATTAATTCATATCGATACAATCTTCTTTGATTATAAAAAAAAACTAGCTTTTAAAAATTCATTAAAATATTTAAAATAAAAATTCTAGTTAGCATTGAGCTCTGTATTGAACCACGCTACAAAGAAATATTTTCATTGCGATATAAAAAAAGTATATGATTAAAAAATTTCTGTAATATTATATAATAAATGAGGTTGTTTCCGTTTAAAAAAATAAACGTGCTACAGATAAAAATGTTAAAAATAACGTTAGCCTGCATACCTGCTAATGATTAATAGTTAACTGTAACTATTTTGTTTGCATTTCATTATTTACCTCAAGTCTTGCAAACACGCGTATATAACGCCAGTACATGCATATATTGCTTGTAACGAGGAAACTATTATTGAGTGACAAATAAATTAAGGTCAAATGTCAAACAAGGTTAATAATAATAATATAGTTAAATTATAAGAATTTATTTTTAATTAATATTTACAAATAAATAATTTAATAAGTTATTTTTTAAATTTTATTTAACGTCGCTGAATCTATGCGATCATTGCGATGCTAATTAGTCACGGAGGTCGTGTTTGTGAACTTCAGCACATGTAACATACGGCGATGCTTGTGTCAATCGGCCAAGACCGGATCGGAAGCTCGAGATTGTGAATCCTGAACTCTACCGAATGAGCCAATGACGACCTCTATAATACATGAATAATTTTCTTTGCACGAGCATCGATCAATAATTTCAATTTTAAAATGTAATTATAATTTTAATGTAATTTATATTAATTAATTATTGATGTTTAATTTTTTAATTTACTCGCCTATTGCATTTAATACTAATAATTTAATCAATAATTGATTATAATTGTTCCAAAATAAATGAAAATTTTTAAAATATTAGGCCATTACAAGTAAGTTTAGTACGTTTAAAAATGCATTTTTTTAAAGAATATTCTTCTAATAAATTGAATATTGAAAAATGGATTTCAAATTTGTCGAACGTTTTTTTGTTGCATAATTTTATAAAAAGTAGTTTGCTGTAAAAAGAAACGATGTCACGCAGTCGAAGATCCATATTTTTATTAATTTTCGCATAAAATAAAATACGTATTATAAAAACAATATAATATACAGTTTTTTTTACCCTAGTTGCTATTAAATTTCTTAAAGTAACTTTTTATAAAAAAAATTAAACTTCTAGTTTATAAAACTTTCCTATTTTAAAGCTACATTTATATTCCATAAAAAGAAAAATCAAATTTTAATTTAGTAAAATAATAAAAAAAAAATGTTTGGTTGAATTATTTTAATTTATCAATACATTGCAAAAAATCTACGAAGAAAAAAGTCTCTGACAGTACTTGAAATAAACGAAGCGAGAAATATTAAATTTATAAAACAAAGTACTATAATTATCTAATGAAAACGTTGTTTTAATTAATCTTTAAATAAAAATAATCGTTTTTTTTAAATCAAAACAAAACATTGTTTACACTTTGCACATTGTGTTTACAAAAGTAAAGCAAATTAGATTGTATACATACAGTCAGTCGATAACAATAATATCAATACCGCTTGCGCTCTTTTAGCTTCGGTCAATTGCCGGCAGATAGAGCCACATTAACAGCTTTTAAATTTAAAAATTCTTGTGTAGAGCTGTCATCTATTTTTATACGTATATTTTATACTTTAAATTTTGTATGATGTTTGTTATTTAAAGAAAAAAAAAATAATTGGTTTTATTGTTTTTTATTAAAATAATACCTTATTGATGTTTCGCTTTTTATTTACCTTGAATGCATTTAAAATAAAAGAATTTAAGTAAAGAAAAAACAGTATAAATATAGAATTGAGTCTAAAAGGCGTGTATCCAAAGTTGCTGGTATAATTAATTTAATGAGCATATATCGCCAAATAGCTCAAGACATTTTAACTTTATGAAATTACGTATGCGGCACGTCTTGAAAATTAAAATGTTCTTACGATCTTTTTTGTTTCTTCTTGAATTTTAAAATTTAATATAAAATTTATAATAATTACGAAAAGATTTAAATTATTCTTGTTTGTTATTTGAATTGTTTATATTTTTCGAGACATAAAGTAGACTGGATTTAAAATGCTGCATAACTTGTTTTTCTTTCTGTTTTTAAAATATGACGCATGCTTTAAATTTTTTTTTCATTTTTTCTTGGTTCTTTCATTTTATTTAATAGTTTTGTAAAAATGTTTCTTACTTAATTTTCCAAAATTATTCTTCGTTAAAATTAAATATAAATAAATTTTAAAAATAAAAGGTTTTATAGATTTACAGTCGAAAAATAATGTATTTAAAAAAAATTTTTCCTTAACTATTAAATTATGAAAACAATAGCTTTTATTTATTTAGAATTATTATAAAAATCTCTGAATGCAAAAAATATAATAATAAATGCCATAATATGAATTCTTTTCGCAATAGAATTATTTGATTTTATCTTTTTATACTTCAATTAAATTAAATGATCTTTTACAAGATTAATAAGTATGCTATTGAGTAAGTTGAGAATAAAAATCTAAAATTAATCACGAAATTTAAAGATATATCAGTTGTTATCTGTTATGTATAATAATTATTTTTTATTTGTAATTATAAAATTGCTTCAATGCTGAAAAACAAGATTAATCTTAAGTTTTTTCTACTTTTTTGTTAATAATTTTTAAGATGTATGTTGAATGTTAAGTGAATTATTATGGTTTCTAAATTTTCATTTAAATAAATTCAAAGATTAATTTTTCAAATATTTTACTTTAAAAAAAATATAATATCGAAAACTAACTCTATTAAAAACGTTTAAAAAACGTTTGCTAGTGTATTAATACATTTAGAATTTTTCAGATTTCTGATAACTAAAATACAAATAATTCAAAAGGAGTTGAATGTTATTTAAATATTTACAAAATACAGGTAAACAACTTAAAAAAAAATTTTATAACATGATTCTGTTGGAAATGCTGCTTCTATATATTTTATAAATTCATATGTCATAAGCAATCTGAATTAAAGATTCAATATTGCATTCTGTATTTGTGTTGCTTTTGTTTATATCCTACAAAATCACACGCGTGTGTGAAAAAAATAAATTTAATACCATGATTATCATTGAATTATGATTTTCTATTAATATCATATTTTTATATATTTTGGTCATTAAATAATCATAGAATTTTGAAAGAATAAGATAAATTTTTAATTTTTACTTTCCTTAACGTTTATTAATTTATTAGTTAATATGTTCAACGAAATTATTATTAATTTGTTTATAAAATCGATTATTTTAAAATCATTTTCTTTAGTCAATACTCCTTGATAAGATAAAATTCAGGAGTTCATAATATTTATATTCTACAATAATTCTAACGTTAGAAATAAAAATGTTGTTTTTTTATTTTACATAAAACTGAATATATTGTTAACAGAAAATCAAATTCTCGAATATTCTAGAAAGTTATAGATTTTTAATTTTCTAGAATTTTCTACAATCCCATGGAAAATTCATAATTTTTCTAGAACATTCTGAAATAATCTGCAATGTATACATATACGTATAACTTACGTAAATAAAAATAAATAAGAAAATTCTTAAATTTCTTACTTGAAAAGAAATTTAACAGACAAAAAAGAAAAGAAAAAATATATCTAGCGCAAAGTTATTAAGAGAAAAATAATAGTTTTAATGATTTTATAAATATTTAATATAAATAAATATGATGATAATATCATATGAGTAAATGATAAAATTTTAACGATAACATTCTCAAAAAGTCTATTGAAAGCTAGTTAAAAATAAAAAAAAAATTTTTAAATTCTCATTTAAAATTTGAAATGAACAAGAGTAAATGGTCGATAAACGTTTACGTCGGTTCTTCCTCTGAAAAGAGCAAAAAACACTGTTTGGCAAATACATTATGTGTCTGTTTTTGTTTGACACACCTCTATCAGGTCTACGTATACTAAGTTTAACGCATCTGTAACGTTCAACTCGCGCGACCTTTAATTTTCAAGCGACCGGTCTTTTTCGCGCCTTTTTCTCATATTATTCAAGAGCAGCTCGCAAAGCGACGTTTATATTTTGTTCGTTTTTTCAATTTCAGCAGCTGATTCATCTTTGGCGCGCGCTTATGGTTACAATAATCTTATGAATTTAAAGCTATATTTATTGTTTTTGAATTAACGTTTTTGGAAAAACTAGAAAATTCTAGAGACTAATTGAATTTTATTTGAACATTTAGAAAAGTCTCTTTGTCATTTGAATTCACCTCTTTGGCAAAGAATTAAAAATAATTTCTCGAAGCAATTAAAAATACAATTTTTACTAAGACTTTAGTTTTTATTATTCGTATTCTCTTTTATAACTTTTTTTTATTTTTATATACTTTACGTAAATAATGTAGATAAAAAATATGATTAATTTTGCATATTTTAATTATAAATAAATGTGTACGATAAATTATCACATTGTATATCGCATTGAGAATTTTATTGTAATTATCAAACAATAATTTTATTAATTTATTATTTTGCAAAAATTTAAATGTACGTTAAGTCAATTTCAGATTTAAACATATTATAATTAAAATTAGAGACACGATCTTTGTTACAATACGTAAAATTTAAATACAAAGAGAATTCGTTTTACAATCAAAGAAAATAAAGTTTACGATATTAAAACGAGCTTTTTAATATCGTAATAATGAAAATTTATTTTTTTCGTAATATAGAAATAAAAAATTCAAATAATTTATAATAAGCTATATTTGGCTTTTACTTCAATCATTCCATTAAAACTTGAAAGAAAAAAAAATATTTTTACGACGGTTGCTAAGCCGAAAGAAATATACAGTCTTTATAGAATTTTTACACTCCCCTATTTGATAAAACCACAATACATACATACGGTAGACATATATTTTGCCCAAAGTCCAAGGCGGCTAAGATAATTCGGGAATATATGTGTATCATATACTCGACTGAAAACGTTAAAGTTGTGTTTGGTTGTTTAATATAGTTATACAAGCGAAGATTGTACGAGCGAGATCGCGCTACTTCTCGAACGGTTGAAGAGAGAAGTGCGCAGAATAATCTCGAAATTGAAGGTAGGGTGGTTCGCCTATAAAACCGGCCGGCGAACAATCTCCGCCAGTCAGTTACAAACTTAACGTTCATACGAATTAGTGAGTCTTTTCTACAAGTATTAACAATATTATTTGTTAAGTTTATTTTTTTTTTATTCTAAACCTTTTTTAAATTTACCAACAGCGGAATAATAATTAGTGCAATTAATTTTTTCTTATTTATAAAAAGTAACAAATTATTTAAAGTTTTCCGCGAGTTTATTTTTAAATTTAGTGAGTAACGAATTTTAACGTACGTTTGTCAACGTCATTGTTGAATTAAAGTGATTTCGAAAAATATTTAAAAATTGTTTTAATTGTCGTTAAACATTTGATCATTTCAGTGATCGCTTTTTGCGATTATTTTGATTTTAATTTTTTGTTAAATTTCGAATTTCATTAACGTTTGCCAACGTCTCTTATATCTGTGTCGTTGTGTATTCTATTTGTGAAAATTGTGTATTTATTTAAATTTATTTAACTTAATAATACTTTTTATTTAGAGTTACTTGCTAAATTTTTTCAACTTTATTTAAATTAAGAAATTATTTTTACCTTCAGAATTATATTCGTTTTTCGACGTTTTTTTATGGTATTTATTTTTTTTTACAACCAATTTTATTATACCTCTTGTTTTCCAAACAATAGATTGTAAACGTATTTATTTATCAAATACGTTGGTGAACATTTTTATAAAGTACCATTTTCATATGAATTTTTCTTTTTTAATAACTGTTCAACCGAACTCTCATATGTTTGATTTTTTTTCTGCTTAACCTTATTTAGCTTACTAAGAAATAAACGAAAATCCAACGTTGATTTAAAATAACTTAAAATATTTGAAATATATTAAAAATTGAATAATTAATTTGTTTTTTTTTAGGGGGGGGATAACATGATTATTTTCATTTGAATATTAATTGACAAAAGCTTTTTATAAATTTTAAAAACAAAAAGTATATTTTAAAAAGTTGCTCCGGAATCGAAATTTTGGAGCACAAACTTTTTTCTTATTTTTTTTGTTACCGCAATAATAAAACTAATAATATAATTTTTTTTTTTATTTACAGGAATTTTGTCAAAGCTTTGACAAAGCTATAAAAAAAAGCAACGAATATGGCACTAATCCCAACATTGTTCCGTGATTGGTGGGATGATTTTGAGCGTCCAAGCCGTCTTATGGATCAACACTTCGGAATGGGTTTGACCCGTGATGAATTGTTGAATTCATTGTCTGTACCTTCACACAGAAGTTATTATAGACCATGGAGAAATTTAATTGAACCAACTCACCGAACAAGCGGTTCAAGCCAAATTCAACACGACAAGGATAAGTTCCAAGTGATCATTGACGTTCAACAATTTGCACCAAACGAGATAACAGTCAAAACTGTTGATAATTCCATCATCGTTGAGGGCAAACACGAAGAGAAGAAAGACGAGCACGGTTATATCTCGCGACAATTTACGCGTCGCTACGTATTGCCAGAAGGTCACGATATTGGCAATGTACAATCGACCTTGTCATCCGATGGTGTATTAACAATCACAGCACCAACGCTGGCCTTACCAGCACCTGGAGAAAAGATCATTCCCGTTCAGCAAACTGCTGCTCCTGCTGTCAAGAATGTCTCTTAAATCTTTAAAATTATTTTTTTTTTTTTTCATTTCAATGATTGAGAAAAAGAGAGCGAATCTGTAATGTTTTGATTGAGATGATGAATAATTGTTAAATTTTCATTAATTTATCATTTATTTTCTGTAGTTCATCTTTTGTAATGCATTTTTCTTAACAATCGTACTCAATTTCTTCAATAAACATGTTCAGTTTCAATGAAATTTATGTTTCGTAAATTTATTTAAATTTCTTTTTTCAATGTTAGTTTTAAATAAAATTCCTTATCAAAGATTTAAATAATTTATCTGTTCTGATAGAAAGAAAAAAAAAGTTAAAAACACATTGTTACGATTGATGCGCGTTAGTTTATTTGAATGATTATAATGTGTAAAAGAAAAAAAAATTGGCTTTGAATGTACGAAATAAAGTACGTATCAAGTGTGTGTAAGAAGGTGCGTATTGTCGCGCTAGATGCGAAACGTTTAACTTTTCTCTTAGCACAAAGTTAAATATACAGAAATCAATAAATTTCAGACTGTTAAACATCAGCCATTATACCTAAGATAATTGCCATAATCGTTTTACAAATTTCGATATTTGTGATAAATTTTCTATAATTATTCCTTTACTCTATGTACAAATTTAAAGTATAAATGTTTATCATAAGTATGTGATTCATGTGTGAAACAATGTTCATTCTTAACGAATATTTTCATTTCATTTAAATAAACATTAGTCTTCAAATTCAAATACGTTCAGTTATTTTAAAATCCTTTATTTCCTTCAATTTATAAAAATTGTTTTTTATTATTTTTTTTAAGATCTTAAATATATGAAATTTTAAAAATTTTAAATTATTTGTAGATCATAATTAAAATAATTAATGTTGATTTTAAAATTTATCATAATTAAGTAATTTTTCATCGGTACTTATTTCTAAATATTAAAGTATATTTGAATTAATTAACATAATTGGGTCAGTCATATTTTAAAATGCTATTTGTACGTATTTATATATAAATTCTGAATAACAATAGTAGTTATAAATAAAATTTATAAATAACGTACACGCCCAGAAAAAATGAAAATAAATAGACTATAAAAATAGAATAGCGTTGATGATGAAAAAATGTATTCGAAAAAATTCTATAAAGACACAATTCTGTTGTCCGATGTATTTGGCCTGGGCCAAAATAAAGATGATGTTTTTCCGTATTTTTACCGCGAAAAAGGCTTGCCAAAAGAATTTTCCGGAAAAGCCTTATTATATTCGTCTTGATTATTCATATAAACTTACACAATTATGTAGCCTTATTACATTATCTCTTAGTCACCGAAATATATATATATATATATATTAACACGAATGTGTTTGATTCTAAATTTGGCAGAATTTTGGCATAAAGCCATTAAATTTTGTACGTGGTGTCAACGAACGCATCTAAACTGCTTTTTAAAGTTGCAACATTTATATATTTTAGATTTACTCATGCATGTGCGGATGCACGCGCGTATATCTAAGGAAGAGGAAGGACCAAATTTGGAATTGAGAAATATGAGATGCGTATGTGCCGCAGGATAAAAATTATTTTTATTTAATATCATACGTCTTTGCGAAAATGATATTACAAAAAAAATATAGATTTTTTTTATTGAAATTCTTCTTTTGATACTTAGGTACGAAAGATTTTTTTGGATAATTAGTTAAAGAATATTTTTAAATAAAATAATTAATAATTAGTAAGATATACGTATATTTTTATGAACATAATTATTATTTAAATTACTATTATTATAATTTTGGAGGGACTGGAGCTCAATGCAAAGGATAAAAAATTTTTTATATTTTCTACTGAGGCAGTCAATTTATAATCTTGAGGATCTGAGTTCAAATCCCGCTCTCGGCTGCTTGATACAAGCATCCACTATACATTATATGTGCTCAAGTTCACAAACACACTTTAGACCTCCTTTGCCAATTAGCATCACACAATGATAGCATAAATAAGAAAAAAAAACCAAATGCTTGCTGTATTCAAGTGATCTAATAAATTTTTTTTACGATAATATTTATATTATTACGTACTTATCTTTTAACAAATTATAAATATAAAATTTTTTTCGACTTAAGCCCATACATGAAGTCACAAAAGTATTGGAGCTAACGAGGGGAAAGCATTACATTTGTCTCTCGGATTTTCTTTAAATTTGTCGGGGCATTTTTTTTTTACGTAAAAAACATAAAGTAAGCTGCGTCCATTATAGTCATACAGTTTTAGAATTATTCGAGCTTTTTATTAATGATATATTAAAATTGATATTGACAACTTTTGATTGATGAAAAAAATTAATATACTAACACTAAAATTAAATTATTTTCTATACTATAAATATTTAAAAATTTGTTATTTAAAAAAAAAATTTCTATGATAATAATAATAATAACTGACGTTCAATGAACATTCATAAACATGCTTCACTAGATATTAATTACTTAAATTGTTATACGAATACAATAATTGCATTGCATCATTGTTGAAATTAGATTTCTAAAGCTCCGGAACAATGAATGAAGGTATTGTAACCATCAACAATGGTAATAGACCTTACGCAATTTTTATTATAAACACAATTATCTTTGGAAATGAATTTATGATCTTAGTGCGTGGGTGCTCTGATGCTCTGTTACGTATGTTTTTGTAGAATTGATATACAAAAATGCTGTGAACTGTCAACGTTTTTTGGGTAACGATAGAATGTTTTTCTTATATTTTTTTTTTAAGTATATGAATGACGCTAGTGTTTTCTTTAATGATTTTTTTTAATGGATAAACTAAGCATGAAATTTAATTAATCTTTATTTCTATTCAGAGACAGAACTCATATACTTTTAACATACTATATGCAGTTGTATTTTCAATAAAATAAATAAATATACTTAAAATATTATACAATAACTTTATTTTGTTTTATTGATTCTTTAAGAATTTTAACAAGAGATTGACGCTTTGCTATTTTCAGTGTAAATTTTTATTGGGACATACCATTTATTGTTTCTTTTATTCAAGAATCACAATTGAAACTGATATTTTGTGCAATTTTTCAATTTTATTTGTTTTTAATCGCTTAAATTCAAAGAGCAATGATAGAATTCAATCCATTGATGAGAATTTTATTTGCACTCAATTATTTTTGGCTAAATCTCTGAACTGAATCATTTGCCAATTAAAATATAAATATTACCATTAAATCAAGTATCTTAATAATATAGTGTATTTTATTTCTAAATATATATTTTATCCTCATTTTCTGCAATCTTATAACACACAGTAAAAAATTTAGTGTAATTCGTCAAATTTTTGTAATTTATAGATAGATAGATAGATATCAATTTATTTTGTAAAAGAGTACAAAAAGGCATGTAATACATCAAGCAATAAATAATAATTCTGTATAAAGTATTGCACATAATATGATAAGATATCACAGTCAAATATTAAAATTAATATATAATACTGTATCAGTAAGTCACTATGTAAAAGCGATATCACAGACTACTCTAAATACACGCAGAAAGCATGAAAACATAAATTACAATGAAAACAGTCTTAAATATCTATCAGTCATGAAATTAAAATCAAATTAAAATCAAATAACACAATTTAAAAGATAAAGCATAAAGCATAGTCATGACATCAAATAAAAATAAAATTGGACAAAACAATGCAACAATAAATAATAAAAAATAATATAATAATAAAATTCAAAGAATAAAAACTTGATACCGAAGATGTCATAACTATTAATAAAAAGAAACAGAATCACTCATTCTTTCTGCATTCATTCAACCATCATTCGCGCTAATAAATACATTCACACCTTAAATCTATATATAAGACAAAACAAAATAAATTAACATAAAATTAAAATACTTAAAATTAAAATCACTCGAGGTCGAGTAAGTACCTCCTCAAAGCCGATTTTAACCTGCGGAGCGATGGAAGATTTTTTATATCGGCAGGCAGGGAGTTCCAAAAATGCGCACCTTGAACTTGAAAGGAATTTCTTCCAGTCTCAGTAGGCATGAAGGGCACCGCGAAGTCCTTAATCTCTCCCCTAGTGGCTACCCTAGGTACATATCTAGTAAAGAGACTCACTAGATACTCTGGAGTATTCATGCGCACGATTTTGTACATAAGTACAGCCATAAAATACTGTCTCCTTGAATCATTACGCAGCCAACCAAGAGCAGCTCTATAAGGAGAGATATGATCGCCCATTCTCACACCCATTACATATCTCACACATGAATTTTGTAGTCTTTGTAAACGTCTTCTCAACCCCTGCGAAGCATCGAGCAAAACTACTGAGCAGTAGTCGAGGTGCGGAAACAACAAGGCGGCTGCGAGTTGTTTACGCAGGGCCTCAGTGGTGTACCGACGGAAAAACCGCAAACTATACATTACCCTATTAAATTTTTTAGTCACCATATTAATGTGCGGCTCCCATGACAACCTAGCGTCAAGCACAACACCAAGGCTCACAACGGTATCAGAGAAAGATATGTCGATACCACCCTCAAGCTCAATCGTTCTTGACTCAGAATTTTAAAATTTCTGAAAAAAAAAATTTTTTACAATTAACACACAGAGTTTGTTAGTTTTACAAAGATATGTGTACTTAGTTATTCAAATAATCACATACTTTTAATAATTATATATTAGCATTATAAAAATGCCATAAATGCAAGGTAAATTTTAGTTTGTAAATATTAATATACATTGGAGCTTAGAATGTTAGCTCAAGTTCTTTTTAACTAAATTTAATATTTCTCATATTATAAACGTCCTTTTCTTATTTCCGCGCGATCGAGAGAACATTTTAATGTTCGCTCGATTATTTTGAATGAGCCGCGTGCCGTTTTCGCGTTTTCATTTTAATAACTGTGACACGAGAATCGCGACCGTCACAAAACATCAAACTTGAGCCGTATATCCGTCTTACTTCCAAATGGCGTATTATTTATTGTTAGTGCTCCTCATAATGAAAAAAAGTGAAAAAGAGGTTAGCAAAGTTTATACTAAACATAGTAAAATGTGAAAATTGCAATGTATGAAATTAAAAAAAAATTGGATGCAGACCCTGTTTGTAAGTCTATTAAGGCATTAAATACAAGAGAAGATTTTAATTACGCATTAAGTGTAGTGGGTCTATGTACTAGGTATTTTATTAATTTATTTTATACGCTCGCATTATAGAATAGAAATAATTTAAATTTTTTATTTTAAATCATACATTTGTTTTAATTTTTCACGCTTTCAATCGGTAAAATAGAACAATAACAATAGTGATTTCAAGATGAAACAGAAATGAATTTTTTATTGAAAAAATTTTGAATTTATACTTTTTATGCTATAAAAAACAAAATATTTATCGTCTTCTATTTAAAAATGGAACCGTCTGTAAAAAAGTTAAATAACAAGATATCAGTAAACAAAGAGCAAATTGAGATAAGTGAATCTCAAAAGCAACAAACAATAGAGAGTACTATGTTCTATGATGTTTTAAGAATGATTTTTCAGTATTTAAGTGCTAGAGATCTTTGTATGGTCTCTAAATTATGCAGGTGTGTGAAAAAATGAATTTTATATACTTTACTGTTAACAAAAATGAATTTTCTATTATATAATATTAAACTTTTAGATCATGGAGAGATGCTGCAAAAAATGAAATAGCTATTAGACAAGCACCAGCATATATTTATAGAAAGTATCGTGTAGTTAATCGAACAAAAGTCAATGGATTTTACTGTGCATTATCCTTGAGTAAGGATTTAAGAATTGTACCTAGTTTTGGTTTAATATGCACTAAAGTCCAAACACCAAATGAATGGTTGCCGATGGGTAAATTCTTAAATTTATTTGGCATATAAATTTTATTTTTTTATCACATATTTCTAGTACTTCAATTTTTCAAAATTCATAGAATCAGTTTTTTTTTATATATTTCTAGTGTTTTTTACTATTTTTAAATCAATAAGAAAATTCATCTATTGCAGGATGTTATTGTGAATATCTTCCTAAAAAATGTAGTTCTGTTATGCTTGGGGGTCCTGATATTGTAGCAGATAATACAATAATTGACGATGAATGGGGCAATGTTGTAACTGCTTTTTTGCCTAAAATACCAAATTTAAAATATGAAATATTTCATGTAGATAATCATACTGTACAGAATGCATCTAATGATGCTATAAAATCTTACATTGATAATTTATTAGAACGTCTACTACCTTCAGGAATAGAAAAATCTAAATGTATTATTATGTTGGTGAAACGTAAAGCATATAAATTTACAGAGTATATGATTGAGAAATTACAAGAGTGGTAAATGCAAATTCTATTTAATATAATAAAATCTTTTATTCAGAGTTATTTTAATTGTGTATATTTTTTTCTTTTTTTTCTTTTAAAATAAATTTTAAGCTATGAACCAGGCACACTATCTCTTTGGGGAGGAGTCTGTGTAGATTTAAAAATTTGTAAAGCAAATAATTCATTGCAAAAATGTTCAAAAAAAGCAGATTGGGTAGTTATCAGTTTATCTAGTCCTTTGTTACAAAGTTGGTCTGTTGTACTTGACTCTTCTGAAACTGAGATAGAAATGGGGGAAAAATTAGAAAAATTTAAAAAAAAGATTAGATTGAAAAAGCATTCATTGGGATTAATGTTTGCATTTCATGCAAGAATAAACAGAAAGGAAGCCGAAATTGAGGTTTTTAAAAAAGTTTTTCCAAATATGCCCCTTGTCGGTTTGTATGGATATGGAGCATGTGGATTAAATACATTAAATACAAGTAAATAACTAAATTTTTATATTACATAAAAATCTAATTTTTTATTTACATTTTTATTAAAATTTTAAAGATAATAACAAATATTTAATATATGATAAAATTTTTAATAATTAAAATTTAATCTTTTTCAGCACAAGAAAGACATCTACAACATGCATTTTCTACAATATTTCTAATTTTAACATATCAATAAACTTCAACTACTGTATACAATAATATGAACTGTGATACAATGTGATATAAACAAGAAAGCAAACTGACACTGTTAAGAATTCAACGTATATTTAATGTGTATACAAATAACGTTACGAATATAAATTAAACGCTGGTCGATTTAAACTTATAAAAGAAAAAAAAACAATTATGCGATTTTTTTGCTCTAATGAACATTGAAACAATTTTCCTTATATTTAATTGTAAATAATAGGCTTATAAAGCGAGGAAACGATCCGTTAATTATACATATGTCAACGTTCATGTATTACAATATATGTTCTTAGCCAAGCACACGTGTTTGATAGTGCTTTCGCGTTTTTTCGAAATAACAAACTTTTTGGTATAATATAGAAAGAATGAGTCATAAAATACCCATAAAATGAGTCATAATCTACCTATTCTAAAGACTCCTTTATAAAGAACCTATTTACTTTGATAATGCAGTTAACGGCAAGAGATTATTATTATTATATTGTGTGTTGAATGTTCTACTTTGAAAATTTCTTTTAATATGTAATTTTTTAAATTTATGATAATTTTTAAATAATAATTTGAAATTTACCAAATACTGTGCAAATTGTATTAATTTGTTTAATCTCTAGGCGGCCGGTATGATACCGATCGGCATCATCTCTGGGCCGAGCCATATTACTAGTCCGTTTGAAAATTCGTTTATAGGAAAGAAATTTTCAAAGTATAACTTGGGCATTTTTTTTCAAAGTATAACTTGGCAAACCGACAGCCCAGAGGTTACATGTGTGGAGTAACGGTATAATTTATATGGGTTTTTACATAATATTGCTTTCACAGTAGCGTGGATACAAGAGTAAAAAAAAATTTTAGTTGAATATATCAGTATCTTAAGGTTCCATGTAATAATGCATTGAAAGTGTGAATGTTGCGTATGTGCGCGAGGAAAGATCGGGCGTTCGAACGATGCGCTCGTGAATTCACATTCTCATCATCTATAAGAATTTAAAAACTATAAATCTAAATATTTCATATGATTTGTAAATTTCAATTTTATTTGAAAGAAATTATTATATATTTTTAACATTTTGTTTGATTAATCATTATTAAATTAATTATAATAAAAAATTTATTTTATTGATTACAAAAAATTTTTACTTATAAGACTAATATGGATATTGAATATCTTGTAAACTTTAGAAAATACATGTATTTTTTAATACTTTAATTAACAAATAATTAAAAGTGATTGTAAATAATTTGTTTCTTATTACACTATTTTCTGTATGCATACAATTAAAATTATTAAAAATTTAATATGAAAAATGCTTTATTTTTTAAATTAAAAATTGAATTTTTATTTTGTTATAATAAATATGAAAGTTTAGAAGATCTCAAGGTTTTTGATTCAACTTTATAGTTTGGTAAAAATATTCTAGAATGATTAATTAAAAAATTGTATGTTTTAAAGCGGGTACTTGATATCGTTTGTAAATACATCCTATTATTACGATATTTTAGATGAATATGGATTTTATTGATTAATTAATTTTTTAATTTAAAAGAATTGAGAAAATTATTCTAAATTTTGTAAATTTAAAATATTTTTATTATATATTAAGTTTTTTTAATATTAAATCTAAAAAAAACACTATAACCAAAAGTGGTATCGTCAAGTTCTTTTTTTCTCTTATTAATTCTCTTCAATTGGACATAACAGTAAAATATGTATTCCTTGAAGTCTTTTGAGTATTATATATATATATATATATATTTTATTTTTAAAAAAAGTACATCTTAGGTAAGTTTAGATATTGAGTATAGTAAAGTGTTTTTTGGAAAAATTTTTTTATTTAAGGGGTTTAAGGCCTTGTGGTTCACGTTCTATTATAATATAAATTTGTCAAATTTTTCTGCAGAGAGTAAAACCTAGAAATCACGAAAAACCAATGAAAAAGTGCCACTGGGCAAAAGAATGAATTATTAAAAAATCCCACTGGACAAATAACACATCATTAAAAAATACTAGATGATGGCCTATGGACAAAGTCCGATAGGCCAATAAAAAAATAACTTTTTTTCCAAATACTGAATAGGTTGTAGTTTTTTTAAAATTCCAGCTCTTGGAAGTAATGAAATCAAATGAGTATCGTCAAATAATTCTTTTCATTCGATTTATCTACAATTTTGGCTAAAGAAAGTTTTTAATCAATCAAGTAGTCGTCGAGTACTTTTATATTCAATTAATTCTTAATAATATAAAATTCCTAAAATGCTCAATTCACACTGTTGGTTGCATACTTTTGATTCCATTTCCCCACCGTCTAAAATCGGTTTATCTAAAAAGTTTTATAGTTTTTAAATAAATTATCGTAGTTTAAAATTCCAATGGAATTTGAAAGAGCAGATAAAAACCTTTCCATAATGATGATATAGACATTAAAAAATTTAATTTTGCCATTTTATAATAATCAAAAAAACTATAAAAAAGAAAAAAAATATTCGACTTTATTTAACCCGCAGATTTATATCCAATAATCGATGCTCAAAAAAAATCAATGGAGTTTGAAAGGATATTTATTTAGCTTTAAAATGAGAGGTAAAATAATTTTTTTTGCTATTTTTTATTAAAGTCACAGTATTGTTTGTTAAAAAAACACGTTTTTTTTCAAATACGAATATTTATGAGAGATGGAAAAAAATGCGTTTTTAGTCATACAAAACAGATCTGCAATTAAAAATGTAATTTGAAAAAAAAAATTTTTTTTATTGTTTAATTTTTTAAACAAATTTAAACAATTTATAATATTTATTTCAAAAATATCCTTTTTTAAATTTAATATTAAAAAACAATATAAAAAGAAATATTTAAAATTTTAAATAATTTTCTGAATTTTATATTTTAAAAAAATAAATTTAACAATAAAATATATATTCATTTAATTTATGTATACTGTATATATGGTATACTGCGTGGGCGAATACGATTTGCTGCTGCTATAGAGCTAGCATTTAATTGCATTATTATTTTGAAAAACAAGTAAACTGAACAGAGGGCGTACTTTGATAAGAAAATTTTTCACGAAAAAGCAGACAGCATATATATGTTTACACGTGGAATAAAAGATAAAAATGTTGCAGATTCTGTAGCGCGCATTTGAAGCGCCTTAATTATATTAATAGAATAAATAATTATATATAAATTTTTTAGTAAGTTATATACTCGCTTAATTAAATAATAATCTTTAAATGTTAAGATTTATAGGTTCGCCAAGTTTATTTTGTATTGTTATCAAATGAAAACTTAACCTTTCATTTTGTTATGTTCTGATTCTGTGTTGTGCTTTATAAAATAGAACAAAAAATGTAATATTATAAGAGTTATACGTGATATACTTGAAATCTATAATAAACTTGAATAGTTGTATAGTTTTTATATTAATTTAATCTCTTACTTTAGTTAATGAAATTTGACTACAGTTGATTGAATGAGTACACAAGATAATTAGTGTAATTATTTAATAATAGGTCATGCATATTTCTGTACATTCATTCAGATTAAGCGTTGGATTATTTAAATAGGAATTTATAATGAAGATTTTTTTTGTATGTATGCTATGAGAAAAATTAATTTTTTTTTATAAAGTATCTTTAATTGCAATTTTATGGGTTTCTTAAACTTAACCTAATATTATCATTACTTTTCAATGGTTTTGTTTACAAACAGTAATAAATTGCAGTCTATGCATTAATTATTAATCGAAAATATTGTATTGTTCTATTTAGGGATAGTCTTATAATTTTTATTATTAACAATGTTACGAAGAAGAAATATTAGTATTAAAGCTGTAAAAGAATTCGATGCATTTCCTAAAATTCCAGAAGATTATAGAAAATCATCAGCTGTTGGTGGCACATGTATGTAACTTAAATATAAATATTTTTTAATATATGCGTTTAATTTTTTAATATCAATGAATTTCAATCATTTATGTTTTAATATTTCTCTGATCATCAAAAATTTCATCACGTTAAAAAATATGTTTTTAATCATTTAAAAATCCTAAAAAACTAACATTAATATATATTTTATTTAATTATATTATTTTTATCTGTATATATTAAGCATGAATTTATGAAAAAATTAATTAATTTTATTATTTTCTAGTTTCATTGATAAGTGTTTGCATAATAATCTATCTCATATATGCTGAAACTTTATACTTTTTGGATAGTAGACTGCAATTCAAATTTGAACCAGATATCGATTATGATAGTCAATTGCAGATGAATGTTGATATAACGGTGAAAATGCCTTGTAATTCTATAGGAGCCGATGTTTTGGATTCTACGAATCAAAATTTGATAACAATGGATACTTTAGAAGAAGAGGATACTTGGTGGGATTTAACTCCAGATCAGAGAGATTATTTTGATGCTTTAAAGCACATGAACTCTTATTTTATGGAGGAATATCATGCTATTCATGAGTTATTGTGGAAATCTAATCAATTAACATTTTCTAGTTCTGAAATGCCAAAGAGGTGAATATGAAATTGTATTTGACATTTGAAAAGAAATATTCAATAGTTATTTGTATAATCTTAATTTAAATTCTTAAATTATTTACAGAACCTACATTCCTAGTTATTCACCAGATTCATGTCGTATTCATGGTAGTCTAGGTATAAATAAAGTTGCTGGAAACTTTCATGTAACTTCTGGCAAGTCATTAACACTTCCAAGAGGGCATATTCATATTTCTACTACTTTGTCAGAAGGACAAACTAACTTTTCGCACAGAATCAATCGTTTTTCTTTTGGGAAACCAAGTCCAGGAATTATTCATCCATTAGAAGGCGATGAAAAAGTTACTGCAAAATGTGAATACAAATTTCAAATGAATTACTTTTGATCAAAGTTGTAAATAATATAAACATAATGTTTTTTTCTAGCTATGGTATTATTTCAGTATTTTATTGAAGTTGTATCTACTGATATAAATATGTTATTACATAAATCAAAAACATACCAGTACAGTGTAAAAGATCATTGGAGAATTATTAATCACGATAAAGGTTCGCATGGAATACCTGGAATCTTTTTTAAGTATGATACCAGTGCATTAAAAATAAAAGTTGTTGAAGAGCGTGATTCTATTTTTCAATTTCTTGTTAAATTGTGTGCTACTGTTGGCTGTATTTTCGTTACTAATGGTATGATTACTTTACATATGAATCATGATATTTTAAAAGCTATTTGAACAATTGTTTAAAAAATAAGTTTGATTAATTTTCACATTCATCGCTATTTTTGCGATGCTAATCAGCGACGAATGCATATGTTTCATCTAATATTACTTTTTATAATTTTTAAAATTATAATACAAAAATAAAAATAATTTTTCTTAATTTTACAAATTATTAAACAATTATTAATTTTTTAGTGCTAATATTTTTTATTAATATGTAACAATAATTTCATTTCTTAGTTAACTGAACTTATCGATATGAATTTTTTGTTTTAGGTTTACTAAATTCTATAGTTCAAAATTTCTGGTATATACTTTGTTGTAAATTTTTGAAACGCAATGAAGGAAAAAGTTATGAACAAATAGCTGTAGAAAATAAAGCAAAAGAAATCGCAAAGCCTGTCAATTTGATGAATGTGGTAACACCTCCAGCCATCGATAATGTAGGAATTTTAACAAAACCCGAGTGAAGCCAAAAAGAGACTATTTTAATACAGTATTTTTTAAAATACAAATACGCAAAATCGAGGATGTTTATCTCTTAACAAAATCTCGTTAAATGATATTAGATAAATATTTAATACTATTTTTTAATTAAAAACGTCTTTATACATGTATTTGAAAATTTATTCTATTTGCTGCTAATGAAATATTTATTTAGTAAACTATTAAAGCAATTTTATAATTGTAATTTTGTATATGCATTTCAATTTAACATTTTTGTAGTATCTTAATTGTAAAAAAAATCTGTAAACTTCCATTGATACTTTTATAGTTGGTTATTAAAAATTCCAAAATAATTATAAAATTTTTTTTTTAATTTTATTTAATGTTGCTGTATTTATGTTATTATTGTGATGTTAATTAGCAACGGAGATTTTCAGAGTATTTGTGAACAAAGCACATGTAATGTACAGCGGTGCTTGTGTCAATCGGCCGCCGAGAGCGAGATTCACTGAAATCTCTACCTATAAAATATTTGAAAATATATAAAAGAAGTGTAAATACAGGATTATAAAAGAAATAATTAAAACAGTTTTTATGTCCATAATATATATTTTACATTATTCTGTGATTGTACAAGTTACAAACATTAAGGCAACGATAAGCTGTACTTTTATAGACTGATAACTGCAAAGCAGTTTATAAAGATTCTTTTGACTTTCGAATAAATTGTAACATTGTATTTCACTAAGATAATAATTTTGTGTTTTGTAGACCTTTTCCGTTCAAGTTGCTAATGTACGAAACAAAATTATATCAGTACAAGCATATTATTTGAACCCAATATTAATGGCAGTGGCTCGTAACATCTCACAGAAGTCTCTATAGCAAAAAAAAAAAAATTATGTATAAGCGTATTTTACAAGATTATACAGATTGATTCGACGTTACACAAAGTCTGCAAGTAAAAATCTAGGAAAAAGAGAATATTAATTCTCTTGCACCTTCATGGGACAAAAAAAAAAGAAAAAAAAACTATATCATACTCATAAAATATGCAGTAAAAATAATTTCTCTAGCGCACATCACAAGTAAAATATGTTGCAAACTCATTTTTCTCTTTTACATTATGTCGTGAAAAAAAAATGATTTTTTATGATTAGCAGCTTGTAATTGCACCACTTTAGCCAAATATCTGATCTAATACAAACGCGTTATTACAGTCTTCTATTTCTAATTGCTCGCATAAAAAATCAATTTCTTTTTCCCAAAAAATTCTCAAGTAATTTTCTCCTTTTAAAGTTCAATGCCTTATAAAGTTTAAGTGTTTTTGCACTAGTTTTTTTTTAAACATCATAATGGACGCAAGGAATTAAGGTTTCGTTACCTGTAATTCACGATGTTCTGGCCTTTAGCACAACGATAATAAAAATGCCTGACCACATATTGATATTACGCTATACACCCTATTGAACATATTTTTGTCAAGAAAAAAATTGTTTTTTTTTTTAAATTCAACCGTAATAAATTTAATAAAATTATAAAATTTTAGCATTTAATTTTTCATACAGTACGAAAACAAATATGATGATAATGCAAAGATTTTTCTTTTATTTTAAAATTAGAGTTAAAAGCAAAAATATTTTCAACAAGGTGATCTTCGATAAATCCTAGATTTTATTAATACAATAATATAACGCATAGCCGCGCTTTAGCATCAACGAGCTCCTCTCATTTATTCACATTATTATAACATGCACTCGTTCCTCAACGCAATCTCACGAAATTACAATTACAAATAGGTATGTATATCTTAGGTAACGTATATAATATTTCTATTTTGCTTAATATTTTTTTTCATTTCTTTTTTTTTATTCCAAGAATTTCGTATAATTTCATTCGAAACAATTTACTTGAACATTATATTATATACTTTTCGTTAATCGTCGCATACTATGTAACTTTTTTTTTCTTTTAATTAATTTATCTAACGGCACTTACATTTTTTCTATTAAATAACGACGATTATACGATAGTTAAAAAAAAAAGTTATACTATTTGAAAGATGTGGGAATCGTAGCTGCAAAAATATTTTTTTTCATCTATTTAAAAAAAAATAATTAAAAAGAAACGCGCTAAAACTAATTTTTTTTTTTAAACAAAACTTAAGCACAGAGATTTTTTTATAGAATTACTCTGATTAAAAAGAAATTATTAATATTATTAATATTATTATTATTAATAAGAACGCTTAAATTGAACGCGAAAAGTTCACAACTTTTCGTAATAAGTTACATAGACATACTTTAAAAAAAAGATTTTATGTATGGTTGAGAAGGTTTTATCAATCCGCTCTGTATCGTATAATAAAAGTACTCGTGTATGCAAAAGTATTTTTATTTTTTCTTTTTGCACACGTTGAACACAAAGTTTGATTATTTCTTCGTCATTTTTTTCTTCTCTTTAAGTCAAGCATACAAAAATAAATATTAATTTTTCATCATCAATTGTGTATAATATGTCTTATAGTTTGACTTATACTTTCATATACAGGGCTGTGTAAATACTTGGAGCGATTTTAGTGTCTTTGTGTTTTTTAATAATAAAATTGTCTAATATTTATTTGCCTTTTCTTCTCTTTTCATCTGTATATAAATTATTTAAAATATATAATATATATAGAATATCTCGTATATATATCTTATACTCGTAATTTCATTAAAAGTTTGAAATGCTTATTTTTTTTTTACTTCGCTCTCTATCTCTCTGTTTTCTCTCAAAGTTATAATAAAATGAGCTCAATGCTACATATATAATTAATATATAACGCAAACGTAAAAATGGCACACCTAGGAGACTCGTGACGTTATTATATATATATATATGTTTTTTTATAAATACAAGGACTGGCGAAATTTTTTTTTACATACGTTTTCTAATTATTTTTTTTCTTTTTTCATTTATTCGTTAAACTTTTCAATTAAACGCAAAATTAAAATAATCGAAATTAAATATAACATTAATTTTTTTAATATCGAATCACATGATAAATTATTGGCTTTATAAAAGTGAATAAAAAGTAAAAAAAATACAGAAATTTTTCTAGAAAATTATACATAACTACTGGTCAATAATATAATTAAAATACCATTTATATACAATTATAAATAATTGCATAGAATTACAGCTAGTTGTATATGATTTTCTTTCTTGTATTTGATTAAATGTTTAATAAAAAAAAAATTATTAGAAAACATAGCTTCAGATGTTGCAATAATTATGACTCCTTCGTAATAAATATTTTGCACTGTTGACAAAATTTTAAAATAAAAAAAAGAAGACTCTACATTATAATTCAAAGGCACCATGCAAAATCATACCTACAGATATTACACTACGTAGATAGAATTATAAAATATACAGAATCTACTTTGAAAAATACAAACGTATATGAATCTATTTTATAATTAAAGTAAGCAAATCATCATAAAGATTATTTTAAAATTTAAAGTCAAGATTTTTCATAGTAATGTTTTATTTATAAATAATTTGTTTGATTTTTAAAATTTTTTATCATATACAATTTGTATTACTTTAAAAAATAAGATAATAAATGAAATTTTTGTAAACAGTGTAAATACAATGAAAAAGATTGGTTCGTCTATCCGTTATAATATATATAAATTAATAGTAAAAGCCGTGAAGAGCTCTTCTAACATCTTTGTACAAACTCCCAAAATAAAAATAAAAAATACTTGACATTGCTGAAATCGTTCATTGCCATTATCTTCCATAGATAAAAGAGAACTTAGAATATTAGTTCATCTTTGGCTCTATGAGTAGCATTACGTTCTTAGAAACGCTAAAATGGGAGTTAATTTATAGACGTTGTATGTTAGAGATAAGAGAGAGATTAAAACGATCCTTTATTCTTCTTTTCTTTGATTGATGTTTTAATCAGTTTGGATCCATGTATATATTTTCTCTTCGCCGGTGCTTTTTCTTTTCTTTTAAAATTTATTATGTCGCGATGTCCGGTGTATCACGAGGTCTACTGGTGAACGCTTTGGCTGCAAATTGTGTACCTGTAAATTATCAAATTCAGACTTTAATTTTTACTTTTTATGTTATTTTATTTATATTTTCAAATTTATATTTCCAATAAGATAAAAAAGTTTATGCAATTTACCTATATCGGGTCAAAAACTTTGACGAATTAAAGACACGAATAGGTCAATGGTAAAGTGATAAACAGCAGCGCCATCAAGCTAGTGGTTGCTTTCGCTGATGATCCGCCCACTGTAAAAAAATTATTTATATGAAATAACATATTTTTTTAAAATTAAATAAAATACCTGTACAGTAAAGATTTACTTTAAAATTATTATTTACTGTATAGGTGATTATTTTAAATATTTTAAAAACCAACTTACCACTTTCGGATGCCTTGTATTCTGTAATATGAAAAAAGTTAAATATTATTTAAATTTGTTGATTGGATAAATTTTAAGAATGAGCTTATATTTTTATCTAAAGTCATAAATATTCTGAACGAAATTTTAAAAATTTGTAAGACGTTATTTCTTTTTTTATAAAATTATGTACGATTATAAAATATATTGTTCATTCATATAAGCATTATAGAGTACGTTCAGGTAAAAAAACATAAATGAAGAAAATAGTTTAAACTGTGAAATTTTGCAGAATTCAGATAAAATAAAGTTACCTCCATCAAAATCATGGATCGGTGACCATGGTCCCCAATGTTTTTCATTAGTGGATTCCTCGTCGCTGCGCACCCTAAGCTTAGCTTCATGTTTGCCAGGTTCAATACCAGTGATCTTAGCTTCAATAACTTTTTCTTTGCCGATTGTGCTTACTAATTTTACATCGCTAACTGTTGTCCAATTCTTTTCCCCATGTTTGCGTAAATAGACCTATAAAGATAAAAAAAGAATCAAGGAGATGTAAAATATCGCCATTGCAGTTTTCTAAATTTTTTATTCTTAATCCAAAAATTTATAAATATCTCTATATTACATAAAAAATCATGAAGTACATATATTTCAGAGGACTTTTTAATAAAGATTTAAAAAATTTTGCTAACTATGAATAGAACATATTTTTTTAAATTTTACTCATAAAATTAGTTATGAATATTTTCATGGCAATTAAATAAAAATATCAAGCATCTTTTTTGTTAAGATATAATTTTTCAAATATTAATAAAATATACCATGGATATGAGTATTTTGACATTTTATAATCAATATCGTTAATTAAGAGCAGAAAAATGTAACAAAATCAATTTTATTTCCACTTCAACAGAAATGGCCACTTTATCAATTTGATAGACGAGTCGAAAAAAGTAATATCTTACGTCTAAAGTTTATAAAAAAGAATAAATTATTGAAAATTGCCATATGAAAAAAAAATTAAATTTAAATTTTTTTCAATAGAATCCGCTTTTTTTAAGTTAATAAAGTGGCCACGATTAAGATGAGAATAAAGCATTAAATGGAATTCGAGATCAAAGTCTAATACCTCGGGAGAAATATAAGACTTTATTCTCTAGTTGCTTAATATACTATTAACTATAACTATAATAAAATTTTCTAAAACATTATGCATCACAAATTAATAGTAGACTGTTTGGATAGACAATAAAAACAAAATTAATAAATAATCAATTAAACTTTAATAATTCGTTATAGCTTTTATGTTGCGGAAATACATTGATCACTATTCAATGCTGATTTTGACTTTGTTTAAAGTATACTAAAAATGCTTATATTTCCAGCAATGATATTTTTATTGATAAGAAAATAATTTTTATGACTCACTTGTTGGTCAATAATAGGTTTATAACTAGGAACGCTCCACCGGAAAACAATAGCATCTTCATCAACTCCACCATATTTGAAGATAGGTTGTCCTGGCAATTCGTGTAAATAAATAATTGGTCCTACTGCCGCAAATTCATCACTTTTAGCAGCACACTGATAAACGCCAAGATCATCGGTACCAGCATTGACAATAGTAAGCAGATGTTCATGATGACCATTTTCAATTTGACTCTTAAATTCACGACTATTCACTACAACTTTCTTGTTATCCTTCGTCCAGCTGAATTCTCTGATTGGTGGATGAGCGTGAGCAGTACAGTTTAAGTTGACGGTACGATCGAGAACAACGTATTTGTGTATATGCTCGTTAGCATGCTCGATTTCAAGATCTGCAAGGTAATTACATTTAATTTTATTATTGTCGTTTTTAAAATTTTAATTAAATTTTAATTGAGAATGAAAATTTGATTAATGAATACTTACGCTTAACTCGTATCCTGATGTGCTGGACAAGGGGATTTGATTCTTTGGAAACTAAGAAAACGCACTGATAATCACCAGCCTCTGCTCTGCCAGCATCACGCACTATTTTAAACATACGATTACCTTCTTTTAAGCTTGGTTCAGATCTCTCTCCCTATAATTTAATTTTCATAATTTTAATTTTTCAAATTTTTCACATTATTTGTATGATTATGAAATAAATTCTTACCTTGTGCGACCAAAACATTTCAATAGGTTGAATGCTATTATCCGAAAGTTCACAGCCAATAGTAACTTCTTCACCCTTTTTAAGTTCGACTAAATTTCGAGGCGTCACGCGTATAAGATTATTGTTGTCCGAATAATCAATATATAAATGATGAGTGACTTTAGTTTGATTTTCAAATTTTTCAGAATCTGTAACTGCGCATACGTAAGAAAAGCTTGCGTCGTTTGCAGTAATACCACGAATTACTAAGCTATTGTCGTCAAGACGATCGAAACGTTCTTCACTCGTTTGCTTAAGAGACTCAAGATAAAGGTACTCTTGGCCGCTTGATTTATCGTTTATTCGTAACCACATGGTACTGAAAGATTCTGGAAGAAAGAAGAGAAAATAATCATATTCATTTATTTGTAAATACTTTTTTATTTCAAAGTAGTTTTAGCATATATAAAAAGATAAAAAAAAATAAATTATCAAAAAAATCAGTTTCGTTATTTTTTTAACAAATATTAAAGATATTAATCATTAGAATATATTACTTCAATTTTTTTAAAATTACATATAATTTTAATGAAAATTCGCGCTTTTCTTCTTTTTGAGAATGAACATAAGAAATTTCACAATAGCTTTTGTACAAAGCTTAAATATAAATTGTTTCTAATTATAAGACATAAACAATGTCTAAAAATCACATTCTCGATTCAACATCTATATATATATAAATTCTATATAAAAATGATTAAAAAATTTTTCATAGTTCCGTTTAACGAAATTGTTCGAAGAAGATAATAAGCTTTATAGCATTAAAATTAAAGGAAAATTAAAATATTTATGAGCATTGTATTTTCATCATCAATCTATAACAATATAGAATGACGAAACTATCTTGTTTACTTTCGTTACAACATATATCCAAGTTTAATTAAAATCAATTATTTAAGCTCAAATTATTCATTAAAAATTAAATGTGAAAATTTTTTCTATCTAACACGATATTTTTTATGAATTTTCAAAGAATAAAAATTGAAAGCTGTAACTTATAAAATTAACATAGAAACATATAATGTAATAATAATAATTGCATTAATAATGACTGAGACACAGTAGATGAGTATAAAGTTAATATAAAATGATTAATATAAAACGAATGAAATATCTAAAATACAGTTATTTACCTGGATTCGTAATTTCAACGTGGCAAGGCATTATTACTTCGGAGCCGATCTTTGTACGAAAATCCTGCGGTTGGGTTAACATTTTAGCTGTTCCTAACGATGCGCTATCATTATCGTTGTCGTCATCGCTGCCTCCGTCGTCGTTACCGCTGTCACCTTGATAATTTGGATCATTTGGATCATCATCTTCATCGTTGCTGCTATCAGCAGGCATCGTCCAGACTGAAAATTAATCATGCAATATTTTACAATATTTTTCATTTTTAATGCAAGCATCAACAAACAAACAATTTATTAGAATTTTTATATATTTATTTTTCTATAGAATTGTCAAAAAAGCGCTATATTTGCTTTAGTGCTCAATTTTTTCAAATTTTTTATTTTTATTTTAAGTTTCTTAAAACAAAGCTTTGTATTAGCTTTGAAGCTTTATAGTTTTTAGATGACTTTATAGCTTTTCTAAAATATTTTTAGCTAATCAAAAAGTCACGTAAGATTCAATACTTTTATTTATCAATGTTCTGCATCGCCTCTATTCTTTCATGTCTTTTAAACAAATAGAGTCTCGGGGTAATTTTTCACAACAGATAATGAAAAATTCCAATTCCTTATATTCTCCCTGCAATTGCATCAAAATAATCAAAATCAAATTTTATAATATTTAAAATTTACTTTAAAAACGACAGATAAAAAGCCCATTAATGCAAATAGGAGCTTATATGAAAGCTCTGCTAGTGCAAATAAAAAAAACTGTCTCCCTAAAAGCAATCTTCTTTCTCCCTCGCATTATGAAAGCTTCTCTAAACTCTCACTCGCACTCATGCGTTTTCTATTCGTAGTTTCCTCATGAGTATACACTGTAAATCATTTTCATGTACAAGATCATTGATTCTTAATCATGCAATAATTGTATGATTAATCACGTTGATCACAATTAAATTGGCTGATTCAATGATACAGCTTATGATGGTTTTAATTAATCACCCCAAAAAGAGGTGATGTCGAAGCCCGGTAACTTGAAATCATTCTCTCATTTATTGAACACAGACACCCAAATAACATATTATGATGTTCGACGTTTATGATTACGATTACAAAAGTAAATAAGGTGAATCATTTTACAGGTTACTGAATTTTTATTTTTACATTAAAATAAACCCTGAAAGTGACTTACAGTGTACTTTATATATCTTTGGTAATTCTTAAATGAAAGAAGTCAACGATTTGTTTTGACAATGAAGGGCCAAAAATACGTCGAGTTTCACGTTACGCAAGCTTTCTTAGATGCAGTCACACTAAAAAATTATTTTTTCTTTTCATTGTCTTTCTAAACATCTTCCTACTTACGTATTTATTATCTTCCGGTTTTTCTTATAAACAGTGTTTTTTTAAATCTTCAATGGCAACCATAAAAAACAATTAATAATTAAGTTGCAAAATCTTGAATCTATTTTTATTGTATTTATAAAAGAAAATAAGAAAGTTACTGATCTATTAGAAATTGCATAACATCCATTGGTTTATCAATATGTATAAAAGATATTTATATTTTTAAAATTTCAGAATTTTGAAATAATAAAGATTTAATATCTGACTTTTCTTTGTAATAACAGTTTAATAAGAAATGAGTTAATCTTGGTAAAAAAAGCTCATAAAAATATTACTAATAATTAAAGAGTAATGATTTAATTTCAACAATAACTTACGTTACTAGTTAAACTTTTTATTTTAATTGTACTATTAAAAATGACTTTTTTAATATGTATCGACTTCGCTTAAGCTTATCTGCGCTAAAAATAAATGAATAATTAAATTAAAAATTCCTTTGTCCAATGACCTATATACTGGTATCAAAGAAAAGTATCTTTTTCTTTGACTTTAAAACTTTATCGTTTCCCAATTCTCTGCAGTTGTGTCGTGTCGTCTTTGTCGACGACAATGTCTTTCTATTATTCGTTTTTTAAGTTGAAAACGAAGGAACGAGTGAAAACGAGAAAGAGAAAGAGAGGTCCATGAACTCATGGACTAGATGAATGTATATAAAGTATAAAAGCTTCAACTCTTCTCCCTCAAAATTTCTCTCTTTCTTTCTCTTTCTGTGTATAACATTTTCAGAATAAGAGCCCGCACGTTATATACGAAACAGAGTTCAAATTAGATTTGTGGATCGCGCCTGATTTTCGGTACTCTACTCATCGCACACGCTCACGCGTATATAAAACTAAGCATCTAAAAATATATTTACGCGTATATGAGTCGTCTATAGCACGAGGAACAAGAGAAAGAGAATTCAATATACATGCACGAAAAAGTTTAAACTATACTCTTTTTTTTTCCTTATAATCATCATTTCCGTTATAAGTTTGGACTTTTCAACCCTTTAAGTATGTTTTTTTTTTTCAAAGCTGGCATAGTCTACATATTAGGATATTTGTTTTTGGGAGGACAAAAAAGGGGGAAAAAGTTTTTGTTATGTTTCATTTGATTTATGTTTCATGTTATGAGCTTTGAAACTGGGCTGCCACAAGTTGAGGACTTTTATATATATATATATACACGTTTGTTTAAAAGTGACGTACCCTATATAATATGGAGTAATGATATTCCAACGGATGAATATCATTATTATTTTAATATTGCTAATGAAAATTATATTATCTTAATTTTTAACTATTATTTAATATTTTCTCTTGTTTTTTATAAACTACGTGACTGAAATAATCAATTTTTTTTTAACTTGCTTTAAATATTTAATATTTCATAATCAGGGACTCAAGAAGTTTTGAAAACAGTGTATTAGTGTTACAGAACTTAAGATAAAATAGTTCTGTTATCTGTGAATAATAAGTAATCAAATGTCTTTATTTTTAAAATAGTTGAGATAATACAAAAAAAAATCATTCAATCAATTTAATTTTTTAAATAATTTATACAAATGATTTAATAATTTTGCTAGAAATTTTTAGTATAAATTAATATTCAATAATCTCGTATTGAATTGTTCGAGGGATCTGTATTAAGTTAGTTTTGTGTACATAAAGAAAATCAATTAATCCAATTAAAATAACAAAAGTTATTGACCCACTTACATAATTTATGCATTGATAAAATAAATAAACGTAAATAAAAGAAACAAAAATAAAAAAAATGCCAAGTCACAAAACAAAGCTCTTGAACTTTCTTTCGAAAGGGGGACGAAATAATCACTTTACTTTATTATAATAAAAGCGGAAGGAAAATAAAAGCTTTTTTTGTAGTAACACCGTGTAAAGGCTTGGTTATAAATGCATGTACAGACCGCGCCCTTTCATCATATTTCCGAAAAAAGGACTTTTTCATTTTAACTGAATATTTGTTTAAAATTACAATGGAAATTTACGAAATTAAAATTAAATAGCAAACATATTAATTTATAGTTAGTAACATGGATTTCAAAAAAAGTTATATTTAATTTTAAAGTTTTTATGATCGGAAGAAGGAAATAATTTAACGATTCATTTCTATTTTCTTTATTTGACTTATCAATTAGTTATTTTGAACATTTGTCAATTGACTTGAAAAACTAACTATTCGTGAATAATAATAGTTAATACGTTTACTGTTATTACTTTTGTTTATCAATAATTCAATTGGTTTAAATACAATATTGAAGTAGAAAAATAAACGATGAAAACATAATAAAATTTTAAATATGAAAATTCATTAAAAAAAAAAAAATAAACTACAATTTTAATAAAATTGATAATATCATTTTTATCTTCAAAATTCAATCGTCATCTTAAAAATAAAAATATCTAAAAAAATAAGTGTTTCGTTGAAAAAAAAACCTTATTTTCATACACACGTCGCAAATAAAATGAGAAAAAGTAAAAGCTCACTACAAAGAAAATAAAAACACGATAAAGAAAATAAAAAAATAATAATAAAAAGGGGGTTCGCGCTCGTGAGACGTATCGATAAATGTCGTGTGGTGTTATAGCCTCACGCCACGCCCTCGTTATAAAACGTGAGCGTGGCCAGTTTATATGGCGTTTCGTGCTGTGAACGTGGAAAATAGGCCGGCGCTTTTGCTGCTTTTGCTATGACACTTGTCCGAGAGGAACATAGAAAAGTGACAGTTCGTTATATATACTTTGGGCTACCTATCAGGAAAAAGCTGATAAATTGACTAATGATTATAAGAGAGAAAAAAGGCTTTATGAAACGATTATAATTGCTTGCGTGCTAAACTTTGCGCGTTCATTAGAGAGATTATAGATTATTTCGTTTTTGAAAAATTTAGTTTTTTTTTTAAATGACATTTATATCTATCATTTTAATGATAAAATTTATTTTTTTAATATAATCAAAGGTAGGCTAACTTGCGAATGATCTTGCAGATAATTACATGTTGATTGATTTTATTAATTGCTCTAGAGTTTCTGGCAAAGTCAATCAATTAATATTTTAGTAATTATCAATATTGGATTAAATACAAATAAAATCGATACTTTAATTTTGTATAAAATAAAAATTTCTAAAGAGGTTGTCAGTGGCTCAGTCGGTAGAGCTCAGGATTCATAATCTCGAGGTTGCGAGTTCGAAACCCGCTCGCGGCAACCGATTTCAACAAGCATCACTGTACCTTACATATGCTTTGTTCATAAACACACTGAAAAACTCCTTTGCTAATTAGCATCGTAATGATAGCACAAATACAGCGACGTTAAATTAAAAAAAAAAATTTTTCTTAGTTTAGTTGTCATCTGTTTTTTTATTTTATAATAATAACTAAAACTATTTTTCAAGCGTTAAAAAAATAACGTTTTTATAAGTATGATTTAGTCTATGAAGCCCGAACATCTTTAATGAATAGAAATAAAAAAAATTTGAATACGTTTATTTTCCAGTAGATTCTCGTCGATCATTAATGCATTCGTCTCGAGTAGCTTGCTTTTAATCAAATTTAATCACTCGACTCGTTAAGAAAATAAATTTGTTTTTCACGATTATTTTGATTAGGTTATCTCGATGATGGGAATCCAGAAAGGAGCTTATAGGATTTTATACCTTGCTTATATGCTTCTAACCATTAGCGCATAATCTCTGACCAGATACAGAGGAATTATTTAGATACAAAAATTACAATTTGTTTTTTTGACTTTCTCATAAATATTTCCTTCGTTAATTAATCGTTAATTAAAAAGAATAAATTTCAAAAGTTTTGCAATTTTTAAGTTCGTTCTATCATCAAAACAATATTGCGCCAATACTCGTTTTCGATATTAATAAATTAATATTAAAATTGTAACAGAAACTAAATGACGTTAATGGTACGACTAGCGTGCATACAAATGTGCAAATTGTACAACTCGACATATATAAAAACACCCACGCGCTATTACAATTTTCATTTACTAACAAGCTCCTTGAACTTTTACCGCTAGAAAAAAAAGAGAGCTTTTAATATGTCTTGTGATATACATTTAATGATGTGCTCGTTTCTTTGTATGCACAACGACTTGCTGCCAATTATGTAAATACATTTTATCAATGATTCGATTTTAATAAGATTTTATTAATATTGAGCAAACAGTATTGCTACTCATAAACATTATTTTTTTATCCTTATTCTTTTCTTTGTATTTGCTTTATAAAGGAGAAGCAAGGAGAATCGATTAAAATAAGGAACCTAAGACCTAAATTTCAGCTCTACTTTTCTAAATTTTTTTTTATTTTTCATCGATATTACAGACTTACTTGTTACGTGCATGATTTTTAAAAATCCTCAATTCCAGAGCCCTTTAATATACTTTTATTTAATGTTTCCTTGCGTGCGGAATGACAATTAAGGTACAAGGTGTATTGAAAATTGTTGGAATAAAATGAGAATAAGCTGATGCTCGACTTAATTTTTAATGGCTTTGATTGTACATTACCTGGCCCTTTTTATCATTTGTGGAAAAAATAAAGAAAGAGAACGAGAATAAATTACAAGCTTCCTGTTGCTTTTTTTAGTGTCTATAGAATCGTCAATTGGAAAATCACAGGTTTTATTAGGAGAAATTATTGCGTTCTTGTTATTGATTTTATTTTCTTTTAAATTTATTTTTATAATAGCAAATTTCTGGTTCATTTTATCATTTAATACATTAGTAATTATCATTATGCCCAGGTACACATTAAATACAATATTAAGTAATGTAGTTTTATTACTTTGGCTTTAATTGTAAAAAAAATCTATCGTTGATACTATTATTAATAGACTGCTATTATTTTGTACATATCATAATTCCTTAATAATTATAAGTAATGCTTGTAATAAACTGCCTTTAAAAACAAAAAAAAAATTTTTAATTAAACGAAGTAAAGTCATTTATTTCCCTAAAGAAATTACATGTTCAAACCAGGCCTTGACGTTGAGCTATTTCTCATTTTTTTTTTTTCAAGTACAAAGTGAAAAAAAAGGAAATGGTTAGATTCACACGCTAATTTATTCGGTATATGTATAGTTGCTTTAAAATATAACATACGCTAAGATCTAATAAAACTGTTATGTCATTTGACAATGCTGAACAATAAGGTAATGTGCGAATTACACGATGATCATCTTTATAAATAGAATTTTTATTATTAATGCTTTTTTTTTAGCATTACACTTTGAATGATGAAAAATTATGATTTTATCAGAATTTAATCCGATGAATGATTATTATTCTAATCTCATGATGTTCAGCGTATGTACTTATCTAAGATTTGAAAAAATATTTTCATTCAAGACTTGCAGTAATGATAGAATTAATAAAAAAACTATTATTTAATTTTATTAAAAATATTATAATAAAACTTAATCATGTATAAGCGAGAAATGCAAGCATAAAATATTTCTCAAACGTAATAAAGCTTGATAAATTAAAAAACTTTCGTTTCCTCCATCTTGGAACACTTGTATCGCACAGGTAATAAACGTACAAACATTTCTTTCAACAGATTTATCATGGAAGTAAAAAAAATAGGAGCAAACGAGATAAAACGAGAGAAAAGAAATAAGAGAGACACATATATGCTTGACTTCCTGAGAAGACGTATAACAATTTTTCTCCCTCTTTTCTTTTTCTTTTATAAACGAGAATCTAAACGCTGACTCAATGTCCACGGAGTAGCTATTGCTATATATCAGTGTACCGATATCAATCAGAAAAAAAATAGAGGTAAAAATAATGGAGACAGCATTTGTACGATATGTAATTTTTAAAGTGTGTGAAAGAACATAAATTTAAGTAAGTTTTGAACTTCGGGTATAACTTTCTACTTGACTACTTTAGTGACTGTTCAAAGGTACCGCTAAAATTGAAAGAAAATTTTTTTTTTATTATTCAGTTGTTGGAAAGCAGTTGCTAGAAAATTTTTTGGACATTAAAGTTAGCAAAAATTATCCGAATATAAGTTTATTCATTAAATTATATTGGGCCTGTTAATAGTTAAAGTATCGTATTTGAAAAAAAGTAATCTTGAAAAATCAGTGGGAAACATTATCTGATCAGTATTAAACAGTTATTTAAAGAAAAATATTCTCTATAATTTGCATAAATTATTTTTCAAAAATCAATTATGATTTTGAAAGGTTTAAATCTCAATTTAAAAGTTTGATATGCCCAGAAAGTTTATTAATTTAACAGCGATCATCCAATCACATATAAATTAATAAAAATAAATTATCAGGTGACAAATCATCATGGGGATCAATGTTTTTAATCTCATCTTCATGGAGAATAACCTTGTAACAGTTTAAAAAGTAAGTTTTTTTAATCCGCTTGACACGATGCTAAGATCGTTTGCTCATCTAAACGCTTTTGCTTAGATTAGCAATGTACGCCATGTAATATACTAATCCCATTATCTTGTAAGTAAACAAGAGAACAAATGTCATAAGATTTCAAGGAGACACACTGGAATAAACGTATTAGTTGACGAATCAATAATTACATTTAACTCTAATTGGAAGGAATTTTTTCTGTAATATTGAAGTTTTTAAATTTCTGATATAATTAAAATTAAATATTTCTTTGATATTATTTTTATATCAAAAGCAAAATAGAAATCGGGACAATTTTATAAATTTTAATATAACAACGTGATAATCAGCCAAATTCTGATCTAAAATTATTCTAAATTTTTGCCAGGAAATAACTGTATAAAGAAATGCATTTATCGTTAGACTATACGGATATATTTATATTTCTTCTAAGGTCGTTCTTGTACTTAAGAGTCAATCATTTTTCGAAATAAATCATTTACTTCGTTTAACAATCGCACCCGTTAAATGCTAAATTTCAAAGTATATAAATTAACACTGATTGATTTACTATCGGCTATCAAACTAATAACAAAGCGTCATCGCTAAAAACCAAACTATATTTCATCACTTTCCACTCCTTTTATAACTTTAGCATTATATCCGTGCCTCTTTAATTTTCAGCGATGCTTTTAATTTCCAAGGAAAAATTTTCAAAGCTTACGTATTACACCGATTATTTAAAGAAACCCACCTGATTTTCAATTTCCAATCTATCCACAATATATCCTCGTTTGAAAATCCCAAATTATTGGTAAAACGCGCTAAAGTGAGCGCGTGAAAAATATCATAAATACACGGGCTTACATTTGTATAAATGTGTTTTATATACGTTATAACGAATAAGGCCTTCCATTTGAGCTAATTGAACCAGCTTAGATTTATGAGTTTCTCTCTAACAGCGAAATGTCTTGTATGCATGCATATAAAAAAAAATAAATTGCTATAGACTATATTGCTCGCATCGTTATGCACCTTGTTTATATATGAATCAGCCGCGCCTTTAACTTCGCCTTTTATTTTTCTTTTCTTAGGGTAGTTTTACGAAATATTTTTTTCTTTATTTTTTAAATTTAAAAGAAAGAAAATTTTTATTTCGTTTAAAAGATAGTAAATATACGATTATTGCAAAGTTATTTAAATCTTTAAATTATTAAATTTAATTGATCCATTAAATTATAGTTGGAATTGATTAATATTTGTCGATTGATATATCAACTAGAAATTTTCATGGTTTTATTACTGTATTAGATTTAAACATAATCATTGAACAAATATTGATTGTTCATTGAAATGAAAATATTCTCAATAAAAATTTCAAATATTAAATTCTATAGTATTTTAAAGGGTTAAAAAGTTAATTATTTAACATTTACTTTTTCTAACCGTAAATTCTGATCTTCTGCGCATAAAAATTAAATTTCCAATATCATAAATACTTATTTGAATTTAATGAAATAGTAAATCTTTGAAAACACGTTACAAATTGCCATAAATAGTAAATTCAATAATCCATCACTAACCCGATCATTTGATCAAGCTACTGATAAAACCTAATATACATTTAAATATATATGGCACATGTATACGTATATATTTCTCAAGACTAGTTAAGATTTTAATCGCAGAGCATCTATCACCTTTAATTTGGAAAATCGTTGACTTTGAAATACAAATTTTGCTATGACGTTACGCGACACAGGCACGTTCGCTTAACGGTAATAGAACGTTAGAAAATTTTCTAACTCACAGCAAGTTTCTATTTACAAATTAGTTGCACGCATTTGACATTTTGTATTTCTACAAGCGTGATGTCATCATTAGCTCAAAGACAATTTTCTATCGTTGCCAATCCAAAAATGTCTCTGTGACGATATAATTACGTTGGCAAGCAAAAAAAAATTATTAGATACGGTTACAGAATACTTGAATTATTGTTACATGTTTATATCCTTGGGGTTCGATGTACTTTTTCAAGGTTCTATGATGGATTTTTATACGGAGAGTGTAAATTGATGTTTGACAGAATGCTAAAGCGAAATATTTACGGTAACTTTTTTTTTTCTTATTATTGGACAGTTATGAGCTCGAAGACGATTATTTTTAATTTAGAAAAATTGATGTTTTTATTAGGTTGAAGTTTTATTAGCTTCGAGTCTGTATGTATGATCTATTTTCAGAAGTAATTTTTAAAAGTATAAGCTTGTTTTAGTCCTATTTATTTAATCGTTTTAGTTATCGTACCCTCTAGACAGAACATTAATCATTTATAGTTTTTTTTCGCGAAAGCAACTTTGAATTTTTAAAAATAAACGTACGATACAGATTAAAGTGAATGTTTTGCGATCTTATAGTGAGATTTTAAATTATTGTACTCTCCATCAAAACTAAAAACAAAATTAAAGTTGAAAAATTTTTTTAAATTTTTTATTGCAAATTCAACTTAAACATTGTAACGTAACAAATCATTTTAAAATTATTTTTAGAATTTGTCTTTTTTAAAGAGAATATCATTATTCAAAGGAATTAATTTAAGGCATAAGAATATTAATACTTTAAAGAATATTAATAATTTATATTTCCTGTAAATTAATGTTACACAAATATTTCTTCCTTCATGAAAAATATAAAACAAAATGGTTTTTAATGTTTTAATCAAGCTATTTTTTTCTAAATTGTTTATCACACCATAATCATTACATTAATGAGTTAATATTATTATGGAACTCTATTTAACTATTAAATTTGATTAGAAATGAATAAAAAATTATTTTCATTCCGGATACTGTACATCATATACTTGAAACGAATGCAATAAATTCTAAAAAAAAAGTTTTATTGCATAGTAACTGTGCAAAATACATTAGTATGCGATATCTTTAACAGTTGAATTAGAATTCAATGTGTTCAAATTCAAAATATATCAATCAAATGTATTAGATGGCGTTTGCATCACTTTCAAGGTTATATAGATTTGACCCCACCTCCGGGAATTCCACCACAGCTAACCTATTTTTAATTGACCGTTATTATTAAAGTTACACTCGAGCTAATCATTGAACGGACTAAATAAGGATTGTCTAATGGTATTTACCCGTTCGTTTTTTTTTACTTGAAACGTACACGTGCTTCTAATTTCTTCTTTTACTTTTTTTTTAAGAGGACGTGGTACCAAACTTGTCGATGACTCGATCGTAGGCGGATGGAGCGCATGGTAACAAGAAAACCAATTTAAACCCTCGAAATAACGTCAATGCATGATATCATAATTGTAATGTGATTTTGTGCAGACTTTGCCAATATTTGGTTAATTTATGCATAACTTCATTAAAAATTCATTCTCGTTTGTTATTCCTTAAATGAAGTTTCTTGTCGTTTCCATGCAGCTTACGTAATTTTATAGCTGTTGGAATTCTTAATTTTTAAATATAGTGGTATAATATTGTAATTAATAAAATTTATTAGTTTAAATTGTAAAAAAGTTGCGCTTTATAAAAAGTTAAACTTATTACGTGATGAAATATCATAAATATTAAAAGAATGATTAAAATTTATAAATCAATATTAAGTGGCTTGCCGTTTGGTCCGCTGTAAAGTAAATAGTTATTTTTTAAAAATGTTCACTATTATGAGGTCAAAAATCTAAAAATGTCTTCACCAGAGTAAAATCGAAAATAAACTTTTTTTTTGCTAAAAAATAAGAAAAAATATTTAATAAAAGATTGTAGCGAACAGATAAACAAACATTTAAACTCAACAGCTCTATTTATAAAAATTTTGAAAATTAACTCTATGATTAATTGTTAATACAAATAACGTTATTTTTCACAGCTATATTCAATAATTTGTCGCGCCAATAAATAAACTTTCAATCAACCGCCAATCAAAAAATCTGCCGACACCTTGAATTGCAAAATTTTAGGCAAAAGATAACAAAAATCATAATATAAACAAACATTGGCCGCAATTTAATGTAACCAAAAAGCTTCTTCCTACTAGTCATTTAGCATATACACATAAAATATAACTGGGGGTCTGTCAAATGTTATTTTTGCAAATGTTTCGCTTATGTAGTATGGGATAATTTTGTTCCGATGACATAATTTTTGAGAAAGAAAAAGAAGATGTACAAAAAACAGTCTGGCATGCGTATTGTGTTCCTCAAATTTTATTTTCTTCGCATTTCATAATTTTACTGATGAGTCTATTTATTTTTTTTGACATAGTGGTTAAAAATATTTAAATATCTGTTTTTTTTTTTTTTTAAGATGACGTAGGATTAGAGATAATAACTTTCGCGACGGGTGGTTTTTATATTTTTTAGTCAATACCAATACCATGGCCTACTATATGAATCTATAAACTTATAGAAACAATAATAATTTTACTTTAGATATTTAAAATATGAAGTTTTTGAAGTAAAAATAGTTTTCTTAGAAGATTTTAATTTAACGAGGTTTAAAATTTATTAGTCAAAATTTTGAAAATAAGAGGAACATAAAAATTTCTTTAAAATAAAATTATATAGTAGAAAAAGAAATGAAAAAAAATCAAAATAATTTAATTGTTTAATATTTCTACTTGATGTACAGATATGAAAGAGATTTAAACGCAACTATTATTCTTTCATACGTGCGTAAATAAACAATGAATCTGTTAATAAAGACGGAAGTTATTGCGAGTTAAAATAATTTTAGTTAAAGTCAAGTCTCAAATTTCAAGTACACACCTGCTTAGGTAAGAGTTTATTAATAAATTATACATAGATTTAGTACCGGATTTTCTAAGAAGAAAGTTAACAATTATAAGAACTCTGAGAGAGAGCCTATTTTTGTTACTGCGCGAGCCAAGTTTTGCATCAATATACGTATATACAAGTACAGCATTTTACATTTTAAAATGCAATTGATATCTTTAGCATTTTAAACTTCAATGGTTAAAATTTTTTAAATTTACTAAAATAAAGATAGGAAAAAATGTTTCTGGAATTTTAACGATTTTTTTTTCTAGATAATATTTAGCGCGCCATAATATCTTCATTGTTACGTCAGCTTTCTTTATACATAATAAAATAAAAATCATCTCTTGTTACCCATATAAACGTTACCTTCCACATTCCACGTGATCTCATCAAAGAACATCATTAAAAATAGATTTAAAATTCGTATAAAATATCAACGAATCATAACTCATCCTCTATAAAAACTAACGTAAAACGTTTGTCCTTTCATAAATTCCATGAGGGTTTTACGATGCATCTTATACAATCCCAAATGTTTTGTTCATATTTTTTTCTTCTTTTTCTTAACGGAATTGAACTGCATAAAGTTGTTCTCGACATAGAACACACCATCGTTTTTCAAACCCTTATAAATGTCAACGATCAATGTCTTGGGTATATGTATGTCCCGCATGTTTGTATTAACCTTTTTACGCTTGTTAAAAAAACAGAATTCTAATACGAGATATTAATTTATTTTTGATAATTAAATTGAGCTTAATTGTGGAAATATTACGTGTACTTTTATTGTGTCACTTTAATCATGTTTTATTTTATTCGAATAAGAATATCCTCATTGGGAATTTAGTGTCATTATTAAAATTTAATTTGTAAAAACATTTAAAAAATTAAAAAATCAATTATCAGTTTTACTTGTAATAAATTTTGATAAAAAAAAATTTACCGTTCACACGTTTGCACTATAAGATTTTCTATATTTAATTATCAGTATGGAAAAAACAATAAAAAAATCTAAATTGGTTAAAAAATAAATAACTGAAATTATAATAAATTTTGACATAAACAGTTATAAAAATCCGCCTCTATAATAAATCGAGATTACAAAGATATTAGCATTGCTATAAAATGTTTGATAAAATATCGGTTACTTTTAAAAAGCGTAAAAAGGTTTTCTTTTTCTCTTGTACGGTGTTATATTTTGTATGAGCTTTAACGTTGTATCATCGCTTATCCTTTAACTTGTTATACGCTTGCGCTTTCTTCTTCTTCTCTTCTTCGTCGATCCTTTATCTAGGCTATCTATCGATCGGGTTTTACTCCCACGATGTTATACAACATCTTTGTTTGTCCTTAAACTCCTCTTTCTCTGTCTTCTTTTTTATTTTCCTCTTCCAGAGGAGGTTAATGTTATATATACATATATAGAGTTTTCTCGAACTATATTTTCATGGCTCTGTGTTGCCGACTTTTCGACGCCGGTACGGTGTAAGGGAGGCTGGAAGAATAAGTATATGGATGCACTTGATGCTACAGACTTTCATGAAAATTTATATGGATTGAGATGCCAGTTTCGATGAACCTTTTTTTTTTAATATTTAAAACAACTATCGATTCTATGATTAAATTTTTTTTTATTTTAAATTACATGTTTTTTTATGAAAAAAATCTACAACTTATAACTTGCACTAATTTTAATGTTTTATAATTCATCAATTTTTTTATTAGAATAAAATAAATCATTTTAAAAAATGTATTACAAGCATTGATTATTGTAATAACTAGTTATGACATCTTACATAATCTTTTAGTTAATATACACGTCTAAATTGTAAAATGAATTTTTAATAATACATAAGTCGCCTTTCACTTGTTAATATTACAAAATATACATTATTAATGAAGCTACAAGTTTTGCTACTATGTTGGAACAATAGGAAAAAAAATTAATTTATTGCAATAACACTAGTCTGATCTTATAATAATTTTAATTCAGAAAACAGTATATTTATCAATTTTTATAAAAAATAGTTCAATAAATATTTATTATAATAGCTAGAGAATGTCATAAAATTTAAATAATTTAAATCTTTCTTATAATTTCAAATTCTTTTTAGCCCTGGTAGAAAATTGAGAATATTTTGGACAGAATTTCTGGTCAACGAAAGTTAAAACGACATTTATCTAGAAATTCTAGAAATTCTTTGAACAAAATTTTTAGTTAAGTACCATTTTTACTGACCGTTGACCAGAAATTATACCCAAAATATGCTCAATTTTCTACCAGGGAGGTCACAGCTCTAATCTACGAATATTTTGGTAAAAGAAAATTGAATGATACATTTTTAAAATCAATTTCTTCGTTTATTTTTATAATAAAAAATTCAATTAAATAATTTAATAATAATTGAAAAACTTTTGTTTTTAAAAAATAAATATGTTATATGACCTGTATTAATTGACTGATGTCGTGACCTTAATATAGAACAAAATTCCAACTTTTTTCTCAGACTGTACATCCGATACGAATCCTTAATTGATTTACTTGTACACTTCCAGAGGGGTTGAAAAGACAAGCGTAACTCCCCCTATGCTTAAGGCTGATTTGATAACTGTATATACATTGTTCGATTGATGTGTGCATTAGGAGAAATTGAGGAAAAAAGAAGAAGGCTGGGGAAGTGGTGGAAAAAAATCACAAGCGTGTTTCTTTATCGCGTGATAGATAATATTTCTATATTGTATGCAAAGTATGGGCTTATTTTTTAAAGGATCATATTTTCGTATATATACATTTAGCGTGATTTATAAATGATTTATGCCCTTGTTTATCTTTTTTAATCATTGCTCTTATAATTATTTTATTAATTTGATTTTTTTTTGACTTTTTTATAAAAATTATTATTTTTATTCTTTCTTTGTATAAATAAATACTAAAAAAATGAAAAAAGATTCTTGAAGATAGGTTCGATTCCAAAGAAAAAAAAAGGTTTAGGAATCATCTTGATTAGATTAAATTTATATAGAAAACTTGCCGATTTTGACTTGGAATGAAGAGAAATGGACGATCCTTATCTACTTGAGGGCGACCTCATAAATCTGATTTTAATCGGGTGCGTACGTATACATTTACTATATTCTAGTAATTTCCTATGAAATAATTAATTTTAAACTTTTAAACTATTTGTAAGAGAAAGTGTAGTAATTAGTAAATTATTTCAACGTTATGTAATACGTTGAATGAATAGGTATTGATTTATATGCGTAAACGAATAAAAGATTATAAGTTAAAATTTCATGAACGCTAATTTTAATACTTCAGGTTATCTTAGAAAATTAAAATATATTTGATTCGCTAATAAAAAATTTTTCAGGTTGAAAAATAAATTTTTCAAGAACAAAAATAAAATATTCATATTCAAGTTTTCAACAAAACTTTTACTACAGTTTATAAATGAACTCATTAAAAATAAACTTTGAATTTTCGAAAAATAATAAAATTTACTCTCGAGCATACTCATTACATTTCCAACTACTAAACGAGGCAACAATCATGCTTCAAATGAAGAAAAAAAAAGGAAATATAAAAAAAGAAGGAATTGCAAGAAGCTTAAAATTTCCAAGAGTTCCTTTTGACGAAGAGAGAAAAGTAACATTAGCCATGCGTTATAAGGGCTTGTCGGGCTCTATACTCCCATACAGGATAGTGCGTGCCCCTCGTCAATAATAACCATTAGCGCGTGAGAGAATGTATTAGCCTGACGTCATCCATTCATTTTCTTATGTTACTCGTTGTATTCGAGTCAATGTTGTATTATACGAGTTTAAATCTCTGTATATGACATTATTTCGACAACTTTTTCTAGGAATTTTTGCTTTTTTTATTCTTAAATTCTGAGTAATTTTTGTTTATTGTTTATAGGTCTGTTAAAAAAATCTTTTATATAATACTTTATGGATTAAATTGTACAATTTGTTATAACGTTACGATTGTTTGAACGATAATAAAAAAGTTTTTCTCTCAAACCGGTACACGTGTTAATGTTGTTATCAAGATTCAAGAGATTTCATCGAATACCAAAGTCAAATGACCTCTGAGTTAGAATGTTTAAGTTTAGGTTCAGTAGATTTATCAATTTTTAAACTAAACAATAAAAAATTTCGTTTATGTTAAAGAAAAAAAAATAAAGCAATGTTTTTACGTAAAATATCGTTTTATTTTGATTTAATAAAATTTGTACTATCATTATAAATAAGATTTTAATTATTACTCAATATGAAATTTTCTATTATGAAATAATTTTGAAATTTAAAATTGAATAAACCAGTAATAAGGAAACTATTTTTTCCCATTTATTTACTTGACAAATCTTGATAGATATTAAACGTTATAACAAATGTTTAACTACAGAATTTAAAATTGTTCGGAAAAAAAATTGAAACTTCAATCATCGAAACATACACGATTGCAAAATAAATTTTGAGAAGAAACTCTCTCTTGTTAATAGGTTGCAGCAAAAGGGCGATAGTTTTTCTTTGCGGCAGACAGGGCGACAAAGAGAGTTTTTAAGTACCTCGACGCATTACGAATACCACAACTTATAAATGACGAGGAAGCCAAAGTGAGGGAGTGCCGTATGTGTGTTTCTTTTTAATTTTTTTTACACAAGAAAGAAAAGGTGCGCGCAACGCATGAAATGCAAAAGTATAAAATGCAGCGCCCCAGTGATTATACGCGTCCGGCTATATGCCTTTTATTTTCTATATTAGCTTTTTTTCTTTCTTTTCTTTATTTTCTTCTTCTGCTTCTTCTTTCATCTCATGTGCCTCGCCTCGAATTTTTGTCACATATATGTATATATAAACATATATTTTTATATATATATATATATAAATATATATATATATATATATATTGTTTATTGTAGCGGATAGCGTCATGCTACACGCGTGCTGTTATTTAAATCGACGCTCTTGCACTTTTCTTTTTTTTTAACTTTTGCACGTTCGTCTGAGTTGACAATAGCTATGTATGTGGATTTGTTTGCGCGTTGTGGAATGCACATTTTTTTACAAGTGTTTTTTGCATTGCTAATATATACTTTTAGATTAGGGGAGACTTTCTTTTGAATATTTTGTTTTTAATTGCTGCTAAGGTGTACAGCTGATGTTATTTTTTCTCGTGCTTTTCAAAGATTATCTTAATTTAAAAACCAAATTTTAAAGAATGTTTAATATTTTTTCGATTCCTATATGAGTGTATTGTTTAATTTTTTCCATACCAAAATTTTTTGAGTCTTTGAATGATTCAAAGAAAAAGAAATACGCGAAAGTTTTTTCATCCTCGAATCTCACCTGAAACAAAAAAACAAATGATCTTGTTAATGAAATATTTTAAAAATATATAGCACGTTAATTCATATATGATAGAAATTTATCAGAGAATAATTTTTAAATAAGATGATTCATTTGTTCGTTGAGTAATTCAACGAAATATCTACATAAAGTTATTTTTTTTTCAATTTCTCAATGTTCATTCTTTTCCATTCACCAAATCGGCATCGATTAACACGAAATTACTGAACCCGCCTTTATATAAATTGAATCTTCAATTGGCATCAATTCAGCTTATACGTTCGACTTTCGCGGTCAAACTTTAATTCACGATCAACTTTATTATAAAAAGAAATGTACCAGTTTCTCTAGACACTTTTTTTTCGTTTGGCCGGCTGAATAACGTACGCATTCAAGTTTCGAAGATTACTTTTTTGTTGCATCGGTTAGCGGTAGATCTTTTTTTTACTCAAATCTTTAACCCACTATGAACAAGCATTGGAAGACTTTCAAGGATTTGTAAACTTGTTGCATCATTATTTTTCATTGATATAGTAAAAAGAAAGATGAAAATATAATTATTGTAAGGAGAAATATATCGGAATATTTTTTAAAAACTTTTGTTAAATTTTTTTAAATTATGGTATGGAGCACTCAAAAGAAAAAGTACTTAACGGAAAAAATGCTTAATTACAAATTTGTATATTCAAAAATTTTTACTACATTTTGTAAACAAAGCATATATATTGTGTACAGTGATGCTTGTATCAATCAACCGAGAGCGGGATTCGAACTCGAATCCTCGAGACTATGAATTCATCGCTCTACCGACTGAGCCACTGACGGCCTCTAATATGAATTTAAATAAACTATAAAATTTAATAAAATTTTTAGCAAATAAAGTTTATCTTCAGAATAAATGAAATGATACTAGTAAAAAAAACATGTTTTCAGTTACCTTAGCAGTTCTAATCTTTGTGGACAAATATTAAGGTATTATAAAATATTATACGTAATAAAGTCATAAAATTAAAAATTTTTTAGTAGCACTAAATACAACTTAAGAAGATATATTTAAAGCATGAAAAATTATCCGTACGTGCGTTTAATTTTATTTAAAAATAAAAAAAGAGAAAATTCTACTTAATGTAAGATAATGAGATTGTTTTCTAAAATTGATGCAAGAGGTTACCGTAATTGTTATTTATGATTCATTTAAACCTTGATTACGTTAATAGTTTTTCTTTGTTTGAAAAAAAGAAGAAACAAAACCACAATGTTTAATATAATTACCGATGTGTAATATGTTAAATGAATAATAATAAAAGAAAAGAAAAAATCTGAATGTTAAATTTTTAATGTCGCTTTAAATCATATTCTTAATGTACAATTGTCCTGTCAATGAAGTGTACAACACTTTACAAATGTTTCAACGCCTCGATCAATGCAATAAGTAAGCCGGAAATGTACGATCGCGTCACGAAAAAAAAAATAACTAATAAAAAAAATAAAAGTACGAATCTTGTGCAGACACGCGTCATGGTACGCGTTCATCCGTAATTCCTTTCTGGTATTAGTATTATAAACAATCTATTATTGCCTCATGGAAGACAAAGTTGAGAAGCAACATTCGGAACTCCTCGTAGAATGTTATAGAGATGTTTTGGCTTAATGCCAAATCTAGTCTGTGGATTAGTCGATTATTTATTTATCGTATGGGATGCGAGTTTTTATTTTTTTTATTTTTTCTTTCTAATTTAATTTTTACTTCTGGAGCAATAAGATTTATTTTCTTAGTGCTGATTTGACAATCCGAGAAAAAAAGAAGTTGAAAAAACAAGGGATGATCACACTTGAAATAATTACAATTTACAGTCGAATATATAAGCTTTGTCATGTGTGCACACGCACGCATGTTTAGTTTGACATGCCTTAGGTGAAAAGGCTTTAGAAAAAAAAATGAAAGTTATAATGAGCAGATAATTGCTTGAGGCAATATTAGCTTTGGGTGTTAAATATATCTTATATGTGTGATGTCATTTTATTAAGGTATTCAAAATGATTTTGTAATTTTAAAGTAAAAGTCGACGTCGACGGAAAAGTTGTTTTGATTCTTTAATGAAATATAATTATGCAGATGCTGAAAATAGAATAAAAGTATCACGGATTTTATAATTTTAATTTTATCAAAAATAATTGTCATCGACAAATTAATTTAATTAACCGGTAATTAAAATATTCTAATTGAGTATTTTGTATTATTAAATTTGTTCGGATCGCGCGTGAATTATGGCTCGGATTATTAAAATAATAATCCAAGAAATGACATTTACATGATAATTACATTCCAGAAATTAAATTCATTAAAGAAAAAAGACCAAGGCGTACACAATTGAAAATTCGCGTAACGTTCATTAATTGCATCATTTTGTTTACGAGCAATTCCAAAGTAAGTAATAAATATAAAGGAGCGCCTATACGCGCAATAGCGCAAGCAATAAATTAACATCTTTCAAATGGACACAAACGAATTCTAAATAAAATATTATCTTTGTTAAACAATTTCAACTAATGTCCTATAGCGTTTTTTCCTATAAATTAAAGATGATCTTGAATAATAACTGAAATCGAAATGGAAATTCAAAAGAGAAATAAAAAACAAAAAAAAAAATCAAAAATTCCAAACATACGGTATATTTTTAAAAGCTTCTATAGCCCGAGGTCTATTTACTGTGACTAAAACTTGTTGAGTTGGACCTTCGATATGCAAATTTGTAGTATGACACAGTTGTATACTTGTATGCATGTCGTAAGCATTAATGGGCTAATATACTATATATAAACGCGCCTTTTTGCTACGAATCTCCTTTTTTTTCTCCAACGCATGTAAGAAGAATATAAGCGAGGATTACGCAAGCGTTTCTTTATTTTTTTCAATGCTTCCGCTCGTAAAGTTTGTTTTATTCGAAGGACTCATTTTGCTTTTAAAATTAAAAGAAAGAAGAATAAAAAAAAAAGGAAAAATTATTATGGATGAACTCGTCATGGTATTACTTCATCAGTTATTTTTCACTGTCGCTTCTTCTTCTTCTCTTTATTTTCTTTCTTACTTATTAAAACGTACATTAGGATGAGAATATCAGAAACAATTATCAATGAAGTACGTAAGCAATGCCGTGAAGGAATAGATTTATGAATCCTAGGTTTTTTTTCCCTAGATAACCTTATTCAAATGAATTCGGCTTTTTTCTTCTTCAAGAGTACTTTAAGTTGGTTCTTAGCTATCTCTAGTGTCCTAATGGCATTAATATTAATTAAGTCAGGTGCTAGGAAAACAAAGTGAAGCTTTTACTTTAGGACGTTAATTTTAGTTAAATTTAATAATGACAAGTAGCTTCAATGAAATTGATGAATCATTCTATAGTAAAGATGTATTTGACTAATTTAAATTATGGGTACTGTACGAATTTTCTAGTATTCTAGTATGTGTCTTTTTTTTATTGGACTTAATTGATCGAGTGTTTAAGCTGTTTTTTTTTATATAGAAATTTTAAGTTTTATGATATTGTGAATGTCGATGTCGAACAAAGGGATCTGAAACCATTGACGAACGCAAAATTTAATCACCTTCTGATCATTTAAATGTATAAGCAGTTGTAAATGTTGTCCAGGAAATTGCTTTTAAATCATATAATGCAATAAGGAAATGTCTTCTTATAATAATTCCAGTAAACAATAAACTGTTATCTTATTCTTAGAATGAATTTACATTAAAGTCAAAAGTACATATAAAAAGTTTTACAGGTTAAAACAATTATAATCTGCCTATGAATGTGTAATATAAAAAAAATATTTAACATTTTCAATAACTTTTTAAATATAGAAAATAGGCATATTTTGAAGATTAATTACATAACTTGATAACTATATTACTCATCCGCGATTCAGCGAAAAAGCTTGTATTTTTGTGACAAAAATCTGTTAATTGGCTACCGAACGTCAAATTAAAATAACTAATTCGTTGTAATTTACAAAATCGCATAATTTTTTGTTGGCAATTAATTCCACGTGAAACTAGATGTTATCTGTTTTAATTTTAAGAGTCCAGACTTGTTATATGCCAAACTCTTTTTTTAAACTATTACACTGCATACTTAAAAGCTTAACGTGTAAAGTGTTTGTTTTGATTTATAACAAGCAATAAATTAAACTATATTCTAAAATAACTGTACTCCTTTTGTTAAAACGCGAATTAAATATAATAGCAAGCCATGTAATATTGTTTGTTCGTCGTATGAACTTTAAGTAAACATTGAGTTAATGATAAATTTAATGAATTATTTAATATGAAATATAATTTATTACATAAATTAATGATTACTGAGACGTCATTTTCTATGGAATGTGCGGTATTGAAAGATTTTTAAAAGCGCATTTACGTGTTTCTCATTAGAAACATAAATGATAAAGTTTAATGATGAAATCGTTAAAATGCAAGGTCAGATAACGTTAACTAAATTTTTAAATATTTGCAAATAATAGTTTTTTTAACTACTTTAAAACTAATTATACAGAACCGACGTGTTTATATATGTTTTATTTGATTTTGAAGGGTTAGATTTTCACACTACATAAAATTCTATCACTTTTCATTCAAACAAAAAGACCCAATATATTTTATTAAAAATTTAAACCCTTTTCTCTTATTGTATTTCTCGTATAAAAACAAAATTTAAAGTGCACTCGCCATATCCAAAAGTATATATAAACATTCAGCCATATAAAAGTAGCAGGAAAAATTTTCTCTTAACGAGTGCTTTTGGTATACAATGCGTCAGGTTTTCACAGCTGTCGTTTGAACAATTTTAAAAGCTCCATACAGAAAAATCGATATGATGAAAAACTATTGTAACGACAGAAACGAATATCCTGCAGAGTTTACGACTATACTGTCGATTTGTTTCTTTTTCTTAGTTATCTTTATGATCATGATGTGCAAAGACGATTTTTTTTCTTGGGACGGTACTAATGCTCACGCGACATTGTCGTTTCTCATGATCGCTCCAGGAATTTTCACAGTTAAGATGTGCTGGAATGAAACTTTGTTGTGTATTAGAGTTTTTGTTTAATTAAATAGTTTATAAGTAAGTTTTAGTTTTTAGTATGATTTTAATTGGTTGAAATAAATTGTTACTTTTTTATAAATTTAAGAATATATTTAACACAATGTTACAAGTGAAAAATTTCTGTTGAATACATGTTAATAAAAAATCGGTCTGATTATTTTTAATGAATATTAATCAATTAAAACAGTGTTAAAAGTAATTTTCCCGATGACAAAAGAATATTTTGAAATTATTTAAATTTAATTTATTCTGTATCTTGAACGTATTTGTGTTTAGTTTGTATAGAATACATTGAAATAAAATAAAGAGACGCAAAAAAATAACTTCACACCAATTATTTTTATCAATATTTATATTTAAAGACTCCCAAATTATGCGAACAAATTTACACTCGAAAAAAATGACAATATTGTCGTCGAAAAGTTTCGAAATAAAATTCACTCGTAAAATAAATTGTGACAGTTTAGAGTGATACGAATTATAATAGCAAATCAGCCGTACATTCGACGAAAAAACAAAGTCAAAAAAATACAACTTCATTTAAACGACAATACCAGAACCTTCGTATATACAAGACAATTTACAACCAAACAAGAAACAGGGTCTTAACTAAAAATCTAACCTCAAGCCAGAGAACAATGAACTTAAATGAACACGATCTCTTCTCAAGACAAACTTATATATATATATATATATATATATGTATGAGGATGTAAAAGAAGAAGAAGAAATGATCTAGCAGGCGCGTCACGCGCGTAGCGTGTTTTACCTGCAGCAAGTTACTCCCTTGCCTTCTTTGGAGAGTCGTTGATTCTAGGAAAAATTAAAAAAGATCCACTTTTTTTATTTATTTCTTTGTCTCCCTTTTTTCCTCTCTATCGTTTTAATTCTTTAAATCGAGCGATTATTTCTTTGATAAGTAATTATAATTGTTTGTATGAGGAGTGAAGGACTGCTCCTGTTACGTGATTAAATTCATGTCAAAAAAGAGAAAAAAAAATCGAATGGATGTTTAAATACCAGAATTTTAACAGGTTATCTTTTTTTCCTTTATTCAATTTTATTGGTAACAAGTTAATGGCTTTTTTTCTCCTTCAAATTGGTTCCTCATTTGTCAAGGCTTTTGGATACTTGGGATTCATTTGATGTTGTAAGAGAACAAAGCTCGAAAGCTTTAGATTCGATATTGTGTATAGGTATGATGTAACACGTGTAATACAGTTGCCTTCAATCGAATCTTGTTAGGAACAAATATATTAAAAAAGCTTTTTTTTCTAAATTTTAAATTTTATTAAAAACGTCAATTATCACGAATTCAATACTTTTTTATAAATTTTTTCAGTCAGAAATATCTTTTAAAGTAATTTTCATCAAGCATTATTAACATTATAAATTCATTTATGATCTAGCGAATTATTTAAAAAATTTAATTAAATCTTATATAAACAATACATCAGATAAGAATGAAAAAAGGCAACTAATAATGTTTAATTCATGACTATTACTTGTAGATATTCTTCGAACATCTATTTGGCATTAATGAAACATAAAAGCTTATTCAACGCAATCCGCAAAGCCACATAACATTACAAAAAAAAAAGTTAATTAAATCAAAGTATATAAAACAAAAGCCCGCGTCGATCGTTAAAAATTCTCTCATCATTATATATTTAACTAAAACGACAATTTTTTTTCTCTTCCTCCTTTACCTTCGCGATGTAGCATCGCAAAAATTTCTTATTATATTGTGTCTAATAATACGCACAATATAAAACTTCGTACATAAGCTAGGAGTTTATCTTACACTTGCGATCTATCGTTATGCTAGAACAATCGATGTGCCTTGTGTTTGTATAAGCCTTGAATTGAAAAAAAAAAAAAAAAAAAAATAAGAAAACTTGCAAGCTAATGTAACAATATAATGTAAAGGAATGATTAAAGAAGGGTGGAAGGAAAAATGAAGAAAGAAAAGACGATAAGCCGGAACCGGACGTATAGAGGAAGATGAAATGAAGCGATTCTTTTCATCGATCTTATATGTGACGTTTAGAAAAAGAGAAAATTCCCCTTTTTCATGATGTTTGACGTTTTCTCTTCCAAGGCTAAAAAGTGATTCATGCAGTTGTTACTTTTTTTTTCTTCTTTTCTTTGAGATTAGGGAAATCTTGTAGAAGGTTAAGTGCTTCGGATAGACGTATTGGAATGATAGAAATTTTTCTTTTCTGACATGAGGAATGATCGCCGATATGTTTTGTTACAATATTTGTGAAAAAAGAAATAGCTCAATTCATACAACGACAAGTTCATTAAAAATACTACATTTTAAATGACACTATAGTTAGAAAGTTAAAATTTCATTAAAACTATCGAAAAAGTGTAAAATGATCCCGAAAAGTTAAAGTTAAGGTCATCGACCTTATTCCAACTATTTTTCTTCGACATATGCATAATAAGTAGCTCACATGGGGAAAGACACACACGAGCCAACTTATAAAATTAATTCCAGGCCGAAAATTTTCAAACGTCCAGAGCTAATTAATTCAACGTTTATATTCCAAAAGCCTGGGCTGTTTGTTATAATATACCGTTGTGTAATGTGCAGGATATTTGAAGCGGCATTTCATTGACGTTTATATCGTGAAGCACGCGTGAGTCAGACGTATTATAGAGCCTGGGAGATGTCATCTTTCCGGTGATTGAACAAAAAAATAAGGGCAAGTTTTTTTTAATGCCTGACTAATTGGATGGTTAGTACAAGTTGGAATTGGATTGTTTAAAGAGTATAAACTTGTGTAAATAGCATTATTTTTCAACGTTGGGTTTACGATTGTTTATTATTTTTTAAATGGATTGGTTAGATTATATACTGATGATTTTCATTTCGAGCAAAAACTAATAATTTCAAAATTACATCAGTTGTTTTTTAAGTTTTATGAAGTTTTGATTAATTTTTTTTATTATTTATGTGACTTTTTAAAAATGAAGTCTGAAAATTCCATTTCATGCATGTAAGAGTATTTATTAGATTTTAGAAGTTCAAGATCTTTTTAAAAACCATACCAATGTAGAACATATGAAAATTTGTTTTAATATAGACGCTGACATCTTTTTTTTAAATGAAACTCACCTGAAATACACAAAAAAGGAAATTTTTAGTATATAAAGAAAAAGTTATAACAATAAATTTTAAACTTTAAATTTTTAATTTACGTCTTACGTGTTATAAAATTGTTAGCATGAAAAAAATAAAAATTCATCACTTTTTTTATCAAAGTGTGTCAACATGTTGCATAAAGCTAAAGTGCATTGCAGAAAAAAAAGTTTTGTTTGCTGACTACATTAATTCTTTAATCTGGGATACTTTATTTCTTGCAGAAATTTATTAATTTGTCACATTTTCTTAAATTAAAATAAATTTAAAGTGACACATATCGCGCTATAAATAAAACAATAATATACAATTTAATAAATTTTTTCAGATCTCATTATTGTAAGATAATTTATATTATGTCATAAGTTTTTATTTGATAATTCGAGCATTTTTTACGATTATAATACAAGAATAAAATAAATTTATTTATATAATATAAGATGCGAGATAAAACATTATGCAAAGCGTATTACTCAACGATATTTTTCACGACAACAATAATCAATTAATGAATCACGCTTTAAATTTAATCAACGATCAAACAATTAAAACGACCAGACTCTTGGCAAGAAAAATTAATAAGAAACGGTAAAAAAAGAAGAAAGACGTCATTCTTCACATCATAGTCAGACAAATTAAATGCTTCGTTTAGAAACATACGCATTCTTATTCAACTTGACACACCGAAAGCACAGAAAATTTCTTTTTTCTCGTTTCTATTCAAGATCCTTTTTAGAAACTTCCAAGTGATTAAATTGGACAAGCCTGATCCAACTATTTTCATGAAGATGGACGTGCTGCATTAGATTCAATCAAGAATTCAAGTCACGGACTAAATAATGAGCTAACGTAATATGAGAAGCTAAAGATGTTGTCCTAAAACGGAGTAAAATGTCCTTATGTATCAGTATAATGATGCATGAGGAATTGTGCATTCACTCATTGTAATACAATACATATTATTATTTATGGAAATATTTGACATGTAAATTTCTATATGTCCATTCCGGTAATTTTATGTTGTCGAGAAAACAAGATTTCAACAAATATTATCCTAAATATTAATACAGTTTTAATATAGTACATTACGATACACGTGCTCTAAGTGGTCCTTTTTTACACGGCGTGCAGTTAGCGCCCGAGCGCAGCGAGGGTGCTATGCACGTCGTGTAAGAGGACCACTTCGAGCACACGTATCGTATATTATTTTATAGCACGTGTGAGATAAATTCGCCACACGTAATTAATACCCCAGAAAATCAATATTATCAAAAACTATACACACCACGAATGATAATTCGTAAATAAAAACGAATTCTATATATCAGCAAAACTATGCACACCACGAATAATAATTCGTAAATAAAAACGAATTCTATATATCAGCAAAACTATGCACACCACGAATGATAATTCGTAAATAAAAACGAATTCTATATATCAGCAAAACTATGCACACCACGAATGATAAATCGAAAAAAAGTAAAACTATTATCAATGATAGACCCATCGCAAACAAAAAAAAGCAAAAACGATATCAAAAATATTCTTAGATTGAGAAATTATATCAAATAAGTATTGATGTCAGTGATATTTTATTAATTAAATACAATATGATAAAAAGAGAACTTGCCGATTATTTAGATTTATGTATACACAGGTCAGACAAAGCAAAGCATCTAGTTTATTGTTCGTACCGGTATCTCTTTCTTTCTCATTCTTAGGCCGTACACACTGTACACGCATGCGCGCCGCTCACAGATGTTTTGTTTCGACAACTCACGGCACAACAGTAATTTATAAACTATAGTTTTGATTTTCTTGATGTTTTCAATTCTTTATTAAAGTATTTATATTTTTTGATTGATTTTCTACGTATTATCATGTGTGAAAAGACATTTCTACGTATTAATATATATACAAAGAGTGATTGTGATGCGTGATTTCGATATTACTTTTTTGAACAGTATAATAAAGTGCGAAATTTCTGACGGTAGTACTTTTTTACACAGTTCAAAAAAGTTGTATTTAGCTCCCGCTAAATGGTGTAGAAAACGCGAATTTAGCTCACGCAGTGCTATAAAGTATATTTCACAACAAAGTTCATCAATCTCGCTTGCACATTGAAGTTGATAATTCCAACGTTTGTTTTGAAATAATTTTTCATTTTTTAAAATAATATAATTTTAAAAATGAAATACGCCAACATCCATGTATTCAATTAATATCTAAACTTTTCTTTTTTTTTCCCGCCACATGTGCTCACAGTCTGACGGTTCTATTTTTACGAAATAAAACGCAGTCGTCGCTTATTTCTAGCTACCTAAAATTAGTTTTTGTTTAGATTGAATTTCTCGTAATAAAAACATTTATAACTATGTTTTTTTTTTCATCTCCTTAAAGTTTACCATTTATTATCTAATAAATATAATATATTTGTCATAAAATAAAAAGAAAATCTTTACGCTATTATGTAAATCATTCTGGGATTCATTTGTCGGAGAGAGTGAGACTATTGATCGTATTAATCAGAACGGTTTTTCATAGTGGATAAAATTCTTATTTTTGCCGACTTTTTTTGATAATATAGAAAAATCTATGTCAATCTTCATTTCATATATATATATATATATATATATATAAAGGAGCAAAAAAAGTTGTATCTTTTTAACATTCATAGCAAAAGTTCAATAGCTCTAAATTGTATATAGTCCATACCGTTAAAGATTTAATATTTTCTCGTTCGTAGAGGCGCGAGAGGGATCTATACATGAGAGATTAAGGCTTTTAAGATTTAGGTCGGCTGTATAGATATACAACGTACGAGAAAATCTTTAAGATATCTTAAGACATGCATCATCGAGCCGTTATGTGAAACGACGAAAATTCGCTGAGCTTTTTGAAATGTTTCCAAAAAAACTCGATCATCTTTGAAAATTGATACTCTTCTAGTATGCTTTGTATAAGAAAGCCTTTAAAGTTTTTATGAAAATTTAAATGTTTGATAATACAAATATTTCCTTTAGTTTCAGATATGCTCATCTCTGCTTGCATATTGAGGAATAAACGTGAAAGATGATAGCAGATGCAGTCAATTCATTGATGCTGCTGGCGTATTTTAATCAGTTTGTTCATTACATTGTATAACGTTATTATATCAGCATCAAGTCAAAATTCCATATAAAATTGATGGTTTACAATTTTTTTCAATAACCGATACTATTTTGCCATAATGAAATGTAAATAAAAATAACAAATGCAAATGATTCTATGTGCCGCTTTTTTTATGAACAGGAATTCATAATTTATTTTGAATTTTGCTTTTATTATATTATTTTTTTAAATTTTAATTATTTCTATATAAATTATTAGTATAATATAATTATTGCTTTAATGGATGTTTGAAAATGTTAATTCAATAAAATAATAAATTTATCAAATTTTAGAATACACAATCTACTAATTTCACTTTTATATAACGGTCCGATAATTCGAATAAATGGAAGCAATCGTTGAATGGGAAAACCGTTACATTTCATTAGATAAAGCTAATATTCCTTTTTCTTCTCTTATAATGTTGTGAGAAAGTATTAATTAGTAAAGAATTCCTTCGGTGGATTTAACATTTAGCATATATTTATTATCTTAATAGATTCTTAATTGTTTCTAAATGTTTTTATCGATTTCCATTGAAATTAAATTAAAAAAGAAAAAGATTAATCTCAATGAATTAATTATTTTTTTATGATTCATATAAAAATAATAATAATAAAAATAAGCGCAGTATGTTAATTGTGTAAAAAGTATATTATCATAGTGAGTTTATGAAAACATTTGAAGTATTTTCAAGATTGATTCATACGAAACTGTTACACAATTGATAAGATTCTTCTTATTCTTATTTTATCGCCGCTATTAAATGTATAATTTCACATGAATTATTGCAATAACGATTTCCATCATCGAACTTATTATTGAACATTATTTAACTTTAAGAGACGTAACAAATGTGTTATTTTTTTTTATTGGCTTAATATTAATGTTTTATTAATAGAATCTACTCGATCAGCGTATTTTAAGAGTCTTAAAATATTAATCAAACGTTAAATTTTATTTTTAACTTTAAAATAGAAGTAAAAAATTAAATTTTCAATTTATAATTACAATTTAAATGAAAAAATATAACTTTTTTTATTTAATTTGTAATTTAAAAAATTAGAAATAAATTTTTATCGATTCATGTTAAAATTTAACTCCGATACGATTTTCAACAAAATTCGATAAAAACATTAACTAACTTAAAAAAGTATAAATAAATTTTAAAAAAAACCAAAATCTCAAGATTATCACTTTTGAAATCTACGATATAAATTCATTCCATCGTTAGATTGTATGCAGAAAAAAAGTTTAGAAAATTTTTCGAGCTCTTAGCTCTAACAAGAACTGAATTCTTATCTTATAACGATTTACAGCGTTGATGCTCGAAGCAATAGTTAGTTTAGTTTAGATCGCGGTCGTAACCGAAAGCGTCAACATTGACCTTTAAAAGTTGGGCTTGTTGCAAAGCCAATGCGATAGAAATACCTTTTGCTGAATCGTATTTTTGGTACCTGTGATTTTTCTAAATAGACGCGCGACCAAGTCATCGATTAAATATCACACTTTAAACTTTTTCATGAATAAAGATTTAATTGATGAAGAATTTAATGAAATAATGTTATTAGAATCATAAAGTTAACTTATAATTTATAAGTGAAAAATTTTAAAAACGTAATCAGAGGTTTGTTTTAATTTAAAAAATGTCTTAAATCGTATGTAATTGTCATCAACAAACATACGATTTAAGGCATTTTTAATAAACTCCCGTGGTGAATATATAGATTTTTTTACACGAGGCGCGAATAGTGGGTGCTTTTTCTTTTGCCGGTAGGGAGAGAAGTACCCACTTTTCGCGCAGTGTGTAAAAAAATCATTTTTTCACCAATAAACATTCAAGATTTACGTCATGTTTTCACCAAATTAAACTTTTGTATTATTATGCAACAGCACCCTATTATTCTTAAATTAATGTAAATTAAATAAATTTTCGAATCGATATTAAATCATAAGGTCAATTTCTAACAAAATTATGCAGAATCAAAAATTAAATATAAAGGGAATAAAATGATAATACGAATAAAAACATAATAGCGAAAGAATCTAACAAGCAGCCTGATAATTTTAAAATCCATGAAAGGAGTTAAACGCGATGAACTCGTTGAGTTTAACAAGTTTAGCTTCTACATAACATCAATGAAAAAGAGTCACAAGTCACAATAAAAAGAAAAATAATAAAAAAGAAGATAAAATATATCAAAGTCACATTGAATTTTATATAAGAGCTCCTTAAGCCGATACTCGCTGTATAAATATCGAACGATCGGTTTGCCCTCAAACACAATCTTTCCTTATCCCTCGACAACTTTTCTTTCCTTATTATTATTTTCCTCTTTTTTTCCTTCTTTATTTACAGCAAAATCATTGACATTGAATATCGAATAGGTATGATAGACGATTAATCGATTACTTTAATGGATATTCCATTTGATTTTTATCGTTAATTATGTCTTTTATTATCGTTTTACATTTTTATTTATTTTTCGGAATAATTTAACATGCTTATCGAGATAAGATTTTATTTTTTAAGCCTTTTTAACATCATTAATTTATTAAAAAAAATAGAACAGATTTTCTAGACTTGGTGTGATACGGCTATATAACGCTTAATTAGATCTTTGTAAATTTTAATGACATTAAACAAGAAGAAAGCACCGTTACTAAAATATTTCTCAAAAAAATTTTGATCGACATTTTGATTTTAACAAACTTAATGATTAAAAACAATTTTATTATGTAAAATTAATACGCACTTATGAAATATTATTAATCGCAGATTATCATAATTCAACTTAATCGAATTAACATAATAAAAAAATTCTCATCTTACGAAAAATCTCACTTGCGCCCGTATATGCTTGCATACCTGAATAAAAAATCTCTGGGCGAAATTCTCCTGTTAAAAGCATCCATAATCAGCTTCAACGATCGACATGAGAATCGAGCGCGCATAAGGGAGCACCTGAAAAATCAACAGTCTATACGTATATACTTGCAAGAGTAACCAGCAAGATCTTTGGTCAATGATAAAGGCTTTAAAAAACAGCTGCTCTTCCATTATTCTTTATAAGCCATGCGGGCAGCACGTTTTCCATCCTTCTTTTTTTTCATTCTCTTTGGTTAATAGGTGTGCATACTGTATATACGTACACGTACATACACATATAGCTCAGAAGCATTAGCATTTGCTTATATATAATGTCACTTATATACACAGAGGCATTGGCTAATGTCATTATGTTGCTGTCTCGTTTTCTTTAAAAACTTAGACAAGTCGAATTAATGCGGAAACCTTGGGATTTGTTGACACACGTTTCACGCTTGATTAGGCGTTACATGTAACGCGGAAAAGCTTTTCTCTAAGGGTGTAGGAGTACTTGTTATCTCGTATTATGGACTTATCAATGAGTGATCTGATCTAGAGGCTTTTCTTCCTCTACTCTATTTATATGCATTTATTTATTTACTCTTTTAATTAAGATTTTTAATATTTATGTAGGAATGTCTTTCCATTACTTTTTTTTTTTTTTTTTTATTAATAATGGAAATTGTTGAAAAGTTTTTCATTATCGTTGAAATACCAAACGTTAAGAATTCTACTGCAATTTCATTTATTCTTCATGGTTCATTTATTCCAAATACCAACAATAATTTATCTAGAAAAAATATGCGTTCTTAGTATTACAATAGTTTTCTGTCATTTCAACTTCGTTCTTCAAGTAAGAATAATTCACGTATTACATCTTTATAAAAAACTAAGCGCATTATCACAATCACTGCGACGTGTTGGATTATATAAACGTTTAACGCAATCGTATATTTTTAAAATTAAACACGTACATTTTTTATAAAGATAATAAATAATGTTCATTAATAATAATAATTATTTTTTTTCAATATAAAAAAAAAAACATAAAAATATAAATATAAAGATTATCTTAAGTATTTGAATATATCTAGTACGCACATTAAAATGCAAAATGTAAATGATCGTTCATACTTTAACATTAATAATCTTATATTAATTGTAAAAAAAAATAAATACATAAAAATTAATGTATAATTTTTATAAAAAACGTGTTCAAGTGTTCATAATTAATATATATTGTATTAATTTAATCTCACATTTTAAAAGTTTAAGACCTGTTGCATAAACTAATATGAAAATAACATATCTCCATACCGCGCGTTCACCATTAAAAAGTCCCTATTCAAGTAATCATCATTACAAAATCACGGTACTATATAAGTGCATACTACACAATCTCGAGTACTAAGAATCCATTCACACATTGCTGTTATTAAAGAGTTTAATAAAAATTTCAACATCGCACGTAACCACATTTTAAGTTAAAAAAAAAAAAAAAAAAAATAAACGAGAGATTCAAAGTAGTCGATCACGATTACTCATGTATATTAGCGCACCTCGAATTGTCCAATGGGTCAATTTAATACTCGTGAAAAGATAAAACTAAAAAAAGAAAAACAGTATATCTCCTATTGTATACAAAGGATTGAAAGGTGAATTTCTGAACATAATAGAATAGCACACCGACTTTTTTTTAATTTTCTTTATTTTATTCACGTGTACGGTCTAACGCACATACACATATGTAGGATATACCGATAATTGAATTATCGAAGAAAAAGGGAGAAGTTAAAATACAAATTGCCGGGAGGTGAATATAAAAATAATTCACCAGCTAACACATACGTGAGTCAAATTTTTCACGAACAATATCATACACTGGCATAAAAATTTTTTTTTTGTTTTTTTTTTAATGAAAGAATTTGCAAAGACGTTATAATAGTGGCATGTCGCGTAAATCAATTTGTGCTAATGCACGCTCACAAAAATACTTTTTAGCTTATATGTATATAAACACACGTGTATACGTATATATGCAAGACAAGGCTTGAATGTATAAAAAGGAGGTATAAAGCCTTCATCAATCTTCGTGAAAGGATTTTGCAAGAGAAACATTTTTATATATCCCCAATGCATTATTATGACGATTGTTGATTGCGTTCGAAAGGTATCGACTATGGGAAAAAAAACTTATTTCGATAGAGCCAAGAATGTTATTGTTACCATTTACAAAAAAAGAGTTTTGTTGAAGATTTAAAATATAATATTTAACAATGGTTTTTTTAAAATAGAAATTTTGAGAGAAGGAAAAATGGTTTTTAATGAAAGCTTATTTATTAATGGTTTGAAAAAAAGTAAGAACACGAAGGAGTTACAGGTAATGTAGAGTCGTAAAAAATCATTGCGATCATGAATCATAAGGACGTAATCGACTTCCGATACATTAAATTTTTCTAGGAAAGTAATATGGGATATACCGTTTGACTTCCATACGGCTTGTACAGCATTTCCCATAAAAAGCAATTAAATTTTATTTGAGTTTGTGAAGCAAAAATAAAGAAACAACCGCCACGTCCATATACAGTATATAGCGTGGATAATCCGTATGTGTTATAGTTACTTGAGAATAATGAATCTTTCTTATTTCGACATGGTTCGAGACAAAATGTGCAAGAAAAGAAAAGAAAATTATGCGTTAATAATTGGATTTTTTTATTTTTTTATTTCGTAAGTAAACCTAATGAATCGAAATGGATCATTATAATCCAAAAAATAAATAATTTTAATATAAAAAGAAAATAATTTGGAAATGTTAAAAAAATAAATCTATAATATTGTTTCTAAATTAATTAGTATGAAATTAATGTAGATTAGATTTTTAAGTTTACTTTTAAATAAAATGCATTTAAAAAAGATTTTCACATCATACATAATAGCAAATAAATTCAAATTTTATAATAAAAAATACTTTTAATTTAGAATTTATTTTTCGTCACCATTCTCTACACATTAGCAATATAATATCGGAAATATAAGGAGCAACTATTTCCCACAGATATCAGCTATAAAATGGGATGTTTATATATATATATGAACTAAGCAAAAATCAGTTTCTACCTATATCGTACAAATAATCCCATTAAAGTAGCACGTAAAATAAACTTTATAAATATCCAATTACAATTGGTGATGTGCCTGTAGTAGGCCCTTCACAATGAATTTCCCTCGTGATAGTATGCCAAGAGCTACTTATGGGACATTGCACAACCGGAAGTATATATACGACACACATTTCTATTCGATTACACTAACACATAGAAAGTACTATGAGCTGTCCACACGTCATATGCACAAGTTTATTGTACATACACATATAAAACAAGCTAGCTTTAATTCATTACCGCTCATTCAAAAATATTTCTTTTAATCAATGCATTTTTTTAGAATAATGGCAAACGATGTAGATTATTTTTAAATATTAATTAATTGTCTCTTTCGTTTAAATATTATTAATATAAACCAAGGATTCGTTAAATAAAAATTTTAGTTTCTACATTTTTTCATCATCTATTTTTTTGTAAATTTATCGATTAAATTAACAAAAGATATTTAATTTACTGTTATGAAAATATGAATATTGAATCGTTAAATACAAGGAAGGATATATGAAGTTGATAATAAAAATATTAGTGATATTTCGTAAAGATTATATTTTTAAACAAAAATTAAATGTGAAAATGCTATCAGATTTGTAACACAGCAATATTTTTATTTTTAAATTTAATATTACAATGCGTGATCTCTGATGATAAATGCATAGATTTAAAAAAAATTTTTTATATTGATTAAAAATTCATTTTTTGCCGTTCTTTAATTATTGTTATTTCAGATATTTGAAATATTAATTAGATGTAGATAAAATTTTATTAATTCACTTAATCTAAGAATTATTTTATTAAGAATATTTCATTGATAAATTAAATTTTTTTTCACTATTGAAATATTTTAAAAATTTCTTATGCTTAGACTTTAATAAAAATCTCATTTGTTTTGATAAAAGACTTGTTTTTATTGTAAATGAAAAAAAATCAACCTTTTGCCATCTATTATATGAATTTATACATGCATTTTTTGAACGAAAAATGTATGCAATGACGCTTATGCAAATAACAATGCGACGATACAAAGATTGATACAATAATTCAATTATCAGGAATACTGGCAAAATTTTTTTGTGAATTCAATGTCATAATTCGTATTATTGGAAGATTAAACACGTTTACTTTTCGAAAATCAACAATTTGTATGAAATATAAAAGGGGTCTGGACATCGGTAAAATTATACAGTTTGTCATCGGACAAAGTTTTGAGAGAAAATAAAAAGACATAATTTATTTAGTTTTCAATATACATTAAATAAATAATTAAAAATGAATAAATTTTCTGTAGTCATCTTTGCTATCCTAATCATCGAAGCATATTCTCATTCTCTTACTGTGAATAGGGAGCGAAGAGAGGTTTGAAAAATTATTATTTTATTATTACTAAATTCAATGTTTATATATTTAGATATAAAATTTAGCATTTCAACTGATTTAATATTTATTCATATAGGCTAATGAACCATTGACAAAAACATCCGAAGCAATAAAAAAGGCAATCGAAGCTTTGAAATCCGCACAGCAAAGCATTCGTAAGAAAAGAGATACACTCGGGGAATTAGAAACTCCAGCAATAAGTCCTGACGATTTAACTCTTAGAAATCACGAAAAACGTGATGATAATGAAGGAGGTCAAGGAAATCCAGGATTGTTAGATGGAAGTGCCAGCATTTTAAGAGTAAGTTTCAATGATTTTTCTATATTTACATTAATAACTTTGATTTTAATAATAAATAACAATGTTTTTTGCTATTTGAATTTTTTTAGTTTTTTGACAACCTGATCAAGGGTCTTACTAACTTCCTCGAGCCCCTTTCAAGCATTCTCGAAGCAAGCGTGGGCACTGAACCAGAAGAACATTAATTTTTATGATGTAATATTTTTTATGGTATACATATTTTTTTAATTTTTTTTATGTCAAAATAATTTCAAGAATTTAATGTTAATATAGTTGATTGACAATAGAGAATGAAAAAATAATAAAAACAACAAGGATTAATGAAATTTTTCTTTTATTATTATCTACTTCCCTTATAGCCGTTGATTAATACGCTTTAAAATATCTTAAAAATATTAAAAATTCATAATAACATTGAGTAGTAATCAATGGAAGTTAAAAAATAATTTCTTAGTAAACATAATATATTCAATATATATATATATATTTTTCAATTTTATTTGACGTCGATGAATTTATGCTATCGATATGATACTAATAAGCGACGAAAGTCATCAGTGTGTTTGTGAACAAAGCACATGTATAATATATACAGCGGCACTTGTGTCAATCAACCGAGAGCGGGATTCGAACTCGGATCCCCAAGATTATGAATCAATTTCTCTACCGATGAGCCGCTGACGATCTCAATTCTAATATTATAGATTAAAAATATACATAATTAAATTTATAGAACAGAGTTAAAAATTTCATTTGATACAAAAATAAATCCTAATAATTTTAAGAAATTAATTTCTGAGTATTGTTTTGTGGAATAATTATGATAAAAATTTTTTAAAAAATAATATTTTTACTAAAAAAGAGATATTTTTTATGAATAATTTAACTTAAACTTTGTAGAAAATAATTTAAAATTATCAAGGTCCCCATAGGAATTCTAAATCCAGATTTAAAGTTACGACTTAGAATCTGGGTCACACTAGATAAGCTGGAAGTTTCGATAAAAATAGATTATTTTTTTTAAATAGAGAAGCAAACTATTAATAATATAATTATTAAAAATTATCAAAATTAAATGCACATATTAAAATTGACTATAATGATATGTTATTTATATAATATTTATTATACTTATTGAATATAAGAGACCTAATAATATTTTTAAAATGATGATAAATATTACTTGAATAGTAATATAAATTTGACAAAAGGTAGATAAGTGTTAAGTAACGTGATAATATAGGGTAAAATTGAGTATTTTTATTGGTCAGAAAAATAATAGCTAGAAATGTAAAACAGTTTTTTTTTAAAATTTTTAAAAAGTGCTATACAAGTAAAATTTTAAGCTTTTCAATGAGAAAAAAAAAATTAAAAGTCCAGATTTATTAACATACCTATTTGATTATCTAAATAAACATAAAAGTTTATTAAAATTTTATTTATTATATTTTTCGACAAAACTTTAAACACTCTAATTTTTCAAAATCCTACTAAATTATTTTAAGATAATTTAATCTCTGTTTAATAAGCAATTTTTTTTATAAAAAAATATTTTATTAATATTCAAACATTAGCCAGTTTTCCAATATTATAGAGTTAAAAAATAGGTCTACTTTCTGTTACAAAATTATTTTTAATTTCTATCACGGAAGTATTTTTACAAAACTTGATTTTATAAATATATCTTTATTATTTTATATACATATTATTATTATTTGAAATGCGAGTGTATGATAACATTGTCGTTAACTTATTAATATTTTTAAAGATATCGCTCTCGTAATTTCTGTTTTATCTTTCGTAAAATTAAATATTGTAAAATTAAACATTTGCTTAAAAAATTTTTAAATAAATTTATATCAAGTTATAATAACTATTAAAATAATGTGATATGTATTTTAATGTATTTGATTGATAAGAAACAGAAATTTTTACCATTACTGATTATTTAGTTATTATTAAATACATAGATAATTTATTAAATAAATGTTTTATCAAATATATAGATAAATAAAGAATTCACATAAAATATTTTTTTCCTTATTTTATTTGCTTCAAAGTTTTATATTTTATTCACAACAAAAATATATTGAGGTTCAATTTTCAACCATAACTAATAGTACAAGATACCATTTTTAATAAAGAATTCAAACTTGAAAAGCAATTTTCATCTCATTTTAAATGTAAAATAAAATAAATAATTAACTGTTTCGTAGAAATTGTTTTAGTTAATTTTAATTAATATTTATGTGTTACTAACACTTAATTACCGTATTTACAGTAATCGATTTAAATCCATCATTGAATTCATAATATAATATCTATTTTAATAAGACTTGAAAAAAATTATAAAAATATTTCGATATAGTTTTTTATTTTTTCAAATTGATGTTTATTAAACATAACGAATTAAAATTTTTTGTGACGTTATGAATACATTATGCAGATATACTATCTTTATGCTGTAATATTTAATCGTGACGTAACAGGATATTTCAACTTATTATATCTTTATTGATAAACATTTTTTAAACAAGAAAAGAAATACGTGCTGTCAATTATTTTTAGATATTATTTCTAAGAAAGCTAATGGACATTTTCATAAAAAATTCTAATTGTAATAGTTTATGTAAGATTTAAAAATTTCAAAACAAGTTCATATAAATATATCATCACGTATTATTTAAAAAAAGAATATTACATGTACAATTATTTATTAAAGAAAAACTTAATTTATATCAATATGAATTATTGCGTTCATGATAATAAACTATTACAAAACAGAATCTCCAGATGCAGCAGTAAAAATTGTGACGTAATTTTGATAAACTTTTTTTTTAAGATGTTTTAAATACATATGTAATAACTGCAGATAATAAACGAATTTGCACTTTTGGGCAGCAACGAAATTCGTGCAGAATTACAGCTGATTTAATACAACGATTAAACACGTATTCTTTAAAATCAACAAATTTTTCAGTATTAAAATGAAGTTGAATAGCTGAAAAACATCAGTATACATTCAGATCCTGTGGCAAAAAAAGTTGTTAATTCAGGAAATCGTTTAGTAATTTTCTTCATTATTAAAAATGGATAGATCATTATTTTTAATCTTAGCAGTACTTATAGTACAATCTTATTCGATCCCAGTGGTTCGTAAAAAACACATTTTATTTATTTTTACAAAGTTATAAAAATATATATATATTTTTAAAAATTATTGTTTGAAATAATTTTCTTAGTTTGGACCTGAACCTTACATGGGACCTGATAAAGAAATAAAACCAACGAAAGAAGAAGATACTACTCATCCTAGTAAAGATTTAACTAATGCTTTCCCAAGCAGATCATCTTCATTTGATGATTTAGAAATAGGTCCAATAATTCAACACGAGGATCATTCAAATGATTCCAAAGACGTAGTTCCAAAATCGAAACGTCAAACTGACGAGGAGGGCTTCACTGATGGAACTGATGGGATCCTTGGTTTTTTTAGAGTACGTAAATATTAGATTTTAAGTTATTAATTGTTTCTTCATTAATCTTAATTATTATTTTTTTTTTTTTTTTAGAATATCGAGAGTATCATTAAGCCTCTCATGAGTTTACTAGAGCCTCTTATTAAATTATTCCAAGCGAGCGCTGGAAATGGAGGTGAAGAGCAGCAATAATATAAGCGTATTGGAGTTATAATATGTATAATTACATAATTCACAATTAGTATACTGTAAAGAATGTATAAATTAAATAATAATGTTAATGTACATAATAAAATTTTATACTTTTAATAAATATACTTTTATAAAAAATACCAACTTTGTAAGTTCTTTCTATTTTTAAATTTAGCAATGAAGATATTAAAACTATTTTTTTATGCAAAATGAAAAAAAAAATAAAAAAGTTATACAGAATATCGTCAAAAGATATAAAATTTATTAGATTTAAACACATATTATTATTAATATTATGTATAATTTTTGATTACTTATTTACTTAAAATTAAAATTCTTTTAAACACTATAAATCTTTAAAAATCATTATGGTATGAACAAATAATGAAAACGACGTTAATTTATTTTTTTAAATAAGCTGTGTCCTTGACTATGGATCACTACTGAAATGTATAAAGTTACAAATTGTAAAAATAATTAAACCCACGACATTAATTTATTGTTGTAACGTTTCGAATGTCATTGTTTACGAGTCTAAAAATATTTATGGAATTGATGAAAAATCAATATTAAAAACACCTTGATGAATCAATAATTAAAAAAATCAATTGTTTTTTGTATGAAAATAGATATTAATATATAAAATTACTTTTGATAATTTTTAATATAGAATCTACATTTAAAAAGCTTTTTGCTATACGAGTTTAAATTATATGTTCAAAAAACGTGTTTGATATATTTTAAAGAATCTTTGTCCAGCAACGTGATCAACGTCAGTTAGTTAAATCACAAATAATTTTATAATACTTTTAATCTCAAAAATTTTTGAAAAATAAATTTCTCATTGGAAAGTTGTTTATTTATTTTTAAATTAATAAATTATCCTTTAGTTATTTATAAGTTTCAATTTAAGAATTTTTTTGTCTTTAGCTGTCATATTGAATTACAAAAAAATGTTAAATTTATGAAGGTTCGTGTTGCATTCTAATATATTTAAAAAATTAGTACTGTCTAAATTTTAAACGAGTTATTATTTTGAGGAATGGCGTTTACGGGAGATCAGCAAGACCCTAAAATTAACAACTAAGATGTCCCAATTTCACAAAAAATTATTTTTAAATTATGTTTAAACAAATTTTCAGTTATAAAATAAAAATTAATAATTAATTTTGAAAAATTTAATTCGACTAATATTATTCAAATACTTACAGAATGCTGATTTGATGGACAAAATAAAAAATAATATACAAACTCGGCAAATTTACTAGTATATAAATTATTTATTTAATCAATATTTTTAATGACGTATCAGTTTCTAAAAAAATGTGTAATTTTATTTTTAAAGTATTATTCCTTACAAGATTTAACGATAACTTTTTTATTTCAGAGATACTTTTTAATTCAACGCAAAATTTTTCGAAAGATGTAAGTTATTTAGTTTAATTTTAATTTAGATGAAATAAAATATTCCAAAGATTGATTTATAATTTGTGGTTCGTGATCCTCGATACTTTTCTTATTAACATAAAATATAATCTAATTTCGTACCTTGACTACAATTTCAATATAAAACAGAACTTGTTTAAAATGCTTTTTTCAATAATTTGTTGATTTATATTCTAAACAAATAAGCTAAAACAAAGAAAATTCTTTATGGATGTCAAAAATTTTTACGCAATGTTTGATGATTCATCTAAAAACAAGGTTTGATAGCGAACGTAACGGTTATAAAATTTCGCACGTACTATTAAATTAGATTTATTAATGATTGAGCACGTACTTTTAATTACGTTAAATCGAAAAAAAAGGAATAAAAGAGGGATGAGCATTTCAACTTATTTTAGTTTCGTTGAAGACGTGAAATAAAAAGAATACAGACTTTTTTGTTACAGTTTATTAATATAATCGAATCAAATAATTGATTTTTATTTTAAATTTCGACGAAAATGATGAAAAAAATTTTGATTTTCTCAATCTTTGTCGTGGGATGTTATTCGATGCCAAGTGAACCTCGTGAATCAAAATTGGTTAGTAAATTAAAATTAAATACAAAGGTTAATTTTATAATAAAATAAAAATAATTTTTTTTATCATTATGTAGCCTGAGCTTGTAAAAGAAACATCTGATTCTATTAATAAAAATGTAAACGAACAACACTCCCATAAGGGACAGGTAATTGATTGAAATTTATAAAATTTTGATACTTATGAAAAAGCAATACATATTTTTTTCCGTTTCTGTTAGTTTAACATTGGACGATATGCTGACGAATTTTCCAAACCTATAAAACAAGTATCTGAAACTATTCAAAAAGACATTGAAGAAATAGAAAAGTCCGAGGTAAATGTGTATTATTTAGATAATATATTTGAAAAAAAAAATGAAAATATTAAAAAAAGAAAAATTATTAATAAATAACTTATTAACATTTATGCTACTACTGAACAATCATATATTATGTATTAAAATTATGGATTTAAAATTTGAGGTCGAAAAATATTCCGAATCTCACACTAAACTTCCGAAATTATCAACTGATGAACCGATCGAACATATAGGACAACATTCCGATAATTCAAAAAAAGAAGAAAGTAGGAATGCTCACACCTCCACACATCCGCCAACTGAAAGTAAAATAGAAAAACCTTTGAGTGATGAAGATAAATCAATTTCTGATTTAGAATAGAACAAGTAGTCAAATTAAGCATTGATTCCATTAGATAGAGGCTCAAGTATATTGAATGTAAGTTTTTTAAGATTCTTTTTAACACAATTTTAATAATCAAGTATATGAATAAGAGAAAATTTATTGAATTGCATGGCCAATTTGAAAGATTTTTAAAACTGTAAAAAGTATTTAGGTTAATCTGAAGTTTTGAAAAGGAATAATTATATTTCTTTATCACCATTACATTCATTGTTGTTTTTACTCAAAATTAATAAAATAAAAGAAACATTAAATTATAATTCTCATTTTAATTATAGCTCAAATATTAGATATTACAATATTATAAATCATGAAATATTTTTCAAAATTATTATTAATTTGATAGAATGTTTTTACTGATAACTTAAAATCAAGTATTTGGTAATATTTCCATTATTTTATTTCTTTTAATTTAGAAATACGTCTTTATCTAAGTGGTATTTTTTATAGGTCCATTAATCTAAATATAAAATAAAAATAGTGGTTTCCTCATCTCCCAAAGCTGATAGTATACCGCAACAAGTGACAAGTATATTTTTGCATATGGTTACCATAGAATTGCGTTATATTATTCAAGTTGTCCAGCATAGGTTGAATATTTCTTTAACAGCTTTGTATTTTATTTGAGGAAAGAGAAAAATAGAAAATGCAAGGAAGAAGAAGAGGAACGTCTAAATATATATTTTAAAGAGGTTCACTAGCTGACTACTTGGATAAACTATGAGTTCTTTTATACTGTTTTTCAACGAAAAATTATCATCATTAAAATTTTATAGTTATTTTGTTAAAAATGTTTATTAATGCTTGAATCTTACTATAAAGTATAGTACTATGTAAAATTGCATTTTAATTATCATAAAAAAATAAATAAAATAAAAATTTTAAAACTATAACCGACTTTGATTTTATAAACTATTTATATTGAAAATAAAATTGTAAAAAGTCTAAAAAATTGCAACAGCTCAAATAATTATATCAACTTAAAAGATAATAAATTACAATATCAAAGTTAATAAATGTGTACGTAGCAAAGAATAATCAAACATGAATGGTAAATGGATTTACGCGTGTTTCTCGCATTCAATCATCTTTCTCAATAACAAAATGAATCTCAATAGTTTACATTAACGATCGCAATGCAAGATAAGAGAATTCACAATCCATATTCGATTGTGAGTAATACTAGATACGATGTATACGACTGTAATATTATTTATCCCGCGGTGATATCCATACCTTATATATACCTTTTACTTTTTATTAGAGGCCAAATTGATTTATCCCATAATTCTTGCGTGGAAATAGAAAAATGTCGATTTAGAGTCGTGTTTTAAAAAATTATAGTTTTGCGATTACTTAATGTTAAATTAACGTCATTCGTAATTGTTTAGTGACACTAATTATGAAACAAATTAATTAACTTAAAATAAAATAAAGATTTACATAATCAATGTTTATTTTCATTCGTACGTGTAAACTGTTTACATATGTAGGAAATATGAAAAAGCTAACGTAATCATAAATAAAAATTCATGTTCTACTTTTTCATATACGAAATAACTTGGTATATCAAAACTACAAGGTATCAAGATTCTGAAAAATTTTAACGTGCATTAAGTAGTCGAAATAAAATACACAAGCTTAAAGTTTAATAAAAAGAGTAAAAATAATAAACTCAGTTAATCAAACGTTATGTATTCCGTGTTGACCTTATTTCCTTTATAACGCAAGAGAGAAAGCCTCACGCCCAGAACTAAAGAAACTAAAACTGGTATAAACAATTCATAAAGTCAGCATAGGGCGCAGAAGGAAAAAATTTATATAAGCTTCTTATCCAGAAGACTCGTGTACACGTTCTATAAGCGTCATAAAAAATAATATAACCTTTGTCGCGTGTACATACTAAATACACTTACACGCGCGTATACATTTTATTATTAATCAAGCCAAAGTCGCATCACGAAATCTAACATTTCGGCGTCGAACAAAGTAAGAAAAAGGAAAAAGGAAAAATATAGGACAATGGGTAATATTAACCGTTAAAATATTTTTCCTCCAGTGAAATACGTATGGCTGCTTAAATGTATAGCTCTATCCCTTTAAAAAATTTTAAGATGGTGAAAGTGACCTAAATTTTTTTATTTTCCTTTACGTCATGCTTTATCGCTATACGATACTATGTTAGAAAGATTATATACATATGAAAGTCGGCCCTATAAGATTAAAATTAAATGAAGGAACGATTATACAAAGACAAGCATGTAAGACCAGTATATAAAGGAAGTTTTGAACGAGTTTTGTTTGTTACTTCTTAAATGTTGTTTAATGATCTTTTATATTTTTTTATTTTCAGGTGTACTTAAACTTGATTATTTTATTAGACTGTCTAAGTGTAAATGATGATACAGATAATAATGTCATACATATTAACTCTGGACGATATTATAGTAATTTTAAACTTTAAGAGGAGGTCGCGTATCTCTGTCCTTTTCTAATCAAAGAAATGATTTTTTCACAAAAACTAATAATTTTAGCAAAAAATGAAGAGAAAGCCGCATCTTGTATCGAAAAAAGCAATGTTTTCTTTGATAAGAAAAAATTAATTTTATTGCTTCGTTCTCAAGAAAACCTTGAAAAACCAAATTGTCCACCCTAACCTCTATGATTTAAGTTTTTCAAGGTTTTCTTGAAAACGAAGCAATAAAATTAATTCTTTCTTATCAAAGAAAATATTGCTTTTTTTATTACGAGATGCGGCTTTCTCTTCATTTTTTGCTAAAGTTATTAGTTTCTGTGAAAAACTCAATTTTTTTATTAGAAAAGGACAGAGATACGTGACCTCCTCTTAAAGTATAAAATATAGATTTTTCAAAATAATTTATAATATTTTTGTTGTTACAAAACTATTTTATTATGATCGTTTTCTTCAATGAGTACATAAATTCTATCAAATGATGTTGAATTAAAATAAAAACTTGTTACATTAAAATTTTAAAAATTTCCTATGCATTTAAAGAAAAAATAAAATTATACGAAAAAATGAACGAAAAACAATCATTGAACAGCATAAAAAGTGAAAAAAATGCTGATAAGCAAGAAAAAGTTTAAAGAGCGTAATAGAATTATATAGACTGTCCTCGAAACATCAATGTTCGACACCACGTTCAATCACGGAATATAAAAAAAAATTAAGTACAGCTTTGCAATGCTTAGACTCGACGTGTCGTTGAAAGCATTATGCCTAATGACTCGCCTAATGAGAAACTTTTTAAAAAAAGAGAGACAGAGAGAATGAAATAAGATCAGTGAAGAAAGGCAATAGCATGAAACGAAAAAGGCGTGCCACGAAATCGAAAGAATTTCAAAGCCGAATGAATGAAAAGCTTTTTTTTTCTTCTTTTTATATTTTATTCTTGATATATATACAACCGGTTCGGAGATCCAACTCAGTAGCTTAAAAAAAGAAAAATAATAAATCGTTATGCAGTTTGAAAAGCAACGATCTTTTTAATGAGTTTCACCGACTTTAAGATGAGCTTTTGATACTTTTTTTTCTTTAATTTTTCTTTATTTCTTATTCTTGTCTTACTCGCTGTCTTTTTGAATCGCGTGAGGTATCATTAATTATTCCACGTGTGTCTTTTGCGTTGATGTTACTTCTTTTTCGGGAACGAACCCTCCCAAAAATAAAAGAATAATCGCTCTCAGACGCAAAAACTTGCGATGATGGAGCGGCATTTTTGCCTCTGAGTTATTCCATTCAACAAAATCTGAACATTCAATGAGCGAACATATATATATATATATTTATGAATTTCATTGATAGACAGGTACATTGTTGAATTTTACAAGACTAGTAGCCGAAAGGCATTAGTATAATTATTTATATTTCGAAAAATGAAGATTAATTTATTTTGAAATTATGCTAATTAAGGGACTTAATTCGTTGTACGATTAAAATTAAAACTAAATTGATTTATAATTGCACGTAAAAAAAGATTCTTCAAATATAACTTAGAAAATTTTGATTATAACTTTGAACAATTGAAATTTCAAAAGCGTTAAAAGAACAATACTTTTTTCTATGCGTAAAACCACATGAAATTGACCAGATCGAAACCGTGAAAATCCTAAGAACGTTAGCGAAGGCCACGCATGAGGCGTAAATTAAATAAACGAAAAATATAGCGTTAACAAAAAGAAAAAAAGGAACCAAGTTAGAACAAAAAGATCGGGAGAATGAGACAGAAGAAAAGTTGATGTATTATAAGACGGAGCGAGAAAAACAAAAGGACTTGAATATATATATAAAAAAAAGAAGGCAAGGCGTTACAGTAGAGCGCGCGAACAATCGACATCCGCTATTAACGTGTATACATAACTGTAAAGTACACACAAGCGCATACTTATTGTCGTTTAGATAATTAGAAAAAGGGCGTCATATAAAAAGAAACAAGTAAAACAGAGAAAAAAAAGGTATTGTCATAAACGCATAATAATCAGGCTATGAAAAAAAGGCTATAGGCACGTGTGTGCGTTAGAATTCATCATAGGAGACTTTTTTAATGTGTGAATTTATCGAATACAAATGATGACGCTTTTCAATGAATTGTAAGAGTTACGAGCGTTTCTGTAATTGTTTGAGCGGCTGTGTTTGATGTGGTTGCATTCGTAAAGGCTTTGAAAATCGTTTAGTTGAGAAAAATTCTGTATCAACTTAAGTGCAAATTTTTTGTTTTTTGTAAATTTTTAAGTAGAAGAGTTAACGAGTCCTTGAATTTTACATATCAGTGAATTTTTACCTTCAACTTATACAATTTACACCATTATCAGTTTTTTCCATTTTTTTCATTAAAAAGTTCTGGCTTACCTGAAACAAAAAGATATAAAATTTATGTTAAATTTGCAAGTACTTTTTCATATACTACATAAACTAGAATAGTTTACTAGGAAGCTATATTATTTATAAAATATGTTTTTAAAATTGAAAAACTTAATAACTTAAACATATAATTTATAAATGTATAAATTTTATTATAAATAGTTTCAGTTCCCTTTAAGTCATAAATATGATAATATTCGACAAATCCATTAAGTTGTATCTAATCCAACTAAAAATATCATTCATACTAAAATATAAACTAATAATTCCGCGAAATCGCGAGCCTTATTGAAACATAAAATCTAAAATAATTAAACTTTTATTTTTTCATTTAAGCATATAATAAAATCTCTATATAATGCTTTTACAAATCCATCAAAAGAAACTTCAATAATCCTTTTGTAAAGCCATAGACGTATGTAAAATAAAGACACAAAAAGATGAAGTGATAGAAATTCTAAATGCAAGAGGTCCAATCAATGTGTGGTATTCAGCAGCCGTACAATATAATAAACTCATATGCGTATATACTATAATATAGAGTAAGCGAGTGGTCAGCTCTTTCATTGACTTTTTTTTTAAGCTTTTTTTTATTTTTTTTTTATTTATTATTCTCTTCTCTCTTATCTGCACTAAGAAAGAAAAAAAAAGAAAGAGAAAGAAAGAGCTTTTGAATTGAAGCTTAAGTGATGCCGATTTCTACTTGCAAGACTGTCTTGAATTGCTTTATATCTTTGATAATTGGCGTGAATGTATACGGTATTTATTTGCTTTAACATTTAGATATTTTTCATGCGCGTTACACGGCTGGATTGACGAGACTTTAGACTAGTGATCCTTGAGTTTTTCGACTTTTGCGCTTGTGACAGCTGTAAATATGGCGAATGTTGTTTGAAATCGAGTTTTTTTTATTTGTTCTTGCTATATTTATAGTTGCCATGTCCGCTGAGAATTGTAGTTACGGTAACGCTTTTTATTTCTTGCAGGAGAATTAAGTTGTAGAATAAGTGTCAAAACGCAATTGATTTTTTGCTTATTTTAAAAGTTGGATAATTTTTTTTACTTTTAAGGATTATAGCAAATAAAATTTTAATGATTTTTTTCATTCTGAGAAAAAATTTTGATGATTAATGTTTTACTTATTTATAGATTTTAGTTAAAAAAATAATCGTATTATGAATTATCAGATTCAAGTAAAAATATTGATTAAATATAGAAATTTAAGTAGTTAAATAAATAAACTTTTTTCTTATATATTAAAGAAATAGCCTCTAAAAATTTTTATTCAACAAAATGTCCATAAAATTAATATTGATTAAATTTTGCATTTTAAAATAATTATTTCCATGACCTATTCATATTAATCCACGCACAAAAAAATTATGTCAAAAACATTAAAAAAAAAGGAGAGAGAATATTAAAGACTCCTACAGAAGTAAGCATCATTACATCCACATTACGCAATAAAAGGTGCGAAATACACTTACACGCAGTTTGACGTCATAGTCTCGTTTATAAAAGATCAGAATCTCCACATATGAATTTCACCATTGTAAAATTAGCACTCTAGTGCGAAGGAAGCTTAAAATTTGAAAAATAAAAAGAACAATAAAAAAAAGGAACTTTTATTTTTTCGCGTCTGTATACACAATATAACGTCGCATAAACGAAGACACACTTTATGATTTATGCGCGCGTGACTAATATTTGCATGCTATACGCTAAAAACTTACTGTGTGTACCATACACTTACAAGGTTCTTCTTTCTTTTTAAATTTTAATTAAAAAAAAAAATTTTTTTTCGGTCTTCGCGTATGTACGATGAGAGTGAGTCCGAAATGAAGAAAAAAAACGGTACTGTGTAAACAGAAAAATGCTGGCGCAAGTGGGTAAACGGATTCTTATTTTTTTTATTTGCAGCTGCTTGACTTTAAGAGATTCTGGTTTGCATTAGAGTTTTTAATTGGCTCTGACGAAATGCAGAGAAATTTTAACGATGAGAGAATTCCGTGTGATTGTTGGTTTTTCGTTTGATACAAAAATGCTTTGGTATGATTTGTTAAATTTTATTTGAACTAGCGATATCATAAATGTACAAAAATTTAGATTTACAATTTATTTATTTTCGTGCGATTGTTTGATATTATTAGCGAGCTCTGGTAGCGATACGATTAATTTTCGCTACGTGGCGGTGAACGTCGAATTACAAGAAACAATAAAATTAATCGTCTACAGGTATTAAATTCATAAGCCGTCGTTGAATCAATGTGGCTGTGATATTTTCCTACTTTTATATGTGTATATCTAGGTATACACCTCTTCATAATTCTTTAAATCATTTAATTTTCAAGTGTGTAAGCTTTTTATTTATAATGAGTAACCATTTATCAATAATTATAAAAGAAAAGTCATAATTTTGATTAATTTGAGTGATTAGAAATGTTTATATAGTTCGATTGGTTGAAATTGCTAATTCATAATTTCACAAGAATTAAATGGCTACAGAAATATGAAAAAAATATATTTACTAGATTATGCGATAAAAGCATACAGAAATCCGGTCTGAGTTACTCAATTAATTTTTTGCTTTACACATTATGGAACATTTATTCAAATATTCATCATATAATGTAGTTTTGTATTTTAAAAAAAATGAAAAATCAGATGGAATTTAAAGTAGCTCAAACGTAGGATTATAATAGAGAGTTTATTAAACTCTCTTATTCTTTGTCTTTCTTCAAACGGGAATGAAATCTTGGTGACGAATTCTTTATGTATTTTAACAACTATGATAAGACTTAACTTATCTCTTATATGTATTTATACATTTTCAGATTTCGTGGCTGTTTTTTTTATCATGATAAGTATAAAATTTAACGTCTTGGAAATTAAATATATTCAGATGTTTTTTTTATTCTGTTATTTTGGAATTTTAATCATTCTTTTACACAAGAATAATTAAATTAAATAATTTTTTATGAAATTCTATTATTTCACAATCATACTTTGAATATTATAATTTTATTTTTATTTTTAAGTATTATAATAAGTTAATAAGGACTACTATAAAAGCTCTAATTAATCATTACTTGTTTATTTTTTTTTTAATGAAATTTCATTTTTGACAAATTTAATTATTCTTATAGAAAAAAAAATTGAAAATTTAAACTGTATATTTTAGAATGAATACTGAACTTGAACTCTAATAGAGTAAATGACTTTATCAGAAAGAGTTAAAATTTTTAATTTTTCACTCTTATGATAGAGTAAAATTTCATTCTATTCTAAAATGAATTTTTTCACTAAATTTTATTTAGCTTGCAAAGAAAAGAATTTGAAGCTTCGTAGTGAATACTTTGAAAAAAGTACTTTCTCACATTAATAAAAGGAAGCGACAATAAATTCTTAAACAGCTTGTCCTTTTATAAGAAAAAAGTCATATGTACGAGGTCGAATTTTTCATTGAAGCCAAACGCATTGAAACAGTGGCGTCTCCTAAAAATTCACTCAACGGACAAACGAACCTACACGGTCATGCTCTTATCGTCGTTAAAATCATCTCTCTCCTTGCAAAGCCAACTATATGTATAATATAAAAGAAAGACGTGTTAGCTTGCCGACAACTATGTATATAATCTCAACGGAAGTATGCACAACATCACTAACCAAGGCAACGGAGAATCGCAAATTCTCCTATGCTACAAAGACACACCTTATTTTTTTCTTTCACAACTTTTCTATATATACGTACATATATGGAGAATGTTATGATGATTGTTATTCGAAAAGTGCATTTTCTCTATATAGGAAGTTTCGCATCAATTGAGCATCGCCATGATTAAAAAAATTTATTTTTCCATCGAGATCATGCATAATTTTATCTTTAATAAAATTAACACGATCAAAAACTAAAATTAACTAAAACATTGTTGCATTTTAAGTTTGACATTGAAAGAACTTTTTTCTCATAAAATTAAATTTAAAATTATTAAATTTTTTATTGAGGTATTAATAACGTTAAATTTTGTAAAAATCTGAGATGGGTCCCTTTCGCTTTACGTGACATCTCCCATATGCATAGGCTGCAGTAAAATGTAATTCGATTCAGTAGTATTTCGTTAACTAAATCAGCATTTATCAAGGCGTGCCGATATATCGTACGATATAATATGAGTGTGCCGGACGGCAAATATTATATTGGACAGAGGTGCTTTCTTTTATTTTTTGGGAGTGGCGTCATTTATATCCGATGTTTTAGGCTTATTTGGGTATGGTTATTTTTTCTCGTGAGAAATTAATGTGGCTGGCAGTTCAAACATTTTAATGATTAAACGAAAACCTATAACGGATAACGTAGCACTAAAGATGTTGTCGAGATGATTAGGAGAAAAGCGTATTTCAAAAGAAAATTTAATTGTAGATTTGATTATCGATTAAAGCTGTGTTGTGACAACTTTATTTGAAATGTCATACGATATTAATTAATCGCTTATGGTCAGTCATGTGTGGCCAAATTAATAGCCAAATTGACAATTATAAATTTTAACTTTAAAAACTAAGTTATCTTTGAATCTTGAAAAGTTTAATTTAAAATAAAAAAAAAATTAATATTAAATACTCTTATATTTACTCGAGGTTAAGTATTTGATCGCGAAAAAAAGAAAACGACACTGATAATATGAGAAATGTTAACCGAACTGTATAAAGTTACGCGATAAATAAAATAGCCGTAATAAGTTAACGCGATATGGTTTAGTGAAACATAAGATTCTGGTGATAAAATTAACGTAATTTATGAAAAGCAGCACGTTTTCCACATTAAATAAATAGATTTCATAATTTAAGGTTTAAAAATTTTCAACGCCTTTAATTCTTTATTATAGGCGAGCTAATAACTTATATAAATTACGTCACAAAAGAAAATGCAGTACGCGTTTAATGTTTATGCTGAGAAAATTTAAAGGTTATGATTATTTTTTCTAGATCGAATGAAACGTGCCATTTTTCGTAACATGCATTCAAAACGTCATTTTTATGATATTTAATTCAAACTTTTTCAATAAGCAAACTATTAGAAAGAAATCACTTTTTTCTTTCTCATGATAAAATTATATTATGTTTTATAATTAAAAACAAAGCTTAATTAATATTCGAGGTTTTATTGTTCGGTCAGAGAGAGAGAGAAAATAAAAGAGCTTAAATTCTAATGAAAACCTTGACGACATTCGCGGAATCACCAAGATTCGTACTATGGAATCTTCCTGTGAAATCTTTTCCCATTCTGAAAAAGGAAAATGTTTACTCTCTCTGAAAGACTCTCGAAAAGCTCTTGTTCGTCGTTATATAGCCTCGTCTATATTCGTCTCGTCTACTGCACGGAAGACCGCAGAGAAAGTAATGTTAAAGCATACAAAAAGAAAATACATGTATATACATACACATGTATGTTCTTAAAAAAAAAAAAGAAAAAAGAAAGATTTTAAATTGAGAATGCGATTTTATTGGTTGATTGATTGATTTGCAGTAGGAGTAGGGATATCTATTTATCATAGCGAATTAATGGGTAAATGAAGACATGGTTTATCGATTAGTTAAATAATAATTATGGTTATGAGGGTATTGTAATCTGAGAAAGAAAAAGGAAGAGAGAAAAAAAAGGTTGATTGCTCTATTTTTTCGTTGGAAATGTAGAATTTTAAAGAACGCTTGATTGAACTTTCTTCACGGTCAATTTTACACGCTATTTCAAGGAGATGCGAAGATTTTTATTAAAGTTCATAAAGCGTTGCGTGTGAGGTTTAAATTGCCGGTTTCAAGTTTTAGGGTTATTCAGAAAAAAATGATTTTTTTTTTCAAAATCATTCTCCTTTTGAACTTTCTTGTGAAATATTTTTTTCCGTTCCAAAATTGGAGTGTTATTTTTATTTTGAGAAATCCGAAAACTTTAATTTATTGAAAATTATATACTTCGGACCTGAGAATTACTTATTTGTAAAATGCTTTTAATATTTACTTCAAAGTTCAGTTTAATATCAGCAAAAAAAGTTATTTTACAAAAATTTTAACATGTTCATCTAACAACTTATGTTTTCAATGCTATTTGACGAAAAAACTGAAAATAAAACGAAAGTAAAAAATTATCTAAGCACCATCAACAAATACCACAAGAATAGTTTAAGGAAACTATATGACCGTAAAGTTTAGTAAAAGGATATTTGTGCGCTTTTCGACAGGCTCTGTCGTTTATATACCCACTGGCACGAAAAGAGAAGAGCAGGAAAAAAATAAAAGAAAATAAAAAATTCTCGCAAACGAAAGACGCTCGAATTTACACACATTTTATTCACTATCTTTCTCGTTTCGTTCTCCCCTTGGTACTTTTGTACAAAGATGCGGAGCGTCTTTCGAGTTCGTCGACCCAATGAACTGGCTCGTTTTGCTTCTTGTAGAGATGTATGTTGCCTTGGCTTGGGCCACTATATACCGGCGCATCGTGAGCTTCTTCGTCGCGTCGTTTATAATATGAGCTTTTACACGTTTCTGTTCCTCTTTAAATCTAAGGAGGAGCTCTAAATATCATATGCTATAGTTTAGCTTGTTTATTTTCAAAATCTTTTGTAAACCTAATAGTTCTGGATATTTTAAATGATTACTTTTTATGGGAGTCAAAAATTTTTGAAGTCTAATTTTTTTTATAATTTTCTTATAAATTATACCTGGAAGAACTGAGGTAGATATATTGTTTTGTGCTTCGTAAATCGATCGTTTTTGTTCATCGCACAAAAATTTCTTAAAAAGCTTTTAGCTTAAATTAAAATTTTTTTCTAAGTTAAAATAACTTTGATTCTTAGAATTAAATTCTCTAGAAGTTGACGAAAATAATAAAGATAATATTTCCTTAGAAAGTTAATGAAAACTATTTTTATTGGATTCCAGTGCAAAGAAATACCTTAATTTATTATTCAATATCTTAAATTGTTGACATGACTAAAATATTATCAAATATTTCAGTTGAACCTATAAAAATAAAAGAACAAAATTAGATAAGAAAGCAGTATACCTCGTTATATATACTTTCGCTTAATAAGTGCGTGTATAAGCTTTTTCCGCGATGTATATATATACATACTCAGCATGGTAAAAGTAAGTTTACTCTCGAATAGACATTGGAATGCGAGAGCGATTGATGCAGATGTGTTTGGACGATAATAGAAGTTATATTAGTTAATCTATATATGGAGAAAGTCTTTTGTGTTATAGAGGAAAAAAAGACTCTAGTTAATTTAAGTTTTTTATTTTTAATTTTTAATTTTAATTTTTTTAATATTTCATATTTGGACTCTGTTTATTATTTTATATTTTTAATTTTATTATATTTTCTTGAATTTAATTTTTCTTGAACTCAGATCATTTAATATCTTAAAATTTCAATCTGGCGTGAAAGAAAAATTATTATAAATTTCCGAATCACCTTGTTTTAATTAAAAATCTTTACTCGATATAAAAAAGCAACGATCCTAATGTTTTAAAACGCAGAATCACAAGGTAACAAACCAATCGCTACGATCGCTATAACTGAGAAAAAAAAGAATAAAAAAAACTAAAAACTAAAAAAGGCTTATAGTACAAGAGAAACTAATCGAGTAGCGATCTGATTTTTCTTCCTCTGTCTTTCTCTGTGTCGATAAAAGAGAAGCTTGTAAGTATATAAATGTGTGACTACTCGTGCGCAAGAGTTCGACGACCCAATGAACTTCGAAACGTTTTAAAAGCAGCAACGTCAGCTTCATTGCTTCTGGTCAACGCGACAAAAAAAACAGCAGGTAAAATTTCTATATGTAAGCAGCTTTTTTATTTTACAAATTTAGATTAGTTCGAGCTTTTATTTTATATAGAACACTTTCATTGTTTAACGTTTTTTTTCTTTTCCAATTTTCTTGCTTGCTTTTACAAATATTGTGTTCAATAAGGTGATAATTTTTTGGTTACGCGGGGATTTGATTGTGAGACTACGTGACTTTATTGTTATAAGAAATATGTATGGGAAATTGCGTATTGCGAAACTATTTTTTTTCTTCTATTTTAAACATTAAATTTTAATGTCATCTTTTATAATTAATTTTAAAATTTTACATAATTATTAATTTTCTTATAGTAATATCAATATTAAAGTGATTCATCTGTCAATCAAGTCAATGAAATCTTTGAATAATTTAAATATGTCAAGAATATGCAAATAATTTTAAAATTATCGTCATCGGCTATCTACTAATTGATTCATTGGAATATTTTAAAATACAGAACCGTCCAGTGCTTAGGAAAACGGGATAATATGTAACCTACAGTTTTAACGCTAGTTTTTTCTCTTTTTTGCTTATAATTAAAAGTATTATTATATTTATTATAATGATTATATTATTCTAATATTTTATTTAATGATGATACAATGAGATAACTGTTTTTTCGTTTTAGTAGAGCATATAATAACGCTAAAAATCATCACGTGTATTATTGTATCTTGTACTTTTTAAGATAGATTTATCTTTGAAGTTTGATCTTCATAAAATATGCATATTGATTTTTAAAACTTTTTCTAATTAATTTTAAAAATTAATCCTCAACATTATACAACGAAATTCTATTAAAAAAAGGCTAACCTATAATAATTAGGCTTAGTTCTTCACTTGACTGTACACATTCCTTTAAAAATTGCTGACATTTAAAAAAAAGTCCAGACTCTCATCATGTGTGTGGGCTCTGGAACACATTTTGCATAAACATGTATAAAATTTGATTTTTCCCACGCGTTGCTGTACATTCCAATAAAGAATCTATGTATGTAAGCTCGATTTAAAACTACATGTACCAACATTATAATGCAGATCCACGAGACACGAGCAGGACAATTCAATGTTACGATGCGCGTCATAATTAATCGTCCTATGCAACCTATAAATGCACATGTAAAGTGAGAGAGAAATCTTTTTCGGTTTTATCTATCGATCGATTATATGTAAAGTCAAGTCAAACATATAGACATTGTGTACATAAAGCCAAGTCCCGGGAGAAGAGAAGAGGCATTCGGCGCTTTTAAAGGATAATTACCATACGCGAACGGAATGTTTATTATCCTATTGGTGCATATATATAGCCAAAGGATTTTTTAACATTCGCGATGTGTACAATGAATCAGTATGGTGATTCATGAAATTTTTTTTTTTTTCCTCATCGGTAACTTTTTATTTTTTTTCTTTTTTACCTCTTTTTTGACGCTACGTTTTTTTAACAATGTTTATAGGCATTTTTTTCAAATACAAAATTATGCTTTATAATACGTTCTATTTTTATTTTTTTATCTATATTCTTCTTTAATCTGTGATGCATCTTGACCATTTTAAACTTTATAATGATGATAAAGTGCGTGATGTTTAGATCTATCAAATATTTCAACAATTCAAACATTTATAAACTCTTAAAAAAATTTAAATTATTAAAATTACATTTTACAATGCTATGGTCATTTATCAGTATCATGCATTCTTATAAAAATTAGTAGAATCAATTATTAAATGCAAAAAAAACCTTAACGAACAAAAATTATGAAATAAAAAATGTTTCAATGCACGCCCACAATTCATTCTTGAAAAAGAATTAGCCCAACTTTCTCCAAACAAGCGAAAAACAAGCCTCGAAATAAAAAAAAAAGCGTCAAGTGCTGGTTGCTACATACGCAGGAAAAACGTGCGAGTCCTTAGGCACTTACAATTATACATGGAGAAAAGTAAGACAGACAATATAAACGCTAACTATGTATGAACACGCAATACCATATACTGTATGTATATGTTTTCTCCTTTTTTTAAAATTTTTTTTAAACATATATCTGGAAGGCGTAAAGAAGAAAAGCACGAGGAAGTTTAGCTTCTTCGTTGAATAAACACTAAGCTGGTTACGCATATGTATTTGCGTGTATGTGTAGACATAAAGGGATCCACTGATACTGCGTTGCAACGCGTGCTAATTGTAAAAAGCTCTTCTTGTTATCATCGAGCCGCACGTTTAGAAGTTTTTTTTTATCAATATGTACACGTTTCTTGTAAGAAGAGACGTAATGAAGTTAAAAATAAACGTTAATAGTAATGATTATTCCAAGTGCTTAACGAGGTGATTAATTTAATTTTTAAGACTTCTCAACGGCTTGTGTAGAAATTTTTTTTCGGATTGTCAATTTAGTTTAACGAATATCAGTTGTGATTTAGTTGCTTCGTTTTAAATTGTTACGAAAAAATAAAAAATATAGATTTTTTTAAGATATTTTAGTGATTTTTATTATTTAAGCATTATATAAGCATTGAATTTTAATTTGTCCTAGATTCATCAGAAAGTAATAAAAGTTTTGAAAATTTATGTTTAAAAATTGAAAATGTTTAAAATAAATGGTGATTTAATAAATCAATCTTTGAATAACAAACTTATTTTTTTAAAATACAATTTAAAATGTTTACAGCTTTAACTGAATCAATAAATAAATGCTTAAACTTAAAAACATTGCCTCATATAGCCACGAATCTCAAAGCTTTTTTATTCTCATGTATTGTGACAACCAGTACCATATACTCGATATAAAGAATTTTTTTTTAAAATTTCTTTCTTCAAACTCCTAGACTTTAGACTCGGCTGAAAAACTAGTGGAGGATTTCTACCCTGTAAACATAAGCAAACGACAAAGACGACGATCAAGGGGGAGAATAAAAAATCATCTGCTTATACCGTTTATCACATTTGTTTTATGTATTTCAGATGTTTTTTCAAAGTGTTAAGAGGTTAAAGAAAAAAAAGGCTAAGGAAAGAAAAGTTTATCTTGTTACATCTATGGAAATGAATGTTTATTATTATTATATGTATGTATGTATTTAAAAGGGGACTAAACCATGTCTTCAAAGTCACTTTTCTTATACTTTCATTTCTTTAAAGTTACATGTATAACGTCACTGTTCTGTCATTTTTGCCTCATCAATTCTAATACCGTGTCTTTCTTACTCTTATACTTTATGCTTTGTGATTATTTATTTTTTCACCTACGCCTTTTTCATAAACCTTAGGATGATGTATTGGCTTTTTAAGACTGATTTATTGACTGGTTCGATTATTATCGAAGCAACGGCTTGGATTATATAGATATGTTTTATGATTTTGTATTGTGAACGAATGTATCAGATTTTAAAATGTGGTTTTAGAACGACAAGTGATCGGGGTATGCGAATTGTTCAATGAGGCTTGATCAGTGAGTTTTTTTTTTTTTATTTCTACAATGTGGAATGCGCTGTTGATTGAATTTTTTATTTTATTTAAATATTTATATATTCATTGTAAAAAATGTATTATTGTAATTTTTAAAATAAATAAATATGTTAAAAATAGAAATATTTTTTAAGATATTTTCCTTTCGCTATTGCTCTTTTTAATGAAAAAAAAATTTTTTTTATTTCTTTTGAGGCAAAAAATTTAATCATCGCATAAAGAGTTTTTCTAATTAGGTCAGATTACACAAATGCTTGCGTGGATTTGAATAATCAATATACAATGTAGAAAATTAATGAAGTGTAATGAATTTTTTTCTTGCGTTCACGAAGTCACTAACAGTATCGTAAAAATTATTTATCGTTTCAAATCACGCGTGTGTGTGAAGCAAAAGAAATTCAAATTAATGAAAAATTTGTTAATTTTATTAACATAATTTGTACATTCATAATTTTTCCAACTATCATTATTTAACATTTTTAAAATATTTCAGTAATTTTAAAATAATAATTTTTTATTAATTTAAATAAATTTTTATAATTAAATTTGTGATTTTTATCATTTATAGTATATTATTGTGACGTTAAATTAGCGATAGAAGTTTTCAAGGTCTTTGTGAATAAAGCGCATATTACGAATCAGGCGCCGAGACTGGGATTAAAATTCGAGTTCTCGAAATTACGAACTCGCTTTGCCGAGTAAGCCATTGAAAAGCTTTAATATTATTAGCGGGCTTTTATAGTAATAGAATTAATCTCCGCTACGTGGCGATAAACATCGAATCACAACAAACAATAAAATTAATCATGTTCAGGTATCAAATTGATAAGCTGTCTTTGAAAATAGTGTCTGTGATAGGGTGTGTATTTGCATGCATATACCCCTCCATACTTCAAATGATTCCGTAAAATTTGGATTCATATATTTTTAGCGAGAGTTTTCCAGGCTGACAAACTCCCCATTATTTAAATAAAACAAAAATTCTTATAGATAATAATGTTTAAATAGCGTACATGATTTCAATACTTATATGAAAGAAAATCATACGATTGATAATTGTAATTAAATGTTTTGATGTATAAGTAAAATACATTTATAACCATAGGATTAAACAAAGTTAAAATATTATGTAAAGTATTCTATTCTGAAAAAATAAAAAATAAAATATAAAAATTTTCATAAAAAAGCAGATTTATTAATATATGCAAACTTTTTCGTGGAATTTGTCCACCCTTAACTTCTAAGAATTTATGATTTGGGGTTGAGCACTTGGCTGATGTGATGAGCAATATAACTATTAAATTAATGATACTAAAAAAATACTAAATAGTTTGAAAACAGTTATTAATTTATTCGAATTTTTCCAAGAAATTTTTCTATTCCTTGCAATTCGGAGAATTTTGCAATTCGTAGAATTCACAATCCAAAGTAAAATATTTGCAGTATCGAGTTACACATACTGGCTAGCGTATAAAGATATCGGGTTAGATTCTCGAGTCTTTTATAAGTTCGAATTCATTTTTCTCCCTAGGGAGGCAAAGAGGTATTTTGCTCCCTCACAACAGCTGATCAAAATAGTATTTTGCTCTCTGAGTGCGAGAAAAATATATTTATTCCTAAAAAAATTTATTCCTAATTTTAAAAATTTATTTATTCAAATGGTCATTTCAAATTACACATGTAATATTTTTCAATATAGAAAATTAAAACAAAATCGATAATACTACGATTGTGGTCATCCTACATAATTTTTTCCTTTATAAAAAAAATTAATTTAATAATATTTACCAATAGATATAAATAGAACATTATATACTATGTCCATAATAATAATTTTTAAATTGAATGAAAAGAAAAAAAAAACAGAGAGCAAGAAACGCCATAATATTAGCGATAATACTCAGGCGATTATAGTTTAGTCGGTGAGAGATTTCCGCGATGTCGCCAGTAATTTATAAATACGTAACTTATGCATGCACTTAGACCTCCGCGGCCTCCGCAAATTGATAAGATCCAAGAAATGAGAACGAGCACAAGCGTAATCCAAATGACTTCTCATAACCTTTCCTATCTCACACCAACCGTGCCTCTTTTATTTATTTCAAATTTTCGATTTTTCTTATAATAAGAATATTTTAATTGCGCCTTTGAATAAAAGTGTTAATATTATTAGAAATTAGCGGATATACATTATCATTAATTTCCAAAGTGTATTATTATCGGAAAATTAATGATCGAAAGTGCACAGGTTTTTTTATGTGCTATTTTAGTTCAGATTACGTATTATTGATCGATACTTTGTTATTAGTTGTAAATCAATCATTTAGCTACTTTCTACTGCTACAAAGTATTCTTTCTGCTGTTGTAAATTATAATTAAGGTTTAACCTCGTTATTTTTTCATTTTTCCTTTAATACTAAGTGCTAGGCTTTTAAATGAAACTTTTTTAAAAATAATCAGCTTATTATTCGCGTTCCTATTTTAGTCTCAATAAATTGCAAATGAGAATAATTTCAAACATGCAAAGCTCTTATATTATTTTCATACAACAAAAGCTTAATAAATCATAAATTTAAAATATTTAATTTTAACGTCATCTTTTAAACATTTCATAGAAGAATTTTAAAAATTCTACTTAAAAAAAAACTATTTGAAAAAATTTGTCTCTACAAACAGAATGTTGTTCTTTTTCTTCTCATATTATTCTCAAAGCAATCCGATTAAAATTCAAAATTCGTGCAGATAATAGATCTAAAATAAATCGTCAAGTCCATCCGTTAAAATAAATGTCTAGAAGAATAAAAGCATGTGTCCCTATATATGCGCTTATGCAAATGATGAGAAGAGCCTCGATATATATACCCTTATACATCGGTAGCATAATTTACACAACCAGTAGCTCTGTAAGATCCTAACGCTTTTTTTTTTTAAAAAAAGACAAAGAAAGATGATATGTAGCAGCTGTATACAAGATATATTTTTTTAGCATAAAGAGCACGTTAGAAAAATCCGGATATCGTGACACTTGTTCTTACACGGTAAAAGAAAAGGTGTCGCAGCTGAAAAGAAAAAAAAAAGAAAAAAACAATAGTGCGCTCCTTGTGTGTATGTGTGTGTAGAAATTCAAATTTTTAACGGCCAAGACGCATATCCCATAAATCCTTATGTATAAGCATGAGTACAGAATGCACAACGAGTTATCTTATAAAGAAGAAATTTTCAACGCTGGAAGAAGAAACTATGTTTTCGGTACGTGATATGTAACTTTTTCTATGTTTATATATGTGTATACACATCCATGTTTTTGCATACATGTATACATACAAAAAATTTTGAATTTTGTATACAAATATGTTATACGTGTATATAGAAGGGGGCCGGTCGGTTGGAAGTGTGAAAATGATTAGCTAGTGGTGCTTAAACGGTAAAAGTTGACGTATAGCATGGTGTTAGTGTAAGAATTTTTATTTTTAAAATAAAGAAATTTAATCGCTTGGTCTTTAAATATTCTTCTTAGTAGAATTTTCTAGTTGAAGGCTAGTTACAATTAACCTAAATTGTTTTTGCTTTTTTTTTAACGTAAGCATACATTTTTATGTAATCATCTTGATTCTATAGAATTTAGAAAAAAAAATAAAAAATTATTGCGTTCAATGTAAGCAGTGATGAAAATTAGATTATTTAATAAATTCATTTACAGATTTTACGTAAATATCGGTCATTAGGTTATAAAAATTTGAACAAATTAAAATGTGTATTTATTATTTTTCTTTAAAAATATTTGAATTTACAAAATTATATATTTTATTTAAAACGGAAGAATTTTCTAATCCAAAAGATTAACTAAAATTTAGTAGCGATTATTGATTTTTTATATTTTTAAAATGATTAAAAAATGAAAAAAAATAAAAATTGAAATTTGATTTTTTCTATCATTTAAAAATAAATAAAAAGTAAAAAGTATTCATAGCTTCGTGTGTAAAATTCATAATTAAATTTAACGACTGTAATTTATAGATTATTTTTTTTTATCAATAATGATTTATATGGTATTTATGTATAAATTAATTTTTATCTCGCATTACGTTATCCATGACTATGTCATCTGAGTAATATTTCTTTTCAAGAATTTAATTTACATCTCATTAATTTTATTCAAACTCTTTTATTTTATAAAATAAAAATCAATTTTCAAAGGTTAATCAATGATTGAGCAAATAGAAAATTCTTTGTATAAAAGTAAAGTTATAGCTCGGCTTTTATTTTCTCTTACTTACAACATTTATAGAAAATACTCGGCAATAAGTTCTCTGACTCACCTGAAACAAATAAAAAATACGTTTTATTAGATACGCATTTTGTAATTATATTCCTATAAATTATATTACTTGTGACAGTTTCATTAAAATTGAAAAAATAAAGAGAATAAAATAAAAGTTTAGTGAAACTTTTTAACTAAAATAAAAGTAAGGAAAAATCGTTGCATTTGCTGCGATGTCAAGTTTCTTGTCGTCTAATTTTTTATCGCTGTAGAAACAGTAGTAAAATTTCTTTTATTATGCCACCATAGTCACGCATACAATTTTATTTATTTAGGTTAAATTTTATTTTTGAAAATTTACATATAAAAACAGATAAGTAAAATGACAGTACAATACTCAACGTTTGAAACTAATCAATAAAAAAATCAAATTAATCAACAAAATATGTTGATAACATGCCAAAAAAATTTCTCTTTAAACATAATAAGCTCATGTCATTTTATATATTTGAAATTTCTACTCTCAAAAAATATTTTTCAGTTCGAAAACTAGTATTTCCACCCACTCGAGTAAACTATAAAAAAATCTTCAAAAGCCAAATGCCACGCGCAAAAAAAAACGACCAACAAGAAATCTCTTTTCATATCGACTTCAAGTGCTTTTTTTTCAAATAACTTTTTTCCAATACGGGCAAAAGTCATGAATGAGAATTCGAGGCAAAGGGTAATATAACGTACAGGTTATATAGTTTGGCATCGTATAACGATGGCCTAATTCCAAATGTTTTCGAGTGGCCGCCCTCGGAGCTCTCATCTATTAATAAATATAATATGTATGTATATACCTTATAACCTAAGCGCGAGTCGAGTATTAAAGCTAAGATATTAACCGAGGCAATGCACGCAAAGCTCATTTTTCACTTTCTCGAGAGAAAAGAGAGAGAAAGGAGTTTCTTAACCTATTTCATTTTCATATTATACCTTTGCTCACGCACATATACACTTTATCCCAATGATAAGGAGTTTTATCACTAAGATTCGATAAAAAGCTCTACTAACTTGAACGTTTCTAGTTTTTTTTTTTTTTTTTTGAGGTTATGCAGAGACTCTCTTTTTCATGCTTGGAGTGTATTTATATAAGGTGATGGAAATATAGATGTTTTCTTAGAATGAATTAAGGAAAGTTGTAACTCAGTTTCGATAGAAATGTTGTTGATTTTAACTTTATATTATTTTAGCTATTAAAAGCAAATTAGAGGGTTTATTTTAATTGATGTTAATTAATCGTTAATTAAGGATAATGTAAACATTGAATAATTATATTCAATCGGTTATATTTTATAGAGACTAACTTAAATTATATTGTAACATATGGTATCCTGTTGGTGCCATTTGTTAACTTCAAGTTTGAATTAATTCTATTTTGGTACTCATTGTCTAGGAGTTGGAAAAAAAGATATAAGGAATAAAGTCAGAATATACAGGAATCAATCGATAATTATTATTCAGGAATATTTAAAAAATTTTTATAAAAAAATGAATTTTCTCATTATGAAATACTGAAAACTACATTGATACAAAAATGTTAGCGAATAATTTAAGAAATAGTTTAACAATTAAGAGGCGGTCGGAACCAAATCGGTGATTTGCGGTATATATCAAGTCAGCATTTTTCGCTTTACGATAATATTTTGTATATTTTTATGGCTTAAACCATTTCAAATTATTCTTTATATACATGACTAGAGGAAATGACTATATTTTTACCATATGAATAAGTAAATAAATTATTATAAGCATTTATTACAAATATCAAACTGATTTGACATATACCGCATGCAAAAAACTGTCGTGTCGATTGTTAGGTGGCATTTTTCGCTTTATAACAATATTTTGTATATTTTTGTGGCTTTAACTATTTTAAATTATTCTTTATATACATGACTAGAGGAAATGACTATATTTTTACCATATTAATAAATGAATAAATTATTATAAGCATTTATTACAAGCACCGAACTAAGTCACCGATTTGGTTCCGACCGCCTCTTAAAGAAAATTTAATTTTTTTTTAATAACATTTCGATTATTCTAATTAGCGCCTTATTTCAAATATTGACTTAACAAAAAATATAAATTTAAATTCGCAATGCATTTTACGATTTCTTTTATTTAAATCTAATGGTTGATTAAATTTCTCAATTGAAAAATCGAAAGCTCACATGTAAATCAAGACAGTGAAAATCAACTGAGAGTCAGCGAAGTGAAATATATTTACGCCCATGGAATCATGATAATTCCTTCGTGTATAGAGGCCAAAAGTAGACATTTACTTCACATCCATACCGTATAGTGCATAATAATTTTTCCTGACCTAGTTAATACTGGCAAGTACATAAAAGTAAAATGTCTTGTCGCCGGGGGTTCCGATGACCCTATTTTGCATAACCACGTGTTGAGTTGCAAAAAAAAAAAATATTTTGATGAGAAGAAAATTATCGCTATGTTAAATTTTATTGATATGTGGTATTTGCCTTACATCCGTATTGCTGATCAAATGACTTTATGATGATATTTTTTGTGATTTTAAAAGAGCAATGTGGGGTATTGCACTATTTACAATTTTTTTTTTAGTTTAAATTAATACTATTAAGATTATACGAGATGTACATTAAATATCGTAAAACTGTGATTTTTTACAGCATAATTTTAATTAAAACAAAATTTTTTTTAACAAGGACTTTAGTAACCTCATTTTATTAAAATATATAAAATATTACATGATGATTTGTTGAGTTTTTTAAGATGCACTTTAAACGATATTCAAGTTTGTATTGATACGTAAATAAACAATTTAAATATTTATTAATAATATTTTTTTTTGTTTTAATTTTAATTTATGTTTATATTCTCTTGGAAAAGTGATTTTCTTTCGAATATTAAGTATATTTAACTACAGAATTATTCAGTCAATGAATATCTATGTAAAATAAGATCAAAGAGTCGCTGGCGGCCGAACAAAGATTATGAAGAATATAAGAGGTAATTAAAAAGTATATTTACATCTACTGTGTAAATTCATTTTAAACTTTAGTACTTTACTTTAATAAAAATTTCATTATTAATATAAATTATAATTTAATATAGTCTTTTTTTTCAAGTTATTTATGCTATTAATTTTTTTTAAGCAGAATACCTAGATTATTTAATTTAACGACAATTTTTAATTTTAGGTTTGGTTTATAGATCGACATTAATTTTTTTATGATACAATGAGAATATTTAATTCTAAAGTTGTTTTTAATGGAAAATTAATGCACTTCATAAATTAAGTCATTCAAAGAAAAATAATAAAAATTTGCGTAACGGATTTTAACATATGTTTTAATAATAAATGTTTATGGTAAAATTTCTTTTTTTATTATAAAATATACATTAAAATTTTATATTCATCCAGCATAAAAAGCCATACATAGAAACTATTTTTAAAATTTAAAACTCAATTCTTAAAAAGCCCGCAAAATCGACCGCAAAAGCTGGTATACCTTTAACTATCATCCGCAGACGAAGAAAAAAAAACGACTATGTGACATTCCATCATAAACTCTTTCGTCTCGTCTTAAAGAAATGAAGAAAAAAAAATGTGAGCAAAATGTAAAATACTCAGACGACTAATATAACACCTATATATATATACGTTAGAGTAGTGACTGTAATCGTAAAAAAAAGCTTGTGCATCAAGCTCACAGTAGGAGACTATATAATGCATATACATATAGATACGACAGCTGCAGACCGACAGTCTGTGAGGGTATAGAGAGAAAAGTCATCTCTCTATTCGAATTGAATGGAGAAGAGTTTTGTATGTTTTTATCTTTTTTTTTTCTAGTGGTTAGTTTTATAATGCCGGCGCATTATTCAGAATGAAATAAAGTTGTACTTTCGTTTTTAGAGGTTTTATAGATGATTAAATGTTTTGTTGAAAGCTAAATCATATAAGGAATTAATTTTTTTTTATCAATGCATTTTATTGAATTTCATGGTTTTTATTTTTCACAACAGATCGTAAAAGCCGTGAGGATATTTCACGTTGGAGTAATAAAATTTAGTTGAAACCTTTTGGTAAAATTTAGTTTAAAAAAAGAATATAGTGTAAAATACAATATTAATTTATCACTAAATTAATAGTAGGAAAGCTTTGAAGAAAGGTTCTTATCAAATTTTTTCGATGTTAGCCCTTTTAAGCTAACTGAATTTTTCTATAATATTCAATTGCAATTTTTCAGACGAGCTTCTAGTAAACTGCAAAAAACAATAATGATTCTAAAATATTTACCTAGCCAATCTTACTGAAAGCTACTACCGCAAGTGGTTGTACCTTCTCTATATGTACATTTTATAATTTTTCCCGCTCTTAAACCAAGTGCTCCAGTATTTCTAATAGTTAGTTTGTCCCAAACATTTTAAATTTATAGTAATATTTCATGAGAACTTCTTACAAGATTTCTAATCTTGCGAGTTATGTGGAATTCTCGTTGCTAGTGCAACATCTTTAAGATAATATTTTTCTAATAATATCGAAAATTTATCGATGAAAATAATGCTGAAGAAAAATAAGATTTTTCTCAAAGAAAGTTTATTGATTCGAGTATCTTTGAATTCTATTTATTCTATTGTTACATGTTAATGAATTTTTGAGGTTAATCTATGAAAAGTAATATGTTATAGATATTTTCGTAAGGGCGAGTCTATATACAAAGACGATGAGCAAACGTTAGAAGCGAATATATAGAGAACAGAATAAGGAGTATAAGAGGCCGACGAATCAAAAGAGAAACGTATAACAAAATGCCGCGGGCAGTTCAACGGCCTGCCTCATCTTCTTCTTCGTTATAAGCTTTACACGTTTACAAGCTTACATATACATGCGCATACACATTTTGGTTACTATTGCTCTTTCAAATGCATCAAGCAAGAATGTTATTTCTTTTTTTTCATTTTAATGAATCCTTTTCCCTTTTCGGCTCTACTATCTGCTCAGGGCTATCTGTTTCAAGGAAGATGATGACTTTTGCCGATTAATAATATGGAATATATATGTAATCGTTTGGGAATGCAAATTTAGAAGATGATTTAGGTCGATGTTGTTTTTGTTTTATCATGCGTTTTATTTTGTCCGAGAGCAGCTTATATATGTGGCTTTCGCATATAACGTTTTGCAAGTCGATTTAAACTCTTGATAAGTATATTATCTTTTGATGTTATTATTGGCTTTGCCATGATACGTAATTTTAATAAAAACAAGACATTCCCTTACTTTCAATAATAATAATTAGTTCAAATTTCAATATAAAGCATATAAAATAAAATTTTCCAGATTTAAATCAAACCAATCTCCGAAACTTTTTTTTATCAAATCAATTAAAGAATATTGGAGACTATAAAGAAGAAGAAGAAGTTCATTTTTTATTTCTGACTGATTCTAATGTATTGTTTCCCTTTTGAAATAAAAATTTTGGTTCTGTTATCTAGTCAAGGATATCTTTTACAAGCACGTTTATGGCACTACGTCTGTGATGATACTATTATTGGGCATGCACAGTTTAAATGCAAATTTCGAGAATGATTTAAAGTTTATGTTGGCTTATATTTTCAAAGCATTTAATTGTGTTTGAATAATCCGAAAGATATGACGTGTACGTAAGCCATAAAAATTACCATATGTCACATTAATTAACAATAACAGAATCTTTTATTCGTAATATAATAGTACATTACGATACAAGTGACCTAAGTGGCACTTTATTACACGGCCGGAGTTATCGCCCTCGCTGCGCTCGGGCGATAACTCCGGCCGTGTAATAAAGTTCCACTAAGGTCACGAGTATCGTATACTATTTTGTAGCACGTGGGACATAAATCCGCCAAATTAAATCTGTACTCTTCAAAATCAGTAATAAACAAAAACTATGCACTCCACGAATTATAATTCAAAAAATAAAAGCGAAAACTATAAAAACCAAACACTACGCATTCTGTGAATGATAAATCGAAAAAAGAAAAAGAAAACTATAAATAAACTAAAACTAAACACTCCATGAATAATAGATCGAAAAAGAAAAAAAGAATATAATTTCAAAAATATACTCAAAATGTGTAATAATAATTAATATTTATCAATATTATTGATATTATGTGAAATTGTTTGTTGAAATCATCTTCTATGAAGCCATAAATTGAAATTTTGTTTCACGTATGAATTAGCGTCGTAGGAGCGGTGAGGAGGTAACATGTTTAGTATAGCAATAGCAATCGTGTGTAGTAATAGGGGGTTCCCCGTAGCATTTTATAATGCAACGCTGAAATGACTATACCTCTTCGCTTTACATGTTACGCTACTATCAATTTTAGTTTTACTCGTATCTTGCTTGCTTATAATTGTTATTTAATTTGAAGAATGTTAATGTAAAAGAGTTTCAATATACTACAGCTTATTGTTATTTATGAAAATACTTTAAAAAATAATTTACATATAAAATTATTTCTTATTATATACGTACGTTACCTAAGTAAATTCATTATTGTACCGTGTAAAAAAGTGCCACCTAGGTAACAGAAAAGTGTTACCTAAGTGCGGATTTAGGTCCCGCAGTGCTATAAAATATAAAGCTTTTATTATAATCAGAAAAAATATATTTTTTTTATTTCGAATATTATTCTTGTTAGGATTTTCTGACACAGATTTAATATATATTCTATTTCTAAAACTTTAATCTCTAGTTGTTATTTATTTTCTAAAATTCGTTTTATTTTTAATAATTTCTAAGTATTTAAAATACTTGTAAAACGTTATTGAGATTCTTAACTTGATCATTTAAATAACTAAGCATTAAAATAGTATTGCATGATATCGTACGATGAAATCCAATATCTAAGTATTGCAGAAAATCTAATAAATTATTAATAGGTCGATTACGTCGGGGCAAATTGATGATTTCAGTTAGCTAAGGCTCATAACAGCGCATATGTTGATTTATAAATAAATGCATTCGGGCTTAACTATCGCAACGATATCACATTTATATTACATATTAAGTGAATTGAGCTTTCTTTTTTTCTACTCTTTTTTTTTAAACATTAAGTATGAATTTTTTTTATGTATGATTACCGCTTCCCTTTTGATGTTCATCGGCAGCAGCTGTTGCATCTTTACCAGCTTTCCTTTCCTTTTTTTTCTTTCATTCAATAAAAGAGAGCACTTGCTCACGAGCTTTATGAATGAACGTAAACATTATGTTACATACAAAAGTACGTCTGCAGATTCGCAGAAACGCAGAGAGATTAAAGTGCGGTTATTACACATACTCTTGAAATGAGAAACAATGTCAAGTGCACATAAAACCTCCTACGCTTAATATTCTATATGTTGTATTATCATTAAAACTTCAATATTTTATATATTTTAAAATGACGAAAATTTCTATACCGACATTGTCATTGATCATTTAAATATATATTTAAATGATCAATGACAATGTCGACATATTATCATTGATTTTATACTTTTGAGATGAAAGCTTTTGCCTCATTTTTTTCTCTTATCTCTTTTGTGTTGAATTAATCGCTCGTCTGCGAAGTTGCATTACGTTGATTTATCGACTGTGCTTCAGAGTTGCATTTATTTTTCACGTTGTAAGCTTGAGTGTAAGATTTTGATTGGCTTTTGTAGTCTCGTAGAATAATAAATGCTGAGGTTAATTTATTTATTTTTTCGTTTCGTATTTCGTTAGTGATTTTAACTAATAGTATTTTGGTATGTGTCGAAAATAAAAAGTTGAGACATAAAAATTACTAGCTTATTTTAAATATTATATTTGTCATTCGAATTGATTATTATTCATAATTTCAAATTTATTCGTAACATTGATTTTACATGATTTGTTTTTTCGTTAGTAATTATTATTACTCTAACCAAATGTACTTATGAAATTCTTTTCGTGTATATGTTTGAGAAAAATAATGATGATAAATGTTTAAAAGAGCCCCGCCTTGCTACATACATCAAAACAAACTATAAGCAGAGCGCCAAAATTGATTAACGGTGCATAACGCAAAGCTTAACGAGCTAAAAGTAACGTCGATGCATATCTAATTTTAAGGCGATTATAAGTAAGCGCATTGTTTTCTTTTATTTTTAACAATACTGGGTACAAGGTTACATTGAAATAATAATGTCGAAATTTTTTTTATATTTATTTTTTAACTTGTAATAGTACAAGAGTTTTTAAAAAGATAATGTATATTTCATATTATAATAATTATATTATTAATACTAGTTTAATTTTTAGATTATTTTACTTGTGATTTGGTGATAAATAGAACTTATTAATTACACGTATATTCAATGTATAGAATAAAACACTTGTAATATTAAGCAGCATAAGTAAAATGTAACGTAAAAGTAAAGAGAAAAATAAAATAACAAATTAAATAAAATTGAAATTTTATTAATTCAAAAAAATCCAATATTTGAACAAACGTGCGGGCTTTGATGGCAATAAAACAAATTTTCGGTACGTAACTAGTAAACGTGAGGTGACAATAAATAATTAAACAACTTATCTTCAAGCATTGAATTCGGAAGACTTGATAAAAAATGTTAATTTTGGGATTAGATACACTCTTAATACTTGAATTTACACTCTTCTATACTTTGCAATAATTCCATTGATCTCATTTTTACTTGTAGTGATTAGGTGTATATTCACACTCCTCCATACTTCCCAAACATTCCATAATAAATTAATATCACTTTTATTTGTGGAGACTAGGTGTGTGTTTAAACCACTTTATAATAAACTAATAATTTCCAAGTCGTTTTGGAATAGAAGCTTAAAAAATTTCCTTATTGTTGCTTTCAAGCAATCAGCATATTAGAGGTTTTTCTAGATCCCTTTTTAGGCCCGCCGGTACGTAGAGAAGAGCATCTAATATTACATTCACTAAAAATACTGGTCCATTACGAAAGAAATTTTTCTTAAGCATTTTTATCCCATGTTGAGAAAATGCATGGTAAACAAATAGAGATAGTGTATCGTATTTGTGGATGTGATATTTTAGAGCCCTAAAGAAAATGGAAATAATCGAATAACAAAGTGGAATTATTAAAATTACTGATTGAGTTTCATTAAATTTATTTAAAACAACAATCTCTTGTATGTATACTTTTGATTCTTAGTTGTTATATTTTTCAAAACTATTATTATGTGCGACAATTTTTATAGGTCTCCTGAATTTTTTTTCTTTTTCATTAATTCAAGAATGTATTTATTGTAAATACTAATAGCAATCAGAAAAAAATAAATAACAAAGTCATAAAAAACATGTAATATTTCATTAATTTTATCAAGGATTAATATTTCACTGCTCAATATATTTGAGGCTATATATATGGTATTTTAGTAATGAATTTACGAAATATAATAAAAATTAGCATTCATTCAAAGAAGTATAAATAAATTTGTGTTTATTTTATACAATTGGCTTATGAATTTAATAACTAGAAAAGAGGAATTTAATCCAATTAAAAATATATAATGCATTTTAGTAATATAAAAAATCCTTGATTACAATTTATATTACATTGTATAATTTTAAAAATATAACTCTTTAAATCATGTAAACTATTCATGCATCATAATCTATAAAAAGAATTTTTGTTTTAATTAAATAATGGAGAGATTCTGAAATTAGAAAAAATTGCACAGTTAATAAAATTTTAAATATTTAAAAAATTTAATTTTAGCTTTATATAGATAAAAAAATTAGACTTGAAGAATATCGATTTAACATTCTTTTGATAACTATAATCAATTTATATATTTTCAAAATATTTATATTTATATTAACGAAAAATTAAATTGTTACTTTTATAATTTATAAAATCTATGTTCATTTAAGTAACAGTTGAAGTTTCATAAAAAAAGAAAGACTTTTTTAAAACACGCTGTTACAGACATCTTTTACACATAAGAAACGAAAGAATGCAACGCACTTGACACCTAGTCCCCTTTTAATATAAAAAAAAGGTATAGATGAAAAGGTAGATTTTGGTTCCCCCTCGAAATATGTTACGCAGCTTCTGTATTGTACAGCATATAGATCAAGCGTCTCTTTTTTCATCTGATCCGATTATTTTTATTTATACAGGTGAAATGGAGTAGATTCTTCTATGAATAAAGTAGAATTTCTTTGTGATATACTTTCGCTTGGGTTCACTCTTTATGAAATTCGAGGCATTACATATATGCTATACTATTTAAATTCAAGCAGTTTATTTGGATGAATTCTTTCATAACTTTGAGCATATTTTTACCCTTGATTCAACGAATTAACACTATTTTCTAAGATAATGACGTGCTTTTAAATATTACACATCGAATCATAATCCTTTTAGTATATAGGATAAAATTAATTTCTTTCGCTGTACATTCGATTTTTTATGTTAACTTTTTCCTTGTAGTAAGATAATTTATAAAAATTTCATGATTTCTATATGTTACATAATCAAAATTCATGTAATAGATATGAAATTCTCATTTAGTATGTAATCTTTAAAATTTACATATTTCGATTAATTTATCGTATATTTCTAACGAAAACTACAAGGTGTAAAAAGTATTCTTCCGGTGTGCTGAGCAGAAAAAGCGAAGCGACAGGTGGTTCAATTCATTACTGACTACAGATAAAAGTTGTGTGTGTTTTTTTCTTCTAAACAGGTGTTTTTCATTCATGTCCGCCGCTGCTGACGAGAACAAGTATACAATGATTCTACATTGTGATGCGCTTCTTCACTTTTTCTACGATAAAAAAACAAAAAAATATGTTTTCGGATACTATTACTAGATTATTTGATTAAAGACTTTTTTAAAGTATTGGCTAGTATTTTAATAGTTTATTAGAAACTTTTATTGAGTTGTCGATGAGCAGCTTGAGAAAGTAATAAAGTTTCACAATTTTTAAGACTGAGTAATATAAATTATAATCCATTATTTACAATTTTTTAAACTAAACTACGAAATTAAGCAGTTTTCATCGATAATGTTAAAATCATTAATAACATGTGATTAAATTTGAAAATTACACGATTAATGTCACAAAAAAATGTTTAATGATTTGAAAAGATTCAATAAATTTTTTATAAAAATTTCCATAAATATACGATACTTTGTTTTAGCTGGAATATTTTGAATAAAAAATTCAAAATATGTGAATGCTCATTTTTTAATGTGGGACGGTTATTTAAAAGTTTTAACGTCAAGTTACAGTTATAGCCGCATGAAGCACAGGTTCTAACATTTTATTAGTTATCATTAATTTTTTTCAATAATATATAGTTCCTTTAATGATTCGGTCATTTGGTTGGTGCATTTATATTAATTGTGTTTCTTTGTGTAATTTACGATTTGTGTATACACTTGTATGGTGTTCTGATGAATCGATTTTTCTAACTGAGCTAATGAACTTTTCCACTTGATTGCGCATGGAAATTTCATGTAAAGCGTACACAGTTATGTTAATGAAAAATTTTCATAAAGTTTCGTGTGATATATAATTAATAACACACGAGAAAAAATATCTGTTTTGAAAGTTGATTATAAAAAAATCGATTTTAAGTTATTTTTTTAGAATATATAATTTTGTTCATCTCATTAAAATTTAAAATTACAATCGATAATTTATATATAATAAAAAAATCAAATCTAACAATTTAAAATTATTGTTCTTGATCAATATTATTTCCTTACTAAATTACTTATTTGAGCTGCAAAACATTGTCAGAATAGTTTCTCGTTGGTGATTGAAAGATGTATAACAGATTACAAGCCACGTACTTTCGCATAATTAAAGCATAGTTTTCAGCAAGAAAAATAAAAATAAAAGCACCGAAGGGAAAGCGGTATTGATAGCTCTATTGCTAATTGCATAGTTTGAGAAGTGCATTGCGATACTTATCTGATAGTAAGTATGCGTCTCTATCTTGCGTATATGTTGGCAAATTGCTTGATCCTTTGATTGTCTAAGATTTTTTTTTCCTTTTCTTTTATAACTTTATTTTTGCTGCATTGCGTAAGTGAGTTTATAAGTTGATACGATTTTTTTAATGCTTATTAATGTATAAATTATTTGTTAACAGAATCAATAATTCATATATTTATTATTGAAAGGAATGCAAATGCGCAAATATTACAAGCAATAACGCAAATTTACAATATAAATTAATTTAATATAATCGCTGTGTGTATTTAAAATTCTTAAATGTAATTAATGTAAAAGCAAATCTGTTTATAAACAAAAATTTCAATTTTTTTCGAAATTCTCTTTTTTAAACTTATATTTATATTGCATTGTAGAATTTTCTATCATGTAATTGTTAAAATCATATAAGCTAATTACAAATTATTATCTGAAAAAAATTTTTGTTTTAATTAAATAATGGAGAGATTCTAAAATTATAAAACTCTCACTAAAACTAATAACTAATGGTAGAGTGTTGATCTTTACCTTTAACTTTAAAGGTAAAGAAAAGAAGGAGTCATACACATAAATGTAAAACTCCTTCTCACTTTACGCATTTTTGAAGAAAGCATATCAATTTAATATCTAAACACGATTACTTTAATTGTTTGTTGTCATTTTCCGCCTAGCGGGAATCAATTGTATTAATATTGATACTTGTTTTTGTATTAAAATTTTTAAATGTTTTCAATTCATAGAATTTGAAATTTTTAAATCTTATTTTATTATGTACGTACGTACTTCTGTGAAGTACTATTATCACTAAATTGCAGTCAACACTGTAAATTTTTTAGTATGCATAATTATCAAATTTTATATAAAAAAGAATTCAATTTTTCTTTTATATTTGTTTGAGATATAGTTTTTTTAATCTATTCATGTTTCTTCTATTCGTCAAAATAATAAATCAAATATTACAAAACATTTATACGATTTCTTTACTGTATAATTTGATATAACAATATTGAAAATTCTTTTTATTAATGTAAAAGTATAAGTCTGCTTTTTAAAGAAAAGTTTTTTAATTTTTTCCGGAATTCTCCTTTAAAAAATTTGATCATGTGATTATTAATATCATGTAAGTTAATTATAAAGTATTATATGAAAAAATTTTTTGTTTTATTTAAATAATGGAGAGTGTGAAATTAGACAACTCTCGCTAAAACTAATGATGTTTGTTATCATTTGACGTTCACTGCCGCGTAACGGAAATTAATTCTATTGCTATTGCTTTCTGTTCAAATTTTAAATCTATTTAAATTTATAAAATTTTAATGCTTACAATCTTATTTCATTTTTTTTTAAATTTTAGCTTGTACTTTAACGTTATAAAATTTAATGCTGCAATTTCTTTACCCAACTTACTGTACATATTGTTAATAATGGACCAAAAAAACTTGTTTAATATTAATTGATAGAAAAATTAACAAACAAGTTGCAATATATTTCGAAAATTTTTAAAAGTACATTTTATTTTTTTATTAGTTCTAATAGACACGCGTATTTATTTTAGTTTTTATACTTATTAATGTACAAATTATTTGTTAACATATATTTATTATTAAAAGTAATGCAAATGTGCCAGTATTATTAGAAATAAAGCAAATTTTTAAATATTAATTAATTTTATATATAATTGTTGTGATTATTAAAAATTTTTTTATTAATGTAAAAGTAAGTATGCTTTATAAAAATTTTTTTAATTCTTTTCGAAATCCTCCTTCAAAAAATCTGATTTTTTTTTAAACCTATATTTACATTGCATTGTGTGATTTTCTATCATGTAATTGTTAAAATCATGTAAGCTAATTACAAATTATTATCTGAAAAAAATTTTTGTTTTAATTAAATGATGGAGAGATTCTAAAATTAGAAAACTCTCGCTAAAACTAATAACTAATGGTAGAGTGTTGATCTTTACCTTTAACTTTAAAGGTAAAGAAAAGAAGGAATTATACACATAAATGTAAAATTCCTTTCTCACTCTACAAATTTTTGATGAAATCATATAAATTTAATATCTAAACACGATTACATTAATTGTTTGTTGTCATTCGCCACATAGCGGAAACAAATTGTATTGATATTGATGCTTGCTTCTCTATACAAATATTTAAATGTTTTGAATTCATAAAATTTGAAATTTTTAATATCTTATTTTAATTTTAATTTTAATAAAACTATCTTTATTACATTATTCTTCATATTAAAACTTAGATCGACTATGCAACTAAGTTCCAATTTTTTAAACTTTAAAATTAAATCATTTACTATTTTTTCGACAACTTTTTACCAGTGACTGGCTAAAAATTGACTAAGAAAGTTGGCCAATCGTTAATTTTTTCACCATTTGAGATGGTGAATTTCTACCAGGGTACTAAAAGGCGCATTCCAATAAACTCAACGTACCCTAAATACATAAAAGTTACTCCTTTCTAAAATTTAAACATCTTTTAAATTAATAAAATTAATGCGCGTGCAACAGATAAACTTTTTCGCTTCGCAGCACATGTTGGAATTTCAAGTCGGTTTGTATATATGTGAAAAAAGTCTTGCACTTTTAAAATAAACTTACGCTCTCGTCACCTTTTTCTTCATTATCTTTACGGCGCGTTGCAAAAGTTACATAAAATTCTTAATTTTTTCTTTCTTCCTTGCGTTATCCTATCTCTCTATGTATACATGTTTCATGCTTGTATGGCATGGGAATGATTATCTGTAAGTTAAGAATTAAAGTTTACCTTTCTGTTTTTTTCTTAGCTTTTCTTCGCTCGCCGGCTCTTGATAAGAGTTATGTCAATGTTGTACTTCATCAAGTTTTTGCACGGACTGATGTAGTGCATATGTTGAATATACTTGTAGATAGAAAATTTTTTATTAACAATTTACTTGCACTAAAATTTTGCACTTGTTTAAAACTTGTGTTTTCGAATATGTTATTTTGTAATAATTATTTTTAATATTAAAAAAAAAATAAAAAACTTGGATAAATTACAAGAAATAATTTCTTATAATTTTTCAAATACAAAGGCAAATATTAAATATTGCATAAAAGTTTTTTCAAGCGTTTACTGATTTACAAACAATGTAAAGGACTCCCTTTAGAATACACACATAACTCTATAAGGTACGAAGCCATTTAATGTCTTTTTTTCGGCTTCATTTTGTAAAGGCTTCTCATTTACTTAAAAAATTTCGTACATATACGTGCGCAGTATCGTTTACATCTATCCCTTTTATATTTGCTGCTCATACCCGAACCTTCATTTGTGGCTGTTGAAATAATAAAAAGACGCAGTGTAACGTTGTTTTTTATTATTATTTTTTCTCCAATAAAACATGTAGTTAAGGTTGCTTTTTGTACAAGTTGGCCTTGATGCTTTTTGGATGTAATCGAAGAGGTCGTAGTCGTCGTCTCGCTGGCTGATAAAAGCAGTGAATTATGAGCACTTTTTCAATAGATTAATACTGTCGAGAATGATTTTACCAAAGAATACAGTATTACATAGGCCTTGGAAAAGATTTTGTGCAGCACAAATAAAAGAGAAATTTTTTATTACATATAGCGCGATAAATGAGAAATTTATAAAGGAGCAATTTCATTTTAGTAAATAGATGTAAAAGAAACTTTTTTATTATTGAAGAATACAATTTTTATTAGCAATTTATCCGAATCACAGATAAGCTAAATTTTTCGATTTCAAAACATCTGGTATTATGGAGATATGTTAAAAAAAGTGAAAGTTGTTGCAACCTGAATATATACATTCGAGAAAAATCATATGAATATCAATTGCTTTTTAAACTCCTTATTAGAAAAGCTCGAAAAGCGTACGGCAATAAAAATCAACGATTAAAATTATTCTTAACATACATTGTAACTAATAATTCATAACAACATGTCCATTAAAAAATATACCGGAAACGAAACAAAAAGCTTTTTATCATTTTAACTTTTGTATGGAAATTAAAAAAAGAAAATTTAAAAAATATAAGAAAGAAAGCAATAAAGCACGTAGCAGCTTTTAAAAGTACTCGTTATTCCTTTTAACTCCAGCTGTGCCGCGTGTGTTTTTCAAGAAGCATTCACGACAAATTCTACTGTATAGTATATGGACAGGTTAATAAAATATACGCACGACTGCAATTTTACGCTTAAACTTAAAGGAATGCAATTCCATACTAACCGGGTGTATACTTACAAGTTGGACCGGATTCTGGGTCAAAATCCTTAGAGTACTTTGCATGGAAGGACTTTATTATCAAAAGCCTTGAAATACTTTTTTTTTCATTTCTTTACACCCACGCATTATTACTATACGGCTTTACCGTCATTTATTAACGTTTTTTCTAAATACTGTATTATGAAGTTTCTTGATGCATAGTCGATCTAAGTTTTAATATGAAGAATAACGTAATAAAGATAGTTTTATTAAAATTAAAATTAAAATAAGATATTAAAAATTTCAAATTTTATGAATTCAAAACATTTAAATATTTTTATAGAGAAGCAAGCATCAATATCAATACAATTTATTTCCGCTATGTGGCGAATGACAACAAACAATTAATGTAATCGTGTTTAGATATTAAATTTATATGATTTCATCAAAAATGTGTAGAGTGAGAAAGGAATTTTACATTTATGTGTATAATTCCTTCTTTTCTTTACCTTTAAAGTTAGAGGTAAAGATCAACACTCTACCATTAGTTATTAGTTTTAGCGAGAGTTTTCTAATTTTAGAATCTCTCCATTATTTAATGAAAACAAAAATTTTTTTCAGATAATAATTTCTAATTAGCTTACATGATTTTAATAATTACATGATAGAAAATCACACAATGCAATGTAAATATAGGTTTAAAAAAAATCAGATATTTTGAAGGAGGATATTTCGAAAAGAATTAAAAAAATTTTTATAAAGCATACTTACTTTTACATTAATAAAAAAATTTTTAATAATCACAGCAATTATATAAAATTAATATATAAAAAATATTATTAGTAAAAGAAATAAATTGGAATTCGTAATTTTTTTCTTAAATATTTCAATCATTAAAAATTAATAAACTATATAAAAAATTAGATAAAAATAAAATAAACTGATAAAATAAAAAATGTTATAAGTAAAAGAAAGCACCTCATACACTTGATTTGGTGCTCTACCAACGAAAGTAGGTGTAGGTGAATCAGGAAAACTATTAAGCTGACTCAATGTAAGGACAAAGTATTGATCATTGCAAATTCTTTGAACCAAGTCATTATCCTGGCCATGCTTTTTGACTTGAGCATTTGCTTCATGAGACAGTACTCCGATTTTTTCATGACACTCCTGTCTATTTTCACCAGCCTTAATCATTAACATAATAACAATTTCTGTCGACACAAACGGCAATTCGTAAGAAATATGTCGAAAATTGACTTTAAGATAAACAATTCACTCTTCAGTTGTATTTTGTTATTTCATAAGTGTAACATCTGCTGAAAGGTAAGCTTCATCTAATATAATACATCGATTGTCTGAATCATTGAGAATACGTTACATCCATTGATTGACAGCTGTTTATTGTAGACTATTATTTACAAGCATCGTGAGATGATATGCTGTAACAACATTTACTATGCATAGGATTTAGTTTTTATGGAATTGCTGATGAACCTATTTGCATAGATTTGTATTCATATTTTTCATACTGTCGAGAATTCTTATGTCATTACAAATCTTGTGAACATTTGCATCTATAAACTACGATTATTCAAACGTTCAACATCACTTTTTCTGATATATGTTTAACCCCTTGTAGGATAATGTTTTTTCAATCCTACCGTTTTCTAACCAAATCATCTAAACGTCTTAACCTTCATTCTATCGTGATTAAAAAATTGCAAAAATAAAACTCACGAGAATGTAAATCATTTCTAGCACGATTATGGCATATTCATCCATTAATAAAGCATATAATCATAAAGTTGCTTGTTTTCACATCGTCGTTAGTCAAGCAGGTTGTAAATGTGTAAAACCAAGAGTTCAAAGTGAACGATATTCTTGAGAAAATTTTGCTTCAACTTGATAATTATTCTATGTATTATAAGTAGAATATCAAAACCATTTCATAAATCGATAATAGCTAGTTGCACGAAAATTAATAATTCGAGTACTTTTTGGACATTATTTTCCAAAAACAAGTACATGAATCGTGTCTTGTTATTTTTTTTTTCATTTCTGTTACTTGGTCTAGCCTTATTACATTACCAATTCCCATGTAATTTTTGTTTCAACTAAATACATCTACAATTTTTTACAAGTGTTAAATTTTAATTAATACGCAATACGTTGTCGATAAATTTTTTAGGTCATAATATTTATTTCCAAGCACTTTTTACGTTGAAATAATATTAATTTTTTATAAAACCGAGTAGCAGGAATTAATTTAAAAGTTTTTAAAATCATTAAGTTTTTTGCCTTCTTCTATTCATTTTGTTTCGAGCGATTGTATAAGAAATCAGGATAAAAACATTATAACTTTAAAAAACATTAAAATTTAACAAATCATCTCTAATTGTCATTTATTATAATATTTTTATAAAAAAATGGAAAAAAATCTTTGCGCTCGTATTTTACCGATCTTTAACCAAGCGCATCGACATTAAAGAGCAAAATTACGAGAGGTAAAAGCAACTACATGCACCTTTTCTTTGTTTTTATTAGTAATGGTAACTTACTTTTTATTGTATGGCACAAGAAAATGTTACGGCGTCGCCTCGAGCTACAGAGCGATTATATATATATATATATTTGTTTTGTTGCTGTTAAAACTCTCAGTAATGGTGGAATTTTGTATCGTTATGTGATTTTTACAGAACTTTATTATTGCTAATGATGATTATGAATGAGACTTTTTAAATTGATTTTTTTTCGAGATTAAAATTTTAATATTTTAAAATTTTTATAATAATTAAAAGAATTCTTTTGTTAGATTTAGCTTGATAGTAAAACAATCTTATGATTTATTATAAAATTTCTATACTACAGGAATCGAAAAGAAAATTTACGCTGCAATTTTAGAATGATATGGTAAAAATTGAACTTTAACGCACCTACTTTATAACTAAAAAAGACTTAGAGTAAATTTTCATGTTGTTAATACATCATATATACAAAAATGATATTTATTAAATTCTTGATGAGTAATGTTTATGCTAAATAAGTGGATGTGTGAGGTATCGTGCTCTCTCCGATTACTCTGTCCTATATTAAAGCATATAGTGCCGGTGAGGTCGTCAGGCTCAGTCGACAGAGTAATTGATTCATAATCTCGAGATCCCGAGTTCGAATCGCGCTCCCGGCCGATTCATACTTTACTACTCATATTTTATTTTTAATAAATAATCTATAAAACTTTTGAAGAATAATGAAATTTGACTAATTAAATAAAATGTTTTTGCAGTGAAAAGCTTGGCAACTGGCACATCGAGCCTATACAATAAATTAAACTTATATAATGAATAATTTTTAAAAATTCCTCGATTTTACGAACCTTGAGAAATTTGGTGAAAAAGAAAATCATGTGTATGGTTTATATGTAAAGTTTGGAAAAAAAAATCTTTTATTCATGATGCAACATCAGTTGCATTTTACTGCACATTGCCAACCAAACGTATAATATAAGATATTATTATGTTAAAAGATAAAACGTAAGAATGTTGAATCATGGCTATGCGTGAATAAATCTCGAGAATTAAAAGGAAGATCCGGCTTAAGAAAACGAATAAAGAAATACCGAACGTTAAGTTTTTAGGACTATGCGAATTTATGAAAAAATGCTTATAAATTAAATTTTGGAATTTTTATCTTTGGACTAAAAAATTATGTTAAATTCGGCATTTATAGGTGAGAAAACATATTCTAAAGTTTCGATAAAGTTAAGAATTTCAAAACTTTTCTACGAATAAGATTTGGTATTTGAATATTTTCGAGTCCTAGTCGACTTGTAAATAAGACTAAATATTTTGAAATATTCGAAAAACACTTTACCTGCACTGCATGCCCTTAATTTCAGGTAAACTTATTTTTTTTATTATTGACCATGTACTAGTAAAACATCAATTGAAAATGCAAGCGTTAAAAGGGACTTTAGATTTTGAAGTACTTACCTTTCCGGCTATAAATAAATCTAATATTTTTGAAAATAACATGCATTTCGGACTGCAGGTATTGAAGGAACAAATTTATGGAAAATTACTGAAATATTAGGGTATAAGAACTGACTTTGCTATAATTTTGACAGTTCATATTTGACACCTGTCGAATGCACATTAAACTGACAGATTTTTCTTTATCATTATTTATATAATATTCATAATGTTCAAATTAAAAATAAAAAAACCTGAATCTAAAGCTACTGTTCCGCTTTACGATGAAGCTAAAGGTAATTTTCTGATTATTTTCTATAAAGCGAATAAATGATAAAATTTTTAAAAATTAAATACCATATGATTATTATTATTAGAATTAAAAAATAGTAAAATATTTATAATTAAATTGAATAAAAATACGGGCGTTAATGAATTTTTTAAACGTTTTAGTGAGACTATTAGATGATACGCATGATGTTGAAGACGATGATTGTGATTCTGTTGAACCTAGTAAAGTTTATCATCAAGAAGAAACTGAAACCATGTCTGAAACCAAGACAGAACCAAGTTTCGATGACAAAGAACAGTTAATCTCTCAAGTTCTCGAACTTCATAAAACGCTTAGTGGTATGTATTTAAAAATATAAATTTTTTTTTATTAATATAATACTGATAATAAATTTATATATTATTAATAATTTTTTAGAACTTTATAAAAAAGCTACCGGAATAAGGGAGAAAAATAAGACATTGAAAAGTGAAAATCAAATACTATCAGAATATATAAAAAATGTAATGACGGCTTCCTGTGTCTTCCAACCAGTAGAGAAATAAAATCATTTTTTTTTTTTTAATATTTGCGACATTAAGATGTTAATATTTTCTGTCAGAAAATATTTCTATTTTTTATAACATGAAGATCGATAAATTTGTGATAACTTGAGATAGTGAAGATATTTTTCATCATCAAAGTAGAACTTAAATGAAGAAAGAATCGAGCAAAACGATCGCTCAGAGAATCGGTTGTTAAGTAATTAACATACAAGACTGAGAAGACGCTGATTCATACGGTGGAATTAAGAGACGAGCAAATCTAGCACAAATCAATAAACACCAAGGAACACATTATCTGTAATCAGTCTCTATCGGTATGCTGTTTAAATATAAAGGATCAATTGATATGCAATTTTTTATTAATTATTTTTTAAATTAAATTGTACGTTTATAATTAGTTAATAAAGAGTTTAAAGATAAAAACTATCTAAATTCATTTCATATATATGTTTCTATCGTGTTTATATATTATAAAGATGTCGTGAAATATTCATGGAATCGAACACAAATTTTTTGTGTATAATAAATAGAAATAATAGTTTTAAAAATCTTAAAAATATATTTCTAAATCTAAAAGAATGATTTTTCATTCCAAGCAATTGAAAAAAAAAACTATATTTAATATTGTTCCATTAATTACTTAAGTTAAAATTTAATAAAATTATCATCTGATTGCAATCTCTTTCACGACTTGATTTTAAAAAAAATTTCTTTTTGGATGATTGTGTTTAAATAATTTTTGAAGTTATCATAACTTTAAAATATCAAACATTTATAGATACTCTCATAAAGTGATTTTCATTTCTTTTTGAAGAAATCTTTTTAGAAAATAATCTTATAAATTTGTTTCTGCAAATATTTTGAAGACAGAGTGATAAATGCAACTTTCAAATTTCGAGAGATCGTTTGACAAAAAAAGTATTCAACTAAACTCTACATTATTTTTAAAGAATTTTATTTAGATTGGAGTTTCCAGTTTCATATAAAATGGTCGTCATTAAAATCGAAACCTGATAGACATGCCTTATTAATTATTCTCATACATTTCACCTTTTCCGGTATTGATTTAATGTCATAATATCATTAATCTTTAAAAAACTTTATTTCATTCAATATCAAACTTAATGTAAAATTATATGAAAAAAAAATAAAGCGAGAGACTGAAAATTAGAGCTCATATTATTTAGCTTTTTTTTATTCAGTACTGGTTCGACATTTTACTCAATCAAAGTAAATACATATTTCAATCATTTGACCATTATAAAAGAAAAACAATTTATTCAGACTTTTATCAAGATCGAAAGGAATCTAAGCAACGCTTTCGGAATATCAAAGTTAAATTATAAATCTAAACTAGCGTAATAAAATTGATTATTTCTTTTCGCTCATAATAAAATCACAATTCTCTTGTGTAGCAAATTAATAATAAAATTTCTTTAGCTCAACAGATAATAGAGAGGCGTAGATTATGACTTGATAAAAAAAAAAGTTATTAAAAACCGGGGAGGAAAGGCTCGACAATGACCGGCACACATATCACAGAAATACAAAACACACAGCCTATGACACGAATACCAGAATTACTTGTAACATATGTACACGTATTCTGTGTATATAAGAATGGTTAAAGCTTCGCCACTATATTTACTTTTTTTTTCTTCTTGCGCAATATCACTGCTTATATATGCACGTATAAGTGTCAACGAGCTTAAAGGCTATTATGTGTGTATTTTTTTTTCTCAAGTTATAAAAAGTTAAATAGGAAGACAGAATTTTTAATTTATGGTAGAAACTTGACGGCCAAAGATTTTTCTAGTCTATTCAGTGCCATTGTGTTGTTGTGACGTTATAGTATATTACGCAACGAGTGCGATAATCACTTTACGCATTAGTTGCGTATATTATTTTTTCTAACAAGTGCGCAAAATTCTAAGAATGACAAACTTGCGTCTGTGATAGCATGTACAATCTTGTTCGAAGGCTATCAAGATTGTAAGAGGTAGTCGAGGTCGGGGCGCAGGACGGGGTCCAGGGGGTCAGCGGGGTCCTCCAAAAAAATAAATAATATTACTAATATAAAAATAAAATTAATAAAACCATCAACGGCAAGCTGGAGTAGAACCTGATATCGACCGAGTAACAATTGAGTTGTTTGTTATTTACTCAAGTATTAATCGGTGTATCTTCAAATTAAAAGTTGAGCGCAATAGATATTATTATTATGAACATCTATGCACAAGAAAAAAAAAAATCTACCGCTTTGTTTTTGAGAAAAGTAAGTAACGCCAATGTTTTTTCGCGTTACTTACTTTTCTCAAAAACAAAGCGATAGATTTTTTTCTTCTTGTGCATAAATATTTGTAATAATAATATCTATTGCGCTCAACTTTTAATTTGCAGATTCACCGATTAATACTTGAGTAAATAACAAAAATCTCAGTTAGACAAGGATAGCTCTCAAATTAAAATTCCATGAAAATATATTATTAAAATAATAATTGAGAATTCCTCCCCCCTCTTTAAAACAATAAATAAGAAATTATTTAAATGATTAACTCTAAGATTAATTAATAAGAGAGTTCACGTATCGCGAAAAAAAATTGTACATAGCACTTTAAAAGAGCACCACAAGAGCTTTCAAATGAGATGTATAAATGTCTGTTATGATGTATAGTTCCTGAAATATAATACTTTAAAAATTAAAAAAATTTTTTTTAGATGAAATCATTTTACGCACGCTCAAATCATTTTACGCACGCTCAAATCATTTTACGCACGCTGTATTCATTTTACGCACGCTGAAATCATTTTACGCACGCTCAAATCATTTTACGCACGCTCAAATCATTTTACGCACGCTAAAATCATTTTACGCACGCTGAAATCATTTTACGCACGCTGAAATCATTTTACGCACGCTCGATTCATTTTACGCACGCTAAACAAATGCGTCTCATAATATGATATTTTATGTACGCAAACGGGTACATGAAATCGAATTTTGCGCACGCCGTTAGAAAAAATATTGTTTTTAATCCACAAAATTATTGCTTATTATTATTATTTTTATTTAATTTTAATACCCGTAGATGCGCACTTATCGCAATTGAGATTATCTTTTAACTACTTTTTAACGGAATATATTTATCTTCTAGAAGAATTTTATTATTTTTACAAAGTTTAAACTTAAATATTAAACTATCAGCTCTAAGACAACATTATGCAATTTATAATTGCTATTAATTCAATACTGAGCCACAAACAAACATTGCAAAGAATGACAAGAAAGAAACGAGCTATTTGCGCATTGTCCCCTCAAGCAATCCTTCAACTTTTACGTGAAGAAGCTTGAAAATTACTTGCATTTTCTTTGCATTCGACTCTTTTATTGCAATAAAAATAAAGAAATTACACTTTGCGATTAAAAAAGTAAGATAGTAATTTAACTTTTTATTATAGAGAAAAATGAAATTAAAAAAAATTAATGCGTTTTATGGAGATAAAAAAATGTTTAAAAAATTAATTTTTTAAAAGCGTTACGTGCCTGTACGAACAGCGAGTACTTTGAATTTCTTAATTAAAAGTTAACACAAGGCGTGTCGCGATCGTTAATCTTTTTCATGTGTATAAGGATCGTGATATTATTTAACCGTTACACAGATATTGTGATTGTACTTAAAAATTCTACTACGTTTGGTGTTTAGTTTTACCTTTTTATGATCTATAAGATATTATTGTATTAAGTAACATGTTTACTTACTTGAGTACACGCATTCCAATAAATATAACTAGTTCCAATGCATATTTAACGTATTTTTCATTTTATTTTAAGAATCTTTATTTTAACTGTATAAAACAAGTTCAAATAAATAATTTAACGAAATTTCTACTTTGAAAAATTTAATAATATTCAAAGCAAAGTAAGTTTTATCATATTTTTAAAATTAATTCTAAGACATTCAATAAACACGCATTTAAGAATTGCTGTAATGCCATTGCATAGTTTTGAGTATGTATTAAAGCATTTAATCGTTATGAGAAGAGTTAGCCTTTCTTTGTGTAATTCAATACCGACGACTCCAAGGAATTCCTATAGGATATTAGTATTATTATGGTTCACATTGTACAGCATCCGTTTAACATTTAACCGATAAGACGCAATTGTTATTTTGCTGATTTTTTACTCTAAGAATTTTATTTTTAAGAACAGGATGGACGATAGTATTGTTTCATTTCACTTCTTATCGAATTATATTTTTTTAAGTAGCAATATAAATATGATGCTTTTAGTCCAGAGGGATTATGTTTAGGTATTCTTATTGATATTATAAATGTCTAATGAACATTTTTTTAAAAATTTTTAATTATTTATCTGATGATAGCAGTAATATGTAAAACTGCCGCAACTTACGCTTACAGTTGAGTCAATCCCTTCAAGACAAATGGTTTTTTTGCTTACCTGGAACAAAAGAAATAAACATTAATAATGAAACTTTTATCAAAATAATTATTTGCATTGCACATTTTTAAATTTATATATATATATATATATATATAGAAGGATTGGATATTTTTCATGTGGATAAATTGACTTTTTAGAAAAAAAAATTTGTTTTAACAGTCATGTCAAAAATTGTTTATCATTTAAAAAGGTTTGTTTAGAAAGTTAATCTACAATATTTAATTCTAGTACACAATAAAAATAATTTATACGCTTATAATACGTTTAATTTATAGGAAAAAATTTGAAGTATTAATTCTCCAAATGTATGTCTGTACTAGAAAAATCGTACTGTAATTAATATTGTTTCATGAATCATTACTTTTTATATTGTACTATGTAATTGAAATAACAGCATTATACGAAATGTATTGTAATGTTGTGATGTTATCTAAATATAAATCAAGTTTATTAATTTTTATTCGGCTATTTCGAAATGAATATCAACACAGATTGTAGTTTAATATCCTAATACATAAATAAAATTTTTTTCAATTGCGATAAATATCTAATAGACACTCGAGAAAAGTGTAAAGTATTTATTTGATAGCGATTAATGTAATATTTAGAAAATTATTCGATATTCGTTTTAAATTTTCTATTTCAATACACATGTGCGTATACGCCTTGGTGAAGGATCTGATATGTCCAAACGATTTTTTATGTTTAATGCATCTTTCGAATATGAAAACATAACATTAAATAAATAAATATCAGGCTATAAAACTTTTTTTTTATGTCAAAAAAATGAAAAAAATATTTAAGAGGTGGCCGTATCATTCTGTCCTTGTCTCATCTAAATTTTCGTTATTATAAATAAATAAAATATTTTCATAGAAAAGTAAAACAACCGCCCAATAGAGCAAAAGACAAGCAAACGATTTTTTTTTATGAAAAAATATGAAATTTTGATTATTTTTCGAATGAATAAAACAGTTCAATCAACTTAATCAAGTTCGATTGTTTTTCCGTTTCAGTTTTCACTCGAAAAATAATCAAAATTTCATATTTTTTCATAAAAAAAATCGTTTGCTTGTCTTTTGCTCTATTGGGCGGTTGTCTTACTTTTCTATGAAAATATTTTATTTATTTATAATAACGAAAATTTAGATTAGACAAGGACAGAATGATACGGCCTCCTCTTAATAGAGTATTTGCGAATTTAATTAAACCAAGTCCATGAGATAAACACTACTTTAGCTTTAACTTCCGTCACTTTTCAGGTTATTTATGTTTTTTTCTTGTTCATTTAATAATACATCGTTTAGATGACTGGTAAAATATTTTTTTTAATAATTATAAAAACTAGAAGATCTAAAAAATTTGTTTAATAGCTTAATACTTGGACGATCTTTAGTAGAAATATATTAGATATTAATAAATACGAAATTCCCATTTACCTCTATATTGAAAATCAAATACTTTAAAATGAAATTTTGTTTTCAAATGCCTGGTACCTAAGCTACGTTTTTCATAAATTAAGCCATACATTCAATCAATCACTAAAAAATAATTGTTAATCTTGAAAAAATCACATCAAGACTGCCTTAAAATAAATTTTCACTGTGCTTTTTATCCAATCCAAATAACATTGATGCACAAAGTTCAAGCTTGGTCTATAAAACATATTTATTCATGTAAATCCATTCAACGAATTTGAATAAAAAAAATTTTTAGTATAATCTTCAGTGATTGAATAATAAAAGGTTTACAAGTGGAATCGTTCGCTTGAAAAAAAAATTAGAGAAACCTAGACGGTTTTTAATTGGTGAGAAAAAAATGGACAGGCCTATCTTTAAAAGAGGAGAGAACATGTACCGTTTAAAGAAAATGAGTTGCATTATGCAACGAGGATATATTACTTTTTCTAACTCCCGAGTTTCAAATGCTTAAATAGTCTTGCTTTAGATTAAGTTTTTTATGACGAAACAGAAAAATTTCTAGAATCGTTCTATGGTTTTTATAAAAATTTTATGGATTAATTTTATACACGCATCAATGAAAATTCACATTGTAAATTTTTTTACAGTATAATGTAAACATAAAAATTTTCATGAAATATACTTTTAAATTTTAATTTTTTAATACTCTTGAATTTAAGAAAATATAAAAATAATTATTTTAGCCTCTATTCTATAAAAAATATTATCCATTAAACTTGAAAAATTAGCATTATTATGGAAAAATAAAAAATTCATTAAAAAAATAAGTAAAAATTCCTAAGTGAATAAAAAGTAAAAGCTTTTCATGACATTGCGACAAACATACATCGCATAATAAATGATTTTGCATGTAGAAGCGTATCACTGGTTGAAAAGCCTTCTCTTGCGCGCGGATTCATTATAAAGATGAGAAAGAAAGAGAAGCAAGAGCCAAGAGACCTTGGGTTAAATCGTCGTTGTTGCTGCTTGCCTCGCTGCTTTGCTTGGCCGAAGGATCGAAATTTTAGACGCTGACGTCATCCTCTCTTCTCTCGACTTCTTCTTCTTCTTCTTCTTCTTCTTCTTTCTTGTATGCGACCCTTCGGCTCGTTGCGACGACTCTTTGCGACGATATATCGTCTTTTTTTTAGTAATCCAATCCTTACTCTATGGGTTTGTACGTTAAGCGCAATCGTATTTTTTTATTAGAGAAACTATGATATTTTCACGAGTGCAAAGAGCAAGGCTTATCATATTTAAAGACATTCGATATATATACATAGGGTACGAAGGAATGATAACAATGAAAAGGTTTAATTTTTTTTTTGAGATTATTATTAATGTTGAACAGAATGGAATTCTCTAAAGATTAATAATGTCAACGGAACGTTAAAAAATAGCTTTTACTGAAACAGTATTAAAAGAAATTTTTTTTTTAAATATTAACTTTATTGAAAAAATTATTGTAATTAAATTAGAAAAATATGTTATTTTAACTTTAAACTTCGATAATAAATGTCTTTTTTTATGAATAGTTAAATATTATTGTTAATGTTACATTAAAAATAAAGTTTCATTCATAAATGGATGTATAATTTTAAAATTTTCATCTACATAAAAAAATATAAGGTCACAAAGCTTTTTCCGTTTAATTTTTCCTTTAACACGCATATAGCAGAATAGCTTGATTTAAAATTAAAAGGAAGTATAAAAGTTCATCTTCCTCTTTTCTCTCTGAGGGCAACGTATATATAAAAAAAGAGAGTATAAACTCATAGCTACGCACTTTGACGATGGCCTTCAATCGAGTATATAATACGATCTAAAGAGTTTAAACCCAAGTGTACAGAGAGAAAATGAGAGAGAGGAGAGAGTAGGAGAAGTTAAGAGAATTTACCGAGGGGTTTTGCAAGTATTTATAGACATATGGCGGCGTCAGAAAGCTTCTCTCTCCGCATCTTTCTTTTCTCTCTTTCTACATCGTGGTTAGTAAGAAGAGTCGACGATTCCATTGTGCGTTATACGACTCTATGTTGTTATAATGGACAGCAGATGTAAAGATTTTGATTGCCTCGTTTAAAGTTCTTTGTAATTGTTATTTTATCGATTTAAACGGGATTTTAAGTCAAAGGTACGAGTTCGTCTAATATAAAACTCTTCTCTAATAATGCTTTAATCTTGCTTTTTTTATAGCTTTTCTTTGAAAATAACGTTTTATTATTAACGCTGTTGTTACAATAAATAAAATTTAAGAAAAGAAAATAATTATGGTACATTGACTGTGTTATAAATTGTAAGTGTATAAGAAATCGGAAAAGCTTAATTGATTATACAATTGACTCTTTTTTTTCAAATTTTATTTAATATTGCTGTAGTTATCAGCCATTGCAATGGTTATTAACGACTAAAATTTTCAACAATTTTTTATCAATTGGTCGAGACTAAGATTCGAACTTGGATCCTCGAATTGTGATCCAACGTTTTACCCGTGAGTCACTGATAACCTTACAATTCAATCCTATAAATTAAACTTTATTGGTTTCATTGATTCTTTTCATTCGTTTTGTAATGATGATAAAATAAAATTAATCATCATTTATTTTTATATTACGTTATAATATTACAAATTAAGTATTAAATAATGTTATATAAAATATTATTGCAATTAAATAATTGATTTTCAGAGCGATTTCTAATTTTTAAAAATCATTAGTTTAATGAAATCTTTATTTAGAAAAGTAAATTCAATTTATCTGTTTTTTTTATATAGCATAACTATTAGTTTTGATTTACCAAAAGTCATAAAAGTATAATAAGCTCTATACTATTAGAAATGAAATTCAGCTCAGTCAATCAACCGAGCTTAGAGAAAAAAGTTTTAATTTTGTAATTATCTCTAATTGTCCTTTGTTAAAAAGAGAACATATAATTTTGTGCGTCTAGTAGATAGCCGCGGTATTCGGGCTCTTTGAAAAATGATTTTGTGAGAAAACAAGCGTCGATCCATTCGCTTATGGCCATTTAAAGACCACCTTCATCGTTCGTGAAACTCACTTAAGTTCTTTTTTTTTTTAACTTTGCTGTATTTATGCAATCATTGTGATGATGATTAGCGACCAAGGTTTTTAGAGTGTTTGTGAACTTGAGCACAAGTAACTACAGTGGTGCTTGTATCAATTGGACGGGACCAGGATTCGAACTCAAACTCTCCAGTGATCAAGCCATTCTTTACAGAATGAATCACTGAAGATCTCAGCACACTCAAGCTCTGAGATCTCTTGAAAAGCATTTGTTTTTTTTCAATCAATCAAACTTATGCAAAAAAATGCATAACCATTTTTTAAAATCAACTGCTAAAATTTTTTCCAACTATTAAAAAAAAAAATTTATTTCATATTATTTTAAATTGTCACTTTTAAAAATAAAAATTCATTATTTTAAGTTTTAATCAAAGATTCAAATAAACTTCCTTTCACTTTTAAAATTATTTTTCCGAGTCTAGCCCACTCGATGTCTAATTTACAAAGACCATCAAAAGTAAAAAGGACAAGAGCTCGAATCATTTGTCTAATTTGCATTTTCGTCAAGTCAGCATTAATGACGTAACTAGGAAGGCGTGGGTTATTGATAGAATCAAATTTTATATCATATGAAATTCATCAATTTATTATTTTTTTTATATATATATTATTTATTATTATAAAGTGTATTTGTGCGTCAGAGAATTTTAACGATATGAAATATGTAAATAAAAAAAGTTATTTTAACTTTTATAAAAATATTTTTTACTTGAATTTCAATTATTTTACATATGTAATAAAAAAACGTTTTTTCATAATTTTAATAGCTTTTCAAAAACACCAAAATAATTATTAAATTGAGAAGGTAATGAAATAAGATAATATTAGAAACAGATTTTTTACTTATGAGCTTGTTCAACTTATAAAAAAAAAACATATTTTGTAATATAAAAGCAATAAATTATATGTATTTATAAAAAGAATTTTAAAATGTTGGAAACGCTAATATAAATGCTGATAAAATGTGAAAAAATAATTTTTCTTTATATTTACCACGAAAGAGCATGGTCAATTAAAACTAATCGTTTTCTCGTATAATTTTTTTTTTCATTTTTTCGTAAACATAAAAGGAAAGTATTTATTTTGTATTGACTCAAGGGCAGTCTATTAATCGATTTATCAACTTCTCTAATTAGACACACCCGCGGAATGTTTTGCGGTATGTAATCTACGATCTCTTTTACTTTTATTATGCTGGCTCGATACAATTGCATTGTGTAAACGCTAGGATGAGTATTAACTTTATGTACGTAGCCAAAAATAAAAAAATTTTTTCTATTTTTTTTGTTTCATATGTACCCATGATTATTGTGGCATCCCATTAACTTCCGGCTGAATCTAAACGCTATTGATATGTAAATTCCCCAAGTATTTAAGAGTTATTTATGTTGTTAATGCATTATAAAGAGAAGTTATTTAAACAATTAATTTTAATGAGATTTTAATGTACTTAGAATAATTGAAAATTTTTATTATCTTTAATTACATATTATTTTTTTATTTTTTAAGAGAACCGATCTGCGTTAAAAGATTACATTTTATAATTGTAACGGTATTCATAAGTTAATTACAAAAGCTTTGAAAATAGAAAAAATTATAGTTGTACAAATTTAGTGTAATACGAATTCTAAATGAATAAGAATATTAACAAGTGAGTATTTAACTTTTTTTTAATTTCATATATTAAAATCAATATTTTACAAAGCTGTAGAAAGTCTTAACCGCGATTTACCGGTTCATTTCATTTCCTCCATTGTATAAAATCTAAATTCTCTAATGCATCAAATAAATCACATCAAATACTAAAAAAAAAAACTTTCCCACAACAAAAAAAACCAAAATCTCTCAAACGCACAAGCTTGGCTTAAAAAAAGAACCCAACAAAGTGTCATCTTAACAAAAAATATGTGCCTTTCTCTGTCAAAATAAAAACACCTTTCTTTTTAATCCTCACCCTGTACTTTCGTACACAAACACGCACAAAAAAAGGTAAAATAAGGAAGCGGGCAGGAAACGAGAAAGTAGAGAAAGGAGAAGAAAGCAAACCTTCACCTTAACTTCAAGAATATTATATAGGTATATTTAAGAAGGCTTCATTCATTTAAATAACAAAAATATATATATATATATATATAAAATATTCAGTGAATTTGATAGAGACAGATGTTACTATATAACCTCTATATAGGAACTATGATTTAATATTGATAAAAAACGGAAGTCAAATTTGAAGGTTATGTGAATTTAGATGTGTATTATTTTAGATTTATGAAGATCCAAAAAAATTGTTTTAACAAATTTTGGACTAATGGTGAAGCTTCTTAACCCGTTGAGTTGAAAGCTCAGAATTCTTACTCAAGAGTTACATGGGGTTTTTTTGGACCCCAGGAAAAGAAACGGAAGCCAAGAGGAATTTTGCAGAGTTTTGCCACTATCAAATCTCCATAATATTATTTCTCGGTAACAAAACAGATGACAATAAAAATTCAAATATAAGGCACAAATTCCAAGCTACGGAAGCAAATTTTTTTCTGGATTCTTTTAAACCGTCAATGATCACAACGGGTTAATTCGATACGTTCGATAGTTTTACCTCTTGTCTTTTTTCTTTTGAAGAGAGGATATTTATAATCCAAGCAAGGCGTGCGTAAAGGCAAAAAAAGGATTATAATATATATCGAAAAGGACACTGTGTTATGTTGCATGTATAGTATTGCGTGGGTCTTATTGCAGCTGTTGGGAAAAACAGGATTTCGTTTTAGATGGTGTCAGGAGAGAGAAAAGAGGATGCAAAAGAAGCTGCTGCTGCTGCTTGCTTGTAACTTTGTTTTGCTTTGCTTATATGCTCTGTGGTGTTACTCCCAAGTGCTTCGCTTATTTTTTTTGGGTCCTTGAACTCAAAAGAGAAGTGTCGCTTGTCGTCTTTTCTTGCATCTTATTGTACTTAAAAATTTTCAAGGTATAGTGTACACATAGTCGTTGGAGTTTTGCTTGTTTCGATATATCTAGAACGTTATACAGTATTCATAAAAAGCTTTGTAAAAGAAATGGAGCGTGTAATATTGCTTTCTGTGCTTTTATCATTATTAAATGAGCAAAAAAATATTAGTTGAATAAACTGGTTATTTTTTTATTTGTGTGGGACGCGCAAGCTTTCAATTGCAAAGATTGTTCCAGTAATAAATTTTTTTTTAATACAATAAAATTTCTACTTATTCTGAATATTTTTCTACAAAGTTGGCACATTTTATTGAGTTAGAAAAAAATTCTAAAAATCTTATTGATATTGATTTAATGAATTTGTATACTGATGTTATAATACACGTAATTACTAAAAATACTAATTTTAAAATAATGCTTATGATCAATTTACTTAGATTTATGGTTAATCTTTTTTTATTAATATTTCTTTAAATTTTATTGTATTTTAACGTAATGCGAAAATTCTATTGTACAGATAATATGAAGAAAGACATGAGATTTAAAAGGCAATCGCTATTCCTATTGTCGATTTCAGCTTGACAGTTACTAATTAATTATTATATATTTTTGACGGTATAATAAAATCAAAATATTTGAAAATCCATGGAAATTTTTGAAAAACTATTAGCATTTGAAAAGGGCAATATCTGCAAACGTTTAGATGCAACATACAACATAGGTTGCACGCCCCCGTGTAATATACACAAACTGTGACGAAGTAAATGTATAAAATATACTTTCAAGCTTACTCTCGACGACAACATATAATATACACAAGGGTGTGTGTATACATGTTATAAAGGAGAGAGGAGAGAAAGAAAAAGGAACTGGATTTTTCAGCAGCTGGCCTTGAACTTGTGCCTGTTTGACCCTAAAGCCGCTATATAATGCATAGCTATACCATATACACACATTGTTAAAGTCTAATGTATCTCTTTCAACTTTAGGCTTTCCGATCATGACTGCCAGATTTTTCTTTTACCATTTTTCGGTTTTGATTACTCAATACAATAGATTGTGCTTTGCTTCGGTTTTTCTTTCAAATTTTTTATTTTCATCTTTTTTTGATTTGTTTAAAGGCTCTTATGCGCCAAGCATTTCTTTGATTTATCGCTGGCTCTACTTTTTTTGTTCATCATTTTTTTTCTCTTTTATTTTTATAACGCTCGCGAGCTATTGAAGAAATGCTGCTTTGTCATTCTCGGTCCAAGTGTACAGAGATTTTTTTTTTTTTTTTTTTAATATTGTAAAATACGAGTGAATTTAAACCATTTGATAAGGATTTAAAAAAACAAATGGTTTTGAAATTCTTGTCTTTCTTTGATCGATATTGTATTTTGTACAATTTACAATATGATAATAAATTTGCTACATATTTAAATGAAATCTATTCATGTGACTAGATCCAAAAATATTTTTGACGCTGTTTATGTTATCGATTAACAATATGATTTTAATTCAAGAACATGACGACTGCATTTAAAAAATTTTTTTAACAATCTTATCTATTGTGTAAATAAAGTAGACCAAACGCAAATCAGCCATTGAATTTATATTCAAAGATCATAACTTTTGAGAACAAAAGGTATAACAATCGTACGAGGTTTGGCTGTTCGATTTTGTGATTTATAATAGATCGCTGTGTTGAAGCGTATGAAAAAAAAAGAAATACAAGAATCGTTCGATGAGTCATAAAATGAAAACTCATATAAAACGTATATATTAACATTACACTTATCCAGTAAGTAAGAGAAGAAAAAAATGTCTTTTTTTCTCTCTCGTTACTTCCCCTATATGTTAAACTATATACACATTTATATATATAAATACAAAATTACAAACCGGGCATCGACGCATAAATAACAATCTCTGAGTTTTACGAGCCAGAATTTCCGCTCTAGTTTTCCGGCTTGTTGAACTATTCTATTATCGACTATGGGCTTAGAAAAATTGTTTTCTTGTCACTTTATCGTGAGATCATCGGACATAGATTTAACACCTTTATTATTTTATTTTCAGGAATAAATTATTTTTAATATTATAAGAATCATTCTGATATTTTGAAAGAAACTGCAAAAAAGAGATTGATCCAATATCCATGATATTATTCTTGTGTATCTTAATTTTGATCAAAGTTAAAAAAAGTTTTTTGATACTAAGAAAAATTTGATTTTAAAATAAAGATAAAACTAATAAAATTTGCTTGAAGAAAAAAAATTATTTTCATCTTAGTATTTTTCTGTAAATACAAATTAAAATAAAAGTTTAAGATGATTTTTTACTTGATGTAAGAAGATCTTATTTGCTTTTACCAATTTTTTCTGTATTCGAGATAATGTCTAGATTGATAGACACGATATACCGAGGAAAATGTGTATATTAATAGACATATGACATAATTTAGAAATGAATTTTCAATACTTTACACTATAAATAACTTTTTTTTATTGCTAAATATTTGGAATGATAATTTATTTTTTTTCTAGAAAAAACATTTATATTGACAGATCTATTATTACAGAAAAAAAATTTTTTAATGCTGCGTTGTAAAAAAAGAAATTTTTTATTATTAAATACTTTAAATTCTAATTACATAATTAACGTAAAAATTATATAATTAGACCAAGCCTGTAAAATTATAATAAAAACTCATGATAGTTTAATTCCAACACTCAAGTCAGCACCTCGGTCTTACGTATTATTTCATTATTATTTTTCTTTATCCGGCTTTAGCGTGAAAAAGGCCCCCATCGATCGTGTGTCTCATTACGCAAGTCAACTATACGTGAACACACTCGTGTATGTATTTTATTATCTTACAATATACACACACACAAAGTCCGGCCAATAGTTTATACGCACGCTGAGATTTTGATAAAACAAGCTGATAATGAAACGTATATAACGTTATATTATAAATTGTAAGAGAACTAGCGATTAAAATCGATTTTAAACCGCGTCATATACACGCGGTATTTCTTCTTTCCTTTTTTTCTTATTTAATCCAGTCATTCTTAATAAGTCTTTAGGACCAGTCATTCTTACGATGGCCAATCATTCGATTAACTAAGCTTTAAGATTTTTTTTTCATAATGATTACAATGATGTGAGAATGATGGCTTGTATAAATGTAAAGCTGGAATTTTACATGTTATTCGAATGATTTTTCTTTTGTTACATTCCTTTTGGTTTTTCATAGTCGAAAAATATCATGTTTTCTATAGAATTTTTTAAGCGTATAATTAAAATCCCTTTTGAAAAATTTTAATCTATTAAAAGCCATTTTTTACTAATATTCTAAAACAGCTAGAGAAAGTATTCGAGAAGTCAAATTAATTTATGTCAGTATATGCCCGCAATACACACCAAACGAAAAACTTTTGTTTTTATTTTTAACGGGATATCTCGGAGCTGTAGCAATCGAATTTTGCTTTTTTTATTTTATCAATTATATTATTAATTATAATATCGCACTAAAGCTATATTAATACAATAATTTTTGTTAAAATAAAAAATCATTTGGACTTGTTATTTTTTTATGAGCTTGGATTGGAAATTAGATATCAAACTCGACAAACCTAACCTTAAAATACGATACATTGAAAGTTTTTATTATAACTTTGTAAGTATAATATTTTGGTGGATTTCTTGAGTTGTCCGCACTAGAGTTTAATCTTAAAAATTTTTTCTTTGTAGCAAAAAAACTCGATTAAACACATCGTTTATTCATAAGTTAAGATTGGAAAAATTATTAGAAGGCGGACAGCTTCGTCACGCTCTTAAAAGAAAAATAGTATAATCATAACTTTCACATTTTTATTTAATTACCACAGCTGTAAAATTTTTCTAGCATTAAAAAAATTGCTAAAATTATATACGCACAAGAAAGTGTTTATAAATTACTTTCTAAGAATGAATGGTATAATGGTTTGACAAAAAGGAAAAAACCTAAATCGAGTAAAGTACTTGAAGAAGACTAATTATTAAAGCTATTCGTTCCGGGTAATTCAATTATATAAGGTCAGTAAGAAGGCTTTATTTAACACTATATTTTATTTCTACTTATTTGCTTTAAAATTAGTCGAAAGTTCATTAACATTATTTTAGACGATTTCAGAAGATTATAATTTACTATGTTTATGATTTCATGAATAAAAAAAGGACGATTTTTTTGATTAATTAAATATTATAATTGTTATAATCAGAGATATATGAATAAATTTGTAATTTAAAAGATTTTTTCTGCATACATGCATACTTAAGTATGTATAACATGATTATTTGCATTTTAATATCTTCCGTTTATAAAAGTTGAATAAGGTGAAGGTTTAAAGTTTTTTTACCGGTTTCTTGAGTAAAAACTATCGGAATTTCTGGCGCGTTTGATCACAATTAAATATATATTAAATTAACTTCTATAATAATCATATTTTTCTACTCTTGTTTTACAAATTGAAAAAAATTATTTTTTGTGTTTAAAAACGTATCAGTAAAAAACGTTTATTCTTTAAACTTTTTAAAAAGTATTAAATAGAAGGTATTATTTTAATCGAACAAATATCTATCAACATATACTTGATGCCAATAAATAGCTAAATTAACCGTCTTTTCACATTCGTCGATTCGTTAAATTTTCTTAATAACACCGTAGATAAAATTAAAAAAAGAAATAATAAAAAGAAATAACCGTGCATTAATATTTCGGCGCACGCGTACATATAAAACTTTTTACGCCGGGCTGCGCGTAGGTGTACAAAAAGGAAATTAACCTCTCGAGCTTCTTTCTCTCTCAGTGGGGGCGCGACAATATGCCAGCAGATGTTGCACTAATATCCGCTTCCGAAATAATACGCGTCTTTGACTTTTACTTTCTCTCTCTCCCTTTTAGATTGTTTACCACCTTTTCATTTTATAATACTCGAGGGCTTGAATTGCTTTCGACTATGCGGATAATTGTTTAATTTATTGCTATGGTTTGTTATAGTTGAGCAAAGTTATGATTATTAGGTTTGATGTTGAGCTTTTGGAAAATATTATTCGAGTGTATGCGTGTCTCCAGTAAAATGCATTTGGTTCAGATTTTAGGAAAAGATAATATAAGAAATATTATTTAAATGCCAACAACTATTACGTATTCATTGATTTTTCAATTTTTAAGAAAATATTAATCATAATATTTTCACTTTTTTATGTATATACGATCATTTATTTTGCATTAGGAAAATTATTTTTATTTAAATGTCCAATTTGCGTGAAATTGCATAATTATTTTTACGTATCGTTTAATATTATTGTTGACTATTATTTCATATAAATATCAATATAATAAATTTCATTTCATTTTTATCATCGTAAAAGTTTGTACAAATAAAAGCGCTTAATTGAAAAAATTTTTTTTTAAATTGTATTTTAAAATACAATAAATATATAAGTACAATTTTCTAGAAATTCAGACAAAAAAAAATGTAATACATAGAGTAAAAGCAAATAACGAACGAACACACGACAGGATGGAGAAAAGCTTAAAGTAAATTGGAAGCATATATACAAAGAGCAGCTTGTGCGCGTATCTTATATTTACTTTTAGCCTCCCTCTCCCCCTTTATATATAACTCGCATATATATACCCGCAACATTACGCACATACACACCCGTATGCTGCCGTATTAGGAGTAAAAAGCTACTTTTCATTCGCGGTTATTGCTATCAATTAGAGGTAATCCGATTATACGTACTAAGTACCGACATTTTTATTCGGGTTAAAAAGGTGTTTGTGTGCCGTTCCGTATTTTTTTCGTACTGTATTTCTCTTTTTTTGGTTAATTTTTTTCAACTTTAACAGGAGTTTATAAATCAAGTTATAAAAATAAGAATGGATGCCGGTTAATGGAATAAAAATATTACGGGGAAATTTATTGGTCTGGACTTTTAATCGAAAAACAAAAAAAAATATTGTCAAATAATTGGTGATTTTATTTGATAAATATAGGAGATTACGCGAAACATTTTTCATGTAAGTAACAGAAAATTCTTTCTATTTTAAATATATAATTAACAATTGATAAAGTAATGATTAGCTTATTTCATATGTATCAACATTTAAATATTTCTTAACTTTTTTAAACGGTATTAATTCTAAAACGGTGAAATTTTTTTTTATCACCGTATATATAAAGAAGCTTTGTGTGCACAAGCCAAAATTTTATTTACTCAACCATTCCTATCTCGTAAATTTATGTTCTTTGATATGCAAAAGATTTTTAAAATTTCATACGCACAACCAGAACAGTAAAACGTTATTACATTACCAAAGACATTATTTAAATATTAAAAAAAAACTTAATTTTATCAAACAATTAATCAATAACAAGTCATAGTGTGATTAATCGCTTTTAAATCCTATTAATAATAGTTTACAATCGCTTGACGTATCATTTAGACTGAAAACAATGGGCAATTTGCATTGTAATTTTTTATTATTGTAATCGCAAAGTTGTCAATATATATTTTTATGATAATTATCACAATTTTTCAAATATCTTGAATATTTAGAAAGTATTTATTGTCACAGGAAGTATCAATTCGGTGAGTTGTCATAGAATTATTCATTAAATATTGAAAAAATATCGGGCAATATATTGAAGAATTTAGATGCAAACGTATTTATTTAAGAAAAAATTAAGGTAAAAAACATTTAAAAAATTGTAATTTACAACTGAGACATATGTTCTTGAATGATTTTGTCAAATAACCGTAACATCCCTTGCTATCTTAAGATTTTTTTCTCTAGTAATAATGACGAGATAAATAGTACGTATGAATTTTAATAAATTGACTATACGGAACTTAAAAACTTTAAAATTTCTTATAAATCGACATTTATTTCCCTTTTTTTATATTAATTAACGCTCAGATCATTTTGTTCATGTGTAAAATTGTTAAATAATTACTATATGAATTTGAACACTAGGATGTAAAACAAGATTATTTCCGCTAGAACAAAGTGGATTCTGTTTGCTTCAAGATATCTTTTCTCCCGGTGAATGTTTACAATTGCGAAGAACAACTTGAGTTCTCCCTTTCTTTCTCTCTTCGTTCAATTAGTACCATAATAGATGCTGCAATAAACGAGATTATTTCTTAGGCTATGTAAAAGCAAATTAAAAATATCTACCTCGCCGACGTGAGCGCAAATCTCTGGTACCAAGTGTTAGAGTAAATCATCTACACCAGAGAATAGCTTCCAAATCTTAAAAACAATGTTTTAACAAATTTCCAAGTTAATTTATTGATAATTTTTCTCTGATTCTCTAAAATAAAAAAAATTGTTTTGTAGAAAAAGTGACATAAAGAAACTATAGTTGACAGCTCATCGCATACAGATTTATTTTACGAAAAGAAAAAAATTGTTCCATCTTTTAAAAGATTATTTATAAATAAATTTAATTTTTATTGTCATCTTGTCTTTTATTTTTACATTTATACAAAATATCAAGGTTAAATTTAATATTTTAATGTTCGGTTATACTTTTGTAAAAAAAATTAAAGAACCACTAAAATATTTTTAGTGAATTATTTTTTTTTTTATTTTTATACACCCTGGAGCAGTTAATTTAATTGTTTTGAAAATGTTTAACGTTTAAAAGTGCGGATATGAAAACGAACGATTTTTAAACATTTAAAAATGAATATTGTACATACTTGAATATTCTTTGAAACAAGCATTACAAGACAAAAATAAATAAATTTAATCAAATTTAATGTTTTAAGGTGGCTCAAGCGATTTTTTCTAAAATTGTTAAACTATCCAAAATTTGTATTAAAATATTCTTTATATCGTAATATTTCGATATTTATTTTGAAAAATAGAGGTTGACGAACTATTTTTAAAGAAAAAGATGTTTTAATAATTGTAATTAATACATGTGCTCTTATGGGACTGAATCATAAATTAGGTTTTACGCTAATATAAAAAAGTACAAGTTAAAATAAAAATTATACACTTATAGTTTGTTTCACGAAGATCATTTTTCAAGAAGAAAAAAAGGACTTGACGAAGAAATACAAGAGAAAATAAATCTAAAAGAATGCGAAATAGAATTTGCTACACATAATGGCAGCGTCTGCGCATGCGCGTCAGATACAGGCGCCATACGTATAGCTAACGTGCGTTCAGAGTGCTCGTAACCAACAAAACAGCAGGGACGTACCAAAGTAAAACTTGTAATGAGAAACAAAACAAAAAATTTTTTTTCTTTTTTATTACTCTTGATTACTTAAAATTGTTTTCTTATCATAAGAAATAATCAATAATACTATTTAATCAGTTATAATAGCTCTATCAATAAAAACATTTTGATGTCGTAGACAGGGCCCCGCTTGATACGGCACCAAGCGCTTGAGCCACCTTAATGCAAAACTTGTTTGAATGACTATTCTAATGTTTTGTATTTTTATACCTTAGGTATAAAATCCTTCTTAAATTATTTAAATCTGATACCCTTTTACATCTTCTTTTTCGATAGATAAAAAAAGAAAAAATAATTCTTCTTTGAACAGTATAGCAATTAGAGAAGTTAGCCAACAAGTAGTAAACATTTTCAAATACAGTGTCAATGTCATACTAAATCTTTATCGAATGTTCCGATCTTTTAAGGATCCTCGGTCGCGACAAATATTTCTAATCGTAAAACGAGAAAAGAAAAAGCCATAATCGAATGACTTGGTTATCCTAGAGAATACGTATCCGTAAATGTTAAAACTTAAACTTTACAAGCCAAGCACTTTCCATTTGTATAATCGAGCGTTTCTACTTCTATTCTCTGTTTTTAAATAGATCGAAAAAACCAGACACACTAGACTACGCTCTTGAGAGTATATTGCTTTTCTTTGATAAGCTAAACTTTGACTCGCTATCTTCAAATTTTTTGGTAATAGAATTTCTTTTTTTCTCTTCTTTTTTTGAGAGCCACATAGGGTTTTTCGTTGTTAAACGAAATTCCAAAGGTGCTTCTCATAAAGTGGATCAGCACGGAGTTAAACTTTTGCTTTTTCAGTTTGACTTTTTGGATGGTGAGTCATGTCCAAATGAAACAGTCTTTGTTAGAAAAAAGTATTTTCAACTTTATATCTTACTTTTAAAAACGAATATTCATCTTTTATAAATTTAGTATACATAAAGTATAGGATATTAGAAAAATTTATAAATTTAAAAATTTTCTCCAAATCGCACGACGTGATCTTGTTAATTAAAAATTTGCACCTTTGAAGATGAGTCAATTAAAAAGAATACGCGTTTACATTAGACAATAACATATATAAGCGATAATTGTTGCTGTTAACTTTGGCGCTTAACACGTTATAATATACGTACAGACGTTTATAATATCTATACGACTCATCCAATCTTTGCACGTTAACATGCACTGGCTGTTATAAATAATTCAAAGTTCGTTTCATACACGCTTACCTATTACATTATTTAACGGTATGATTCATACATGCATATATACATATCTTTCGATTCCTATGAATTATCCTTTTTTTAGTTTATTTTATTTACAGAAATTTACTTTCAATCAGTTTTCTCTCTTACACATGTATAAATCAAAGAATTTTCCAGCTGAGTGAGCGTTCACTTACTAACGGCTAAACTATTTTCTTCCTCTTATTTATTTTTTTTAATGGAAGAAAATTTATTGCATTGATTTAAGATTCAATTAAGATTTTCATCATTTTATAAATATTGACTTGCTTGTCGTGAATGTTATTTCTTTTTTTTTTTTTTTTTTTTTTTTTTTAATTAGTTATAAAATTATTGGTATGCACTTTAATTGAGTAATCCTTCAGTATGTAGAAAAATTTTTAGATTATTGTGTGCGCAAGGTTGATTATTTTACATTGCGTTTATATTGATTGCAATAAACAATCTTAATATTCTATTGAACTTTTATCCTGTTTTACTACTTTTATTGTAAACAAGAATATATTTGAATAAAAATTTTCTTCTTATAATTATAGAAAAGTTTATTTTATTATACCAAAGCCTCGTCAGTCGATGAATTAAAAATCAAAATCTACTGATTCCTCGAAACAATCAAGACACGAATTTCTTTAAAAAATCTCATTTAGCTTGAAGTATCCGGTTCATATTACGAAGAAAAAAAAGTTGTCTAACCAGCAAATAAAGAAGTAACGGAAAAATTACCAAGAAAAGCTCTAGTAAGTCAGTGAAGAGGTTGACATTGATAATACTTGTAGAAGCATACACGATGCTCATGAATGAAAGTCAGTTTATCTATGAAGATTTTATCATGGATACATATATAGTCACGCACTTTATACGATACTTACACGTATAAGATGCTGTACACGTTGCGTAATAACAAGGGCAACGTCTAGTTCATTAGATTTTTCTATCTATGATTAGTAGTATACATCATCCGTAAGGCGTATAATTCTTTCAATGACAAGCGAAATCATATTACCTTTATATTACTCCATTCACTTTTGCATAGGCTGAACCGAAAGTAGAATAGGGAGTGAAAGAAGAAAGAATGAAATTAGATTGTCAGATGATAATATTCTGTGTACAAGGAGTCTGCATGAATATATTAAGAAACAGCACTTTCTTTCTTTAATTTTACTCGCATTTTTCAATTCTTTGGGTATTAAAGGAATCAAAATTATTTTTTTAGAAGAGATTCTTGGAATTTTTTAAAAATTAAAACTTTTATTACAAATTAATAAAGTTCGTAATCGTATATGGCGGTGTAAATATTTAAATATTAACCAGTTTAACTGGTTTTTGTAATTTTACTCTTGAATAATTTTGCTTGAAAATAACATATACGCGTTATAATTATAGCATGTATAACAAAAAAAATTTTATATTATTTTTGATAAATGCAGAAAATAACTTTGATAGCAATAACAAATAGATAAAATTACGTTAAAAAAAACTTTGTTATTTACCACTTTGTACATTGTTTAAACTACTTAATTAAAGTTCAGCAAAGAATTTTAACAAAGTTATATCAAAATTTTATTTTAAATTTTAAACAAAATTAGAATGATTTAAAGCTTTTTTTATGAACTTTGAATTATGTAAATAAGTATGGAAATTTTTCATTTAAAATTACATGTTTTTATATTTTCAAACACTTAATGATTTCCACTATATAGAATATTGAAAATTTTATTTGAAAAGTTAAATATTTAAAAATTTTATTGAAATAAAATTCCTCCTACATAAACTGAAAGTTTTATACTTTTAATTATTTTATAAATTTGATAATAAAAAATTTTCCAAATTAGATGAAAAATAAAAGTAAAAAAATAAAAGTCTTATCGGACCGATCTTAAAACAATAATATAAACAAAATTTTTTCCTTGAAAAGCGCTCATGTGCGCACTCGCATCGCTTATTTCAATCTTTTGAAAAAGAAGGTATATGAAAAAATAAAAATAAAGGTACGAGCAAAAACGAAGCCAGCTAAAAAATGAAAAAGAGCAAAGAACCTGACCGACGAATAAGAGAGTCATTAAGAAAAGAAAAGAAACGTATATATGAGTATATATATAGATGCGATCCTTTCGCTCTCTTTATGTACAGCAACCATTCAAGAAACCTGCCGGCAGGTGTCTTTCTTTTCCCATATATACTTTTTTAACATTTTCTCTTTTATTTTCTCTTTTTTTCTTACTTGAAAAACCGCGTGTGGTCATTATAGACCGAAAAAAAACTAAAGATAGAGAAGAGTATCCGCCTACGCGTGCCCCTCTTTTTACCTTATTTACCTCTAGAGCTTTTCCATTTTCAAATGTTTCCTGTGCATAGATAAATATACTCTTGTTTTCCTTATTCCATGTGTTCCGGTTATTTGGTCAAATAATTTTATCAAAAGGGGGTCTTGTAGTAATACATAGGTCAGGTGGAAGGTTTGTTTGGGCTTTTATATTATATTACTTTATATTTTCTAAGGTTTTATGATAGTTAATTATTGCATGCTGAACTTTTAGGAAAATTATATGTTTGTTTGGGCAATAAAGCTCTGATACCGTAAAGATTGTTGCTTAGACAAAAGATATAATCGCGTCTTTGAGTAACGCCGATATTTATGCTCTCTAAATATTTCTTTTGATGATCAAGGAAATCTTGAGCAAACGTTTTAGCTTTTATTAAATCAAGTATTAAATCCATAAAAATTACTAGAAAGTAATGAGATATTTTATTGTCATAATCTATTTATTATTCTTAATCTCGTAATAATTTTAAATAAATTAATAGGAAAAAACTAAAATGCTGCAGTTGTGCTCTTAAGTAAATCGATAAAATCTTCGGCTATCTAGTAATTCAATATAAAATTAACGATGGAATTTCTGCTTTACATATCATTAAAGCAGAGCTTAATTACTAGTTTTGTCATACCTATTTGTTAGGGCGTGCATATTTCTAAATAGACTGAAAAAAGTGCGAGAAAATCCAACGGCATAAGTATAAAAGTGAAAGAACTTGTTGCAAAACTCACCTGAAACAGAAAATTAATCATTTGAGTAAGCTACTTTGTCTGACTAATCGTATAATGATGTATTTAATTGTAAACAAAGTTTTATTTTATTTAACTGGTCAGCTTTTTTTTGCAAGCAACTTGTAAACTAATGTGAATATTCTACTTTAGAAATAAACTTAAGAAAGGATTTTTTTCAAAGTTGCCGTGACGCACCTTCGTAAACTTATATTTTCTTAGCATTGTACAAATATTATAGTTTTTTTACGTGCTTACGCATAACTTCCATCTTCACAATTCAAATAATAGAGTTCTAAATCATTCCTTTCAAAAAAGATTGCGTAACGTACGGAGCTTTGCGTAAGGTGTGGGTTTGTTCAAACAATTTATTTTTTTAAATTAACTTTTTACTAACAGTGGGCATTAAAAATTTTTTTTTTATTTATTTATTTTAATTTTTTTAGTCGATGTACTACATCTTTTCTTATTTCCCATCTATGATCTCATGATGGAGTGACACAATACTAATTTTTCATTAAAATTCAAATTTTAAAGGAAAAAATCAATTTAATGAAGAAAATTAAATTCATTATTTGAATGTCAACAGGAAATTGGTATAAAAATATGTAGAATTTATTTTGCTTTGCTTTTGTAATTTATTTCTACCATTCGAAAGGAAAATTTACATTAATTTACGTTAAATGATTAAATTATATCTAAAAAATAATTAACATTAAAAATCTTTAAAAGCCATTAAACTTAAATTTACTTAATCTAAAAATTTTTATTGAAATGTAAGCATCAAGGTTGAAACGACTACATCTACGATAAGTTTTAAGCTGAAAGAAAATAAGACTTGAAGAAACTCGAACAATAGTCCAAGTTTATAATATTCCATTTTCATGAGCTATTTCAAAGTCTTTAAAAATTGTTACGCTCTTTAGCATACTAACAGTGTTTTACGCGCGCGCTTTTGAACAATGAGCGTCGGTAAAAATAAAGAAAGCAAGAAAATTTAAAAAAACAAGACATTCGTTGCCCAAGGCATCGCATTCCCCGTGCTCTTGAAAATCGAGAAAGAAAGACCGAGAACGAAAAATTACACCTACCAGGAGAAAGAAATACATATATACACATACGTTAAACCGAGTGTTCTCCGTGTCCCGTAATTCTAAAATTTCAATGAACAACGGCTTCTGCATAATTCCGTGACGATTGAGGGAGGATGACAAAAAAAATAAGAAGAAGAGAAGAAAAAAACGCGTCGACACACTCTTATTGTCTACAAGAGACGAAGCAACAGAATGAAAAAAAAAAATAATAGAAAAAATAAAAGAAAAGAATAAATAAAAGTAAAGGAAAGAAACCGGTCTTTCTTTTCTGTGTGCGTTTCGTTGAGCCGCGTTTGTAGAGGGATTAGCATAAACGAGGCAAGAATATGAATAAATAGCTCGCAAACTTCTTCTTTGAGAGAAGAGACGATTCAAGTCGTTTGTCTGTCCCTTTTGCGAAAGGGAAAATTAATTACAAGGATCAGACATTTTGTCTTCGTCTTTGAATTCAATTACAATTGCTTTGGAGAACAGAGAGAGAGAGAAAAAGAGAGAAAGAGAGAGGACAATTATAAAGGCAATTGTTGGATTAAAAGAAAAGCTCAGGAATTTCTGACAAATCTACTCGTTTTATTATTTATCGTTGATTAATGTAGGAATTATATGTTATTAACAATATTTATTTATTATGATTGATGATAAATTGATTAAGCGTAGTTCTTGATAAAATTAAACAGGTATTATTCTTTAGAATAAGAATTTTAATATTTTCTTGGATAGACAATAAAAAATAATATTTTTTTAGTTGTTCAATTATTAAATTGGTTAAGAAATAACAAGAAAGAGGAATATTAATTAAGATTATTATACAACTACTTAATTTAAAAACTACATCCATATAATAAAAATTGCCATTACAGCTCATATCTCGTCCACTTGTAAGAAAAAATAAAATAGAACACTCGGAGTTATCCACATTTTAGCAATAAAAATTAATAACATCGCTCATTTACCGAACGCTTTTTTCTTCGATAACAATGGCGGTTCCAAGAGCAAAAAGAATAAAAAATAATAATAATAATAATAATAATAATAATAGTAAAAAAAGGAAAAAAAGAAACTGAAAATGCGAACGATGTCTAGGTTATTACTAAATTACGCCAGTGCGCTTATAGTTCAACCGATTAGCCTTAATGAGCATTTAAAGAGTCAGAGGAAAAAAAAAACTATTCGTGATGTTGAAATGCAAGTGACAAAAAAAAACATTAAAAAAAGAGTGCCGTCTTGAATAAAAAGTTATTTTGGGCTTGATTAATTATTATTTGCTTTTTATTAGTATTAATGTAGAAAAAAATAGACATTTGAAGTTGTAACTTAATTGATTATGTGAGAATTATTGCAGGATTACATTAATCTGTAACTGCTGTTGATAGCTTATTTCTCAAATTTTTTATTCTATGTGTAAAAAAATATGAATAAATCATTAATAATCTAATAAATTAATTATGATGAATTTCAAATATTCTATACTATTTTTTAGATAGAACATCGAGTTCACATTAAATATTAATTGACTTTTTTTTAATTTTATTTAACATCGCTGAATTTAAGCTATGATAGCAATGCTAATTAACGACTAAGGTCGTTAGTGTGTGAACTTGAGCACATGTAACATACAGTGGTGCTTGTATCAATCGGCCAAAAGCGGGAATCAAACTCGGGACCTCGAGATTACGAATCCATCGATCAACCGACTAAGCCACTGACGACCTCATATTCATTGATTTTATAATTAATTTAACGAATAATTACATAGGCATTAAAGCAATTAAAATTAATATTGTTTAAAACAAATTTCCGAGTCTAGTTACATTATATCAAATAATAAATATACATTATATAAATTTCTGTTCTAAAAAATAAAGTTTCACACTGAAATGAAGAGCTTTTCGTTGTATGTATAAAATAGCGATAAATTGAGCTCAGAAACGGAAAGACATTACTCAGTTTGTCTGCCTAAAACCACTAGAGGCTTCTGTAATTCGTTATTCCAAGTCAAGCAAAGAAAGTCATTGACGAAAAAAAAGAGACTAAGTTCGCACGCTTATCTTGAATAACCCAAGTTACATAATCGACGGTCTAAAAAAAAATTTCATCGATTCTCGTATGTAGTATTTAATGTTAATTGTACGTATATTAAATTGATAAAGTTAATACGTACTGAATAATTACTAAAATAATTTTGTTTGATAGTTTGTAGGTTGTATTTTGTATATAGTCATCAGGTAGTTTATTAATTTTTTCTCATTAGTCATGTCTTATTTTAATGCATTAACAAAACCACAAATTATTTCTCAATTACTATGAATTCGTTTAATTATAATGATGAGTCTTGAAATATAAAATTACATTCACGTATTACGCTTGTAAAAGAAAGAATATATTATTGTATGAAGTGACTAATGATTCTCCAAATATGTACGTAAAATATTAAAATATTAAAAAATCTTATTTGCAGGAAAAAATTATAAATTAAAATAAGCTCAAAGAAAAACTGCTTCTTTGAATCATTAAGTAACTTGTGATAAGTTATAATGTATTTTTAGATAAAAGTCAATTTTTAGTACTATTAATAAGTAAACGTAGCGTTTGTTGATTAACATTTACGTAAGTTTTGAATGAGTTAATAAGTCTTGATAAGTGTTTGTAATATTGAAATATTTTATTTACAAGAATGTTTAACAATTTTTTTTATCTGAAAACATAATAATTAATTACAATTTTTAATATTTCAAAATTCAACATAATTGTATGATTATTAAAAATTATTAGTATCAAAAAATATACAATTAATAAACAGCTCAAAAGTTTACCAAATCGTTAACTTTGTATCCATTAGCTTTTGACGTCAAATCTCAAATTTTCAATCTTACACCCTAAACGTTATACAACAACTAAACACATATACAACAAGCATTATTAATTTTTATTAAGTTTTTAATCCATAAACTTTAAATTCACAAATTGTTTTGAAAATTAAGAGTTCATTCTCTTAAAAAACTTTTGCCAAAAATTATAAATGAGTGTAATTATTTAATTAATTATTGTAATTTGACCGAATACTGTGCATGTTTTGACTCAATAAAATTTTTAATTAAAATTTTAATATTAAAAATTTTTTTTTTTATTATGTATGCCCTAAATTTCAATGTTTTCTGTTACAATATTAAAAATTTTTTTTTTATTTCTTATCAGGAAAAAAATATTTATGAGAAAAAAATCATGAATAAAAATAAATTTTTAAAATAAGAACTGTTTTTTTAACTCTTATGATTTAAAATAAGTCAGAAAATATTTTCGTATTGAAGTAATTTTTTTGTACGAGTTAATGTGTTCGTTGATTAAAATTACCATAAATTCTGAATAACTTAAATACACTAATGAATATTTAAAATATAATTTTTTTATTTTCAATAAACATTTTTAAAATTACTAATTCAATATAGCAGTGTATTAATTTATCAAAACCCAAACTGTACAATGAAACAAGAATAATCTAAGTCCTATCGAAAATTCATTGTGCGTATATTTATACGCTTCCAGGAAATTCAAAATTAAATATAAGTAACCGATTGCAAAACTTACTGTACATTTCACTATTCGCATCCAATTATTCGCAATTATTTCAAAAAATAAGCTTAAAAAAACGTGTACGTTAATCTTTTTTTATACAGAATTGAAAATATCTAAAACCAACAGCCGTGTCATGAGGCTTTTTTTTTAAAATTTAAGGCCACGCGATGACATCGGTTGACACAGCCCGCTTCTCATTAATAAGCACGACTCGTCACCATTGCTTTGTACGTATCATACTTGGGTTTTTTTTTCTAAACTTTGTATACGTGGTTACAACTCCGATTTCGAAATACTCGAGAGTTTAATGATTTCTTTCGAGTGTAGTATGTACAGATTATTTAGGGTGGAATATATTAAACTTGATAAAAGGGTGCATATTTGAGTGTGGGTGGTCAGAAATGCATTTATTGCATTATGCGTTATGGTGTTTGTTGATTTAGTTGATTAATGAATATGAATAATAATTTTTTATGTTTAAGGCAACTACAGAGGTTAAGTTAAATTTCCATACCGCTCTTTACAAATTACGCTTTAAGTTTATAAACTTTTTGTTTTTCTAAATTTTTAACTACTTTGTGGATTTCAAAAAATAATGGAAAAGTACAAAATTTTAAAAATTTAATAAATAAAAAATAAAACCTAACCTCATCTCCAAAGTCGCCTTAAAAATAGTTATTTTTCATTGAAATAATATTCATTAAAGTAATGATAATTTTAGTAGATTTTTAAGACTTTTAAATGTAATTAAAGAAACGTCGATTATATACGCATGTGCCTATTGTATGATTAAGTAAATAACCTATAGTTGTTATTAGTAATTTTTATTGCGTAGTTAGATAATGTTATCCTAACATTGAACATTCTATTTGAACGGTGAATGAATACTTTATATAACTATGAAAAATAACTATACTTATAATGAGCACATAAAAATAAGTACATTTTAAAAGTAAAAACCTTTTCCAACAAAAAATTCATTTAAATTTAAAAAAATAGTAATAAACTTATTTATTTCTATTGTATAATACAGCTGTTTAAGTTACGTAAAATTATAAAAAAATACTCACGCATAGAAAAAATATCTAAACATACATTTCACGTATGTTAAACAACAATAATCTATGCTGCATAACTATATGTATTATTTTTTTTTTACCGTCATTAATCCTAATTTACGCAATTGTTCTCTTCACGCGTTTAAGGTATAGGTAATACTTGTCCATACATAAAGCTTACATGTATAAAATTTTGCCTGGGTAATATTCCGTTATCGATTACGGCACGCATAAAATGTTATTCCATACGTTTTATACTTGCAGAGTTAGATTAAGCGTACAAGTAATTTTTCAAGTTGTTTACGCGTTAGATTATTTCTATACATGTACAATATGTATTTTAGATATTTTTTAAAATTTTTACTTGCTTTTACAAATATTTGGTATGCAAATATAAAAAATTTAAGAAATAAGCGTTTTTCTGTTTTCCATAGATTTGTAAAGATTGCTGTTTATCATAATTTATGAATTTGAAAGGAAAAATTTGATTGCACGAATAAAATTGATAAGATAACTAGGTCATTGGCAAATAACGTAACATAAAAACTTTAAATTTCAATTTTCGTTTAATCTATCCTTATATAGAATAAAGCTTTTAATCCACTGAAATATGTTAACGAATCAATGCATATTTTAAAAAAATATATTTAAATGTATGTATTATTGAGAAGTTATAAAAGAAGATAGCATTATGTTTTAAACTAATTTATCAGCTTGTAAACAAGTTTGGCGAGATATATATTTTTAAGAATCATTCGATTTAAATCCCAATCACGTTACGGTAAAAGTATATTGATTTTTACGCATTTTTTGACGCATTACTTATCTGATCCATTAAAATTTCTTTTTTTCCTTTTTCTTTTTATAAAAAATACATTTGCAAGTGTAATAACATTTTATTATTCAGTAAAATACAATATTGCCTGCAAGAGTTACGAAAAGTGTATTGCAATAAAATCTTGAGAAAAAATAATTAATAAGTATATTAGATTTTTTTTCAATAAATTACTTTTATTAAAAGCATAACATCGATATTGTCTAATAAACTTAAGAAAAAAAATTTTTTAATGTGATTTTACCGTTTGATTTTGTAATAATTATCTATTGTAAATAAAAAATTTATTTTTTAATTATTTATCTTGTATAGCTTGTATTTAATTGAATTAATTTTGTGAAATATTCTTAGAGTCCAAAGTATATAAGGTTTGATTAAATTTTCTATCAATATCTCTAAATTCTCTTATAATATACGGTAAATTACTTATTAAGAATCATAAAATTTTGCATTACGTTATTACCGCGTTGCGTGTTGCTCGAATTAATTGTGGTATATCTATGCTATTTCTTAAATTAATTTTAATATAATTTATTTCATTTAATTTTCATAATACCATGTGTTACACTTGTTATCAAGAAACAAAATATTTTTATATTATCATTCATATTCATAAATCCGAAATCAATAAAATCAAGCTCTTTAAAAACCCATAACTTTTTTAAAAATAACCAATAACATAAGGGTAGGAAAATTTCAAAATTTCCTTAATAAATTTAATTATAGTTTCGATCATTCATTTGTAACTAATCTGTCTACGTCCACATAAACTTATATTAATTGAGAATAATATACGTGAAAAGCTAAAATTTTAAAGTCAACAGACATTAGGCAGAGGGATGTCCGATTATTTTTCCCCTTTTTTTCTTCAAAAATACAGCCACATATGTCTGTCAATATGGCGTACATTGCGTTCTTCAATAAACCATACATAGCACTTATGTGTTTTTAAAAGAAACTTTGTAAGTATCAACTTTATAGATACGTACATACGAGAACACAAAGAAAAAAAGGATTGAGTTTAAGGCGGACGCTATAGTAATAATCCAAATACAGGTTTTTTTTTATTTTAAAGCGAAATATGTATTCAGTGGTCAAAAGAATATATTTCACGACGAGTGTTTTATTTTAACGGTTTTTTCGTGTATGACTAGTTATTTTTTTTTCGTCAACTGTTGTTTTATTCATCTTATTTATCCACGTACGATCTATTTTTCTTTCGTTTTAATTATTTTGCTTGAGCCTATTAACGGTTATATAAAGGAGGAATGAGTTAGATATTAATTTTGCTTATTTTTGTATTTAAAAGGGTGTGACAGTCGCGTTGGAGCGGAATGATTAGAGATAAAAAATTTTTGGGCTAATGAAGGTCCTTTACCTTTGTTCTAAGGCTACTTGCACGAATGAGTTTTCATAAAGTTAACGTGTACAATTTACATTTATTTATTTTAATACATAATATATGTATAAGAATTTAAAAATTAATGCAAAATAAATAAAATTTGGTAAAATATAAATTTAAAAAATCTAAAAACTTAATATATTTTATGCTTCTTGAATTCGACAAGACAAAAAGGAATTCTGAAAATTATTCTCTCAGTGTTGTCACAAGTCGTATAGCCCATAATTTTTCTGTAAAACAAAATCTTTGGCTTAAACGACTTTGTACACAGTGAACATAAAAAAAAAAATAAGTATAAGGATCACACAAGATCACATTACGAGAGAATCAGTGTCTCTCTTCTTTTTCTTTATACTGACAAAAGTGGCTAAACAGAGGATTTAAAGAAAAAAGTATAAGTTTGACTTTGAAAAATTTCTGAAACGCGTGCTCGTATGATGAAAAAGAGCTTAAACAGTAGAGCTGTTCATACATATATATTTGTACACATAGAAGCGCAGATGGTGGTTGGCATGACGTCATCCTATCGTAAAAGCTTATAATACAGGCTTAAAAAAGTGAGCTCTCTCTCTCTCTCTCGTTCGTTATATTTTCATTTGGTTGCGTTGAGTGCGCCCGGCAGCCGCTAGAATAGCTCAGTCCAATGAAATTTACCGTTTCCGCTTCTCTCTGTCCGCATTTTTAAAAAAATCATTATATGTGTATTTGTGTGCTGAGGGTGTGAATAAATATGTGAGCTAATGTTTTAGTTAAAATTTTGTCGATGGATAAGTTGTGTGTACAATTTTTGCGGGGATTGATGAAATTTTAAAAACTTTCTAACTGAATTTTTAAGTTTTTTATTTTATTAAATGGAGTATTGTCATTACATAATATGTACTAGAATAAATCAATATAAAAAAAAATTTTACAACTTTATATATTAAAAGAAAAGATAACTCAATCTAAACTCTCAAAATAATATACGTGCATCGAACCCGTTTCTTTATTATACATAACATCGCAATAAATAATGAACGTGCCATATTTCAAATAAAGGAAACAGTCAATTAAGTTCGATCTGTGAAAAATATATGAGTTAGCAAAATAACCCAAGAGCAAAACTTAACAATTGTAGGAATTAAGTTCTCAATATCAAATCGTCTTCACAGCTTCAACATTCCTCGTGTTCCATTTATTTTTTCTTGTTTTTTTTTTCATTTTTGCGCCCTCCGACCTCTTTCTCCACAGGCCACGAAAGAAAGTTACAAGGAATTCAAGGCTCCGCTCATCTTTTAACGCTTCTCCCCTTTTTTTCGCACCAAACTAACAGAGAAAGAGAGGACATTCCGTGCTTTGAGTTAGCTTATTGCATGCGTTGCGTGGCTGGGCATTTAGTTCTTATTTTTATTAAAATTTTTTTTTTAAAGGGAGATTCGGCGAGGATTTATGGGCTATTTGATAGATTAAATGGATTATTTTTTTTCATAAAAGATTGCAAAATGCTCTATTTTTGAGGACATACGTTAATGTGAGAAATTTTTGAGACTTTAATGTTGGTACACATACTTTATAGAAATTATTTTTTACATTTAATATAGAGATGACACATTGTTATGGAAATTACGAAATTTTAATAATTTTATTGATTATTTTATTTCCTAAAACTATTTTTTATCACGTTTAAATTCATAAGTAAAATAAAGACAATAATAAATTTAAAAATTTGATGAAACATTGTAAAAAATTCCAAAGTTATACATTCACATTGTTTCATTTTACCGAATAATATATTCATACGGTATGCAAATATAAATGAAAAAAAAAAGTTTAAGAATTTTGTTTTACATATAAAAAAAGCGTTTCTGCGCTATATTTTTAAACCAGAAACGACATTAAATTTTCAAAGACAAGTTGCATAAAGTATAATTTATTCAATAAAAACAGCTGGATTCGGCATTTCCGTAATAACGAAAATGTAGAATTAAATCGTACTGTTACAAATTCTTTTTAACGCTTTTGTTTGACCAAAATCCTGAAATTCAAAGGATGCCGAGAAGTCGAAAATTTCTACCGACTGTCTTAATCAAGCAATTTGCTTGCAAAGAACGTTTTATTGCCGGTTAGAAAAAAAATTTAACCGTTCATTTATTTAATAATGACAAATGTTCCCACATTATTTTAGGTTACACTTAAGTCACACTGAATTTTTCTTAAATAATTTATGTTCGTGACATAATGAACAATTTTTAATAATGTTTATAATGTGACATTTGAATTGTTTAAAATTATTATGAAAAAATTTTTATTATACAGTGGAAATGAAATTCTTAATTTTCAGCATATTTTAACTTAAATTTCAATAAAAAGAAAAAATCTTGAAGCAAGAAATAAAAAATTTCGAAAGCTTACGGACTCAAGCACGTTTAAAAAAAAATGAAAAACAGAAAGTCGAATTCAGAACTGCAAGCCAATGTTCGAGACAACAACGAAAAGCCTTTTTTTCGTCAAGGGTATGATCGTAAAATCAGCCGATAAGACCGAAAATATATACACATATAAACATATATTATCGTTTATAATTGAGCCAGTATATGTCAGAGTTATTTTTTTCCATCTTTTTATAGGCATGCCCGTAAAAAATCGCAAGCGTAATTTGAGAAATGTACATATAAGAGTTTAAAAAAGAAAAATAAAAAAGAAAGAAAACAAAACGAGGACTGTTAAGTAATAATTCGGCTCGGGTTACTCGTACAGTTGGTCAACGACATTAAAAATTAGAAGCTATAATATTAACGGATGTTGAATTCGTGACGAGTGTTTCAGTCATAGAAAGCCATAAAAAAAATTATTTTAATGGGATATTCAAAGTTACGAACTATCGGAGCATGTATAGTCTTTTCATTGATTTTAGAAAATCAATATTGTAAGTTGGGTTACTTTGGAATGAAATTTTTAGATTTTTACGTAATAAGTTACTGGAATTTTCGTTAAAATTATCAATGTAAATTATAACTAGCGGTATATGCATATAAAATGTTTGCAGAGTCGTTTAAATAGGGTACGTCATCTTTAAAAATTGATGGATCATATTTTATTTTACTTATTCATCATGCACACAGAAAAAATTTTTTTTATAATTTTCATACGGATTTATAAAAGCGAAAAAATGTTTGGTTTAATAACTATGGCTCATAAAAATTTTAATATAATGCTTTGACGCTTTGTCTTTTTAGAAAAAAAATTGTTTGTATTTAATAAAAAGGTGAAATATTAATTTTGTTTTTTGGAGTTGGTCAATAACTTAATTAAAAATTTCTAATAAATAATAAAGGGAATAAATTAAAAAAAGTTTATTGAAATACCGTTAACATACATATAGTTGTACAATTTTTCTTTGACTTTAATCATACCCTTTTTCTGACAGATGAAGAAAATGAAATTTATGTGGATTTGTAACTCACCTGTAACAGAAAAAAAAAATTTTATTAGCAACGAAAAATCTTTATTACATATCAGTTATTCATTATCTAAAATTAATTTTCGTATTTTAAAATTGATTCGATTAAGATTCACAAAACTCATATTCTATAATTAAAATTTTGATGGTTTTATAGAAAAAAATTAGTATTAGATTTCAATATAACTAATCTTTATGTAAATATTGTAAATTATCATCAACAATGTTTATGAATTTTCAAATAAATAAATATAAATTTAACATCAGAATCCAATAAAGAATGTCGTCAAGTGTTGAATCCACTGATTACATACAAAGTTCATAAATAAATGAAATACCAATCTATTCAAGCGTTACGATATAGAAATGCTCATCGTATATTTAATTCTCACATAGATGAGTTAATCAAAAGAAAGAAAAAAAAGGCCCGTGCCTGTACAAAAGTAATCTCGGTGAAAAGAAGATGAAAAAAATAAAGAAATATTTCAAAGACTAACTCTCTCTCTCTCTCTCGCGTAGGTGCATATATAATACGTTCACGTTGGATGTATTTATATTTTAGAAATAAAAGCGGCAGAGATGAAAGAATTCACGGCTCGATTGGGATTTTTTCGTTGCGACATGCATTATTTCTTTTTCTTGTTTTTTTTTTTATCCTTTTTGTTCAATTATGAATGAAGCAATGAATTTTTTATTCTATAAAGGAGGATCGGTTAGCAATGGAAAAAATAGTTGTTATACTAGTGTATTTTTTAATACTAGCGGAACAGATATGGCTGTATGTCAACACATTTTTTTGAAAAACATAAGTTTGTACACTTTTTCTCTATTACCATATGATAAAGTCAAAATTTTTATGTTTAAAACAATAATATTTTCATTCAGATATAATAAAATTTCAATAAATTATTACTTTAGATATATTCTTATCATTAAATTACATAAAAATAAAATATTATTCACTATCAATACTATAATTTAGAGATTTCCGAAATAGCATGCAATAAGCTTTTACATTTAAAAGCATCAAGCACAAATGATCACGCGAGATTTTAAAATCGTCAAAATCTTGGCAGTTCAATCGATCGATCACTCAAACACACAGTGTAAACTTGTTAAGTTAACACGAGGCTTGTCGTATAATAACGTGTTATCCAATTATATATCGGTATGAGAATTTGAACTTGAATTAATATTGTATGCCTAGTGTCAAGGTTAAAAAGCAATTCATGTCTAATAATCGAAGAGAGGAGGTAAGGGGGGATGTGCTAAAAAGAAGTAAGTACGTAATCGTGGCCTAATACTCATTTTTGAGATTGAAAGATTAATAGTCAAATTCTTCTTAGGTAGAAAAAAATAAAAGATTTTTTCTTATGTTAATGTTTAAACATATTTTAAGCTTCTTTTAATGATAAATCGTTGTGTATTTTATAATAAATTGGTGAAATTTTCTAAAGATTAATTTTAACGGTATATTTTGCATATTCTAAACATCTTATATTAACGATTACCGCTGAAATATTTAACACTTTAGCTATTTTCACTTGTGTAAAAATGAATTTTTAATTTATTTTTTATTTTTTATCACAACATATTAGGATTTTAAACAAGGTTTTTGGAATGCTTAGTTCCAAGAGCTTTAAATTTAAATGGTTATTATTTTCAGATTAACCAAACCGAACATCGTATAAACGAGTATCTAAAAATACAATTTCTTCACTATTTAACTAATATTATTAAATATTTTTAGGTTTAAATATTGTTCTAAACGAACCTTTCTTTGATCATTCATCAGTTACAATCTTTTACTCAAAAATATTTTTCAAACGTTCATCTATTCATTTACCCCGTAACCACATCCCATTTATAATAAAAAAAATATCTAAAAAATATGAAAAATACATTATAACCCAAAGAAGCAAAAAAAAATGTATAACCAAGACAAACCTCGTCAATAAATCATTTTCCCGAAGACGGCAACGCGCGCGTTCTTAAAATAGAGGAAAAATTGAAAGGGGACTTTCGTGGCCTTTCATGCACTCGCAATTAGAACTTGGAGACTTGCAGTGCGCGCGAGGCTAAGTTTGATGCATACAACATGAAAGAAGGAAGCACAGTGTAGCTTAGAATTTATTTATTATAGTCATTTGAATTTCCTCTTATTGTTTAGATTTTTATTGAATTCTTTGAGAAATTATTAGTTTATTGAGATATTTGTATATGTTAGTTAATTTTGATTATAAAATTCTTTGTCAAGTTTTTTTAAAGACATAATTCAGAAGTTGCAATAAAAAAAAATTCTTAATAATTTTCTTTTTTTTTATAAATATTTAAACGCATTAAAAATAAAAAATAAAAAATATTTTAAAATATGATTATTTTTTACCCTACAATTAAATCTAATATTAATTTTAATTATAAAAATTCTAACATCGTGTAGACAGAATTAATTTCACACTCGACTAAACAACTTGATAAAAGATTCATTACTTTTTTTATTTTCTTGAGAATTTCTTGATTTTTAGGTATAGTTCCTGCTTTATACTTGCAAAGAATTAAGAGGGAAAGAGATTCCTGCGAGGCGACGTTCTGGCGCTTGTCCAACCATTGTTTTCTCTTTCTCTCTCTTTTTCGCGCTATATAACCATGTTCGTGCGAGTCGCCTTATACACTATGTGAGAGAGCTATTCGCGTTAATGTACTATGCACGCGTGTGAGCTGTGTCTTGCTGTCTAAGCTTTTTTCACAAGTTATATTACTAAAAAAGCAAGCCCTTTTATCCGATTCTTTTAATACAATACATAAGTTTTTATTCATCTTAGTTTTATGATCTTTTAGTTTGTGTTTCTAAAGGGGGCCTTTTTGGTTACTAAATCTCTTTGTTTAATTGGATGAGGATTTTTAAATAATTATGAAAATTACTTTAGCAATTTTTTTCATCTTACCTTTTTAAAAATTTGACTTTGTTTTATTTTTTATGAATAAAATTTTTTTTTTTTTATTAAATAACGAATACAAAGCTTTTAAACAATAGTAAATTTTATATTGTTTTATATTTTTGTTATTAATTTTTTTTTTTAAATAAAATGGAAGACTCGTTCGGTAGAATGATGGATTCGTAATTGCTTGATTTTGCTCGATTTATACAAGCATATACAGAACAAGTGTTGTGTTCACAAAACAGGTGAAAATCTTGCTAATCAACATCGCAATAATTGCATAAATGCTGCGACTTTAAAATAAAATAAATAAAACGAGATTAGTTTAAAAAAATCCTGGATAAGCGTAAATATATACACAATTTAAGAAATGCAAGTGACAAAACCATAGAAGAGTCTATCGACTTATCCATTGTATAGGTTCTTATTCTCAGCTGGTAATCCAAGTTATACAGAAGCAGAAGCCTTAGATATACGTTACATGCATATTCGAAATTCAATAGCGTACATAGACACGCCAGTATAAAAAGAAACGGTATACCATAAGCATAAGCGGAAGCATATAATATCACCATAAACGCGAATATGGTTAAAGCCTTAGCCTTTAACCTCCAAGTGTAATAATAAAAAAAAAAGTTAAGAAGGAGGAAAAAAGCGAAATCCCTAAGCAGTGTTAATTTAATCTCGTAATGTAACAGCAAAGAGGAACAGGTAGCTATATATGTTTTAAAAGAAATCTTTAAAATCGTGATATCGAAAACTGAGGAGAGAGAATTTGTACCGTTAAAGTTCCCTTTAAACCTTCATTTTTTATAATATATACGTTTCTTTACTCAAAGTCCTTCATTACGTATTCATATGTATCGATGCTTTTTCAGGCCGTGTGCGCTTCTCCTCATTTGCATGAGGATATTTCAATTTTAAATTGTTGTTAAGAACGAAGCAAAAGCAACGGATGCGCCATACGTATGTAACCTAAACACATTAATTCAATTAACAGGAATTGATATTTTTGTCCTCTGGCTGCAATATCGTTAAAACGCACACACACTATTTTTGCGCATATTACTTTACAACTTTATACTTTCTATATTCCCACAGTGTTAATGTTAAATTGAGGAAATATATTCTTTTAATTTATCGCGACTTCTCCAAGTGATTTTCACCTTTTTTAAGATGTAACGGCTTGTCTTTTTTACTAATTCTAGGTCAATAGTAAGGCCATGTATGAATTTAACATCTTCCTTCTAAAGAGTATATATATAATTTAATATTCATAAGGAAAGAATTTGTTGTACAAGCTTATGCTAAATCTACGATTATTTTACACCCACTAATGACATGCTGCATTTGTTGAACATGTTTAAATTTTTCTTTTATACGTACAAGGTATATCTATACATTTAAGGTTAACATTTTTAATTTGTCCGTTAGTTTATTCTATGATTTTCTCCAGGAAATTTTCTATAGTTATTATTTGCAAAAAACCGATTTAATGGATAATTTATACAAATTAATACCTGATGTACAGGTTAGCATAATAATTTTTAGCTAACATTGTTGTTGAAGACTCTAAATGAAGAATTTTCGTTAAAGTTATTTTTATGCTTGAAAAAACATAGTATATTATGTAAGACGCTTAGTATAGGCATTGTAAATAAAAAAAATTATTAGGGTAAAGTAACAGATACAGTATTTTTCCTCAAATGTGTTGTTGTTATTATTATTATTCATGTGGAAATTTCTAATTAAGTCGGATTTGGAATGTAAATTTTGAAAAGTTCGAAAATACCTGTTTTGAATTAGACGTAACAGATTTGAGAATGATGTGAAGAATTTCTTTTTTTACCGTATAAGAGATAAAATGACTTTGGTCTTATCTGTTACATGCACGTGAATATTCATGTATTGATAATAAAATGTCGGTAATAGTTTAAGTCTTGGTCATTGCAATGTGAATTTTTTATCTCTGGCCGCTTATATAAGTTTCAAAGTCATTTATTAAAAGTTACGCGTTAAATCATTTATAGAATTTTAATTTATTTATCTTTTTTTGAGGTTCACGTATTATAACTCATCTTTTTCGAAAATTCTTTTTTTATTTTAATTAGAGCTGTTTTTTCAAAATTTTCTATACTATATAATATATTAAGAAACCTTACTTTTAAGTCAAGTCTTTTTAAACATATCTTCATAATTTCATTTAATTTTATGTTACTCAAATCTGCTGTGGTGAATGTATTTAGATTAAGAATAATGATAATATATCATTAGATAGAGGTCTTGAATGGCTCAGTCGGTAAAAAAATGGATTCGTAATGTCGAGGCTCCGAGTTCGAGCCCCGCTTTCGGCCTATTGATACAAGCACCACTGTACAACACATGTGCTGCAGTTCATAAACGTACTGAAAACTTCCATCGCTTATCAGCATCGTAATGATAGCATAAATTTAGCGACGTTAAATAAAATAAAAAAAATTCTCTTTACATCTTAATCGGCTTACTTCATTGTAGAATTTATTTTTTACATAAATATATTGACGTATTTTAAACGTAAATGTACTTACTTAATTCATTAATTAAATTCGTACTATAATAACGGAAATTAAACTTATTTTTAAGTAAAAGCATCCAATTCAACAAAATACACGAAAGCACTTAGAAGCTAGCATCAGGTTTGCATCCACTTTAAATAGCTATTATGAAAATTGCACGAATCTATGAAATAACGCCTACAGTATTCATCTCTCACGCGCTTTTTTCCATAAAGCCAGAATATTTTTCATTTTTTTAAAATGTATATGTAAAAATGTATATACCTTTAAATTTTTATCATACCCATAAGCTTATTACTGCTCGAAGCGATGCGTTTTTCCCGATCATTGCACTGTACGCATCAAGAAAGAAAAAAGAAAAAAAGAAAAAAAAAAAGAAAAAAAAAGAAAGATGCCTTCTGGCCGCTCGAATTTCATCGAGCGAGCGAGAAAATACACGCGGCTTCTTTCCTTCCTTCAGCATCATCTCTCGTGATCGAAAAGAGAGTTTTTATGGTTTGTATATATGAAGATGAGCTTAGGCTCGCATGCATGTGTATATCCGTTAGAGTGAGGCTTTAGGTGTCACGTTTCTATATAGGTGTTAAAGATGTTCATGAAATTCCTGAACTAAGTAATTTGATGAGGAATAAGGTATTCAGTCCATCAACACTTAGGATATTATTACATTTTTATGCTGGAGATTTAAAGCTAACAGTTTCGTCTTTAGTTTGTTATGTTACTCGAGCTAACCATAACATTAACAAACTGTAGTTCCATATCTTTAGTTTTACAAATAACCAGTTATGAGAAATTTTTAAATATTCTTTAATAATTTTTATATTTTTTCTAAAATATTAGACAAATAATGTATTTATATTTTATTAGACAATAAATTTATTTGCCAAAAAACCGAAGCAAAATATTTCGGTTGGCTTTTTTTCGCTTCAGGCGTATTTACATTTGATAAAACGAAAATTTATTCAGTCCGATCGAAAATTTAAAGCACGATAAAAGATTCCCCGGAGGTGTTGAGAAGTGCTAGACTTGTTAACTTGTATAAAATAAAGTAAGATTCTATTTATAAAAATTTTTTTTTATATCGACCAGGAAGGCGCGAGACGCGAATAGAACATTGTTGCATCAATGTTCCTTATTTTTATAAATGCCGTGTTAGCCAGCTGATCTTTCTCTTTTTTTTTTCTTATACATAAGTATTATATCGATCGTAGAGAAAAATTAATTGGACATGAAAAAGAATTTGACATTAGCTTAATCATGTTGGTCAATATTTTTTAATACACGCGTACATCTACGCGGGAATTCTCCTTCTTTTACTTACTCAATCATATTAATTAAAATATATTTTTTGTTATTTTAAATATTGAATTTTTTAATCAGATATCTGAGATTTAATATTTTGCTGCAACGAAGGTATTTTCTTTATGCATTAAAAGCTGTGAGCCGTTATTTAATTAATATTTCAAATTTTCATCCAAAAAGAGTAATTCATCACAAAATTAGGCAACATAAAACGAATTTTTAAATTTAATTAATTAAATAATTTTTTAAATATTTTAAAACTATTATATATAAATAAAAAGATTTTTATTTTTCAAACCGAACAAACATTTAATATTGATTAAAATTTTTCCTATAGCGCACACCTATTATCAATTCTGTATAGAAGAGCACTCAATATAGTCTTTCTTTTTCTATTAACGATCTAAAAATACGTTTGCGCGCAATAGCAAGAAAAAGAAAGAAAAAAAAATGAAAAAAAAGAGCTGTGCGATAAGAGCGTATAGTTGTACCGATAAATGATTGGGATAGATGCTTGAGCTTATGTGTGTCTGGTGGGCGGTTTTATTAATGGAAGCGGATTATACGCGTGTGGCTCTCGTCGAATGGAGAATTTAAAATTATCGTATAAGTTACAGAGTTACTTATATAGGCCGGGGAGTTTCTTGCTTGTTTAATCTACATATAACAGTATTAGAAAATTATGAAATTTTCATTTTCTCAAAGTGAACTTTTTTAATTAATTACTATTTTTTTTAAATTGTTTGGATTGTTGTTGTTGTTGTTGTTGTTGTTGTTGTTGTTGTTGTTGTTGTTGTTTGTTAACGCATTGAACGTTTTTATTGAAACTGAAGTTAGGCAATTCTTTCATGTGGAAAAATGTATATAGAGATAGAATTTTCTAATAAAAATCTTTACCATTGACTTTTGTTGCATTGAGACATTCTAAAATTACATAAAAAATAAATTTCACCAAGTTTTTAGATAAAAACTATCGCCATAAAATTATGTATTTATAAAACTGTTAGAAATTTCTCTATATGCTCTAATACATAAATGCATTGACGTGTTCATTCTTAATTGACTTGACTGATCTGTAAAGATAAATTTTTTATTATAGATAAGAAAGATTCTTATTTATGGATATCGCTCGATTATGGAATTAAGAAAACAGTTAGTCACAGGAATGATTAAAGTTAGTGTGTGCATTAATTAATTTTCTTAATCAACAGTCAAACAAGTAATCATAAAAATATTGTTCTACTCTTATACACTGAAAAATAAGTGGTAGTCCACGAGTCCCTCGAAGTACTTCTGCTTCACGAAAGCGTAAGAATGCTAATGCTTTCTCTCGTGGGGAACGTGACGCCCCACTGTCGAAGCTAACAGCTCTTTTTGTTGTGCATGTGTATTCCCACTCACGTGGGATTTCGTTTGGCGTCATGCGAAGTACTCCTCTCGTCCCACAGTGGCACCACTGTTTTCCCGCAGTGGCACTCTGTACGCACGAAACGAAAAGAGTATAGTTTCGTTACCGATAGTAGTGCTTCTTTACCACTTATTTTTCAGTGTAGATTTTAATTTTAACTAATATAAATATAACACAAGAGTTAAATTTGTATTCTTAAAAATGTTATGCTAAAAGTAACGCGCAATAAATTACATCATATCTTTTGGGAACTTTAAAATAAAAGAATCTTTTCTCATCTTTACTTGCAGCTTTTCAACGCTTATCTCATCAACAATAAGAATGCAGAAAAAAAAATTCTTTAAACATTGCGAAATTTGACCCAAATACCAATGGCAAAAAAACCCCACATATCGAACTACATCATCACCGAAATTCCCTCTGCAAAAATAAAAGATGTAAAAACAAGGCACAGCCGTGTGTTTAAAGTTTATTTAATCAGACCTCGATTTTACGTATCGTTCGTCAGATAGACGAAATATATAACGAATAAAAAGAGTAACCAAAGAGAAAGATCAAGTTTACGTAGAGTTAAAAACGCCCCCTCACAAATCTGCGAGTGCTAATTTTCCAGAGCTCAGCAATGTGTGTACGTTAATTCCGTAGAAATTTGAGATGTAAAATTGCGTATATATCGATTACACCAGCTGGACTGTTTTGACGTATCAAGCATTTGGATTTGTTTGCGGGATAAACGAGTGCTGATATTGAGAGAGAAAATTTTTATTATTTCGTTGGAAATGCTGATGATACACGCTGATGCAATGAGACTGTGTTGATTGTTTGCGTTCTATCATTACCAGCGAAAATTGATTTTAAATTTATTTTCTTTATTTATTTTATTTTTTATAATTTATATATAATTTTAGACGCAACTGAATTATAGGCTTGCTTTGAAAATAATGACTTTTATAAATTTTTATGAAATTAAGTGTATTTAAATAATCTCAAACTAGATTTTATTTTAAGAAAAACATGTATTTAACTTATTTATTTGTGATACTCAATAAATTAATTTGTTTTTTTATTCTTTCTCTTGATTTTATCAAGATAAGTTTTACAGTTAGCCAATAATTTAAACGATGTTATTTAAAAAAAAAAAGTTTGTCTAAACAATCATAAAACATGAAAATAGGAACTATAATAAATCATTATCATCTAATCGATTCTTAATCACTTTGAAAACATTGTGTCCCAACAACCAAAATCCTTCCTCGTATCTATTCTTCAAGCTAATTAGGCTGACAAGTACATTAAGAAAGGCTAAAAAGACATTGTCTGACTTTGTATGCACATATAAAATGTATACGCTTATACCGATACTCCCAACGACCGAAGAAGAGAAAACGTGGCTAAAGAACGCAAGGCACTTTGCTCGACTCGCAAGGCATTTTTTTACGAGCCCGAATGTCGCGAAACTTGTTCTTTCTCTTTCTTTCGAGACGTGTCCTCAATTTTTTTTTCTTATTATGCTTTTCGTTAATCGATGATGTTGATGTCAAAAATTCGATATAACGTTTTCCGTATATTAATGTATGTGCGAACGGTTTTCTAATAATATGTTATTTGAAACGGATAAAATATCAAGCTAAAACGGTTTTTCATGTCAAGACTATTAATCCAGCTTAATATAATTACAACAATTTACTAAACCTATTAAAGTAAAAAAAAAAAAATCAATTTATTTTCTTAGTATAAATCGAAAAGTTAATAACATGAAAATCCTTTATTAGTATAAATGCATGTCTAATTTGATCATTAAGGCAGGCTGAATTCATTATTGTGAATCTACTTGGAATCACGTGTTCATGTTTATTCTAAGGAGTACCAGAAACTAAAAGAGAGACGGCGATTATCTCTCGACCCAGATTTCAAATTTGGGATGCTTTGAGCGAAAGAAGATTCTTGATTCGAATGAATATTTTTCGAATGTATTTGGGATTAGCTTTATGTAGATTTTTGTTGTTACTCGGAAGGCTTTTTGTACTTCTTTTTATGGGAGGTTCAAATCTATGGATTTAAATGGAAATAGAAGTGAAAGCTGGGATAGCCATTGTTTCTTTGATTTTGATTTTTGAGGTGTCGTAAGATGAAGATTGTTTCGAAGAAACTTTTACTTGATAAAAGAAAGTGAAATAATAAATCATAAGAAGAAATTTTATGTGATTGCAAGCTTCAAATGGAATTGTCTGTTTCTCAAGTCATATTGAAAAATTTGACTTTTTATTAATAAATTTTAAAAATTCAGATTGGCAAATTCAAAGTATTATTAAGATGTCATTCATATCATAAAAACTAAAAATCAAAGAGCAGAGCATCGCCAAGTGCAAATAATAACTTGAACAATTAAACAATTGACAAAAAGAAAAGGTTTAAAAGTAACCAGAATCTTCAACCTACGAATAAAACTATTATGCATGTATTCTCTCGTGCACATAATATGGGTCATAAACAAACGAGCTTTGGCATTACATACACATTGGCGTATGTACATGACAATAGGCTTTGTGTTTTTTTTTTTTTTTGCACACACGCTATATAACCTCGCCCACGTATATACAACATTTATTTTGAATACAACACCTATTGTCCATCTCTTTCCCTTTCTTAACATTCTATAGCAATGATCCAGAAGAGGAGAAAAACAGAGATATATGAAGAATTCCCGGCGTTAAAGTATCGCATTACTTTAGGCGCCGCTGTACAATGTAATGGCTGGTGCAAGATGGAGCAGGTATATATAGGTACTAAGCTTTACTTTTTTTTCTCTTTTTTCTTCCTTTTTTCTTTCGGCGGAAAATTGTAGCGATGGCAAACAAAAGGTTGTACTGGCGGCTTCTTAAGGGAAGTTCTTTAGTTTAAAGCCTAGTGTATACTAATCGAGCTGTAAGGCGCTTAGGTTGTTAGTATAATTAGGATGGTGGAACGAATTTGACGAGCTGTTGAGTGTTAATGGAACAATAGTCAATGGATGTTGGAAAATAATTGTTTTGAGGCTCGGTTTTCGAGGTTTGTTGAAAAAGGTGCGGTTTAATTGTCTGTAATGTTTTTACGATTGCTTTTAATTGAATTGATACATTGAAAATTTTGGGAGATTTATTGCGGAGTTAATTTTGAGTAAATTTATGAAATGATAATAAGTACCAAAGTAAGCGTGAAAAAAGTAGAATCATTGAAAGTTTTTAATTATAGTTAACATTTAATTACGTATAAATTATAAGCTGTCATCATAAAATTAATGTAACGTTTATTATTTTAAATAACAACTAATTCTAAACTCTCAAATGATTTTAAGATTGACACGTCAGAGGTATCAGGAAATAGTAATAATTATTAAAATAATTTTATCTTGGTTTAAGCATCATCCGTGTAAAAAAGGAAGGTAAAAAACCTTTTTTTACATCATATAAAATTAAATGGATTTTATACCGAAAAAAAACGTTACCAAGATATAACGTTAATACTATTCCATGCACGATTTTACGTACAGAAGTTTCCGACTTGGAGTATTGGAACTAAGGTATGTAAAATACATGCTAAACGGAAAAATATTTTCACATGCGGGTCCTTGTCTGATAAGTTTGAACTTTCTTCCGCATTTGTTCTTCCCCAATAAACTTTTCAATTGCTTTATTATCAAACTAAATTAGATGAAACCATTTTGACGTAATCATTCTATATAAGTAAAAGCATGAGAAAAGGATCGAGTTACTACGTAAAGGAGAAAAAAACCAAGGAAATTGATGTATCGATCAAAGTATATTGTACTTATATACAAAAGTGCGTTATAGTCAGATAAGGTTAGTTGGTTACTTTTATTGCGAAATACCATATTCTTGATTGGCCTTAATTTTAGCGGAATTTTGTCCACTTTGTAAATTAGTAATATAGTATAATGTTTACCGCGAAAGATTCGTTTTTTTAGTCACTATACAAAAATTTGTTATCATGTTCTATTTAGGTTATGAATATAATAACATACGTTTACGAATTATAAGATAAGAAAATTTCGGTTATAAGAATGATGGATCATTCGTTTAATTTTTATTGGCTTTATTAGATAAGATTTTTTCGATAACTAATTTTGGTAGATTGTATGATACCACGTAGAATATTAATATAAAAGTAGTTGTTAAATTATACGAAGAATCGGTAATATTTTTTTAGAGTTAAAGTAATGATTGCAAGTGTTTATAATATGTTCTAATCTTTCCTTAAAAAAGTTATGTGTCTTTTAGGTATGCGCAATAGCATCATAATATTAAAGCATATTATTTCGTTTAAGCGTAAATAAGGCAGCAAAGGAAACTTGAACAGTATGACTTTTTTAATAGAGAAATTTTTTTATTTTACAAACAACTAAAGTATTTAAGGTTGTTAAATAGACATGTCAATAAACAAAAAGTGTGTTAATAAAACATAACCTAAACTAAAATTGCGAGAAGTGCGATAAATGTCTATTATACATCTAGTAGTAGTTAAAAAATTTATCGCTCTATTACAGGCACTTTTTATATTGAAATAAATGACCTTTTAATTAATGATTAAGTAATTATTGGTAAGCTCGAGATAATTTTTATTTATTTTGAATATAATACCAAAAAAAAAAACGTGAAATCTAGTCTTTGCCAACGATTATCAAATTTAAACCTAAATTGCGTATATCATCAATGTAAAAAGTCGATGAAAGACAGAGAAAAATGGAGTCAATCTTATATATGAAGCGTTACGGTATGTATGCGTTGCATTGAAAAATCTATCGAGAAACCAGCATTCAATCTATCAAGTTTTTCTTTTTACCCTTCAATCACAATCGACTTGCATTCCTTTAGGCTACTTGTACAATTTGCGCAATATCTTGCGTGTACATCTTTACTTTGCCAACTTTCCGATCAACAATTGTTCTTCTTCTTAAAAAGGAAAATTCTTTGATACAAGTTATTATGAGAAAGTACGCGGTATGTGATTAGTGTAATTAATTATTATAATTTATTATAATTTTTAAACAATATTAATCAACTATTTGATTCTATACTTTCTAAGTAATTAATTTGACCCTGAAAAACATGGAAATAAAAATCATAAAAACCAAAAAGGTCATCATCGATATAAATATTTTCTTCAATATAAACGTTTCACGATTCATTACTCCTACAACAAACGACAACGAAAAGATATAATATCCTTATTCTACTCTACGATAACCACACCCATGCTCAAATGAATTTATGACTTGCGCATATGTACACGAACTCCCGAAAAAAAGAGAAGTTAAAAAGTCCCTAACCAATCGTTACACATACACACAAAGAAGAAGAAGACGAACAAGAAAAACAAAAATAAGAATCTTTCGTACATATATATATATATACAATATAAAGTGACATATACAACAATTCGTCTCAATCCTCCTCGGGTGGTAATCTTAGCAATTGTAACTCGTGACGCACACACGCGTGTATAAAACGCTTTCTTGATGGGAAAAGAAGCTTGATCAGACCGCAAGTGATTCGTCATCATTTTGCGCGTCTCTATAATAACCAACGCGAATGCATTAACGTTTTCTTTTCTTACTCCTACGCGATTTATATAAACTTTTAACCGAAAATTTCAAACATATGTCAAGTGGCTGTATGAGTCATTTTAAAATCGAATTACTTAAAAAAAAAAGTGATGCAAAAAGATAAATTTTGAGCTGAAATCAAATTAATAATTTTTTCATTTTGTTTCTGATAAAATAATATAATTATTTTTTTGATGATAATTTAAAAAATTTACAAAATTGAGATTAAACAATCTACTGTAAACTACGAAATCACAATAAATAATCACGTACCAGTATCAGGTTTATTCATAAAGATTAGATTTTCTTTTCTTTAATATTGCTGCTGGTAAAAGAAAAATAAATATTTTCTTTGTATTTCTTATCTACTTTTCTTATCGATATAAGTAAAAGTAGCTATTTTGACTTTCTTCACTTCCGGTCTAAGTTTAAAATAAAAAAAATAATTGACATACCAAAGTATTAAATTTATTCTTCATGTAGTGCACAATGAATCGTTAAAAATTGTTCGTATGAAAAATTAATGCTATCGATTTGATATTAATTGCTTTAACAATTGTTTAATAAAGATTTATCATTTAATAGTATATTATTAACCTAGGGAGAGAAGTTGACCATTAAATGCTCGCGTAAGATTTGCCCCCGAGCGCAGCGAGGGGGCAAATACGCGAGCAATTGATGGTCAACTTCTCTCCCGAGGTGAATATACGATTTTTTCTTATTCCCGGCGAAAAGTACGTCCAACTTACCCGTTGTGATAATTCGTTTTTGATGATAAATCATTAAAATAAAAATACCGCGATGAATCGCTTGCTGCTATTGACCGAGTATGCTCTATCCTTCTCTGCCCCTCTCCCACTGATGATAAATCATTAAAATAAACCATCAATATTTCACTCACATTTTATAATTTACACACTTTATAACACACTGCAATTTATAATTCACAAAATAAAACAAGTTAGGTTTTAATAATAAAATATTTAAAATTACTATATAAGAAAAATAAAGAAAAAGATATACTGCTTGTTGTAACCGGCAAAGAAGGCTAGACATAGCCCCCTCCATTCGCGGCTACCTTTATTGTACATATAAGAGAAAGAAAGAGAGAGGGAGAGAGTCAATTCTTAAAGCCGGCGGACAGAGAAGGATAGACGCAACCCTCTCTATTCTGTATGAAAAAGAAAGAGAGAGGGAGAGAGTCAATGTCTAACGCCGGCGGACAGAGAAGGATAGACGTAGCCCTCTCTATTCTTAACTGCCGTGAAAAACAGAGCGTCAACACGATTGCGCATCGCTAGTGCGCCGAGCCGCCGTAGATAATGCTTAACTTCTCTCTCAGAAAGTAGACGTCTTTCGACGTACTTTTCGCCAGGGGATAAGAAAAAAGTATGATTAATAACACGGAAAAACGCATTAAACAATTGATGTTTATTGTCAAGTTCAAGTATATACGGAATATATTTTAAATGCAAAATGAGCTATTGTAATTGATGCACAGATATATATACAAGCAATGCTTAATGTTTATTGTAATTTAAAATATCATTGTTTATTCATGAATCAAGTACATATTATTTTATCGTTTGTCGATGACAAATTAACCTTTTATTTATCAATAAGCAGGCATAATTGGATTTCAATTCCAAATTTATAAATAGAAATAGATTAAAATTTTTATAAAAGAAAATTAGTTAAAGTTGAGTATTTTAAAACTTACTGATGATTTTGAAATAATTATATTTACTAAATGTTTAATAGTATAAAGTAATTCTCATGTATTCTTTATAAACGTTTCATCATAATCCAATACTTGTTCGAAATAACTAGCAGCAGTATCTAATTCCAGACATAATCCTATATAATTACAGTCATGATCGAGCCCAAGTATAACCCTTTTAGTCTGTCTTACAAAATAAAAAAAGTAATGAGTGTTACCGAAAGCAAAAAAAAAGCTACTTTCGAGCTTTCAAAGTAATGAAAGAAAAAAATAAAAGTAGTAAGAGAAGAGAAAGCACCAAGGTGGTCCATTTGGCGGTACAACTCGTCGGTCAAAATCGAAGGGCACGAGTCCCCCATTCTTTTAAGAATTCTCTGCTCTCTTAGCTACTGTTGCCAGCTGCTGTTGTTAACTTACAGGTACATGCATCTCCTCTTTCTTTTTTCCTTTCTTCTTCTCTCTTTCTTTCTAAAAACATTTCTGTATTTTTCTTTCAAGCGCCGAATTCTTCTTTTTCTTCCGTTAGTAAGGGAGTGTGGGCAGTTTCGAAACAATGGTAGTAACACGCTGCTGTATATTTAATAATAGACTTCTAATAATGGACCAGCTAGTGAGCGAGCACTTCGTTAGACTAACTTCTCTTTCTGTTTTACTGTGTCAAACTTGTATTTATCTTAACATTTTTTTTCCATCTTTTTTTAAGTTACTGTTAAACATTTGCTTTTTATTTTCGGATTTCAAGAATAAATGAAGTTTTCTTTCGATTTAGTCATGTTAAGTTTGTGGTTTGACTAAAAATTCTCATTATTTTGTTGGCACTTCCTTTATGGTTAAAAAAACGAGTTTTATGTACTACTCATCGAAGTGAATCACTTTTTACCTAGAGAATTTTGTAGCAATAATTGTCATTATAAATATATTGGAATACCTTGTTTACGGAAACTATAAATATTAATAACTTTTTATATAAAATTTCTTTTTTATAAGAAAAATAAGTTCTAGAAGCAGATATAAAATATCCATAACAAAATTATCATTCATTTAAAAATATAAACGTGTTTTTAATTTTTTTTCAAAATTTTCCTATTTCAAGCATAGAAAAATTTTCAATGCTTTCCATCTATCATGTCTTAGTTTTGTAAATGTACCATCTGTTGCAGCCGGGTATACGCACGTCGTTAGCAAATTCAACAATCGTCATACTGTGCACATTTTACTTCCTTAGTACAGTAGACGTTCACCTGGATCATAACAGAGATGCACAATAATGATTTTCCTTTTTTTTTTTAACTTACAGTCTTTATATACTGGTAGAGGCCAGTTGGTCGTTTATTTTCGATCAAAATAACTTTTTTAAAGTATATTTCGAAAATTTTTGCAGTATAATTTAAGATTATTTTTTATTTTTTATTATTGCATATATGGAGTTAATAAGTTTTCTTAATTTTTAAATGTTATTTCCTTATACGTAACTTTTATGATCATTTTTTTAACGGATAAGGTAAAATATGTATTTAATGTAAAAAATATTATATAAATGTAAAAGTCATCTCGTATTAAAATTTTTTATTGACAAAATAAAAATTAAATTTAAGCGACTAATCTGTATATATCTCGCATTTCATTTAGTATTAATCACGATTGGTTATCTCGTATTTGTTATAACACAAGGCCACGATAGTACCAAAAAAGACTTTATAAGGTTTGGTCTTGGTATGGTCATCGTTATTTAAAAAAAATAAAATATTAATGAAAATTAATCGTAGAAAGTTTCAATATTATTTTAATTAATGCTATTAAACTTTTTGTAAGGTTATAATTTTTTAATTTATTAAATTGCTATCGTAATAACACTTACGGCAATTAGCCAGATATTAATTGAAATTTTTTTTTAATATCGTTCAAGTCTTTTATCTTTATCGTCGATTATTGAGTACTTAAAAAGTTAAAATTAAAATATCATTTTATGGAAAATATGTTTGAGATAATGTTTTTCGTTGTTTTTAGAATAAAAATTGAGAATCTCTTTTAAAACAACAAACAACGCAGAGTAAATCGCAAAAAGAAAAACAAGCAAAATATATACGCATGTCCAGACAGATTTTTACTTTTCTTGTACGCCTACTGCATTGTAAGACAAAAATCTTTTTTATTTTCATTCTTCTACCTGGACCTTCTCTCTTTCTTTTTTTTTATTCGTTCACCTGGCCAGAAACAAGGCAGCGTGTCACATTCACTAACACAAACTCATCCTCCTTCCGGCCGGTTTTTGCGCTCACGCGTACTTTTCGTTCATCTCTTTTTTCTTTTGCTTCTCTTGTTCCTCTCTCTCTCTCTCTCTCTTTTCTTGTAGTTCATTCAACAGATATCTAACGTCTCATTTTTCCCTTTAAAATTTCGTCTGTTCTCTCTCTCTCTCTCTCTCTCTCTCTCTCTCTCTCTTTATTTTCTTTTCTTTTCGACATTGTCATTGAGTATAGCGAGCGAGCAATTTATGCTTAGTCTTCTTTTTGTGGTTTTAAGTTTCGTATTTTTTTTTCTTGTGTAGATATAATTTTCTAGGAAAATTTTTGTACTAATGCTAGAAGTATTTTTCGTGATTTTTTTTCTTAGACGTGTGGATGGTTAGGCTAGATTATTTATGGAGTATATACGATATTGTGGTTGAAAGAGGAGCAATTGTTTTGTTGTTGTGGAACGACAGATTTAAGCGTTAGATTTTAGAATGTTTTTCAACAAATTCTGATTACTCGTGAATGAGAAAAAATTTCACGGGGGTATGCATTAGTTTTGTCAATGCTTTTGAGTGCAAAATCGATCGGTAAATATGATAAATAAAATGTAGGAATTTTTTATTTTTTTTCAGAGCCTATTTATAAAAGTATAGCACTTCATGATTGTTTAATTTCTTATAATTTAAAATCCACTTTTGTTATTTGATAATAATTATCCTAAATTAAAAAGAAAAATATGAAAAATTAATTGTAGATAAAGTTAAACATTATTAAACAATAAATGTAAGTTTATGGAATATCTAATGTTTATTTTAAGGAAATTTGGAAACAAATTGTTAAAAAATATGTCATTTATCAAAATTATCGTTAGCACGTTTCTCTGAGTCATTATAATTTATATTTACAAAATAAGTTGCGACTTTATTCGTTAGCAAAAAATAAACTTAATACAGCACATTATGTTGTATAACAAGAAAAAAAAGATTTTATTTTTAAGATTTTAATGTTAAAAAAAAAATAAATAGCAAAATACTATTTTGATAATGCATATTTGTTTAACATTAAGTCTGTCTTGAATAAGATTTTTTTCAAGCAATTTATTTCTAGGAAAAATTGTTCAATGAATCTTATAGTAATAAACATCTTGAATGAAAAATTTACTTGGCACTTGATATTACAAACTTATGACTCAACCTTCTATTGATAAAGAAACGATATTTATCAATATCGTCGCGAGTTGGTGTGTATTATATATCAGTTTTAATTCTTTAAAACTCTTTCGAAAGGAAAAGAAAAAATCTCGAGCTGTTTTTATCAATGAAAATATCACGACTGCGAGTGCAACGATTAACTGACAATGTTTCAATAACTGAGATTTTTTAATAATTGAGCAATTTTTACTTTAAAATACACTTTTCATAATAATTCAGTTAAAATAAAAAAAAAATTTTTATGATCACTTAATTGTAAATTTTAATTATCATTTATTATAATTGATATAGAAAATAACGCTGATATAATAGAAAGTTATTTCTTAATCAAACTAATAAGAACGAAAATTTGTTTACTTAAATTTATATCATTATCCCGCTGTCCATACTTTGATAAAAAATTTTAAAATATTTTGCCTATTACAACTGATAAAAAATGACCAAAATGAAAACATCGAAATATTTAGGAATGTACAATCGTTTCTAGAAAATTTTTTTCTACAAATTATGATTGATAAAATTCGAATACCAATTTTGAAATAAAAAACTTAATAATCCAATGTTACACAATAATTCGCTCACATTTGTTGAACTAATATACTCTTGTAACTCTCAACAAAGACGTAAAAGAATTATTTTTTAACTTGAATATATATATATACCAAAGGAATTTGCTAACGTTAGCGCGCTTCTCAATAAAACTCGTATATATAACGTGTATAGATGCAAGGGTCATTACACCTTTGGCCGGTTTTGTTGTATATATGTACGATGCGTCTCTCTGTCTCACTCTCTGTTTCTCCTGAGCGAGCGCGCAATCGTTGCAATTACTTGCTATATAAAACGGACTAATGAAGCGAAGAGAGAAAAGCGAATATTGTCGTAAGAAGTTCCTTTTTTCCTTTTTTTTAATTTTTTTACTTTGCTTACACAGCTTAATTTGTTTCCTACTAAAGTGTCGCTTTCAAAGTCTTATTTTAACTATTTGATGTTACATGGTTTGATTTTTGTTTGCGGTATCCAAGACTTTACATAGTACGGTTTAAGTTATTAATCAAGTTTTGATTTTTTAAATATAAAAGCCAATTTTTTTTCTCTTTTTTTAGATTTTTTTGAGAACTTTAATTGTTTGGGTTATTCTACGGTTTTAAAATGTCAAAATAACTTTGGCTTGAAAAACTTTTTTTTCCTGCTCTGAACTTAATTAGTTAATCCTCAGGAAAGTAGGTTAAGAGAATATTTTACGATGAAAAAATAAATTTCATTTTAGAAATGTGTATAAAACATTATTTTAGAAAAGTTTACCAGTTTCCGATTATTTATTTTCATTTATATAAATGATTTATTTTAAAAATATAATTAAAAAAATCAATTTTTCCATTTAAATAATTTTTTTAAACGCACTGTTGTAAATAACGATGGACAAAGTTTTCTTTGTAAATAATTAAAGGTTAGCATATGAAGATATTTCCTGATAAAGTAGCGTCGTTACAATACAAGGTAAAATGTAATTTATTATAAGTGTTGAGAGATGTAAAATTTCTCTTATTTGAATAAGTTAATAATTGTCTTTAAATTTTGCAAAGAAAAAAACTTAAGATTTTTCCTTAATAAGAAAAAAGCATTTGCTTAAATAACTTTCCAAGATATTTGCCATTAGCTTCTACTGCTACTGTCATTAGATACATTACGAAATTATTATTCCAATATACGTTTGCGTGCAACCATTTGAATATTTTTTTTAAAATAACGTTATTTATAATATCAAGCTGTAAATGTGTTTTATAATAGACGCGAGTCTAAGATTATAGGAATTTTCTGTTAACTGTTGATAATAACATTTGCTTTACACCTTTATTTCAGTTATGTAAATAAGAATGTTTTTTGTCAAATTTTATAATTAGCCAAAATTAAATTTTCTTTTTTTTTCAAGTACAAATATTTCAATGTAATTTATTTATGAAACTGAAAAAATTTATCAGTTTTATTTAAAAATTTCAACAGTTCGATTTTTATCATTGTATCATACGAAGATAAAAAATTTAATTGTTCACTTTTCTAAAACTCATTTAACAGCTTTGAAAAATTATTAAAGTTTCTTATAATCTATGGTTGAAGGAATAAACTTTTTTTAAATATTCATCGTTTGAATAAAAAATTTAATATAATAATTAATAATGTAAGAAAAAGAAGGAAAATGAAGAAAGCTCGTAAAAAAACCAACTTTTTATATATAATTGTAAATTGTCGTTGATGCCACGATATCATCCAAAGTAAATTCATTCGTTATCTTTTAAGTTCTCGACTATTATCAAATGTATATATAGTCTCCGTCTCTTTCTCATTCTTCATTGGGATAAATATAAGCGCGTCTTTTATCAGCAACTTGCATCGACTTATACCATACGTCGTGTCTTTTCAGTCTTTTATGTTGTATATACCTTTATATATATATATATTTTTTTTCATTTATTGTATCGTTCGTTGAACGGTTTTTACTTGGCTCTTTTTTTTCGTCGATCGATCGGTATACACTGTTCTTTGTATTGGTTAAGAAAGACTTCCGGAATTCGTGCAGCGCGTGTGATTTACTATCGTTTAACGTTTTTTTTTAAATCTTTTTTTCTCATTAATGACGGTCATTTCATTGATATATCTTGGTAATATGCGTATTTTTGCAAAATCACTTTTTTATCGATCGAAATTATTTAATATTTTAATATTATATATCAACAGAATGAGTAAGGAAAATGTAAAGGCTCTGAGAGAAGATGAAATTAAAAATTTAATTTAGTTCTCTCATTATTTATGCTAATTTTCACAAGGTTAAAAATTCAGATTGAATTTTTGAAATTCAGTTAATCTAATCGCACTTGGTGAACATTTAAAATACAGCCATATATAAACGTGGCAGAATAATATAATTGAAATCTTATTCTTTTTCGAGGGCTACTTTAATGAAAGATTCAAGTATATCACAAGATTTTATTAAGATTATGGAAAGTTGTTTCTCGCGGCCGTTGAGATTATATTATACGAGTAATTGCACTCGCGCATATACGCGCAGCTTTTAAAAGTGGATATTAAGTCGTAAAATATACTTGCTGCAGTTTTAAGTATTTAGTGAAAATTTTCCGAGCTTTAATGCTTCACTCTTTATAATGCAAATGAGAGTTTTTAAGTGTATTTAGAGCACTAGATTACTTAGCGATCGTGATAACATTGAGACATAAAAAGAAATGAATTACTCGTAGTACATATATAACACTCGAACTAGTTAATGAAATAAAATTTTTATCGCACGCGGGCTTTAATAAAATAAAATCTACAAATACAATTCCATCACTTGGTCACTTAACTTTTAGAGTTACGAAAAGGAAAAAAATTTAAGGCGACGGAAAGTTGTCTTAAAAATAAATGCTTTCACGAACATCTCATCCACTTGGTCACAATTACAGGCCATGAAAGAAAAGAAAATATATAAAAACGACACTTTCCCCTTTCATCTTAAAGCCACTGTAAAACAAACGGTGAAAGAAGAAAAGAAAGATTTGATCAATCTGTAGCCGGTCAGGACGTCCTTTTTTCTTTCTTTCATTAAAAAAAAAGCTAATATAAAAAAGGTGGTATCTTTGAAAGTGATCGATCGATTTGGACCTCCCATTTTCGCGCCTCCGGTTCAATGTTTGTCCCATGAGAGAGGCGAAAGAACAAAACGGATTATCTGTCTCTTCAAGTAGTTAAAGGGCCGCTCTTTTTTTTTTTTTTTGTATTCTTACCTTGAACGACGCACAGCAGCGCAAGACCAAGAATAATCCAACGACGACTCATTTTCATAATATCTTTCTTTCAAGATATCTCTTGATCACTTATTTTATTTTTTGCAAAATCAAAAAATTCGCACAGTTCTGACACAGTTCACAATATTAAATTTAGGAACAACACTGTTAAAAAATTCGCATACACTAAAATTCACGAATCGGGATAACAATGTATATATATATATATACTTTATGTATATAATGTGTTAAAATTAAAAATTCAAATAAAATTTAAGAATTAATTAGATTAAAGATAGACGAAAAAATAAAGGACGGTGCGTAACGTCGAGCCGCGAAATACAAACTGAGCGGCGCGGGTTTTTCTCTCTATGTCTGTCCCAGAGAGAGAGAGAGAGAGAGAGAGAGAGAGAGAGAGAACTTGCGCCGCCGCTTTACCTCGCGTTTAAAAACGAAAGGAGAAGGAAGGGAGGAGTAGGAGAAGCCGACGCTACTACTCTTTGTATACTCTTTTTTACTATATATATATACGTGTGTGTTTATATATATGTTATACGTTTGTGTCTAGTCGAGACTGTATCCATGTATATAAGAAAAGAGGGGAAAAAATAGTCGTCGGCTTTTTGAGAATAAAATTTTCGTCTAGAAAAATTTAAAGATCGATCGGGTTTTTTCTATTGATGGACTTATACTTTCTTTCGTCTTAATTAATTTGGCATTTATTTTAATTCATAAAATTTTTAAAGAAACATGAAATTTAATATAATTTTTAACGTTGGTACATGAAATTTTATGCGTTTCGACCATTAAAGTGATTTAGGGTAAATTGTTTGAAAATTAATGTTTTTTAACATGAAATTTAATGCTGCTTTGCATAAAAAATTAATAAATTTTACATTAATTTTATTGTTATCTCGCATAAAATTTTATGTGAAAATGATGAAAAATGAAGAGATTTAATGCACTGTAATAAAATTTGCTTCCGATACATGAACGGAAAGTTTTTTAATTATATATATATTTTTATAAAGTATTGCAAAAAATGGCAATGAAGTCGTAGTCAAAATTGGATGGTTCAGCTAAGAGAAAAAAAAAATTGTGTAAAAGATAGTTCAACTATTTTTGGTAAAAGGTATACTATTACAATTGATTAAATTAAAAAATGATGTCATTGATATTTGCAATAATAGAGAACGAATGTTTAAAATTTCAAGAAAAAAAGCAATAATTTTACTTGATGTCCTATTGTATTCTTGTAATTTAGAGTTACTCGAAAATATATTTTAATGTATGATATCAGATTTGGTTATTACTCATCATTTTACTAGAGAAAAAGTGCATGTGAAAGTTTGAGTTATAAGGTGATGATTTCAATAGTGGTTTGAGATTTGTCATAAGTTTATTTAAATATTTGTTGAATAAGCAAATTTAAAGTCTTATCAATACTGAGATTAGTTTTATTGTATAAAACGAACATTTTAAAATAAATTTTTTATGCACTTTAGACGCAGTTCAATAAATATTAAGTTTTATTGTTTTTTCTCGAATGCTTAAAATTATTATATGGAAATCAATTTTTCTTATGCCTTATATAAGTCTCGTATTGTAAAATACGATAAAATTTCACTTGCAACAGATTTCACAAGCATCTCTTATTTCTGATCAAAAATGAATCTTAAAATTGGTAAAAGTAATAAGTGCAGAATAATACATTTATTTAAAAAAAATGTTTTTAAATTTAAATTTATTTTATTTAAATTTATTTATTTTACATATATCATTATTCTTTGCGTGTGTTTTATATAGAATTTTTTAAAGAAATAGAAAATAAAAAAAATTTTTTAACCTTTTGAGATATGTTTGAAAAAATCATCAAGGAATATATCGTTACGTAAATTTATCACATCAAACATAGTCGACGAATGATTTAAAAAAGATACAGTTATAATTTGTCCAAATCGTTGCGTATTGACATTTTTTAAAAATATTTATCTCTTAACACTTTGTGTCTGCATTTGACTTTTGATTTCTAAACACAACGTTTATTATTAGTTTACATTACAAGCCACACCTCTTGTGCTTCACGGCGTATTTGCAACACGCTTGGTTTACAAATCGACTGTATAAAAGAAAGGAAAAAAAAAGAAAGGAAAAAATTTGTCTTTGTAATCGAATGAAATTCTGCATAGTTATACCAACTTCTTTTTTTTCTCTCGAGCGTAGAAATACCCACGTAAAAACATTAATTTATATAAATCGTACAAGCTGAACGAGTCTGCATGGCGACTTCAGTTTAATGCAAATTTTTATGCGCTTTTAACATATATTATTTAAAATTGATAAGCCTTTGTTTACCATAAGTTTTTCTTTTTATTTTCGTATTTTATCAAATGCTTTCTGAAAAGGATGAAAAGTGAAAGCTCAACTATGTGGCGGCTTTGAATTGGATGAATTGAAATTCGTTACATACACGAATTTGATGAGTAATCATGATGATGACTTAATCCTCAGAAAATTTCATGAATCTCGTTCTATACATAGACTACTGGTTATATCAATTAAATAGAACTTGATACCAATTCCTAACGAGTAATGGTAGAATTAAGGAAAGTTTATAATTAGTTGCTTATCAATCATTAATGCATAAGTAGGTACATACCGAGTTTAGTAAGACGTGATATTGATAATTATGGAAATACCATAAATTAATTGACGTTTTTTCAAATGATTATAAAATTTATTAATCTTATTGGATATTTAGTATTAAATAAGTCTTGATTATTAAATAAATAATTAATATTTTTATAAAAAGAAAATAAAGTTTCAATATTGAATCAATATTGCTTCAACGTAAAGATGACGTGAGGTAACGATCCCAGAATTTGGCTGCTGATTGCGGGAATTTAATTAAATTAAAACAAAATGATAATAGAATGATATTCACAGGAGTTCTTCAGCGATTCATTCGGTAGAGTGATGGATTCGTAATCTCGGGGTCCCGAGTTCGAATTTCGCTCTCGGCCGAATGATACAAGCTGTACGTTACATGTGCTTTGTTCGCAAAAACTCTGAAAACCTTCGTCGATAATTAGCTTTGCAATGATAGCATAAATACACCGACGTTAAATAAAATTTAAAAAAAATAATAATATTTTGTTTGATTCTTTCAATTGAAGATTTTTAAGAAAAGGACGCATCTTAAAAAGTCACATTTCGAGTAAATTTATTTCAAAATTTTTTATTAACATTGAAATAAATTAACGAAACTCTTGAAAACTTTTACACAAACAATGTAAACTAATTAACAAATAATTAATGTATTTATCGATTTTAAAATGATGCTCATATTATAAGTTTACAAAAAAAACAAAATCTTTGATATACGCCCTTTTTCGATTTATTAGATTTCTGAGTTATGGAAGGAGTAAAAAATTTTTTTTATTAATTCATATATTATTCAAAACAACTTGATAATACTAAAAATATCAGAAAATTTATTCCAATTATTTTATAATACAAAATATTTGCTACTACAATAAATATAAGAAATAAATCATAACGCAATTGATTACTTGAAATGTATGCTGAAAAAGAGCGTAACTCGAAAAAAGCCTTTTCATCGTTTAATCTCGTCTAACATAGTAGTATAATATTTTTTTGCTTTAAATATTCATTAGTATGTTATTATAATTAATTAACATTAAGAAACAAGAAATAAAAAACGATACGCCCTCAAGATACGCCTTTTTTCCTTATAAGTCTTCAATTATTGCTTAGAACAGTCTAGTAATTTAAGAATGAATTTTTTAATTTACAAATTAATAGAACTCACTCAAATCAGCCCATAGAAAAAATTCAATTGATGGTCCTCCAATACCCGATTTTGAAAAATATATGAAAACATTTTTTTCACTCGTACCTTAAGAATGAAGGTAGATTAAAAATTTATTTAAAAATATTGATTTAAATACAATCGTTTATTTTATTACCAATTCTTGTAATATATTTTGAATAATATAATTTATTTTTTTATTAATTGAATTACATTACTCATAAAGAGGTTTATGTTTTAATAACTAAAATTTACAATGACATTATTATATACAACAATTAAAATAAAAAAATTTTAAAAATCGCTTCTCAGTACATATATTTCAGAAAAGACCATCAAACATCATATTGTACAAACTAGAATATGAATTGACATAATCTAACGTTCACATTAAACGTTACTTAAAACATGCATATGCCTATGATTATAATAGATGACAATTATACAACGACGTAAGAGAGAACGAGATGAAAAGTATACGGGGATAACAGAAATAAAGAAATAAAGAAAGAAAAAAAAACGAAATGATGCAATTAACCGACACACTTATAGTGCCTTATCAAGCGGAAGTAGTTTTCACTAAATATGCTTGTTTACTCACTTTCCTACACTTCTCACGAACCCTAAACGCTCTTGCATTTTATATGCGGGAAAGAATTTTTATTCTCTCATGTGTTGTGTATATATATATATACTCGAGGATTTTTTTCATTCTTACAAGTTGAATTTTCTTTGATCTTACATTAAAAGAATATGAAGAAAGTATTGGCCGAGATTCTTAAAAAGTATAATCAGCATTTACTCATAATTCATTAAGATGAAATATAAATATGAATAGCTTTTTTGTTTTGTGATTTATTGACGTTTTTCAAAAATTAAAATTAACTCAATAACTTGAAATTCATTTGAACTACTATAAATGTGAAAAGTTAATTCCAGCTAAAAATTAATTTTAAAAAATGTTTTAATATGGTAAATTAGTTAATTTTAAAGTGAACAATACAGATTATTTTAAAATATTAAAATTTCAAAGTATTAAAATTTAATTTAAAGAGCTTCATTTAAAATTTCTACGTCGAATCTCATGTTAAAAATATTTTATGTTTATTAGTTAAGGCATATGGGTTAAAATTTTTAATTTTTTTAAAGGCACATAAAAAACGCAGTTTTTAACATTTCCAAAATTTTTTTTCAAAAAATCTAATGTGCGAAAAATTCTGAAAAAATGTTTTATAATGCTTGGTATAGACTATAGGCAAGAAAACTTTTAGCGTTCTATGAGTTTCCGGTCAAGAATAAACAAATTTAAAAAAAAAAGCGTTTTTTGTGATTCAATTGTTTATAACTATATATAAGTAAACTAATTTGCAGACTTTTTTATAAAAAAACTTGTAACTATTCATCTCAAGAGTTAAAAAAATACCGACACGTTTAAGGGAATTGAAAAATATGTCCGAAACATAAAAAAAATTGGAAGCAAAAAGGTGGTAAGTATACTTACCACCGCCCCTGAAAGGGCTAATGTAGTATTTATAAAAGTTAAAAAAAATTGAAAATTAAAGAAAAGAAAATTAAAGAATTGAAGATCAAATTCATCAATATGTGGAAATACGAAAGATGTTTTAAAACAGCTCACATCATCATTTTTGGTTCATAAAAATTAAAATTTCGTCATCAATTTATTTAAGTTCTTATAATTTTTCAATGATCTACAGTTTTTAAGAGTGTTAAAAAAACAAGATTTAAAAATTTAACATTAAAAATCAATATCGATAGATAAACTTAATAATAAAAAAAATTAAATTTTTTATACTTTTAACACTTTGATAAAAGAAAAAACATCCACTATAATTTAAACAATATTATTAAATACGTTATTCAGTAATTGGAAAATTTTTAGAGGATTAAAAATATTATATAACGTATTGATTAAACTGATGCGATGATTATCAAAGAATTTTTTTAAAAACAAATACTAAATTCTTAATGAGATTAACCATTTTCGGCATTGAAATTAGATAAATTCATAAAATATAATTTTTAATGTGAATATAATTCATGTTTAATTATGAATAATTTTTTAAATCGATGAAATTTACAATAACAATATACGTATTGTTTTTTTTTTTTTAATTTTGTGCAGATTTTTTCAAAGTAATGTGTAGTTTTGTTTGGATTTTAAAACTTTTTACAAAAGTTTGCAGTGGCTTTATAATTGTACAGTTTTCGAACTACTTAGTCTACAAGGTTTTTACTAATGGCATTTTAAAATTGAGATAAAAGCCTTTCGATTTAAAAGAAAAATTTTTTCTGGAAGCTCAAGTTGTTCAGTAAAAACCTTCTAGAATAATTAGTTCGAAAACTGTACAATTATAAAGCTAATGCAAATTTTTGTAAAAACTCTTGAAATGCAGACAAAACTGCTTATAACTTTTAAAAAAATCGAGCTTTGGACAGAACGAACCCGGCTAATTTCATGATTTTACGAAATAAAAAATATCTCCAAGGTACTTTCCTTCTTAATATTTGAAAATCGCACAAAAATTGTCTTTTAAATGCGAAAATTGTCATTAAAAATATTATTTTTTAAAAATAATTATTTCAAGATCAAATTATTAATAATTTATTTTTAAATTTTATTCTAAAAAAGGTATCTTTCAGAATTCGAATTTTTTCATAAAATGATACATTTCGATCCACATGATTATAAATTCTAAAACGAATTCCTCATGGTATAAATGTATAAAAAAAAGAAAGCTCTGTCAATATTTGGATTTCGCATCCGCCAGGTGAAGATACAACGGAATACAAGTGCGCTTTGGCTCGTGGATGGTCCTCTTCTTTTTTTTTTTTTTTTTTTTTTTTTTCTTTCCACAAGAGATAACAAACAGTGCCTTCATTTATAAAACGAATGCTGGGGATTCTATGTTAATGTAGATACAGAAAGTCGAGAGGGCAATATAAATTTAAACCGTTCCCAAAAAAAATTAAAAGAAATATTTTATACTAAAATTTTTTTCCTTTTTTTGATAAATAAAATTCATCATTAAATTTTTCATTAGAATTTTATAAACACAATAATATTTTTTGCATTGTTGATTAATGAATTTTTGCTGAATAGTCAATTTTTATGAACTCATAATTAATTTTTATAAATTTTTTAATTACGATTTTTTCTTAGTTTTTCAATTTTTTTAAACACATGATGGAAATTAATTTCGATCTTATAAGATAAATGTATTGCACAATAATTTATTATTGCTGTAAATTTATTATCAAATCTTCTAAATAATATTACGGATAATGTCAATACTACAATAGAGAATTAAGTATTTGATAAAAAAGCTGCAATGTTAATTTCTTCATATTAAAATATCGGTTTACAACCATGCAAAGAAATATTTTTTTTTGATAAAAATTTAAAAATTTTAAGTGACTCACAATAAGTTTAAGAAAAAATTTTACAATTAAATGATAGTATAATATGCAATGTATATTTATATATTGCATATGCATACTTATATAATTGATTTTGCTTTTATTGTCATTTAAAATTGCATTAAATCCAAATGTATACTTTGGTGCTGTAATTGCATTGAAGCGGCATCTTGTAGTTAAGATACCAATTAGAATTTCGTCAGGAGTCAGAATGAATCTTTAGTGAAATTTCAACCGGCGAGCGAGTCCGGCAGTCCGGCCCGGCTCAAGAAATGTACGAAGCTTGTTCAGTGTTGGGCAGAGGATCCGGCTGATGGAGTCCAACAGCCAACTTCAGGGCGTCCAAGAAGGAGAAATAATTTCTAAATGTTTTAGACAGTTGGCAATATTTTCAAATCATAATTTGTTGTCTGTTCCGTTGTTCCAGGCGCGAACAGACGAAAATTTAAACTTTTTTTATGAAAGTTTTAATATTTTAAATAAAATTCCCCTTAATTGATTTGGTGCATGTATATATGTTATTATAAAAAGTGCGAAAAAAATAAATTCTTACATATTACTTGTAATAAATGTTTTTCTTAATAATTTAAACATAAACTACTGCAATTTCGTATTTCAAACTCTAGTATAAAAAACATCTAAATATTCTAAATGATTACTTAGCTTTATAATATCAGAAAACTATGATTTAAAAATGTGCAAAATATCAAAGTTAATCAAATACTATAATAAAATAAAATAAAATATTGTAAATATAAATTAATAAAAAATTTCTTTTATGTTTATGCATATATTATTTTTTCATATTTATTATATGCATATTTTGTACAGTATAATCTGATAAAAAAGATAAAAGAACTCTGTTTTTAAAAACATTGCAGAAAATTCATAATAAACTTCAGTATATTATAATAAAAATATATTCAAATTAAAAACACTTTTTATTTTCTATTATGTACTTTATTTGATAAATATGAATTCATATTAATATTAAACACAAATTTTCGCTCATAACAAACGTAAAATTTTCTAAAAGGTACTTAGAATGTAGTGAACAAACAATAATTTAAAACATTAAAAATTTATGTTATAGATGTATACTCTTAGTATATATTTTTTTTAGTTATCGATTCTTACATTTTTGCTAAGATAACATAATGGCAGCGATAATTATTATTTTACTTGACGCTCTTAAAAAGCAGTCGTTTCTTAACAATTCAGTTTTTGAAAAAAATAAAATCAAAATAGAAAAAACTATTAAAATATGTAATACTCTAGGTAATAAAACTTTTCACTCACATTCATTCGTTTCTATTTTATTTTATTTTAATTCAGAAACGGCATAATGAAAAATAGAAGCTACTGTTATCATTTCAGTCATTTTTTCTTTTTTTTATATTTGTAATAGAAATTATTCGTCGACTACAATTTTAGTACCCGCATTAAGTTCTCATGCTACCCTTTCTGCAGTAGCAAAAATACATTAAAAGAGTTTTTAGTCAATTTTAAGATTTTAGGTTTCTTAAAATATTATAAAAATATTGTACGTAATCATACTTAACTATAGATTTATACTTTCAATTGCACTTGATAAATCTTTCATAAAGATTTTTAATTGTTTTTTTTTTACATTCAATCATATTTATACAATGATGTACGTACATTTACTGACAAAGAACTATTTGAAACAATAATACTGCGCGATTACAAAAATTAATAACAATATAATCTAGAGATTCAAATTAAACATTATTCATTACATGTTAAGTAATTTTGCTTTTACATTATGAATGTTAATCTTCAATCGTAATGATTTTCTATACATCGTTAGGTGAAAGCAAAAAGCTACTAATTCGATCTAGCATTAAAAAAGATAATAATTGGGCTAAAGTCCTTAAATTATAATCTTCCTGAGCTTATTTGGCGCGAGTACATGAAAAACTGCGCTTGAGCTTGGCTGAGCTCGCATGTTTTTATGCGCTGTTCTCAATTAGTGTTTTTCTAAAAACTAAAAGAAATCTGAATCTTTTTAAACCGTAGTCTATTACCGTTTTTTTTTATTTTATCGAATTAGTAGATTCTTGCCCTCACCTAACATGTTCTTTTTGTGATTTTCTTAATAATCCAGTTTTTGAATAAATAAAATCAAAATAGAGAAGACTATTAAAATATGTAATACTCTAGGTAATAAAATTTTTCACTCACATTCATTCGTTTCTATTTTATTTTATTTTAATTCAAAAACGGCATAATGAAAAATAGAAGCTACTGTTATCATTTCAGTCATTTTTTCTTTTTTTTATACTTGTATTATTTACCGATCTCTAATCGATATGCATTTGAACTCCCTGATTATTTTTTTTTAAATCTTCATTTTTTTTTCAGTTTCTTCATTGTTTTTTTCAGCAGTCTCATCAATTTTTTCCTCTGTACTTTCTTTTTGGTTTTTTTTTTTTATTTAAATCTTTTATATCACCAACTTTTTCTTTGTTCTTATTAGTTTCGTCTCCTTCTTTCTTGTAACTTTCTTTTCCCTTTTCTTTAGTGCTATCTCTTCGTTTGTTTTCTTTTTGATATTGTCTTTTAAATTGAGCCTGTCCGCGTTCAGGCTCGTGCCTATGTCCGCCTTGATGACTAGATCTACCTGTAAACATATAACAATTATAAAATTTTATTGCAACATAAAGTTTAAAATACATTAAGACAATTTTCAAATGCGATTTTTAAGAATTTTCCTTCGTTTTGGAAAGATATATATTTTAAGAGAATTACAAAATCGATCTTTGGACATAGCCATGTTAAATTGTCCATTATTAAAAACCTGTTTGCAATACAATGTAATGCGATTTATAAAAACGACTTATTCATTTTTATCATTACTTAAAATTTCGCATATTAAAAATATGTAAAACGGACACTATACCCGCACTCATAAATATTGACTATCTCTTCACTTTATTTAAAAATTTCAGGAAAAGAAATGTATTAGCTTGTATCATGAATATTATTCAGTTCAATTTATATAAATTATATAATTTATATAATTTATAAATATATAATATTGAAGTCCACAACTTAATAACTAATGAATAAATTTGTTTAAAAATGTTATAGAATAATCTTCATAGTACATACCAAAAGTTAATGCATTTCTTTTCCTGATATTTTGCAATAACATATTGTTTTGATCAATATTTATTATAATAATTGTAAGCTTAAAGTTCACTTAAAATTCAAAAATAAATTAAACAATTGTTAAGTACTTTTTTTTATTTAAATATTTTAAAAAATGTATAAAATCTATAAAAAATAATAATCAATTCTCAAAGAGATGTATATAGTTTCCATTTTTGAAATACAAATAAAAATAAAAATTCTTCTAAATTGTATTTTCTTATTTATAACATTATAATATTCTTTCAAACAAAAGACTTTATAATTTTGTTTTGCAGAAAAGATCTTTATTCTAAGAGTAATTCAATTTCAATTTAAAATAAACAAATTTTTAAAAAAAGTATTTTTTAGGTAAGTTTATTATTGAATAGTATTGTTTTTTTTATAATTAAAATATAAATAAATATATATATATATATGTTTATTTTAATTTTAGCTTTTAAAAGAATTTCATCTATAGTTTTGACTTAAAAAAGTATTAAAATCAATAAAAAAGTTCTTCAAGTAATTTAGTATTACATTCATTTTCTTGTAATAATATAAAAATCATAAAATGCATATAAATAAAATGGTTCATTGTTTTTAATTATTACTTTTTTAAAATATATATGATGGTTCAGGTTTTTAAAAAATAATATTTTTTTGGGTATACATTATTACTTTAAATGCATGTCTCAATTGAATTATTTCATTTACCTATATGAACCAATTAAAAAATATCTTTAATTCGAAATGATATACTGGCGACACGAATAATAATAGTTTAGTACATTTTCATACATACTTTCAAAATAAGTCATATACAGTACTCTGCAAAAATTTCTTAACAAATTTTTGGAAAAATGTTAACAAAAACGTTGATTACAGTACAGTTACTATATTAATTTCCGATGAATTGCTAAATTTTGTTAAGTCGTTTTTGTTATATTTTTAACCATTTTAAAAGATTTTTCATTTTCAGTTATATTTTTATTCATTTCTTTTTTCAATTTGTTGTAAGAATGAACATATGTGAAGAATTTAACTAAAATCGTAAAATGTATAATGAAATAAATTTTTTCAAAGGTTTTTTCGCGAAGATACTTTTTAAAAAATTTTTACATCAATGAATATTTCGTTTTTTTTTTTTTTAATTTTATTATATAATGCTAAGTATTATTGAATCAATTTATGTTACTGTGGTAAAATTAATAAACGTTTAACTTCTTCAAAAATCATCCTAGCAAAAAAAAAAAAAAAAGGTAATAATTTATATTTTATTATTTGAAGATCAATAAAACTGGAGATATTTCTGTTTCAAGAAGTATATTGTATTAGTATACAAAATATCGATTTTTCAACTAGTAAAAATTTAACGACTATTTTAGATAGAATATAAAAAAGTTGCTTTCAAAAGATGAAAACATCATTTCTTCTATATGTTTATATTAATATTTTTCACAAAACTAAATTCACAAATTTTGTAATACTAAAATCGATTCATTATTATACAAAAATTGTGAACTACGTTTTAAAAACAATTAAAATTTATATTTTAATTATACAAAAAATTTAAGAATTTATTTCATTTACGTAAATTGAAAGTTATTTTTTAATAAATGTTACAAACTGTTGTTGCATTTATTAATGTGCGACTATTAAATAATAATATATTTAAATACAATTTCATCAATATAAGCGGCCAACGCCCCGAAAAATCTAGTTTTTCTTTGTGACATTGTTAATATGATTTGCATATGCGTTAAAATATCGGATGATTTAGATGTTGTTTTGTTAGAAAACGTTTCCCAAATGCTTAAAGAATAATCAGCATTATTATTTATAAGAGATATAAAAAAAGAGCTTAGTAAATTTTGAAATTAACACCGAAATTTAGTAATTACTATAATAAAAAATTAAGTATTTTTTAAAAACTAGAGTCTTATCTTTTATTTATTTTTATTTGAAGTTTTAAATTTATAATAATGTGCTTTAAGAAAACAATCTTTTATTCATAACATTAAAAGTTTTATAGACTTCTTCAAATATGATTTTATAAATTCCAAATGTAGTTATTCATAATTCACTTTGCAACATACCTGAATTTGTATTGTGATTGCGAAAAGGCTGATGAACGTTGCTTGGTCCTGCAGCTGTGAATAAACAATTTTAATACTATTAATTTCACAATTACATCACATCCGACACCACGATTTACTATCTTCTTTTTCATTATCATGTAATGGAAAATGTTACTCTAGTTCAATAAATAAATAAATAATATAAGCACACAAAAATTACGATCTTTTTATGTAAATAATAACACGTGTATAAGAATTAAAATTATTTATGTCAATTATAAAATATACGGAGTGTCTAGGGGGACATAATAGCGTACGCGAAATAAGAATAGCGTACGCGAAATGTCCTTCTTTTGAAGCAAACTCCTCCCACTTTCGCGTACGCGAAATAATTTTCTTTAGCCTTAATAAAAGAAAATCTTTCGCGTGCGCGAATTTAGTTGAGAAAATTTTCGCGTACGCTTAATAGTACTTTTAGCGTACGCGAAAATATTTATCAATTCAACTGAACAATATTTTTCACGTGCGCCGGATAACCAACAAGTTTTATATATAACAATTTCTATATATATTTCTTGTGATTAACGTGTTATTTGTACTATATACTGTCAATAACCACCTGCGACGTGCGCCGGATAACCAGCAAGTTCTATATATATTTCTTGTGATTAAGTCGTCATTTGTACTATATACTGTCAATAACCACCCGCGATGTGCGCCGGATAACCAGCAAATTCTATATATATTTCTTGTGATTAAGGTGTCATTTGTACTATATACTGTCAATAACCACCCGCGATATGCGCCGGATAACCAGCAAATTCTATATATAACAATTTCTATATATATTTCTTGTGATTAACGTTAACATTTTTTCCTGTTTCATTGAGATATTTTTTCGCGTACGCTAAGCGCATTTGAACATACGCGAAAATTTTCCGAAGAAATTTCGCGCACGTGAAAGAATTTCTTTTTCAAAAGTAAAGAAAATTATTTCGCGTACGCGAAAGTGGGAGGAGTTTGCTTCAGGAAGTGGAAGTTTCGCGTACGCTATTCTTATTTCGCGTACGCTATTATGTCTCCCTAGACTCACTCTAAAATATATTGTATACGTAAAAGGAAGTATGTGAGTAAATTTACGGAACCTTTAAATTTGTTCTTTCTCTATAAATATTATTTCTAATTATTAACTATTATAATTTTTATATTTATTCTGTACAATAATATATGTTTCAACGATTAATTATACTTTTAATAATACTATTCCTAGCATTACTTACTGAGTTGAGATAAGTTTTATCATGAAATCATAGAGTAAAGTGCGACTAGCAGTGTCATTTTTGTAAATGAGCATATATTTCATATTATAACTTTGTTAGCGTTGAATGAAATCATTGAAAATTTTTTTCTGCCCCATTTCCAACCCTAAAATCGCAATTTCGTTTCTCTTTTTTGGCTGTCACGGCAAAAAATGCAGTTTACAGTTGGTATGAAAAGGTTTTTTTACGAAAGTCTTTAAGACCCTCGCCTTCGACTCAGGCCACAGACTTCTAGTTTCGTAAATGAAGCCTTTTCATATCCGAAAACATAATGTACTACTTTTTGTGAGGATTTTCTTAATTCTGAACTATATATAACAAATATGCTGGATCTTGAAATCACGTAACTCGTTTTTACATTATTTAAAATTTTTAATGTTTTCTAACCGTTCAGCAAATCAAACATCTCATTTTTATGGTTATATTTACGCTGTGCTTAAAAATGAAAAAAATTTCTAATATTACATCTTTGTACAAATAAAAATAACGAAGTTACCATTATACTTATTTTAATTAATATCTGTGTGACTGAATATAAAAATTATCGTTTTTGTAAGGCACAGTTCTGAACTAAATTCTAAACTTATAAAATATTGTGTTATCGATTTATGACAGCATCAAAACTATTCTGCGAGTTCGCTCATTCTATACTTTCATTTAAATTCAATTAAAACGCAATGTTTATAATCATAAATTTTTTTTCTTTTGTTTATTTACTCAAACATACTTTTTATATTTACTCCTTTGAAATTATGCGTTTCATAAAAATGCATCTAGTAGTGTCATTATAATTTATTAAGACTAAATAAAGGTAAAAATGTGTTGTAGATAAAAATGCTCATCTTTTGAAAAATTGGATTTAATCAGAATCTAAAGATTACGTGCATTTACTCATATTGCTAAGTATCTGTACTTACCATAATAATCATCTTCTTCAAAATTGTTGAGAAAACTTCGAAATTTCTTGTATAAGATAGATTGGGATTTCATACAATCATTTTGATGAGCTCGAGCTCTCACCCATTTCCCCTTCCGCTTATTTTTCTTTTTCTCTCCCTCTTATCTAGAAAAAAATATTCATTAATTTAATGATCTATCAATCCATTTCTATTTCTTCGTGTCTCTCTCTCTTTCTCTCTTTTTTTAGAAATTAGTAATATAGGTACAAGAAAAAATTAATTTTATTCATAAATCTCTTTATCTGTAATTAGCAATTTAAGAACACTGACTACATTGTTTTAAATACACTGTTAAAAATGTTGTGTAATTTGGAAATTTTGTTTTCTGCAAAAATTGTAGTGTAAAAATTTTACGCTTATGTTTGTAAAATGAACATACAATTTTTTGTAACTTTTGTGTACTTTTGAAATCAACACGAAAATTGTAGTAAAATTAACATACAGAGTGTATTTGCTATCTAAATATTATTGAAATTTGTCTTTTTTGAACAATAATAAATTTGTAAAAATTACACTTTTTATTATTCAAAAATTTTGTTCTACAATTTTTACTTATAAATTTATAAACATTATTTGTAAATTTCAACACAACAATATTTGTGTTTAATTTGTAACATTAATGAGTGTTGAAATTATTAAAAATTGTTTACAGTGTAGTCAAATAATTGGTATAAAGCAATAAGTTACAAGGACAGAGAGAAAGATTCATAGAAAATATTTTTGATTATAGGTATATTGCAAATTTGAGAGAAAGACAGGAAATGGAAAACAGTGAATCATTTAATAATATTATGAATATTATTTTTTCTTTATTATTAATTTAACAGAAAAAGGAAGGTGTGAAAGAGAGAGATGAAGAATTAATTTTATTGACCGAATTCTTTCTCTTATTCTCTAATTTCAATCTCATTAAAATGAGAGAATAAGAGAAATTTTTGATTAATTTTTAATTTTTATGATTCAAAGCCTCATCAAATTGTAAGAAATAATAAATTGAAAGTAATCCAAAAATACTCTTTGTTCATTTATCCTATAAAAAAAGTCACGTCTGGATGTTGTTAGGTCAAGATAAACTTTTTACGATCGCTTTACATTGTGCATGTGTGTAACGCTTAAGGGGGTTAGTGCGATATCCCGATTTTCTTAAGAATATCTTAAAATTAAAAGACAATAAAAATAGCACTATTTTACATATCATATTAAAATTTCAGATAGCTTAGCTTCACCGAAGCCAAGATATGAAGTCTGAAAGTTCGAAAATTTAACACAGCGTCTTATGGGAAGGTTGGTATGAGACAGAAAAAAGCAAACGTTTTCATCGATAACCCTGAAAATTTTCTTAAGAATAAACCAAAAAACTGACATGTTTTTAACAATTATAATTAGAATATAATATTAAAATTTCAGAAGGCCTAGCTTCATAGTTTCGTAGATACAGCAATTTAATGGACTATCTCGCCGAAGTTTTCATCGAGTAAAACACGAGAGGGGAAGGTGTGCATATATAAACAGAATTTTTGTTAAACTGAGTTAAATATAATTGAAGTTACAACTATAATAATAAATTATTTACACTTTTTATGAAAATAATTCTATAATAAAAAAATAATATTTTGTTCCTTATTGCGGGGCCCTGAGTAAATACGGTCCTGTGCGCACTAACCTCCTTAATTTAAATAGTCTGATTTTTTTAATGAAATAATATTTATTAAAGTTTGGAATATACAAATTCATGCCTATTCTTGATTATGTAACTGTATGTATACAAAACCTTGAGATATGTGCGCTTTTCGCACAGTTGTAAACATATCCGCGACATTTGAAAACATTATGATTATTAAGTTCTCAATTATTCAATTTAAATATTATTTAATTTATAGGAAAGAAAATAAATACTAGATATTTTGTAAAAATAAGTTTCATTAAAATAAAAATAAGCTGTGTAATGAAACGACGAAATTAAAGCGCGTTGATCGCGAAGGTTTACTCTGATATTTTAAACATATAATCAAAATAGATTCATTTTTCCAATTAAATTTACGCAATGCTATTAAATTGATTTTATTAAATCTTTCTCTTGCGTATAAGAATGTAGAAACAATAAATGAAAATTATAAATTTGTTTAACTAATAAGTAATTACTTATAAATACCTTTATTTTTTTTCCATTTCTCAAGTAGCTCTGTTGCTAATTTTGTAACTTTCTCGTCAACAGTTTCATCACTATCTTTCTAAAAATAAAAAAATTATATAATTTAAAAAACCATTCAGTTGTTGATTGTCTCATTCGGTTTAAAGAATTACCTTTTCAGATGAATCTGACATTGCTGTTACCCTGTAATCAGAAACAGCACTATTAATGATTTCAATAAATATTGATGATGATAAATAATAATATCATACTCTAATAAAGGCGATATTAATAATAATGATTATAATAATACGATTAATAATGATAATAACAATCTAATTATTTCTATATCATAAATAATAACCGTAGGGTTCGATCATACCAGTTTCTCAATAGTCCACTTGTCTCTCAGAAGAAAAAAATTAAAAAAAAAAAAAACATTTTAAAAACACGCTTTTTAAGAATCACAAATGGAAAAAAAAGCGTGTAAAAATACACTAAAAAGTATTAAATAAATTAATTAACTTTCTTGAAATTACTTTTACATAGTTCATTCCGATGATTAAAATAAAATTTGACAACGAAAATTTTCCTTTAATCATCGCAATGAATTATATAAAAGTAATTTCAAAAAAGTAAATTAATTTATTTAATACTTTTAGGGTATTTTTACTCGCTTTTTTTCCATTTGTGATTCGTAAAAGCGTGTTTTTAAAATGTTTTTTTTAAATTTTTATTTTCTATTTTTTAGTTAAAATTGAATTTTCTATGAGTAATTTTTTTTTTAAGCTTGTGTTAAATATTTTTTATTAAAAAATGCATTTTCTACAACTATTAACTCAACAACATTTTAACAACTCGCCTCTACCCAGCGAAAGCCTCCCCACTTGTACTTCCTTGGAGATGACTTGGCACACCCGTCATCGCTGACATGGACAACAGATTATTGTATTGTCATCGGAGACCAAGGTCTGTGCCAAATTTCATAAATTTCCATCGACAAAAAGTGCCTCAAATCGAGCGTGTAAGATTTGATTACAGACAGACAGACGTGGAAGCAAGCTCAAGAAAAGCGTGTAAGAAAAGGTTAACTGCTTTCATATGAAGGTTATCGAATCGATTTTGAAACATGTCATAAATTAGTATTTATAGACTCCTAATATTGAAAGAAAGTGGTTCTGTGTAATGTTAAGATTAATTCATAAAATTATAGTTTATGAACTATTCATATCGTGTCACCTGGACTATTATATGTTCAATTAATATTACATATTTAAAAAAAAAATTATTAAAACATGTCAAAACAAATTTTAAAGTTTTATTTCGATAACATTAAAACTAAAGTAACAGTTTATTCCTTAAGGAAATTTATTTATGTTACTAGAGTCGAGTTTTACTTTGATGGACTGAGCTTTTAAAATTATATTCTTTACTATATTTGTACAGAAATTATTAATAATGACTTTTTTTCTAAATGTTACTATTTACACAAAGTAATTATAGTTATAATTGTTACAACGAAATTCTATCACATATTACATATCACACACGTATCTGTATAGCCATATTGGTCATAGTGACTTCGACGTTTAGGGCGATATTAAATCGGAATATTGACTATTCACGTTTTTGATCGATAATGTTACAATCACAATTTTGTATATAAGTTTTTAAGGTAGTTCAATACTCCAAAACACCATAAAAAATTCATTGTCTTACAAATTATTTCAAATTCTTATCAATATTGAAAAATATCATAAATGAGCGGTACAAATTTCAAAACAATTTACTGTTTCGAAATTGAGATACAGAACTTTAAAATTACAATTTTTAACAAATCCACGTTTCAATTGCAATTTTTAAATGTCTATATCTCAATTTAGAAACGGAAAATCATTTAGAAATTTCTACCACTTATTTCTGATGTTTTTAAATTGTGATAATTTTAAAGCATTTTTAAGACAATGAATTTTTATGATATAACTGGGTAATAACTACCTGAAGTACAAGTTTATTTTGCCAAAAGAACGACTCGACAATTCATTAATATTATGATTAAAGTAAGCTATTAACTCATACAAACAATTTTGTTTTACCGCGGATAACTATTTCAATATTTTCTAACTTTTTATTATCGAAAGCATGATAAAAAAAAACATTGAAGTCGTTGTTTTGGCAAACTAAACAGTTTATAATTGGATGGGAGAAATAAATGATGAAACCCTTCATTTTTCAATCAAGGGTGGCTTTTTTAGTATACACTTTCATTCGAAATGTATACCATAATAAAAGCCTGATTAATCATTTAACGTTTCCATTAAATGTGGCTTTATAATAAAAACTTTATAAAGAGTTTACTGTATCCAAAGCCTAATAAATCAATTAACGTTTCCATTAAATGTGGCTTTATAATAAACACTTTTTCGCCATATCCTGCCTGAAACTACGACTTTCGTTCCGGCGCCGAAAAACAAAAGTCATAGTTTCGGCCCGGGTATAGCGAAAAATAGTACACTCCACGGGAGGTTAAATGGCAACCCCAATACTTTACCTCCCTTAGTGTGTAATATAATATTATTTAAAATGTTTATTATATTACAAGCCTAGCAAATCACTTTACGTTTCCGCTAAGTGTGGCCTTGTTGTGAACACTTGTATTAAAGACGTACACAATATTAAAAGCCTAATTGATCACTTAATATTTCCATTAAGTGTCATTATTTAGTAAACAAAATATTTTTGTTTACTGGAACATCAGTATCGTTAAACTTGCTTTTATAATCTAAGTATAGTTTCGAGATAATATGTTCTATGTCTACTCGAAAAGTTTGTTCTGCTGTAGCATTTTAATAAAATATGACTTCAAGCTAGCAAAACTTTTGATGCTTTCCGACACAAAAAGCATAATTCAAACTTGTTGATGTTGTATCGTTCTAAACACCGTTCATGAGCAAGTCGTAGACATTGCCGGCACGTTACTGATCTAGTTACTTTGTTACTAAAACACAGTAGACAAATGTCTTTCATGCATACTGATTTTTTCAACAGTAATTTTGCAACGTAAGTTCGGTATTTCATTGGATCAAAATTCAAATGAAAAGGTACGTTGCGACCTATGCAATCCATGTAATACATGACAAAAGGCCACAATTAAATGCATCCATTTGTATTGGGCGTTCCGTTCTGTATTCTGCATTAATCCAATCATTAGCAATATTTAATGAATTTCTTTTTATTGTAGAAGACACTTCACAATATTTTTGGAAATTTGAAAAGCATTGGTTTCTCCTCTCATTAAAAAATTCTTCGTATTGCAGAGAATCTTCGTCCACAAAGCGTGGATCTAAATGATAAGTTTTTCTTTTATCAATATCGATAACAAATAAGCACCAGTGTTCTTCTTGCACATATGGTACAAGAATTTTTCCTTTTATGTGTGCTTTTATGTTATACATAATCCAATCTTTAGATGGAGTACTCTCTTTAAATGAGACTAAAAGAAGTGTGGATACTTGAGTTGGAATGCTGGAAATATTATGCCATTTATGTTCTCTTATAGCACAAAAAGAATCAATAACATCTCCATCAATATATCCTTCCTTCCAACTCCAAAAAGAGTTTGATACTCTTTACTGAAAAGGTTAAATTTATGATTTTTCGGATAAAGTGTAACATACTGCAAATTGTTGTCATACATTCGTTGATCACGTATCGGATGATCAAACCTACCTTTATATCTGCCGATTGTAAATTCAATGGAGGAATACTTGTAAAATTCAATGTTTTTTACAAGTCCATTTTTCATAATATTTGAACGGATCTGACAATCATTCATGATATCCACTCTGTCATTTTCAGAGTTAATCTTAACATTTTCTCTATCAATCTGAAATATTTTGTCAGGATTATTCAAATTATAATCAGTAACAAAGTCACGTTCGTTTTCATCGACATTATCGTCAATTGACAATATTTCTTTTTTACGTTTTTGTTGGATTTATTGGTATCTTTTATTTCCAACTTCATTATTTTTTTGTGGTACATCAGTACTTTCGATATCATGTATATGGTCGAAAATATACTTATTTCTTTTTCCATATCGTATAGCTGATAAGCATCGAAATTATCATCTGAATATTTTGCGCGATAGTAAACTTCTTCCTCTGCAGCTTTAGATATTATTTCTTCAGTAATTTCAATGTTTCCATAATATACTGCACTGTCAGAGGTTTTATCATACGATTTAATGATTTGCGAGTTTTTAGTTGAGTTTGGAAAATTCAGTGCCTCGATCATTGCATCTGTAGGAGTAAATTTCAAAATACCTCCTTCATCTTTCACTAACTGAGCAGTAAGCAAAATATAACGCATAGATGAAAAAGACAAGCGGTTTCTAACTTTGGTTTTCTCCAGGTTGTACTTGCTCCATATGCGTTCAGGTTCTGCGTTAGCATTAGGAATACACAATACTTGTAAAGCAAGTAAAGATATATTTTCAAATAAGGATATTCCTTGTTCATTTTTAAATTTTTAATCAATGCCCAGAAAATATCCACATTTTTTCATTTAAAATGCTTTGCGGAAAATTGTATTTTATCAACACTTGCCATTCATTGTTTATTAGCGTTATTTTATTCTCATCTTCAAACATTACAGGATAAGCTGAAAATACCTCATTTACAGTAGAATGCGATGCATGAAAAGATTTACTTAACGCATTCTTCTGATGGAAATATTGTGATAGCAACTGCTTTTCCTGAAAACTGCAACGCTGCTTCAGCTTTTTACAAGCTTCTACAAAAATGTTTCACACATTAGACGAAATTCTTTTTCATCGTCATTATCAATGTCCAACCTTTTTGCAGCAAAAAATGCTTTGCATTATTTCCAATATCTATGTCAAGCAAATCCTTAAATTTACTTTGATTGCATGGATCAATATTTTCAAAAGGAGTATTGTCGACATAATCATTGCACATGTACATCTTTAACAAATCAATATATAACTCTCTCATGAGGTCATACACTTCCGGAACAATAGGTTTGCGGTTTTGTAATAACTCATTGATGCGAAACAAATTTACATAAGACTGTTTCTAAGAATATATGATATAACTGCATCATAGGGTCTTTCAGGTACTCTAAAATTTGTTCGCACGATTTTTCTGAAGCGCTTATCTGACTTGAAGTTTTAGTTTTCTGTGAACACTCATATTCAAAGAAAATAATCAATGCACTCCATCTGCGAAGGATTCTACGTATACATTGGTAATACGCAAGCCACCTGGTATGGATGGGTCTCAACAGAACTAATGGATTAAGTTGCAATTTTTCTTGCAGAACTTTAAACATATGCATTTTTTTAGAACTGTTGGACATATAATTATATAGTGTTGAGGCAAAACCTTCACAGGGCAATAAATTTGTAGCATTTTGAGCACATAAATGTTCTATGTGACAGGAACATTTAATGATCTCAATTTGCGGGTGTGCTTCTTTCAGTTTCGTTGCTACTGAATTAGCAGTACCCACCATTACACTGCAGGTATCTGAACAGCATGCAATAACATTAGTTATTGGTATGTCCCAATTTTCAAATGATAAAATGATATGATTGAACATTGTTTCTGCATTTGCTGATGCATGTTCATCGTCATCACCAAGTACATTCACCAAATCCCAAAGAGATTCACGAATTTCATTTCGTTCTTCATCAAAATAACGAACGACAATGCACATACATTGATTCACGCTTATATCAGTGGCTTCATCAATTTCAATCGAAAATTTATTTTTTTTAAGATTTTTGATAAACGTTCTTGATGAGCTGGTGCAAGGACATTCTCAATTATTGCTCGGATTTTTTTTCTGTCCATAGAAATATTTTTAAAAAGTTTAGAATCATGTACAAGATCCTTATAAAACAAAAGTTCCTTTTCTGTAAACAAAAAGAACTATTACTCTCAGTCGCGAAAGCTGCTATTTTAATCATTGCTGCAGCAATCGCTGGTTCAAATCTTCCTGGTTTCTCTATTTTTTAGTATTTACCTTGTGCTTTGTAGTTTTTATGTGCTCATCCACTGTGGATCTTTTAGCATTTACAGAACTATTACAAGCAATACAAAGCACTTTCTTTAAACCTTTTTGTAATTAAACCAGCGTGTATAATTTTCAGAGTTCAACCAGCTAGAAGGTTCTGTACTTTCAGATTCATTATCTGATTGTACTGTAGACTCTGATTTTATGATGTCCTCGTTAGGGTCTATCTCAAGAGACTCTTGTGAACACATTTCATTATTTGGAACACAATCTTTCAAGGAGGCTATTTTCACATTTTCATTTCGTTGCTTATCATTACTCATTTTCTTTACTTTATCACAATGAAGTTTCGATCGTGAATGTTTTTGTAATGATGTTTTTGTCGGATAAATAGATTTTTGACATAACACGCAAAAAGCCCTCCTATTTTCGTCTTCTATAACCCACCCCGAAAATTCGGGTATTTTCCCCCAAAGTTTTGAATAATACCTAGTCATACTTCTAGCTTTATTTATAATCTAAAATAATCATGAAATCAAATGAAATTTTAGTAATTTAGTATTACTCAAATTGGTATCAGTCGAATCTAAAAAAAAAACAGCGATAGTTACATAACAGTTTTTACCAAAACATTTTTACTAACTAGGAGAGTGTTACACCTCCGGATCACTGATTTTGCTCAAACTTCGGGATAAGTTTTCAGATGATAAAATATGGAAAAGCTAAAGTTATAGTCATAAATACTCAATATTTCCCTAGTTACAGGCAATTAAAGAAAATCACTAAAAAGTTACTAGATTTTTAAACGCATATAGTTCTTTAGCATTGATAGCTACAAGCTTGAAACTTTTTTAAATTAAATCTGAGCTCAAATCCTTTCGAAACAGTAGTTACAGCATATCAAAATATTATTTTTTCCCGAAGTTAGAGCGTAATAAGGATTGGGCCTAATTTCAGCTTTTATTATTAATTAATGTTTTTAAAAGAAAAATCAGGTCCAATGTTTATCACGTTCTAACTTTGGGAAAAAATAATATTTTTAGATGCTATAACTACTAATTCGAAAGGATTTGAGCTCAGATTTAATTTAAAAAAGTTTCAAGCTAGCAATATCAATGCTAAAGAACTATATGCGTTTAAAAATCTCGTAACACTTTTTAGTGATTTTCTTTAATTGCCTGTAACTAGGGAAATATTGAGTATTTATGACTATAACTTTATCTTTTCCATATTTTATCATCTGAAAACTTATCCCGAAGTTTGAGCAAAATCCGTGATCCGGAGTGTGACACTCTCCTAGTAAGTTAAGAGGAGACCGGATTTGCTATCCTTATAATTGAGTTTTTGTTATTTACTCAAGTATTAATAGTTGTATCTTTAAATTTAGAGTTCACGGAAAAACTAGCACACCTGTATTTGTTATGTCACGTTTCATCATGAACGTGTTAAAAAATACATCGCTGAGCGTTGTGCTTTTCACAGCGTTTGGCGATGTATGTCATTTCGATGCGATATGTTTGTCATTTATCGTACTATGTATTGCTGCTATCCATAAAAAATTAGTTATAGGTTATGCATATGCATTTATACTTAAAAATATGAAGCAAATATTCAAAATTTCATTCTTTCAATTTTCATACACAGGAAAACTTAATTTTTCTGCACAAAAAATCCCTTGCGTTATTCAATTTGTATTTTTAACAAAACAGCCAACATATTTATAATATCAGGTAAGTTGGTAAGAAAAATCATTGCTATTATGGTGTCGTTCACTGCTAAAACCTGTGACGAACATTACATATAGCGGTGCGTCAGTCTTTCCGTGTTGAGCGCAATAGATATTATCAATATTTATACACAAGGAAAAAAATGTGGCAGTCGTAGAACTGGCTGACAAAAGCTATGCTTCCATTATATGCATAGAACTAGGGAGAGTGGCACTTACAAAAATTATAATTATTTTATTAGAATTATTTATTTTAACTTGATTTATTATTAATTAAAAATTAATAATACTCTAATAATAAAAATACTTAATAATAGTAATATACACTATGGAAAAATCAACATTTAGGTACACGCGATTAAGATTGTAAACAACGCGCAGGAGAAAAAGAGAAAAATATTGATATATTTATATATATATATATATATATATATATATATATATATATATATATATATATATATATATATCAATCGTATAAAAAAGCTTTCATCATAAAAACCTTAATTCTAAAATTTTATAGATTTGAAAAAAAATCATTCCAGTATGGCTATAATTGATGATGGTACCGATATTTTGGATACTAATATTAGTGTTATTTTTTTAAATGCCTGGCATATTCATTTTCAATGATTAGAACCGAGGTTTTCAGTGACACCACTCGAATTTTGACTAAGTATAACTAGCATCATTATTTCTCAAGATACGTGCGATTATTTTATGTGTCACAGAGACAGTTTCTCGGATGCTTATTGAATATTAGATGCCTTTTCTTGTAAATGTTGTTTCGTATAGTGTTTTGCAAATTCTTTAAGTTGTCCGCACTCAAGTTAAATTATAAAATTTTCTTATTGTAATGAAAGAACCCGATTTAAGAGGAGGTCGTATAGCTCTGTCCTTGTCTAATCTAAATTTTGTTATAATTACTAAACTAAATATTTTTGTACCAAAGTAAGGGCAGAGCCCAATAGATTTAAGGACATTCTATTCTATGAAAAATATAAATTTTCAATAGTTTTCAGTGAAGTCTTAAACGGAAAAAGAGTTGAAGACTTCAATAAAATGTAACTTTCTTTCTGTTTCAGACCTCACTTGAAAACTAATGAAAATTTTATATTTTTATAGAATAGAATCATTTGCTTGTCCTTGAATCTATTGGGCTCTGCCCCTCACTTTTGTACAAAAAATATTTAATTTCGAAATAATAACTAATATTTAGATTTGACAGGGTAGAGATATACGGCCTCCTCTTAACGTACCGTTTACTCGTTAACTTGGAATTAAAATATTATTGCATTATTTCCGAAGGTAGCGAGCTCCGACATGCCCTTGAGGATTATAATTTTACAGGAAAGAATATAAAAATAAAAACCTGCTAATACGTAATTCATTAACTGTAAGTGATTTTATTTCTCAGTATATGAGTTAAAAAAAGTTTATCATAGCAGCAATAAAAAATATTAAATTTAAAAGAATTACATAATTTCAAAAATTTTATTGGGATCTTATCAGTAAAATAGCATTTATGCTTATAAATTGATTTAAAATTTTATTTAAAAAATTCCATAATTTTATATTGAAAAATATATTTCCATATTAAATTTAGCAACTTTTATTACTATTTCTTATATATTATTATCTAAATTTTATATATTATTATTATTTAATATATAAAATTTAGCAACTTTTATTACTATTTCTTTTTATTTTATCTTGTATCGAGTACTAATCGCGCTTTCGGGTCTTTACCTAATGTTACGATTTTACGATTAGACTGGAAAAACAAATTTATAAAAACGAACATTCTTATATTAAATTGAATATATAATATAAATTATGCATATATTTTTTTTAGATATAAGTCTATTTTTTATATCAAGTATAAAATCAAACAAAAAATAATATTAACATATTTCAAGTTTAAATGTACTTATATATTTGTTTGTTCACTTGCTGTTTTAAGACAATCAACACTCTCCAAATTTTTATTATCATTTATTATAAAATATTAGACCTGAATCATTGTTGTTATTTTAAATATTATTCAACATTGTAATGATTATAAATTTTAAATTTTTAACAAAGAATTTATTAAAATAAATTTTCAAAGTTCTATTAATTATATAGTATGAAATAAAAATTGAAGCTAAGCACGATCAGCTGTCAATATTATATTTACATATTTACAAATATAACATTGTAGATGTGTGCGTTGCTAATGGATACGTATACCACACATATACGTCAGTCGTTTGGTTGTGTTAGAGCGTGATTTTCGTGGCGGATACCTCACATAAGAAGCATAGCTTCAAAATATTGCATTGTTTTTGAGAAAAGTTAAGAACGCGAAAATATTAATAACATAATCTTTTACTTCGGCGTTCCTTACTTTTCTCTAAAAACAATGCAACAACCCTTCCCGTCCTTGTGTATAATCATTAATAATAATAATGTCTATTGCGCTCTACTCTAAATTTTAAAATATAACTATTAATATTTGGGTAAATAACGAAAAAACTGTATTAGACAAGGGCAGCGAATCCGGCCTGTTGTTAATATAAAAGAAAAGTTTATTTATAACGGAATCTTAGGGTTAATTTTTTAAGGCAAGAATATACACTAAGGTAACCAGTAAAGTATTCATCCCGCCTTTTCATCAAAATGTTAAAATAAATTTATTCTCGTTAAAACGTAGTACCTATTTTTTTACACTTATATTTTACTTTAAAAGGTAGGCACCAGCTTGAAAATTATATTTTTGGAAGTAAAATAAAATAAATAATTTGCTTACTGAAATACTCTATTATGTAACAAGTGCACGAAACATGTGTGAAGCGCATCGTGTTACGCGATATTATTTAACGTGCCGTGTGCGAAACACAGACAAATAAAACGACATTTTTATTGTTGAGGAGAAGCTACGAGCTTATTACCTACGCTTCGCTCAGTTGACAATAAAACGAGTAAATAATACAATATAAAGAATAAATTCATTACATGTATTAAATTATTTGATATTTATAATCATAAATTATTTATAATGATAAATATAAGTTAATTAAAGAATTCATTAATTAAAAATTATTAAAAAATTATGAAAATTATACAATTTATATAATTAGCTTTTATTATTAAATCATTATGTTTTGCATTTTCTGATTTTATTATTATTTTCTAAGGTAATATTACCTTAGAAAATAAAGTGCCTGAATACGGTAAGAAATGGTACATCCCAATAACTGGACACGGGTTAAATCGCGATTTTACCCGTGTCCAGTTAATGGGTGAATACCATTCTTGGAGTATTCAGACACTGGGACAGTTACCTTAACTTGTAAAATAATTTATTTAAAAATCACTGCTAAAATTTAAAAAAAAGTTTTGGTTAGTTCTTTCGCGTTTATATATAGGGAAGAGCACATATGAGCCAAAAAAGGTCGAGCTTTCGCCATCACTTAATGTGAAATGAGAAAAAATAGATGCGAAATATTTCACGAGTAAAAGAGGGCAGATGCACTACAGTACATGAAAAAGTTATCGCGCACTGCAGTGTGTAAAAGGATTACTTCACACTATGAAGATATGTACAAAAAACTGGGTTTCACTTTACGGAATGTTAAAAATGTATTTCTTTTTATCTAAAAAAAGTATAGACATATTTTATAGTTTTTTCGTGAAAAAAGCAATAACATTACTGCAATTGAGACTATCTATAAATAATTTTCGAAAATTCTTTGATACGAAAAAAATTTGGTTTCCTATCAATTCATTAAATTCATAGCTTTTATCTACACTTCCCTAAATATTAAAAGTAAAACGGAATCATTCATATGAATACTTTCCTCATCACTTTGCTGTATAATATAGTGCATATTATTTACACAAAGCATAATAATATACGCTCGGTGTATACAATGCACGAAATAAACGTGACATATCAATGCCAACTTTTTTAAGTACCCTCAGTAATTTGCACTGCTATAGGATTAATTATTATAACCTGGAAGAAATGACAAGTCACAAAACTGAAAGAATCTTAATATAACATAACAATCGCATTTTTTTAATTCTATAGCGACAAAAATATACGAGACGTAAAACACTATATTTAATGAAATATTATCAAAAAAAGCACTATAAATTTTTAATACAACGTGAAACCATAATACATAATGTAAGAGATGATTTTCGTCAAATTGTTCCTATTATGAAAATTAGTTTATAAAACATAACTATATAAAATAGTTTATAATATACTTATTTATGACCTTTATTTAAAATATGAACATTCTAGAAAGCAATTGATTTTAATAATAAATCATTTCATTTTTTATTATTTAAAAGAGAAGAAAGTACAGTTATCGTTAAATAATGTTTTATGATTCTTTTGATATGCTCCAATAGAAACAAAGAAAACAACAGAATAGTCCGATAAAAAGTCTAGACTTTAAAACATTCCGGAAAAATCATTTAACAGTAAGTATACAATGAAACTATAAAAGTATCTGACAAATGAAAAATAATAATGTTTATTGGCAAATGTATTATAATAACAATAAACAGGAAATTGTAAATTACCAAAGATTAGTAATGAGCCTGAAGTTTCGGACGTCCAGACCGGACACTATTTTAATATCAATTTATTTTATTTAATCCACTTCGGAAATTGTTTAATTACCATTATAAACAGCAAATATGATCATAAAAATTTTTTAAGCTTCTTCATATCACCGGAAGGTCATTAGATAGACCTTCATCTAGTAAAACCATGAAATATGTATCTGAAGTTTCAACATGCATTAATTTCACACATAGCTTTGGCATCCCAAGATAAAAATTTGTCAACACCTACAGTTTATAACTCCATAACATAGTCGTAGAGTAAAAATTCAAACGCGATCTTAAAGTTTAGATAAAACCCTCTAAAAACCATTTTGAATTATCAAAACCCACAAACTGACTCCTTGAACAATGTTATAAAAAAAAATCAAAAATTTTGCCATACTTGGAACTATATTAATTTTTGTAGGGATTGTCGTAGAGTAAAAGACCAAAGTTGGGTTTGAAAAGAGAGTTTATTCAGCTTTAAAATGAGATATAATATTAAATTCTGGTCCATTCAAACCAATTGGGACTTAATTACGAATAAAAAAAGACATTTATTTTTAATGCGATATTTAAAAGTGAGCAGCCTAGAACAAAGTGTAAATAGAAAAAAGGTGCATTTTTTAGCACAGAATATAGATGTATAGTTTAGAAATGATTCAAGAAGAAAACAATTTTTTTTCTTCACTTTTTCATGACGTTAAAATTAAAATTTTCAACATTATGGAATAGGAAAAAAAAGTTTTTTTCTAATTATTTCTAAACCGTACATCTATATTCTGTGCTCAAAATACACCTTTTTTCTATTTATTTCGTTCTAGGCTGCTTAGTTTCGTAAAATACGCATTAAAAAAAAATTTACTTTCTTGCAAAAATCAGTCCTTTAGTGGTTTCAATGGACCAAATTTAATGTTACATATCGCGATTTAAAGCTGAATAAATACTCTCTTCAAACAAACTTTGGTCTTTTATTTTACGATAATCTTACAAAAATTAGTGCAGTTAAAGTATGGCAAAATTTTTTTCTTTTTTTTTTCTTTTTAAAACATATTGAAGGAGTCAGTTTCTGGTTTTAAAATAAAAATAACGGGTTTTTGAAGGTTTTTATCTGAACTTTAAGATCGCGTTGAATTATACTCTACGACTATTGGTTATGGAGTTATAAAACTTTTGGTGTTGACAAATTTTTTTCTTGGGATGTAAAAACATGTGTAGGGGAAAATGTAAATTCCACTTTTTTCTAAATTCCTAAATTTGTGAATTTAGATTATTAAGAATGATTAAAAAAGCGATTGAACAATAAAATGTCTGTTGAAACAATTAAATACTCAAATTCTAACGTTTAAATATATTTATTTATACATCAAGAAATTCGTCATCCGGTTTATCTATGTAGTTTTGTGTGAAATACATTAGGCTTTAATTTCTCGATGCTAGAATACAAATAAAATATAATAATACATATAATAGAAATACAAAATGTCAATAGACAATCAGGAAACAAACCCAAGAGCTATATACTACCGTACCATCTATACATTCAATTACATACAAATTTAGTTGTTTTGATTAGTTTCATTAGTCTTTTTTTGGGTGTTAAAATTAAGGTTACCATAAAAAATAACTCAAAAAAATCATCATGGGAATAAAAAGTGAGGAACCAAACATAATACATGAAAACTACCGTAAAATTCATAAGTTCGAACATTGAAAAATTCCAGCAGCTCTAATTGGTGGATTAGCCTTTTCCTCGATGCTGTAAAAAAATTAACCATATAATATCCACAATTTTATTTCTATGATAATTTTATCTCAGTTGGATTTTATTGCATCTTTCATTTTAACGCCCAGAAAAAAAGGCTAATCGACTAATCAAAGTGATCTGGGATTTTTTAAATTCAGAAATTAGGAGATTTTCGAGAATAATTTAGCGATTAGGTTAGGTTGCTCGTTCTTTTATTTTCAAGCTAATTTTTTTAAAGATGTATTATATTGTTACTTTTCTTACAGACATCGAGAAAAAAGGATAATCCACGAATCAGAGCCGACTGCAATTTTTGAAAGTACGAATTTATGGATTGGCCAGAGATCAATGAGCTCTTTCGACAACGACTAGAAAAAATTCTTTATAAACGCTAATATAAAAAATTGTGATATGACTGGAAATCATTCGAATTCCTTTATAATATTTTATTGATAAATAAAAGGCTCTGACCCATTTAAATACCGGAACCATTTCAAAATGGCTCGGGATCAATGGGCTCTTTAAATGACATCCATACAAAATGTATTCTACAAGCTATTAGAAAATACATACATTACCAATATAACCAACTAGAAATCGTTGAACTCCTTTGTTAATATTTAATTAACAATTAAAAAGGCCTGGGCTCATCGAACCCGGGCCATTTTGAAAAGGTTCAGGTATTTCAATGGGCCCAAGTATTTTTTAATAATTAAATAATATATTTTTTAATAGATTTTCACCTGGTTATATTAATAAGATTTTTTGAATATTTGTAATTTCTTCATTAACTAGTTTCTCTAAATATCAATTTCCTCGTTTTACTAGATGGCGGTCTATCTAATGACCTTCCGATAATACGAAGTAGCTTGAATTTTAATATCATATTTGCTGTTTATAATGATAATAAAACGATTTCAAAGTGGATTAAAGAAAATAAATTTATATGAAAATAGTGACTGGTCTAGACGTTCGAAACTTAGACTCATCATTAGTAGCATATGATCATGAAATAAATGCCGTAAACAAAAGAAAAGATTGAAACTACTTTAAAATAAATCAACAACTTGTAATATAGGTAATGCTATCTATAAATGAGTTGATGAAAGTCGATAATATTGAGCTAAATTATGCAATAGCAATACTGTAAAAAATTTCCAAATATTCTTTGACATGTGTTAAAATAAAAAATTGATGCTATAATTATACTGATCTGAAAATGAGTATGACGAGAAAATGATGTAATACAAAAGATTGAGAATTATAAAATTATATAAATATTATAATGAAGCTGATATAATTATAGAAAGAAATATTGAAAATAAACTTGTAATATTCAAAATAACATTGAATGCAAGAGAAAACTTGTATACTTAAGTTCTATATAGGGAACAATGTCGATATAATATCTGGTTTTGAAAATACCAAAAATCAAACTTTTGTTGAAACATAATTTTTATTATAAGGTCAATTACATGTTGCATTAGGACGGTGGAAGAATTAAAAAATGTTAAAATAATTAAAATAAATATAATATATATATATATATATATATATATATATATATATATTTTTGAAAAATTTTAAATCTCATAAAAAGTTTATATTATTAAGATTTATTATTAATAAGATTTTATTGTGTGACCAGTAAAAAGCAGACATAATGTTCTTTAGAGGATGTTTTTCAAAAATTTTTGTCACGAATTGAAATTATGATTATGAGTAATTTGAAAATGTTTATATGCAAATATGTTGAACGATTAATAATTACATTGTAATTATTTATATTTGAGTTAAATTATTCGTGTTTTTATTATAAGTACATAAATGTTCTGTAGAAAAAATAATAAATTCAATATTTTATAATTTTAGTCGAGGTTCATTGCGATTTTCACTAAAAATTATTTTAGAGAAAGAGATAAACAATTAAAATATAAAATAGAAAAATAGACAATTTTATATAGGCAAAAATTAAGCAAATGGTTTTGAATATTATTAATCCCATAAAAATAAGTATATTTCATTCACTTTTTATAGTTGTTAGGTGACCACTAGAGTCTGAACACTAGAACCAAAAGTAATGCTCGGTACTGTATATATATATATATATCCGTCTATAAATTCGTAAACTAAATTTTGAAAAACCGCTCTTTAAAGAGCATTACTTTTGGTTCCTAGTGTTCTAGTTCCAAGTGGTCGCACAATAAACATCAAAAAGTGAATGAAAAATACTCTATTTTTTATGGGATTTAACATTATTTAAAACCATTTATTTAATTTTTTGCCCATATAAAATTGTCTATCTTTCCTTATTTTCTATTTTAATTGCTTATATCTTCTTTAAAATAATTATTAGTGAAAAAATTG